>OX419757.1:2400000-3600000 GCA_948567375.1 Lunularia cruciata | reverse complement strand
ACAAGGACAATATTACCTTCACAGCCAACAAGGGCACATTCATACATAATAAGATGCCCTTTGGGTTGTGTAATGCTCCCCACTACTTTCAAGCGGATGATGAATACAATCTTAAGACTTTTTGTGGAAGTTTTCTTTAATAAATTTTGTGTGTTTGGATGAAGAGATGTACATTTGGACATGCACCAAACATTTGAAAGGTGTTGATTTGCAAGCTTTTCATTACACCAAGAGAAATACTTCTTTGCAATGAAAGAAGGAATTCTCTTGGGGCATTGGGTCTCAAGCCAAAGTATTGAAGTTGATAGGGAGAAGGTGAAAGTAATCTCAATTGTAAATCTCCCAAAGATATTTGGAAGCTAAGAGCCTTCTTGGATCATGTTTGATATAATAGACACTTTGTGTCCAACTATGCGGTGCTAGTTGCACCATTGACAAAGCTCTTGAAGAAATCCAAAGACTACTTATGGGAGGTGGATCAAGAAGAAGCCTTCTAGGTGTTAAACAAGAAATTGGTGGAAGCACCAGTTATGAGAGCTCCAAATTGGAATGTCCTTTTTCATGTGTATGTGGATACTTTGTCCATGGCAATTGGAGTAATCTTGAGTCAGATGGATGAGAAGAAGAAAGACTACCTCATCTATTATGCCAATTGATAACTTTTAATTGCATAGAAAAATTATACTACTATTGAAAGAGAAGCCTTTAGAATTATGTATGCTTGCAAGAAGTTTTTCCACTACTTGCTAGGATATGAGCTTGTATCCATGTGGATCATGTTGCAACATTTGTTGAAGAAGGTGGATCTGTCCAGGCAAATTTCACTTTGGATCTTGTTATTACTAGAATTCTCATACACTATACAAGTTAGGAAGGGAGTTTTGCATGCAAATGTGGACTTCTTGTCTAGGTTAGAGACTTAGGACCAGGATTTGGAGATAGAAAATTGGTTTCTTAATGGAGAACTTTACCATCTGATGGCAATGCAAAGTACAAGGTATGCCATAGAATATCTTATCTACATACTTACCAATGTCTTGAGGGGCTGGATCCCAAACAAAGGGCAGTCTTTGTCAAGAAAATGGGACCTTATCAGCTCAAGCATAACATTTTGTTTAAGAAAATGGGACCTTATCAGCTCAAGCATAACATTTTGTTTAAGATGGGAGAAGACAAATGTGGTACCCACATTTTTCATTTTGGACAAGTTTTGAAGAAGAAGTGTCTTGCTGAAACCAAATTGAAACCAAATGGAGAAGAAATGAGTGGAAACGTGTATTTTGATCAAGCTCAAGGAAGTTGACTTCATGTAAGAGGAAGAAGGACTCAGATTGGATCAGACCTGATGAAGCTTACTTCGTGTCAGAGGAGGAAAAACTCGGATCAGCCGCCGAATGAGGGTTTCTTCGCATCGGAATGAAGGTTACAAGTCAGGAATACTGCGGGGGGGATATCTTAGTGAGAACAAGTTAAAATCAAGCTTGTTATATCTCGTTAGAAGCGTCTCGTTCAGGGCTTTCCATTGCTACCAAATTTGCAAAGTTTGGAGGTCTGTAGAAGAAGTTACAAGCATTTGAAGTTTCAAGAGTAGATGTGAAGAGTAGTTTGGTGTCTTCGGGTCAATGTGACTTCGGACTTTGTACTTCGGACTTCGGGTTTACATGACTTCGGGTCTAAAGACTTTGCCACAAGAAAAATATGATTCAACTCAAGGAAGTCGGACCTCGGAGTGCAGTGAAAGCGACTTTGAGAGTTTTGCCCGAGAGATCAGGGAAAGTTAGAGTAGGGAAAGAAGATAGTTAGGATACCCATGATTTCAATTTCAGTCCTAATTAAAGATGGAACATGAATTGAAGGAGAAATAGCAATAGTGAATAAACCCGAAGTACAAGATCAGACTATAAGTATCTTTGGGTCAGTTACATGAGTGATTAGGTGAAAGTGGGCTACAAATTGAAGGTGTACATAGTGTATTCATGCTTTCAATTACAATTCTTGATGATGACACAATAGAATTAGCGAAGGAATTGATAGTAGTTAAACCCAAAGTAAGAGAGATAGGAGTGCAGGTGTCTTTGGATTTGACATTTGACACTTTAGAGAAGAGTGGGTTGAGAGATGAAGAGTTAGAAGGGTTACCCACTAGTGCAATTTCAGATCAAGAAAGAGAATTGCTTGATCTGGTAGAGGAAGTAGAAGATATGGAACCCGAGGATAGGGTAGTATGAAGTAAATTTACTTCGGGTTCGGGTTTGAAAGCTAAGGAAGAAGTAGATATCGGATCGGATTAGTAACAGATTTGAGATTTGAAGAGGCAAATATGAAGAGGTGCATTGTCATTTCGGATCTGCAGGTTAGAAGAGTTGTTGTAGAACGGTATAATTGTTAGAACTGTCGATTGCTTCACTATTTAAGAGTGGCATTCGTAGAGAATTGTTGTTTAGTGCTCATAATTTTTGAGAATAGATAAAGTGAAGTGTTGTGAAGCAGTGCTCGTCGCTTGAGCTTGATTCCGAGTATTAACGTTGTACTTGTGTTTGTGAGTGTGTAGAGAAATTTGAAGTGCAAGTCAATGTGTTTGTTGGATGTTGGATTCCGCAGCCTTGATCTTCATTCTGTATGTTTGATCTTGAGTGAAGTGCAATCAAAGCAATGCCTTGACAGATCTGAGAAGAATTGTAGTGTTGGTAGTATTCTGCATTGTGAGTGCAATGCGAGGTTGATGTGAAGCAATTTCGATCGAGGAAGTTATGCCTTCAATGGAGGGGTGGAACAAAATTCTGAGGCAAAGTTGTTTTGCAGTGAAGTGCCGTTTTTGGGAGAGCCTGAATCATCACAATCAAGATTGTTTGGAAAGAATTGAAGGAGTTGTGATTATGGAGTGTTAATTTGTGACAAGACTGTGAGTCAGTGCTTGTTACTCTCTTTTGGGTGTGGTTTCTACCTGAGAGACTAAAGAAGACCTCAAGAAGAATTTAAATTGTTACTTTGCTTCGTATTTGACCAATTCTGACTTGTATCTTTGCGGGAACAAACTTTACTTACCCGATTACCGCAAAAGTGATATTTGCCGGGTTGTCACAACAAAGTATTTTGTAGGTGCTTGGAAGCATATGAAGTAGGAGGAGTAATCAAGTCCTTACACTAAGAAGCATTGGGAGGACATTATGCCCTCAAGAACATGGTGAAGAAGATTCTTACCGTAGGGTATTGGTGGCTTACCATGTAAAAAGATACTTAAGCCCATGTTAGGAGTTTTGATACTTGTCATAAAGCAAGGAAACCAACAACTACTACCCAATGACCATTGAGAACAATTTTGCCATTGATCCCATTTGAGAAATAGGGTATTGATTTTGTAGGTCTGATTCAACCAATCATCCAATTCACAAGGAAGAGATACATTTTAGTATGCACTAATTATGCTACTAAATTGGTTGAAGCTTAGGTGACTTGGAGAGATGATGCTGAAATTGTAGCCAAAGTTTTCTTCCAAAACATCATCTCCCAATATAGATGTCCTCTGGAATTGGTCAATGACTAGGGGACCCATTTTTGAACTCATTTGTGGAGGCATTAACAAATTATTTCCAAATAAAACATTGGAAGACAACTCCTTAGAATCCAAAAGCAAATGGATTGACAAAGAAAGTGAATGGATTACTTTGTAAGATTTTGAACAATTTGATTGTCAATTATGCCTCCAATTGGGACATAAAGCTACTTGCAACTTTGTGGGCATATAAAACCACAAAAAGGCCACCACTAAGCAGACTTCATATTGCTTAACTTGTGGATTGTATCTTATATTACCAATTGAATTTTAAGTATTATCATATCAAATTTTATGTGAGGAAAAATTGTCAGAGGAAGAAAGTCAGGATCTTTGGCTCCAACAACTAATGTGGCTAGAAGAAAAGAGAGATGATGCAATGCAAATGATTAAAGAAATAAAAATTTAGGGGAAAGTCTGGCATGATAAGAGATTATGGCATGTTGCTATTTGGGAAAGTGACTTAGTGTTGTTGTATGACAACCACCAAATACTTTTACCATGCAAGCTGCAATTAAGGTGAATGAGTCCATACCAAGTATTGCAAATTTATGACAATGGCTCTACTCAATTGGTAGATTTGGCGGGAAATCCTTGTGCCAATCCAGTAAATGAGTGAAGAGTCAAACAATATTAGACCATGGATACAATATTGCAAAGAAGAGATGAAGCCAATGTTCATGGGGCACTCATATTTGAGGGAGGAGGTATGTGGTACCCACATATTTTTGTTATTTTTTAGAGAAGAAGTGAATTTTTGAGGCCAAATTGAAGCCAAATGGATGAAAGAAGGGCAAAATCATGGGTTTGAATCCAACCCAAGGAAGTCACATTGTGTTAGGAGAAGAAGGACTTGGATTGGACTAGAAGGGCGGTAGACCCAAATTAAGGTTACTTTGTATAGGAATGATCAACCCAATCCAGCTCCTTAATACCTTAACAACTTTAACTCAGGTCAAACCAACCAAGAAGGTACACTTAGAAAACATGGCTACTTTGTGTTAGGATAAATTTTTGAGTGACAAGAGTAAGTCATGCAAAATGCATGAGTTTTGATTGAGGCTTGACTGAAGAATGACTACAAGTCAAAGAAGTATAAAATTAAAACTTTGTTGAGGGAACTTTGCAATGTTGAAGTGCTATCCTATTCCTTTGAAGAGTTGTCCTAAGGGAATTAGAATTACAAACCAAGTCGTGGGGTTAATTATGGGAAACCAAGAGTTAGTGAATGCATGATGCCAATGAAGGTAGTAGATAGGTTTTGGTACTTGCAGTTTAGAATCTTGCAATTTGGAGGTTAGATATGCTAGCTAGGATCAAAGTCTTGAGCCAACTTCAAATCACATTTCTAGCCTGGAATTGGAACTTGAGTTTCAAGGGTTTCATGGCAGAAATTGTTGTTAGTAATTGTATAAACATTCTTGAGATAGAAGAAAAGAGAGGAAATCCGACTTGATGGACTAGGTTGGATTGGAGACTTGTGTTGGGTAAAGAAGCAAGATATGTGACAAGAATCACCTTTCATCAGAATTGTGATCCTATAGAGGAAATTGATGAGTTGAAAAGTACTTTTAATACCCCTTAAACAAGAATGGGTATAAGATAGAAACTCATAAAGACCCAAGGAGGCAAAGTATCATTGGGGCTCTAATGGCTATGATGAAGTTAGAGCAAACCTCCTATGTTACAAAGCAGCAGGCCGTCTTTGTTTGCCTCATGTTTGGAGGCAAGAAGGTGAATTAGGCAAGGTGTTTCTACCAAAGAACAAGAAAAATGATCAGGAATTGGCGGATGTGTTTGCCACCCCATTACTTTGTACCTCTTACAGTGTATCTCTACTTGAGTTTGAACCTACTCAGTTCCAAGGAGAAGAAGAAGATGGTGTCACATTTCCATCCGGATCTTTATCAAGATGCAAATGAGAATAGTGAAGTTACAAGGCAAAAATCAAGGAAGGAGATGAATACTTTGCCAAAACCAAACATGAGAAGACATTGATAGTTTCCATTCCAAAGTCAAAAAGAGAAGTAGACTCAAGGACACAATGTCCTTGATGAAGAGAAGAAAAGGAGGAGATTGAATCCAAGACACAAGATAGTGGTGCTTGATTTGTCATTGGAAGCTGAGTCAAAGGAGGAGGCAGAGTCCAAACTATGGGGACTCTAAAGAAGAAGAGCTCACTTTAAAGAGTAAGAAGTTGAGCAATGGAAGTGAAGGTAAGTCCAAAGTTCAGCAGTCAGCCAAAGCAGTGGCTGAGGAGGAGGATTGGGAGTTCCATGCAAAAATTGAGCACATGGAAGGAGGAGATAATCCTTATTTGGAATTACACAAAGATGATATTCCAGAAGAGAGGAAGGAAGAACCAAGAATGGTGTTTTGGAGAGAGGTGAGATCAACAAGGACTTTACAATCTGCAAGTGCAAGACCAAGTTGAACAAAAGAAGATGAACAAAGCTTGGAAAGGTCAGGTTGAAGGTAAGGAGATCAAGACTTTGGGGTAAGGCACCAGTGGATACATTGCCTACCAAAGCAAAGGATGAGGACACATTCCAAGGTGTAAACTATCTATCAAGTGTAGTTTGTTCCCTACCAGTACATTTGTAGGAAAAGATGAAAGAGATGAAAGAGATGAAAGAGATGAAGGAAGACCATCTAGAGGTGCTGAACAAGCTTTAGGTGGTGAAGATATTGAGTAATGAAGTCTAACAATTGAAGGTGTGATTGAGGACAAAGCTAAAGTACTTTGGGTTGTGGTAGTGATTTGCCAATAGAGCTTAAAAGATTTGCAAGGGAGTTTTGAGAGGCACAAAGATTTCTTGGAACAACAGAAGGAAGAGCTAAAGGAGCTGAAGGCAATGTTTGAGAAATTGAAGGAAGTATTCAATGATCCTCAACTCCAAGTGATGCACTCCAAGACCATAGCACTAATACATGAACAGTCATTGGAGGAGTTGAGATCAGTTGCAATGGAGAAGTATTAGGCCTGGCAACAAGAATTGGCAAGCTGAGGTTGTGAAGAAGAGAGGTTTCTGGATCTGATCAAGAGCATAGAAGTTCAAGTTGCACATCAAGCTGAAGAAAGGAAGAAGATAGAAGAAAATCATGCTAAGGAGTTGATGATGATTTGGGAGAAGTTGATGGAGGAGGTGGGTGGGATGAGCCAAAGGAGAAGAAGAAAGAGTCAAGATCAATGGAGGAGATTTTCATCAGCTTGAAGGTTATGTTCAGCATTGAGGCCAAAGTATAGTTGGAGGAGTCTCACCTGCATAAATGGAAATTATTGGTGTATAAGACTCAAAAGCATAAGGTGAAGGACACAACTTGAACCATCTATTAATTCATCTCAAAAATAGAGTAGATAGAAAAATGATTGAAGTAGGAAAAAAAATTTGTCTCTAATTAGATTTGGTTAGATCAGAATTAGATAGCCTTTGCAATAGATTAAAGGAAAGTCTAGTAAATCAACCCAAATTAATCAAGGTTGGAGTATATGTGACTTTAGGTGAGTTACATGAGTTTGCTAAAGAAGTTAGCGTAGAGAAAGAGGAGATAGTTAGAACAATTATGACTTTAGTCTCAATCCCGACTAAAGATGTGACAAAAGTCATGGAAAATATAGAAATAGTAGATGAACCCAAAGTGCAAGAGGCACTTGTAGGTAATTTGGGTGTAGAAGCCAAGTTGAGGTAGTACTTGGATTGGATTAATAAGTAATAGTTTTCAGATTTAAAATAGTGTAGATATAGATAGGACGATTCGGACCTAAACATTGGTTGGAAGTAGTTGAAGTGGTTTAGTCAATCTTGATAATTTTTGAGTGCTCTTCCTATTTAAAGGAGTCATTCATAGTGCATTTTATTCAATAATCAGTTTTGAAGTTGAGTAAAGCAAAGCATTGACACTTAATGCTCATCATTTTAGCTTAATTCCAAATATCAATTCTATATATGTGTTTGTGAGTGTGTGGAGAAATTCATGTTGCAGTTAGAGTGTGATAGATGTTGCAGCTTTGATTCCATTTTGTGTGTTTGATCCTGAGTGGATAGCAATCAAAGCAATACGTTGACGGGTCTAAGAAAACTTGTAGTGTTGGTAGTATTGTAAATTTTTTAGTGCGGGCACTAGATCAATATGAAGATATTTTGACTAAGGAAGTTGTACCTTCAATGGAAGGGTGGAATGCAAGTCTGAGACTGAAGTCCCAATGAAGTAGCCTTCTTCAAACCAATTGAATCATCACAATCAATATTGAATTGGAAAGAGTTTGATGAACTGTGATTTTGAGTGATGTTTAACTGTGACAAGAGTTGTGATTGAGTGCTTGTTACTCTCTTCTGGGTGTGGTTTCTACCCGAGAGATTAAAGATGAAATCAAGAAGAACTACATTGATGCTTTCAATTTGTATTTGACCATTCTTGACCAGTATCTCTATAGGAACAAACAATTATTTACCCATTGCTGCAAAATTGATACTTGTTGGGTTGACTCCTTGGAATGTCTTGTCCTCTTGCTCACCATCTTCTTAAGACACAACTACCTGCACCTTGGGCCAAAGCCACAATCATCTATCTCTTGTTTAGAATCCTTCAGAACTTTCTTTGTTAGGTTCACTTGCCCATACTTGACTTGGCCTCTTACTCTAATGTGAGAGAGTTCCCTGCTAGAACACCATCTTTGGCTCCTCTTCCTGGTCTTCTTGGATGCCATCATCTGGCAAGTCCATGCAAGGGACATTGATACCTTTCATATGCCTAATTTCTTCATGGTCTTATCCGGCATCCTCACCTTCCAAAACATCATGCTGCACTTTGGGTTCACCTTTGCTTCTTGTGCTTAAATCTCAACTCTTGACTGTTAGCTCTTCCTCCTCTTCCAAGTCTGAGTTTGACTTGGCTCCTTAGTCTTCCGCTCTGAATGATAAGTCCACCATTATGATTATGATAGCTTGGATTGGGTTGAGTTTTCTTGTTGTTCTTCTCTTTGCTTAGGAAATATCATCCTTGGGTTAGAAGTGTTTCTTTGGCTTTGGGATGGTTGTTGACATTGCCTTCTCTTGTCCCATTCTGGAGAAATGTTGATCCTTCTCCCACATTTCCACCATGTATTGCATTTCTTCTAGATCCATGACTTGTCATGAATTTGGATAAGAATGGGATACCATGCTCTATCATTCTTTGGTTGTAAGCAAATTCAATCCAAGATAGAAATGAGCTGCAAATGGTACAAAGTAATATGACGGTAGGTCAATCCTCCACTACAACACCATTTGCCTCATCTATTGGTAAAAACACCTTACACAATTAACACTCACACCTACAAACATCATGTGGAAGAAGATGGCATGTTGCTTCATAATATAAGTGGTTTGCTCCACTTCATCATTGCCATTACTGCTCTAATGACACTTCACCTTATGAGATCCACATAAGTATCCACCTTGTAACTGTTTTTCTTCCTCAATGTGTTGAATAATGCCTTTAACTCCTCCATTCCATCCAAGGCATCACACTTCCAATCAAAGGTAATCCTTGCTAGTTCTCTTGCACCGTCCCCTAACACAAGTCTCCAATCATCTTTGGTCCAAAGCATAGGATTTCCTCTCTTCTCCTCCTTTGTTGGACCCTCCTCACAATTACTAGCTGCAATTTCAATCATGAACCTTGGAAAACTCAGATTACAGTTCCATGCCAGGAATCTAATTCATAGTTGGCTAAGGACTTCAAACCTAACTATCATGTTTACCCTCCAAATGACTAGGTTTTTAATTGAGCTTGCAGAAACTTGGTGACTTCTCTTGCAAGGCATCGTGACTTGATCTCTCTCACTTGGTTTTGCATACAGCAAGCTAATGACTCGCCTTGCAACTTGACTATAATTTAAAAGACTACACAAATTAATAAGATGAATTTGATGAACATCGTGAAATCCTCTCTACCAAGTCTTGATTTTATGGTTATTTGAGTTGTGGTGATTCTTTAGTTGAAACTCAATCAAAAATCATGCCTAATGCATGTTCCTTCCTATCACTTTTGAATATAGTCTTGCATGAGGTAGCCATTCACAAATGGTATTCTTTCTTGGTACGGCCCGAGTCAAGTTTGTAGTTGAATAACATCAGATTGTGTGTCTTCCCTCCAAGGCAAAGTGTCCTCACTCTTCTATGATCTAATTATCCTTGGTTTGGATTGATCATCATTTCCACTCGATACAAAGTCACCTTCCTTGGCTTGGATTGGGTTTCATACTTAGTATCCAAATCTGACTTCTTTCCTACAACTAACATTCCTTTCTACTCCAAATATCCCTTCCTACTCCTAAAAACTAAAAACCTTAAAATGTGGGTACCACATAGATCATGAAAAATACTATCAATAGTTTTGATAACACTTTGTGTCAATAATTGATGAATGCAAGACAACTCTTATTTACTTTTGATGGGTTGTCAAGTGGAATGAGTAAGGAAGAGGACTAAGGCCATCTAAGTCATTAGCTATACTTGAAGAAGCTTTAGCATCATCTATGTTTGCACATCATGGAACACCATAGAATATCTCCAAACTCAATTTGCGTACCTCCAAGAAGGACTATTGAAAATTCTCTTTGTCCAACAAAGCATAAAAATGTATGTGGTCTAAGACTTTGATAAAATATAAGATTCATTATGGTGATCACTATCCAACTTCTCAAAAATCATTAAATCTCTTTATCAATGAGCTTATATTGAGTTTGGATTTTGGCCATATACTATTATTATCAAATGGGCAAAACAAAATATTTTAGAGCCATTTATCAAGTGATAAGGTGATTTAAATGAAGTTTATAGAGTGAAATTTACTTGGGTGATTTAAACTTTCTTGTAAGATAAATTTTAACATATTTTAGTGTGTTCAATTATAGTTTAAAAAAAGATAATTAATTGGATTTGTTGTAATAAGTTGGTAGAGAACATGTTAAAAAGTTGTCATTTTAAAATCTCTTCTTTCTCCAACTCTTCAGTGGTATTGATGTTTGTTTTTGTCTTCCTTTCTTTATGAAATTTTTTTAGTCTAATACTTATTTTAATTTTTACAATTGCTCTATTTTTAGTTATTTGATAATTATCAAAACTATTATTCAATGGCATATTATCATAGTCAAATAGTGCATTATTCATTGACTATTATGAGCATCTTAAGTTGACATAAGCCGTCATTCCATTGATGATGTGAGCATCTTAAGTTACAATACTTTAGATACTTGTATTCTCCTAGGATATATTATTAAAACCCTGATTATTAAGAAATCCAACTTCTTTCCATTCTAAAATTTCATCTCCTTTTTACTTGTAATTCTCTTGCTTTTTGGCAAAACTTAACTTGAGAAAATGTTGCAGTGGTAACAAGATTGAGTGCTTCATTATATGTATACCTCTTTGACTTCCTCTCCTCCTCAGTTTGCATCTTCTATATATAATTATATACTTTTGTATTTAAAAATGTTTTGTTGTCTCTTTACATACATGGCACATCAAGAATTTCCTCCTCAGACGTCATGAATCTCATTATCTCCCAACAAGTCATAGAGATCATTTAGAGGATAATTATTTCTTGGAACTTCATTTATTTATTTCTTTTGTATGTTGAATTATTGACAAATCAACATGATCTTTACCCACCAATATTTTTCTTGCTAGAGGAGTTAACAAGCTATAGATGCAAATTGAACCAATTTAACAGAACTCTAAACCATTTCAACATGGATTAGTACTATTTTATCTTATAATCCTACATATTTAAGAACTTAACTAGGTTTCATAATTATAAGGTATAATATCTTTACATATCTTGGCAAGCTCTTGATAAATTCAATTTAATTTTATTAGATAATTAATTATTTATATTTATATTTATATGTTTTTTACCACACACTTATGGAATTTGATAATTAAGCTAAAGAAAACTTGCAACCCTACAACATGTTTGGTCCTTTTACCTCTTCAAGTGTGTTGGAATACATCTCTTATAAGGTCCATTCTAGTAAGAAGTTATAACTCCTTAATAATATACCTAGTATATCCTTAACAATACTTTTGGATAAGTATGGCTCGTCATCATTATATCATGTCATACCTATGTTTCATTTATATTACATTAGTGTACTAACTCAGTTATATTCTTGAGTATTCAACTTTGAGGAATATTTTAGAATTCTTTAATTCATTATTATACCAGTGATAATTTTTCTAGAGTCCAAGTACAAGCCATGTGAACAAATATTTAACTTAGTGAAATAGGTCATTTTAATAATGATATATTTGAGACTATTTTCACTAGTCAGGATTTTTTTTAGACTTTTTATTTTATAAGACATTTTCCTAGTAAATTTATTTATTTTTAGTTATTAAGATATTTTAAAAGATGAGTATCTAAAAAAGGATTAAAAGTTAATTATTGTTCTTTAAATCTGGAACAATATATATTATTTTATCTTTTTATTTATTTATTTATTTATATTGGAGTCTATAAGAACTCACAAGAGTTAAACATCAAGGAGAAGGTTATATTTACATTTGCAAACATGAATCCATGAATATATTTTAATGTTAATAAAAAATTAAAGTAATATTATATATCTTACATACTTTAGAGGACTTTGCAAGATTAGATGAGGTGAGGTAGATGAACAAGTTTTAAGAATTACCTTCAATTTGATAAAATGTTTTAAAGGATGTTGTAGATACTCTTGATCTGAGATTACAAAAAATAGATAGAAGAAACTAATTCTAGCATGACCATACAGACTAATGCCCAAATTTCATACAAATATTGCGTCTTGTTCTTTAGAATGAGGTACCAATGTCTTATAGAATTGTTTTTGAATTATTTGATGTGCTTCTTAAAGATTTTGTGAAAATAGAATATCAATAAATATAGAATCTACCTTCTGGGAGTAAATTTTAATTATATAACTTAGATTTTAAGCAAATACTTCTAATAGTACAACTTCTGTAATGTGACAAAGAAAATATTGTAAATATATGGTTGAAATTTTCTTACATTTTTAAGTATACACTCTCCCTTGTAGGGCTTGATGGGGTTTTCCATCCTTCGTGTTTTCTTCGGGTCGGCCTCTTCTTTTTCTAAGTATATAACCACTTTGAATTTTCTAAGTTTGTGTTTATTCAAAATATATCATATGTGTAGAGCCACACAGATAGGCTCTTATGAGTAACTTATGTTGGTTCTTCGAGAAAGATGACTAAACTCCATTCCATTGTAAGAAATGTGACGAAACTCCATTCCATTGTAACTTTGGCGCATGCAAAAACCTCTCCAAATTAATTCAAAAAGGAAGATGCCTCTAAAGGCCATTTTCCCTTCTTTACATACTAAAGTACCATAACAAAGGTCAATCATTTTCCTTTACAAAATTTGAGGATTTTACATACAAGGCAAGTATTTGACTAACGATTACAATTAACATACTAACACTAAATGAAATAATAAGTATTTGAATATAAGTCACTTTGATAATCAAAGTCCTCCTTGACTAAGTTTCTTACCAGCTAGTTAACAATCTAGTTTACTAGTTAAAGACCATACAAACAAGTATTTTGTTTTAGTTATTAGCATCCACAAGATTATAGCTCCAACCATAGTTACAACGACCTAAAGAAAATTACATCGGACGAGCTTTTTTCAAGATATATAGATATATGTATTATTTATAATTTGATAAATAATGCTATTTAGCATAAAATTGATGATGCTGAATTTATTACCAGAATAGCTATCTTGTCGATTTAAAGGTTTTCCTCAGCATCGATTATGTAGAGAATCAAGATAGTTTTACAATATATGCATACATTACAAGATAATAGCTTACTACCTTTAGGTTTGCCATATTATGTCCTTGACCTCTCGAGCCAAACTTCAATCATTCTTTTAGTGAACCTTATATAACCGAAATTTGTTTCCAAAGACCTTGATCTAATTATCTTAGGTAACAATAATATTATACCATAATTATTATAACAAAGACTCATGTAGTTTATGTGAATTCTATCCTCTGCATATCAATACTACCCTATGATTTATGTTCTATGTAAATTCATTACTTCAGACATATAATTTAAGAAAGGAAATTCACTCATATAAATCTTACCTTTAGGAGTAAAGATGATAACAATTATGTTCTCATTGATAAACTCTCTATATGCTAGTAAAACTATTCTATCTTGGATATAAATTTACTTGAGTTCATAAATGTACTCTTTGAAAACTGACATTTTTACCGGAATATATTTTACAAACAATAAGTAATCATGTATCCGGTTAAAGAGTCTGAATAACAGAACTCTGTAATCCGCCAAATCTTAGATCTTGCTATTGTGACGAATAACCGCAAGCTGTTCAAGACGAACTACTTGGGTCATGTGAACCGTCTTCACTCCGAATGCATGTCCGTCCGTGTTGGTGCGTTGGGGGTTTTGAATCCCTTTAGGACGAGCTGATCAAAGAAGGGACTGAAAACGAGGAAGAGAACATGTTGTGTTTATCTGATGATTGACCACACTCTGATGGTCGCTTCTTGCCTTCGGCAGCGTGGTTATGACAGATTCGACCACCTTAGTCGATCGGTTATCCCACAGTGAGCCAGGTCGAACTTTATTCTCATCGTTCGCGCACAATTGTTGCTTAATCGTCGGCCTTTGGGAGCACCTTGATCTTGCCACAATCGAGGTGTAATTTTATCACCAATCTCGCGAGAGTTGCAGTATCGAGGTTAAAGGACGAGCAGTTGGTTGAAAATCAGGTTAGATCTGGAAGCAGATCGATTTTGTTGAGATCCTCCCCGGGGTTGGATTCGGAGGTCGACTTTTGAATCCAACTTTCTGCGTTGTGTGTGGTGCTTGTTGATTCGGTCCTTGATCGGTTTCGGCTGCATTGTAAGTCCAGGTTTGTGTATCACGTGAGGAAGTGTGGAAAGATCAAGGACGAACCAGTAGAGGAGGCACACTTTGGGACTTGTTAAGGATCTTTATCTGACCTAACGTTTTTCGCCACGGTTGTCGTCGAGAAGGTGCAATGGATTACGACTCGATTGATGATACGAGACCGCGATTACAGTTACAATCAGGCCCGGCCTCCTCGCTGGATGAAGACAGGCATTTGAACAAAGTGCAGGTAGGCATCTGCTGCAGCATTGGAGTTGCGTTGTTAGGTCTCGGGTGGACTTTAATAGCCCCATTGCAATTTTTGGCGATGTGGTTAGGGTTGTCTCTGATCGTAGGGCCGCTTGCACCTCTGTCTTTGACTGGAGGTGATTGTCGAGTTGGAGAAGGGGAGTCTATTCCTCCTGTGGAAGAGATCGAGGAGTTGCCTGAGCCTGTGAACTCAAGAGGTCACTATAAGTATGCCCCTAGAAAAGCGGAAGTTTTGAGGGAGGGTAAGACGGCGAAGGACGTGGAAGAAACTGCGAATGGTACAGGTTCTGGCAGTTCTGGAGCGCAGAGACACGGGAGTTTGAACGCGGAGGTGTTGAGTAAAGAGATTGCTGAAGCTGAGGAGAAAGAATTCAGTTTTGAGGATATAGAGTGGTTGAAAAAGTTGCTGATCAAGCATCCGCGTGGCACCATGAAGAGATGGGATGTTATTTCAGAAGCAATGGGAGGGAAATACAGCGCCGACCATGTGGTAAAAATGGCTAAAGCACTTGGAGAGAAAAAGATCAGTGATCAAGATTCTTATTCTAGGTTTTTGGCTCAAAGGAAGGGCTCTGATGTTGCAATTGCCTCCCCTCTGAGTCAGCGGGATAATTTTGAAAATGACAAAGATGTCGTGGAGGAAGGCATGACTGGTGAGCCTGATGGTGCTCGGAAAGGGCAGTGGACGGACAGGGAAGATAAGGCTCTTGTAATGGCGCTGAAGACTTTCCCAAAGGATTCTGCCATGAGATGGGATAAAGTAGCCCTCGCTATTCCAGGAAGATCAAAAGCCCAGTGCTTTAGGCGTTTCTCGGAGCTCCGGAAAAGCTTTCGTAGTTCCAAGGCAGATGGTGGATCTGGGAATGGAGAATTGGAATGATATGATATTTAGACTAGTTTCTCTTTCCCTGGACTTACGAATCACCTAGAGTTGTTTTTGCAGCGAACACTGTACATTATATGGGTATCGTCAATGTCTGAAAATTCATTTATTTATATATTCATTCATTCTTTCAGAGAATTCTCTTATCACCTTATATCAGCGTGAATCTTGCCTCTTTCGTCTGAAGCTCTTGGATAGTATCCGAAACTTGTGGATTTGCACAGAATTCGAGACTTCGTTCTAATGAAAGAAGTGTCACATCTTCGAGTACTTTGTATGTTTGCAGATCCAACTGTCACATACAACATGTTCCTCACTGTCCAGACTCTGGAAAGTAAAGAACTATACGTCGAGTATTCATCAGTATGGAAATTCTGGTTCGGAATCAACCCAGTGGGGGGGAAAAGGCTTATCCAATCCTTGATCATAGACGTCAGACTGCCTACAATTAACAATCCTTCATCATAGACCTTAGCCTCCCTATACTGCACCTCCTTGCTGTCTAACCTCGTCACTGTCCCCATTCGCCTTCATACATCTAACGTAGAGAAGGTACTACCATGTTGAAGAATGTGCTCTCTTCATCGACCTCACGAGTATCCCAGATGAAGACTTCAACTGGAAGCGAACCTGTAAACTGTTTTTCGTTGGAAAGTATCTCAACTTCTTTTTCTGGCGCATGTAAGGTTTTCTGTCTTTCTATCACCAAGGAATGTTTAGAACAAACGACAGGTTGTTCTTGCAGTTACAGTTTTTGAGCGTATAGAGACAATAACTCTTTGACATATATCACGGTCACTGGCATCGAATATAACAGTTCGATTCATGTCCAGTGAAGGAACTTTTGCAAGGTTCGAGATCTAGTCAGGAGCAAGAACGTTCGAATCTGTCTTACAGATTTTGTCGGCTCATACGGTCCAACTCTTCCTTGGCCCGTTTGTGACGACATGCCAATTGTGGAATGAGACTCAGGCCCCCTGAGATGGACCTTAGATTCAAAGGTTCAAACTCTATTTGCTGCGCATGGCGTCCAAGCCAATTAGAGCTGTACCTTACAGTCAGTTTTGAGGAGAAGAGCACTAATCTAAGTCTCAACTTACTACCATGTTTTAAGTCAGCGTTCTGGCTTCTCTGCGTTATCAACTGAAATTGCTTCAGGCTTCGACAATCCCGGAGCGAGCGAGGCACACAGGTGACGGACGGCACTATCAAGTATGCTTCCCATCTTTCGTTCAAAAGTTGCGAAGCTCTTACTCATAGTGCAATCGACGTTGGTAAACGGGATGAAAGTACTCGGCTGAGTTTGCTCTGCTTATCAGATCATAGGGGAGAGCGATTACCCCGGATTCAGAGTAGGGGGTGTGAAGAAGTAAAACTTGAGTGTAGTGTGTGGACATAGTGTCGTACGTAATTTAGATCGAATAAAAGAACCTGTAATCGCTGGTCAGCAATTTCTCCGTGAGTCAACTATCCAGATTCATTCCTGGATCTCCCGTTCCTCGAACGGCTTCTGTCCTCATTTCTCTATATCCAGATTCGTTCTTCGAGAATCACGTATGCCATAGTTCTCCTTCAGAACTGGTGGATCAATAGTAATTTCATCAGAAACCAAATAGCCCCTTCCAAGTCCTTCATAAGCAATCTCTCTTTCAGTTAATCTCTAAGCTTCATCTAGTCCATCCTGTACAAGAAATTTTAATTTTGCCCTTGTGCTTGGAGCAGACCATAAGGCTTTTTTTCATCATAACCCTCCTTATCTATCGATTTTCTTGTTGCCACCTTTAAGATAGTCTCTGTAGCTAATCACTGAGGAATTGAAAAGATGTCCTATTTATATTATCGATTCTGGAACTCTGTATTGAGACAAAACTTTATTCATGTGATATTCGAATTTAATGTAATTGCATGAGTCAGGGGACTCAATTGAGCTTTTTATACGTACTGTACTGTCAATGAATTTCATTGGCTTTCTGGCTATAAAAACTGTCATAAACCATTTCATGTGAAATTCATCACAAATATCTCAATATTTGTGATGGACTTTAGATCCTAGCAGAAGGTAATACACATTAGTTTCTCAGCACGTTGTTCCTATCTATCTATCGAACTATCTATTTATGAGTTCTAGTATAGAGCGTCTTCGCGAAAATTACATATGATTAAGAGTTGACAACACAGTCGAATGTCGTCCAACCTTCGCAATATGTATTGGCATCTGTATGAGTCTGAGGAATTACCTGTGCGTGAACCAATTCAAGTTGTGTTGCTTGGCCATCCCCCAAATTAGATTTGTACCTTCTGCATATCCCCAATGTCCAACGGTTGTAACATGTAACATTCCTGTACACTCTAAATTGAACGCTAAATTTCAATTTACCGTACACAGGAATACGGACCCAAACATTACAGACTATGCAGTACGGACACCTTAAACTTTGGTGTAATGGACTACGGTGAGCAATACACGTCTCTATACCTTTTCCAGCAATGGATTGGAACTTCCACTGATGACTGCATCACAAAGTCTCTTAGATCTCACAATTACAATCTTGCAGTAGGGGTTATGTACCCGACCGAACGGACGGTACATTTCGTCTCCATCATAGTGTTTGAATTCTAAATGTGTCGGTGGAGGAAGTGGGCATTTGTCTCTCTTCGCTGGTTCTCCTCGAGAAGTTATGAGCACAGGAGTTCAGCACATACGGCAACAAGGCAGACGGGTATCTTTGAATGGCGATAGGTTGCCACGACTATGACATAGTGAGTTAGATTTCATGTGGCGTCTCCAAGGACAGTTGTTTTATAAGTATAAATCTCACAAGGACTATATTCGAATTGGAGGAGTGTTTAAAGCTATGTAGGCTCCTGTTTGATTTTAAATGGGAACTGCAAAACCCTGACCGTTGGTTGGCCTATTTAGAAGTTCATTTAGTTTATTTTGAGAAGTTTTCAATAGGTATGGAACTCTTAATGGTAGTTTATTGCTTGAGTTGGTTTCCAGGTTTAGTTTTTACCAGTTGAGGTTGTTTGTTATCAGAAGAACTACTCTAGTAATCATGTACTCGGGATTACATAAAAGAGAAACAGATATCCTATTCATATAATATCGTAATTGTAATAACCCTCGATTGTATCCTATATTATGCTTAGAGTTGGTATTATTGATGTGTTCCACTTTACACTATACAGTAGATGGAAAGCTGGTACAATAGACTCTAAGATACGGTAATCATGTACTTCAAGAGCATAACGTTTCAGAATCCTCCATTGCTACGATAGTATACGAATCTCACATAGTTCCATATTCGTCTGGGAAGTGTCTGGGACCGAAGTTATTAGAAGTCCAACTCGCATTGTTTCATTTCCACCTTAATGTCCGTACACGACATACATGCATCGTCTTGGATCAACTTACCTTCATCTCTATGAAACCGAAAGAAGACAGGAAAGTGTCTTGCATGTAGGCCTGAACAGGAATGTGAAAGTTTGTGTTTCATCCATCCACATCATCTTCCAGCGTAATGACTTTTCCCGTTAGTCACACTGATTGAAGGACTGGGCTTGATGGACCAGCACAACACATGTACTCTAAGCTGATCATGTCTTCCGTTCAGAAACCAATATGGATTCTAAGGACCTTTTTCGTCTCTCCCTATTACGGCTTGATGGGGTTCTTCCCATCCTTCCTGTTTTCTACGCGGTCGCCCTTTTTCTTCTCTAAGGGCTTCAGCCCATTACTCTATCATGTTGATGTTTCCTATAAGAACCAAAACTAAAGGGATATAATTAGGATGATTCGTATGGTAATTTCAACAATTCAAATTTCTTCTTTAATCGTTTTATTTTCTATTTTTTGGTTGCTTTTTATTATTTCTACATATGAAAAAATTATCTACAATTCTTTAACCCAATATGGACACTAAGAGCTTCTGCCATTACTCTCTTATGTTGATGCTTTCTATACTAACCAAACCCAAAGGGATATAATGAGGATTCTTCGTATGAAATTCTCGTTATTTTCTAGTTTTTGATTAGTTTTTATTATTTCTACATATGATAAAAATATCTACAATTCTCTAACCGTAATGGAGAATTTTCATTCTTTGTTAACATGATCTCATTTAGACAGTATCAACTTAATAAAAATATTTAAAAAGATAAAAAATATTTATTTAGATATCTCTAAAGTTACTATTTTCTGAAATTTTAAATTTTTTTGGAAATTTTTATTATTACTCATACACTTCACAAAAAAAAAAAAATCAAGCATGAAAAGGCAAATGCAGTAAGTAATCAATCCAGGGAAGACCGAGTCTACCTGAGATTCACGAAACTTCAAGTCCTTAAAGCCTCGGAGGGGCATTTGGGTTTTCGCCTTTGCACACGTCCTTTTTTGGAATGGTGGTAACAAGAACATAAGGGCCCTAGCATGTCAACAACTAAACGTGAACAAAACACATTCCAGGGGAACCATAAAATAGAAGAAGTCGTTGAAGTAAGTTCTTTATTGATTTCACATAAGTTACACATGGGCTTATCAGATTATCTGAGACCAGGTAAAGAGTCTCGAAGTCGCCTTGTTTTCTTTCACTCAGTAACTATCTTTGGCATGTGGGTGAGGAAAAATATTCGTTTGGATAAAGGGATAAATCCTCACTTCTATCGTTTAATTTAGGAGACGAATTAATCTGACTTGGTCAATTGTCTGGAATGTGGGACATTGTGAACGCTTTGTTTGACATTGCTTATGCGGGATAGCGATTGATATGATTGTCAATATTCTGTAGCTTTTGAGAACTAGCGTAGCATCCGCATAACGGTTGCTTCCTGGAACATACCAAGGGGTCTAACTTTTGCATTTACGGTTTTGTAATCATTCCATAATAATTTCCACGTTTGGTCCTACAACTTGTTTGGAATGTGCTAGAAATAGCCCTGTATTTTCACTTTTCGACACACTTTTACAATTTAATTTGGCTAAGATCCTTGTCCATAACTATAACTCTAAATGTAATTTTGTAAAAAATTTGGTTTAACATTCTAAACCAATTCATAAAGTGAATACGTAAAAAATAAATTTGGTTGCAGATCAATTGCACGGAATATCCTTAAAATTTTATGGATATTCCTGTCAAAGTCAAACATATTTCATAAGAAAAAGGAAAACTGACACTCATGTTTCATAAAAAATTTCTAGTAGCAACAAAACCAAAGGTCTGTTTTTAGAACACTCGGATAAGAGTTCTCATTCGATTTAATCCATTCAAAGTCTATTCTATCCATTCAAATTTGATTAAAACTCCCAATAAATTTTTTATATATTGCTATTTTAGTGGATTTATTTGCGACCGTAAGCCAAATTCAAGCACTTTTTATGGTTATTATTTTACTCTACTTATTTAGTTATCTGCAATTCATATTAACCATTTGCATTAGTAATCTACAGAAATT
The DNA here is from genome assembly GCA_948567375.1 of Lunularia cruciata. Classification (NCBI taxonomy): domain Eukaryota; kingdom Viridiplantae; phylum Streptophyta; class Marchantiopsida; order Lunulariales; family Lunulariaceae; genus Lunularia; species Lunularia cruciata. The sequence goes on along the minus strand of OX419757.1, from coordinate 3,578,927 downwards.
CCGTACGGATACAAGGATAAACAATACAAGGATGAATGATGTAGATGAAACTGAAGTGAGGATGTTCGAAATGAAGAAAACCCACATATTATATAGGAAAAAAGAAAAGTCATTTTTTTGGGTACTTAGTGCACCAAAGGAGAGCAAGCACAACTGCATTATGCAATATGCCATAAAAACTAAAAGACAGAGCAACCAAACTAGACTTGATTCTTATAGTAAACTACAGGAAAGAACTTATTGTTGAATGGTATAATAAAATTTCCTCTAATGATATATAGTAAATGGGATGAAAATTTTGGAAATTGGATGGGAGCTTCTAGAGCTACTACTACCCAATGCTTGAGAGAGCTATAGAGTGATCAAGATTCTTTATTACAAACACATTTAAATAGAAAATTTTGCAATAAAGTGAGTGTGGTAAAAATGCCATAGATAAGCTCCTTTGCAAGGAACCTCAAGTTGCCCTTCAAAAGACAACCATTGAAGTGATGTACAGATATCCAAAAATCTCTAGCAAAGATATAAAGGTATCAAAGGCTATTCTTGGCTATTAATTGTACTTTTTGTCATTGCTCATTGCAATGAGTATTGCTATTCTTGCTTATGTGGTTTCTTGTGCCAAGAATTTTCCTGAAGAGGGTTCACAGCCACCACATCATATAAAGTACAACTCCATCAATAAAAGTCATAATATTTACTCTCAATCTCCAAGGAGGTGGACCATGCAATTACAAATTGACCAATTCCAAAAATTACTCAATTTTTACCTGTAATATAGATTATAAGATTAAAGCCATTGTATCACTAGAAACATCATTGACTCTTGTCTACTCTCTACCCAAAGCTTATTGCAAAACTTATATACCTTGTGTGTCATATGGCAATTTACAAGCACAATAATTTAGTAAGCTCAAACATATTACATATATAAGCCTAACCTTAGACAAGAAGTTTAGTGAAGTCCTTGGTTGTGAAAAAAAAATTTCACTAAAAGAAAAGGATAAAGCAAAGCGCTAGAGACTCTCCCCCAATAAGAGATCATCCTAGCCTTATCAAGGTAGAGTGAATCAATAAAAATCTTAATAAGAGTGTGAGTGTGTATACACTCACCAAAGATCTTCTTGAATCTACTAACAGATTAATGATAAGAAGTTTCTGAATGCAAGGAATGTTATAAGTTTAGATAAGAAAAAGATCCTAGAGCAACCAATAAATATGATTGGAAGACATACATCCTTAAATCAATTATTAATATGTGTGTTCCATGAAATGAACTACCATGTTTAAGACCTTGCTCTTAAATTTTTTTGTGTGTTAACCTCTTGCTTTATGAGACCACATCCTTCAAAGACTATGGGGAGAGTTATCAATAATCTACACCATTCATCTAAGAGTTATAGAAATATACTTGGCCCTAGCAAAAGAGAGAAGGTGTGACAGCTATTACTATCAAATATACATAATATGATAAGAATACATCGATGTGCACATGCCAAATAAGAAACTTTAAACACATATCATCCTCTCAAGATGAAGTAAATCACTCACATATTCCATACACATGAGAGAAAATGAGCATGAGTTGTAATCTAGACTAGTGTATTTATAATAATAATATGGAGTTAGTAGAAACTAAATACAGCTAAAAGAAGGAAGAACTAGTATATATCTAGGAAATTCTAAGAATGTTCTAGAAGTATCCATGAAGCTTCTTGGTGAAAAGAGTCTAGGAACTTTCCAAATATTGCGTAACTTGTACACCAAGTTCAAAGTTAACTTAGCTTGCACTCCAAGAAAATTTGTTTCTAAGAGTAACGTTCCTCAAAAACTTCTTGGGAACCTTGTACCTAAGTTGCAAATAAATACCAAAGTCCAAGTTCAAAGGAGATATTTGGAGTTTCTTTCATTTGATCTTTTATTCTCCTATTTCTCTCTGATCTTTTGAAATATTAAAAATGAAAAAGCTATAAAATCATTTGTTACTAGAGGAAAGCCCAAACCTCGTCTAGTAGCAAGTTTCATGTTGGTTTCAAACACAAAATTTTTGGTGGAGAATACAATGGTATTATTCAAGTTTTAATATCATATCTTGATGGCAATGATTGATAAAAGAATATGTAATTATATATTCTTCTTATGTGATGGTTTGATCATGTACACCCTTCCCAATAGATCCTTATACAAGATGCCATAATTGTTAAATTTTGAAATTCTATCCATGTCAAATGAACAGTGGTGATTATGACATTTGCTTGTTTTTTAGTCATTACAGTTTGTCTGGTGAGGAAATTAAATCCAATGCACAAAACCGCAAGAGTGGGTGAGTGGATATGGTAAATCACCGTAACTTAAAATAAATTCAACCGTTAATCGTTAACCGGGTAATTGCTTTGATACTAACATTTTTATTATCTCATCTTCTTTACCCATCGTTGCATCAAAATCAAGTTTAATAGTAATAACCTTTATTAGTAAAAATTTCTCAATGCATTCATTTCCTCCAATTGTCTCTTTATGTTTGAATTTCATTAAAAAAAAAAAGACCGGTACAACAAGATAGGCCCTTGCTCTGCATTTTTTATCTCTTGAGTAGAATTCGATATCCTTGTGAATGTCAAGGGCACATTCACAATCATAATGAATCTAGAGAAAATCTATTTCACACAGAACATTGTTTCATATTCTTCCCGCTCCACAAAATACTGTTTGTACCTGAAATTAGGATGCACAAAAGTCTAAATATCTGGCACTACCTTCATCGAACTATCGAGAATTTTTAGAAGACATGGTCTTATCTGTTATCTATTCAGAAACTAAACATCGTTAAACAAGGCAACAAAGTCTTATAGGACAAAAGGGGAATTCGCGTCAAGGAGAGTCGAGACAGCTTGACAACAAGAAAAAAAGAGGGTAAGATTAATTCTGGAAAAGAGATTTGATGTCTTCATTGACAATATATCTAACTCTTTTCAACACAATCCTTATGGTTTCAGTGTGTACTCACTCTACATTACTGAACCAGGGTATTCCAATTCTTTTCCTTAGGTATCATAAACTTATGGTAATGATGCCTGATCCAAAACTTGTCATAAGAAAATGGTCCTTGATAGAGTCCATGTTTACTAATTCTTTCTCCTTTAATTTTTTGTCTTAGATAGGTTTGATTATAAGATATTGGTACTCCTTAAAGTTGACTCTTGATCAAGAAAAACTTAAACAAAAATAAACTTAAGCTGAATTTACACACAAGAACACTAATGAAATTATGATTAGTTCTCAAGCAAAATTAGAAAAAGAGATGTGATGAATAACGATATGATGAGATTCTTCACCATTTTTTTACACGTTTCAGGTTTTTCTCAATTTTGATAAATTTATTTGACTATAGTTTGAATGAAATAGACTAGAATTTGGATAGACTAGGGAGTTTCATATTTAGCTTGTATGGGGTTTGTAAATATCCGGAAAGGTTTTTTTAAATAGATAGTCTATAAAAATTTATGGGTTGTGTATGGAGTACAAAAGGTTTTTCTAGAAAAAAATTTTCTACACATAGAAAAGTTTATGAATAATCTAAAATGTGACCTGTGGGTTGTTACGGGTTACAGAATTATCCATAAAACCTTTTGCTTTAAATTTCAAAATTTGAAAATTAAAATTTTTCCAAAAGAATTTAAACCCTATAATGTTACGAGACAATCCCATTACTCATCAATTTTTCTCTCTAGATATCCATGAAATATTGTATGGATGTCACTAAATGTCCAGTAATTATATGTCAGTCTTTAATCTAAAACCCACTACTGTTGTCCTTTTCTGAGGTCAGATCTCAAAAACTAAACTATTGATAACATTAAAATATCACCCCAAACATATTACGTCAAATTGAGTTTCAAGTTCCAAAATACTTTACATATGGAGATAATTAAACCTTAAGCAATATATAGCACATTGGGGTTTCAAATATAGACTTTATTGGTCCCATAGCAAACATTAAATGATTTTTTGTGCACACCATAAAACTCTTACGGGCAGTGGTTTGGGAGGTACACTTGAAACTTACAAGGAGACCTACCTAGCCATAAATTATTTGTGTGGAATCTAAATCTCAACTTGTGAGTTTTATGGTTGGTTAAGGTTATCATTTGTCTATCAGAACTTCAATCTTAATTGAGACTGAATTAATTGAGAAGCATGTAATAGAATTTGAAATTGCTCAAGAGGAAGAGAGGGAAATGTGTGGGTGGGAGGAAGGGGAATGCATGAGACCAAGATCAAGGGAATGTAGGCTTTCTCAAAGTACATCTTGTACATTTCACTTGAATTTGAAATTGCCCAGGAGGAAGAGAGGGAAATGCATGAGAGTAAGAGCAGGGAATGCTTACATGAAGCACATCTTGTCTGTACGCCTGCCCGCTTCACTCTCACATTGCTATTTGCAAATCTTCAAGTGATAGTTCTTGCCCCCAAGGATTCACTTAGTTCTTGAGCTTCACTCTCCCATCTTGTTGCTATCCCAGAGCTTCTAGAGCTTCTCTGATCTTCCCCACCAGTTCTTATTCACACATTTTTCCATAGTTCCTGCCCAGCTTCTAAAGCTTCTGCACCAATTCTTCATTCACACATTTTCCAAGTTCAGTTCACATTCTTTTACATTTTCCCATATTCACATGGAACTTCACATTCATTGCAAAATCATTTTTATTGAGCTCTCCATTTTGCAATTTTCTATAGATTGGTTACCTTGTTCACATTAGGGAGACTTTAGCCTATTATGAGTCTCCTCCTTCACATGTTAAATTAGAGAAGCTTCAGCCATCCATTGGGTTTTCACAAGCTTTAGCACATCGCAAGTTCACTTTTAGTTTTTTGCTTTCTTCACACTAACTTCTTGAAGTTAGTGTAAAGAGAGTGGTAACTTCTAAAAATTCTTCAGCTTATTTGAGTTGATTCTTGTTAACCTCTATTGGAGATCCAAAGTTCAAGAGTTAGCTTTATTGTTTAGTGGATTTTATGCATTGGGCATCGGATCATTAATGGTAAGAAGTTTGGGAGTTTTTCTTTTCTTTCACAAGGATTAGAGTTGAGATGCTAAGAGTTGTGTATGGGAGTTTATTCTATCAGCATAACATCTAATGGTGAGAAGTAAGGATAGAGTTAAGCCCTCAAGAGTTGAGTTGAGATTAATTGTTAGGGACTTCACACCCTCTATGCATTGCATCTAATGGTGTTGTACAAGGATAGAGTTGAGAGTTGAGTGAGAATTGAGATGTAGATTGGTGAGAAGTTTTGGAGTTTTATCTTTGCATAAAATTTTCACTAGGTTAAGAGTTGCAAGTTGAGCTGTAAGCAAGAAATCAAGTTGCATACATTGGTGAGCCATTTCATAGATTAGTGAGCTTTGTGAGCTTGTGGGGAGTTAGACCTTCCCACTTTATGACAATCATTGAGAAACAAAATGCCATGCATTAGCATTAGCACAAGGCACAATTGCATTAGCACACACACAATTTAGAAACACACTTGTCAAGTACATTTGTGTTTTAATGCCTACTAAGATGGAAAGCAAGACTAAAGATGATATTCATGAATTGAATGATGAAACCTTGCTTGAAGTGGATGAATTATATAGTGAATCAAAAGAGTAGGAAAATGATACATCTAGATTTTTTGTGCAAGTGGTGTAACCTCATTGATTCATCTTATTACTTGCATCATCAAATTCAATCTATTCATGGTACTGAATTTTTTTACAAATTCTTCCTCGGATTAGACATGGGCTCATTTCAAAAATTGACAAGGATGGATGTTCAATCCTTTCAAGCTCTAGTGTATGCCATACATGATCATAGAGTGTTTAAGAACTTGTCAAAGAGGGAGCAAACTCCAATTTGGATACAAGTTGCATTAGCTCTTGATAGGTTTAGGCATAATAAGAACGGGGGATGTACAGCAAGGGGAACCAACCTTTGGGGCGAGAGTGTGGGATCAACTATGAGATTCATAAATAGAGTCATGAAAAAAATTATTTATGTCCTAGGGAAGGAGGTAAAGTGGCCAAATATTGCAAAAAGACCAAGAATATATTCTATCTTTTCACAAAAAGGGTTTCCAGGTTGCATAGGGCTAGTTGACGAGACTCTATTTCCCTTAGCACAAAAGCCAACTATTGATGGCAAGATCTACTTCAGCAAGAAGGGGTTTTATGAAATAAATGGACAAGTTTTGTGCAACAATAGAAGGACAGTAATACATTTATTTGAAAGTAAAGTATAAGGAGAATGGAATGGATTTTTGAGTTTTTTCATGTGGTGAAATTTACTTTCAATTTTGGTAAGTTTGGTGTTTTATTTTATGTAATAATGTGAGATGTAATTATTGTAAGGTAGTGTTTTAAGTTTGGTAAGACAAGTTAATGAAGTGGTGTGTATTTTGGTGTATATAAGGGATGCTTGGATTGTGCCATGATTTGGCTTGCTTGAAGCAATCACCAATTTGGAAAAATCTGAACATGAGAGTGAATTTTACATTGCTTGAGCACCAATAATTTTTATTGGGGGATTTAGGGTATGTTCTAATATGCCATCTTGTTCCAACTTTCAATCAAGTGCGCTCTGAAGACAAAGTTGATTTCAATAGATATGTAGCTCACACTAGAGTTGTAGATAAGCACTATATAGGAGTCTTGAAGGCAAGATTGAATTCTCTTTGAGAGAATAGAGTTTAGCTAAATGAATTTTCTAGGAATTCATATTTGTTAAAGTATGTAACTATAAGTATAATTCTTCATAATTTTCTGATCAATCCAGCTGACACATGGGAAGAGGAAGATAGTGACTTTTTGGAAGAGATAGAATCAGACATAGGAGGTACATTTGATACCCATCTAGAATATAAAGAGGAGACCAAAAATGCAATTATGCATCATTGTCTTGCATTCAACCTCCAAATTGGCTGGTTGTTGGATCCAAGAGATACAAGACTAAAAGTTATTATAATAAAGATATCTTGATATTGGTGGTATTTTCATGTACCATGTTTATGAGTGGTTTCACACTTGGCAAGATTTAAATAGTATTCATAATGTGAGAGTGGTTGAAGTTTATGCATATTTAGGAAGATCATTATTACACATACCTCTGGAGCTGCATCACAATGTAAGTGTTTTGATAGTATTCAAAGTGTGTGAGAGTGGTTGAAGTTTATGCATGTTTATTATTTATAGAGACCATTGTCACACACTTACCTCTGGAGCTGCAGAAAAATGGAAGGGTTTCTATGTATATGCAAAGAGTATGATAGTGGTTGAGTTTTATGCATATTTCTTATTTGTAGAGATCACAGTCACACACTTACCTCTAGAGCTACATCACAATGGAAGTGTTTTGATAGTATTCAAACTTAGTGAGAGTTATTGAAGTTTATGCATATTAATAGAGATCATGTCACCACACACTTACCTATAGAGTTGAATGACAATGGAAGTTTTGAAGGAAGCAATATTGCCTCTTAGAGTAAATATCTTTGATCAGATGCTTAGTATTATTACCAAAATATTTATTCTATAGAGATTTATCCTTTTTCCATAGATTTTTATCTAGTTATGGTTAATTTTTATCTAGTCAGCTAGCAATGACCTTGTAACTCGCTTGCTAGCATGTGTTGTAACCAACATTAGTTGCTTGCTAGCAAGTATTGTTGCTATGCAAGAAATATATGGAATTATAGTTAGCTCAAATTTCATGTCTGTTTCTAACATTTCAGAAAATTTTGCCTGAAGTTTCAAAGCCATAAAGCTCAAAAAGCCATTGCAAATTTTTGTCTAAAAAAATTGCTAAAGTGTACATATCTTTTTACTCAAAAAATTTAACAGATAAAGTAAGTCTATTTGTAGAGAGTGGATGGCAATGAAGCTACAGCTACTACAGGCCAGCCTGGGCTGGTCTGTTTTGGTCTGAGATAATGGATAGATATTAAGTCTGAGAAAGAAAGGCAAGCTAAAATTTATAGGCATATATATAAAACTCACCAAGAATATTTATAAATCTGTTCAAGAGAGAATGTATACATTGAGTAGAGAGAATGTATATAAGTTGAAGAAAAAGTGGAAATGTTGGATAAAAAATAATACTTCAAGAGAAAATATTTATTAAGGTGTGATCCAAGTTAGGTGGTTCAAGTCATTTCATGTGATAGTGTACATAGGTGTGGAAGTGCCATTTAGAAGAGTGTTGACTTTATAGAGTGTGAGCGAGTTTTAGGCAGGCCACTTCACGGGAGGCAACTCTCCCAAACAAGCAAGAAGGCCCAAGAGTCCCAAAGTCATAGAGGAAAGGCAAGAGATAGAAGAGAAGCCAGGCCTCTTCATGGAAAGCAAGTGTCCCAAACCAAAGGTAATAGGACCCTTGAGTCCTGAATAGGGTTTAGCAGTTTTTGATAAGAGGAGGGTTTAAGGAAGAGAGTAGGAAGGAGAAGTTTAGTGTAATTAGGAGTTTCAAACCACAACGGCTGTTCAAACAGGGCTAGTAGAGCAAACTTTTCAGTGAAACTTTGAGTGAGCAAGAGCATTTCTTCCCATTGGTAGGGTGTGGGCAGTAGGATTGTGAATGAGTTTAAGAGTTTAGACTCATTGAAGAGTGGCATTTCAAAAGTCAAAAGCAAAAGTAACAAGACAGAAAGGCAATGGCATTTTACTATAGGAGCATGGAGGAAGACAACATAGAAGAGACTCACGAGGGTCCCTTCCTCATCAAATATCACACCATTTTAAATGCAATGACTTTTATAAGGTGGGGTGGCTATATAAGCATCAGGTCAAGAGTTAAGTGAATGCAATTCAAGAAATTGATCTTGATGCAATGGGACTCAACATTCCAATAGGCATCCAATATCCTAAACCTTAGATGAAATTTTCATTTGAGGTTTTGTTCTTGATTTGATCTCTGATTGATTACTTTCTGGATTGTCTTGTTCTGGATAGTTGAAAATTCTTGTGGTTGAAGCCTCTCTTGAATCTGTTGAAGCTTATGATCTAGATGCTAGCTGTGCAAGCCCGTGCTTGCCTACCCTCCCATGCAGGCCACACCGGCTGAACACGCAGTCTGCAAAAGCTACATCAATTGCACAGGCCATGCCAACCATCTTTGGCCAAGTGACCTGTATGGCAAGCATGGCCTGCATATTAAAAATTGACATATTTTCACTACTTGATATGTTAATACTTGACTTATTGATATAGTTCATGCATTATCTTCAAGAGCTAATACAAGGATAATACATTAGTATTTTTAACAACCAAATGATCTTGAATATCAAATAATCATTTACTAACACTATTCTAAATTCCTATGTTGCACATACATGATATGATCCACAAACATGAGCATTTACACATAAATGTAGAATACTTGGTTCTCTATAGATCAAGTTTCTAGACTAACAAGACTTACAGAATACTTGGTTCTCTATAAATTGAGTTTCTGGACTGACATTAATTCCTCTATCTTCTTCTCCAAGAATACAAAATACTTGGCCATTTGTAGATTGATTCTTTGTAGATTTGTAGATTGGTTTCTTGATTGATATGACTTCTTCTTTTGTCTTGTTCTCCAAGAATATAAAATACTTGGTTCTATGTAGATCAATTTTTTCAATTGACATGACTTCATGACTTTCTTGGTCTTCTCCAAGAATACTTGGTTCTTTGTAGATCAAGTTTCTAGCCTCAACCTAGAGTAGTATTTGAAACTAAAACTTTGTGACTTGATGGTAGTGAATATAAATGATGCACTTATGGATATCTTGAGAGTTGGTCTTACAAGGTTTTTCAATTGTAGATAGAGTTAGGAATTTAGGAAGCTTGATCCACCACCTATCTTGAAGTCATAATCATTAATCATTGCCTCTATATCTATTGCATGGACTCGTGGACAAGCACCAAAATTTTTGATAGCACTTCCAAAAGTTCTCTTGACTTAATGTTTTTTTGTTTTTTGTCTTCTATTTTTGTTTGTATATGTGTCATCTTGCACCAAGTTTGAGAGTACCTTTGACAAGGATACTCACTCTAGGAGAGTTAGTGGTCGCATGCTCATTCTCTCTTTGGATATTATAAGGGAGTCCTACTTCCAAAGGGAAAAATAGGAAGGAGGAGGACAATGCCACATAGTTTGGTGGAGGACTAGTTTCCAATTAGAGATAGGTCAGCAAGGAGGTATTTGGCCTGACCTTATGTGAATATCTGACCTTTAGACCTTTCTTTCAAATGATTTCTTCTCTCCTTATTCCTTCTAGAAGGTCTAAGGTGGTTCAAGGAAACATCATCTTGGCAATAAAGACACAAATGGCTTGTTCTAAAATGGATGATTTTGATTGGGCAGAGATGATGTTTCATGCTCTTGAGTAGGAATTGGTGCTAATCCATAGGCAGCTTCACTATCCAAATGGTAGACAATTCATGGTTGTATTTCTTGGACAGTCACTCACTTGCTCACTTGTTCATGGAGAGAGGCTTTATTAGAGAGACAAGGTGGTATATGAGAGCATGATTGAGGAAGATGAGATCTATATCCATGATGAGCATGAGGACAATGAGGATGAGCATGTAGAGGAGGAGGATGAGTGATAGTTAGACATATACATTAGAGTTTTCTTCATAAAGAAAGCTCTAAGTGTTCTTTGGATCTCAATTTCATTTTTTTCTTGTATCTTTGCTACATGTACTCAACCATACATAATAAAAACAAAATATTTTGTGATAGAAAAACTTCTTATTGCTTATGAAATGAAAATGAAAATATTTTAGGTTAGATAAGAAGATGTTTATATGTGTTTATGATAAAACCATGTTTGTGAGTAGTTTTTGGTGGTTTGAAAAGAAGCATTTTGTGAGGGCTTATACTTATTTTGAAGGGTGGGATTGTGCACAAGTCCCCATTTAGAGCATGATCCTCCATTAGATCATGACTACCCATCTGAGCATATCCATGATAACCCTCCATTAGAACATGACCTCCCATCAAAGGATATCCATGATAACCCTACATTAGAGGAAAATTTTTTACATGACCCATCATAGGTTGGGAGAGTAGAGGGTGAACTCAAGACTTGCATAGTGCCCAAGCTTGCACCAGTACCTAGGGAGGAAACTCCACCATATGTGAGAGAGATGGAACATGGTTTTTCTGAGAGTGAGAGTTAAGTAGGAGGGAGTAGGATTGTGACCTTGAGTGCCTTCTTAGGGATAGAGAGTGCCTTCGTAGGAAGCATGAGAAGGGACTTTTGGAGAGAAAGGCACATCAAAGTAGAGGAGCTCTTTCTTATTGAGCAAGAGAGTAGAATAGCACATAAGGAAGAGCATATGAGGGACAAGAAGCACTTCCTTATGGAGAAGGAGAGTTTACTAGCAGAGAAGGAGATGCATTTTAGTATTGAGGAGAGAACTAGAGTGGACAAATTGGTGGAATTTAGACACACTTGTTGTTTAGCAAGAGTTCCTTCTTGAGGGATATAGAGTTTAAGAGACTCATTACCAGACCTAGTTTAGAGAAACTATAGAGATTTTGGAGAGGACTAAGTCAGAGTTAGCTGCTACTCAAAGTTCTCTAGATGAGTTGAGGATTGAGCTAGAAGGGGCTTGTGAGGATGCTAGGACTTATGTCTATCAGTATGGAGCCCCACATGTGTCACATGTTGGGACTTAGACCATGGATGTAGAGGGTTATACTAGTGGGATAGAGGTTAGGAAATACCCTGATCTTGTTGTGAATATGGGAACTCAGACCTTGGGTGGGATTGAGATAAATTCTCATAGCATACACAAACTACACCTACTCATATTACCCTTGGGCAAGCCACTCATGCTACACATGCTTTAGTGATTACACATACTACATTGACTCTTTTGAGAGGGCCTAAGGAAAAGCCTTATTTGTGGATAGGTGATATAAATATTGTGTACTGGAGCCTTTGCACTTCAGATAATCTTGCATCTCCATCTTGCTTTAGAGGAAATATAATTGAGTTTTTTTGCCTTCAAAAGAGGACTACAGCTTTGCAAGATGACATATACACATTGAGAAATTTGAGGAGTGGATGAGCTTATCTAGAGCATTTATAACCCATGTTCTTTATCATACTAATTTGAGGAGGAAGATTCTTATAGTGAATGTGGGTTGTTTAGTAGATATGAGGGCACCTTCTCATCCTTTATTCTTGTAGTAGTGTGGACACACCATGAGTTGAGGCTAGAGTTATTATAGAGCTAGTAGTATATTGTGGAATATTCCCTAGCCTAGATTTAGAGAGTCTATAGAGTATTGCTTGACACACTTTGATGTTTTAGTTTGGACTAGTAGCCCTAAGGGAGAGGTTGAGTAGCTTTTCAGGTTGATGTGGGAGTAGAAGCAAGCTGTATGATAAGAAACAACTAACACTACTCATAAAATCCCAATGTAGCAACTTACTAATAAAACCACAACTAAAACAACTTACTTACAACAATTGTGATGGTAAGGTGACAAAGAGCATTTTGAGAATGCTTGTTGCTTGTTTGAACGGGGTATATGCTGAAACTGTTTGTAAACTTCAAAAATTTCAGCAACCTAAGTGAATTAATGAGACATACATGATACATGAGATTTACCTCTTCTCATTTATTTGTGTTTTTTGAACTTTTTATTAATGGCAATATTCCTTTTAGGACCAAATAATTGAAGATACAATGAATATGATCTTATGATAATTGGCTTAGAAAATTGCAATGTGAACCACTATTTCCAACCATAAGGGTGAATATCTTAGTGTGATTATTGGCTCAGCAAAATGCCCTATGCACTCTTGTCATAGTTGGATTGTACTATCTATATACTTGAGTCCATGAAATGAATTTAATGGCATTCCAACCTTGCTATGATCCTTGGGGCTCAAACCTACATATGAGATACAAGTTTCTCAAGAAGTGGGATGATCCAAGATCTGGATTGATATCCTCACCATCTTAGAGAGCTCTAACCAGCTAGATGATTTTTGGATGAAAAGGAAGACTATAAACTATTTATGTCTAGGGAGTATCTATGTTAAGGAGTTGGATATAGAGAGTGTTGAATAGGGATAGCAGACCTTTAGCACTTAACACAACAAAGTGACTTGGAAACCTCAAGACAAGAGAAGCAAATGAATAGTTACCACAATCTTAAACTACACTATTTTGACTAGCATCTTCCTTCTAAACTTTCACACCACCCCCGCCAACCATGTCAACCATATCACTTGTGCAGGCCACACAGGCTGAGTATGAACTTGAGGTGCAAAGGTTTTGGAATAAAAAGACCAAGGGATTTCATACTGCCATTCTCTTTCCTTTGTATCCAATTTTTTTGAAAATCAATAAGCTTAATCTCAAAATATAGGTCTAGATCTTACATACATAGTACTTTTGTTTGATCTTACATAGAACACTCACACTTACATCAACTTGAGTCTAGAAAACTTGTGAAGAATAATGGATGGAAATATCATATTTTTTATAAATCACAAACTGATTGGTAATACAAGTAATACATGAGTAAGTAAATATACTCTATCATGTCATGTGTAGACAATGCATATTGTGATATACAATACTCACTATCATTATCACCATTAAATTGCATGCCATAATCATAGTCAATGTCTGGATGTAGGATTGGGAATTTTGGATCAATTATATTACAATCTAGATTTGGGTTTTTGAATCAGGGATCAACTGCATAAGCACTAATACTACCACCAATATTTAGGACTGGAATCGATTGCACATCTGTATGTGATAGTATTGTGATAACTCAAGAGTCATGAAGTAAAACCTTTGTGATTTTGCAGTCCTTTCTTTAATTGGAGTCTCTCAAATTTAGACCTCATTTTCTTTGTCCTAAAGATCTGTTCTGCCTTTTTCTTCCTCGTCTCTACTTCCACAGGTGTCTTTTTTTCTCAATCTTTGCAATTTTTTGGACTTAAATATCTGCTATCTTGCATCATTTCCATTTACTATAATGAGCTAAATCTTATGATAGAGTAGCAAGAGAAGGAGTGATATTTGAATTCACTTTGGGAATCTTTCTTCTCTTATTGGATTCACTTTCTCCTTCACTAACTAGATTTTCCTCTTTCTAGTCTTGGCCTTGCATCTCCATCTATTGAGAGTATATTTTCAAATCCTCTTCCTAATGGTGTATTATCTTCCTCCCATTCTTGTGTGTTCTAATATCATTCAAGGCTCTACTACATTCTACTCTTCAAACAAATTCTGCAGATTTTGGATACTTGGGATATCATATGGTATAGATTCCACTCATGATTCAAGAATTTACTCCTCTTCATTGGTTGACTTAGATTGAAAACTTCCTCCATTCTCCATTGTTGTCTTGTTTGCCCCCTTTATCTCAAGTATATGAACTTGACACTCATCCCCATCACCTCTATTCTCAAAAATACTAACACCAATGCTTGCTAATGCTAAAGGAGAAATATGTGCATGACTTCCAAACATGAGATCCATGCAATCAAAGTGACTATTACCAATTGTGTGATTATCTTATCTTCCATTGTTCTCTATCTATGCTTGTACTCTTTGTTCGTGAGAGCTTCCCAGTATTTTCTTCTAGTTCTTGGGTTCCTTTTAGGATTTCATGTATGTGACTATTTCTTGTATAGTTTGTCCCAAGTCATTTAAGACTGAAACTCTTTCCCATGCCAAGCTAAATATGTGGCCATATAACCGAACACGGTGCTTTTTTGAAGTGGCTTCTTGTAGCACCGTGAATTTGAGCAAAATGTCCAAGCTATTGATTCCTGTACTAGCATGAATTTGAGAAAAATGTTGTTCATCATCTAGATAATCAAGTATCTTTGCATAATTAATGATGAGAAAACATTCAAAACCTATCATCATCTCCTTTCCTAGCTTTGTTACCTACTATTTTTACTTTTGTCAATGAGATTGAAACCATTTCAAGAAGATCTTGGAACTTGATGGATGGTAAGTGTTGTAGGGAGAGAACCAACTCCTTAGTTGGAACAAACTCATGCATTAAATGGTGGATTGGAGAGTGTTGTTGCAAGTGCACCAACTCCTAAGTGGAAAGAATGGAACTGGAATGGTGAGTTGAAGTAGATTGAAAAAAAAAGGATCTAGAGCTATATTGAATTTTTTGCAAAGTGAATCAATAGAGAAAAAGTCATTCATTGATTTTGCCATCAATTCAAAATTAAAATACCAATGGGTGGATTGATTCAATAGCTTCCAGGAAAGTTGAACTTTTGGGTAGTGGTGCTTCAGCTCATTATCTTGAACTCGTAATCATAATCATAATTAAACAACTTCTAAGCAGACTGTGCTTCATTAAACAACTTCTATGCAGGACTGCGCTTCATCAAACACTTTCAGGCGGGCTTCATTAAACAAGGCTGGAAGTTCTTCTGCTCCTTTCAAAGCTTCCTTCAAATTTCTTGTGAAGTTTTAAGACTTCATCTATTTTCAAATTTCACTATGGAATCTTATTCCCCTCCTATGGATCCGAGAGGGAAGGATTCAGATGCTTTCTTGGATCATGTGTTAATCTCTATCGGCTCTACCTCTCCTCTCTCACAATTTTACATTTGAAATTGGCAAATAGCTGCTATTTAACCTGTAATTCTCTTTTATGATGTGTTGAGAATCCTTTTGATTAGTGACTATATTAGTGCAAGACTGCATATAGCATCATAATCAGTTGAAACTGAAACGCCCAGGGACCTGTAAGCCATTTTCAGGACCAGTAAATTTATTTATGAGACTTTTCCATCTTAAAACCAGAAACTCATAAACTCAATGCACTGCCCGTAGATATCTATCCTTTTGGAAACTGAAACCCCATTGGCCCCATTTTACCTCTTTTGTAAATCCCTTGTACGGCTTGATGGGTCTTCCCATCAAGTGAAGGATGATGGGAAGACTCATGATGATTTTTCTCATTGGGTAGCACATGGGGTTTCAATATTAAGTTTACGGTTACCCATAGATTCCCATAAGAAATTAACGGGGACTAGGTGTAATTACGTTAAACTTGTACAAGTATTTTAAATCTTGATCCCTACAATTTAGGAGTCATAACCTCATCGTAAAACTTTATTAAGAAATTGATGAGAAAATTTTCCTATTCACATGAATGATCTACGTCCTTTTCCTCTTGATACGTTTCATTCCTGCAACAATGTATCAAGAAACTTGCTTGATATATTCCATTGCAATTTTTAAAAGCTGAAATCTCCAAAGGGTCATCATCACCCCTAAATTTTTTTAAGGAAATCACCCTCTACCCATACAGCTCCCAGTATGAAATTTATAGGTACTTATAAACTTCCATAAAAGATTGTACGGGCAATCTATGAAATTTGCAAGTATAGTTCAAAGGATCCAAAATATATCTATGGGTAAAAGAAGATTTTTAGAGAAAAGTTTTTTTTATAGATTTATAAGTATTCCATAAATATTTATTAAAAATTAATAAAGTATCATTGAATTTGACGATGACACGACAGGTCCCCTAGAGGAAGAAGGAGCACTCTTGCCCTTTCCTCTCTTTGCCTCTAATCATCTTTCTTGCTTCGTCCCTCCTTGATGATGCACGACAACTTGTGAAAATTTGCAATTTGCAAATCCAGAGTTGCAGAAGATAGAATTCTTGTGAAATTTGGATAGAACAAACAAGTGAGTAGGATTTTGAAAATGAAAAAATATCATACACTAGTAATCATCGACTATGCCCAAGCGCACCACCTTAAAGCCAATCATATCCCATCATACTACCCCCCAGCGCACCCTAACAACCTCATGTGTAAAGTTAGAATGGATCATTCCCCTTCAATTTTTGCTCGCCGAGCGCAATCCCTTCACCCCGAGCATACACGGTCATTTTGTGCCCTCGAGCACGCTCCCGTCCATAATGGAGAAATATTATGCATTTATAATCATTGGCAATACCCAAGCGCACTCCCTTAAACCCGAGAGTGTCCTGTCATTTTTTGCTCCCGAGCACACCCCATCCACACCAATGCACACCGTATCTACCCCAAGTGCACCCCAGCTCACCTCACCCCAACATTCCCATATGTCATAAATGTTTTGTAACCACCCACCTCTTTCTACAGCTTCATATCATCCTGGTAATATTTTGTAACAACCCCCATCTCTCTCCAAAGATTCTTATCATTTGTAAAACTATGTATGGTTAATGTTTATAAACATCAACCTTTTATAATACCTATACATTTCTTTACATATATCACTACTCTACCGTTGCAATTTTTTCAGAAATCACTACTCCACCTATAGATATTTCAAAATTTTATTATTAAACCCTCAATGTCAACTTATCAAATTTTTCCCGTCCTCAAAACCTTTCTTAGTTCGGAATGACGTGTAGAAAGTCACTGATTTAAAAGGCATCTCTTTACACAGATATAAAAAGAAACCGGATAAGACATTTCTGCACAGGCGATTACACTTTGGTCTTTCCTCGCTTTTGTTTTCTTCAAAAAGTACACTTTTGGATATATACAAAGTAACGAAATAGTGACCGCGATTCCCCACGTACGACATGACAAAATATGGGCTAATTAGCCCCCAATGGCATGAAGGCATGTGTGATGACTAACAGACCATCCGAAGAACCAAAAAGCATTCAACTGGTATCATCGGTCCGTCGATGAGAACTTGGAACTGACCGGACTGGACTTACTTAACCGGACCCTAGCCGCAGGTTACCAGTAAACTGAGCGGAGAGGTTAAGTTAACCTCGCCCGGCGGGGCGCCTGTGAGTAAAGTGGACCCCCAAGGAAAACTGCAGTGTAGTCCGCCTTGATCATCTTCGCATCTTCGACGCAATATTCGGATGATTACGATGCTTGGCTTGGCCAATGGGTTAGGAAGGATAGTTATCAATCTCAACACCGACCCAGGTTCGTGTGGGGTCTGTCTAGTCTGATTTATAAGGCGAGGAGTAGTAGTCTCCCACCTTCAGGGACATGGCTGGCATCCGTTCTGTATTTAGAGAAGGGGCCATGTTTAACAATGGCATCGGAGCTGGACCCGATAATAATCACGCTTACGACCACTGTTTATCTGTCAGCTGTATGTGATATGGCCATTTCAACTATACAGCGCCATGGAAATGTTACGTATTGGACACTTCCTAGATATTTGATCACTACTTCGATTTAAGACCTAGTATCTTGTGAGATTGAAAACTTTTGAAGTTCGATTGGGTACTGCAGAAGCTATAGAAGAACAAGTACGATTTCAAAATAAACATTCGAAGGACAAAGAAGTTAGTCACTTTGTGTACAGTCGAGAGTTTGGCTACGTATAATTTGTTTCAATGTAGACAACCTTACAGTTAACGATCTTCATGATCTGTTCATGGACTATGTCTATGCCTGAGTCAAGGTACTTTATGGACAAATGATTCACAGTAGGGGGTTTTTACTGGGTGATGGAGGTGTACTTAAGAGAACTTTTTTGGGCACCCGTAATAAAAAGCACCCCCAAGAAAGGAAATGCCCGTAAAATGATTTATGGGTATCCAAGAGATGCCATTTCATTTTGAATTGACAGATTACAGCCCTTGGTTTACATGTGTTGGTGATATGATTTACTTAATTGATAAGAGAAGGGAAAGTACTGACACCTAAGGACATGATACGTATCACTACGTGGAGACGGTGTCGCGGGGATCGCATGGTCTCAAGAATGTGCGGGGCACCTAGCTGCTTGCATCTAGACTTTACAATTCGAGATGGTACAAGTGACATGCATTAACTCTAATGGATGGGAATGTGAACTGTCAATGACCACCAAACCTGTACAAAGAACCTACTGTTGATTTTCCTTTATTTCTTCTTATTGTTGCAACTGATGCCATGTGCTCCAGTTTCATTATCAAAGCTATCATTTTGTAAAGCAATCCGCTTTACAAAATGTAAAAGTTGAAGTTGAAGGCTTCCAAATTCTTCCTTCTTACTCTTATGCCTCCACTTGACCAGATTTTTGTCACGGGACCCAATGTTCTATGCTATAGACATGCCAAACTTTCAGAAGTTGTGCTCACCAAAATCTTTAACTCGGGTTGTGATCGACCCTGTAGAACTTTGTATAAGTGACCTATCATGCATATGTGATCCATCTGGAGTTTTCCATAGTTCTCTCTTGCGGACTGGTACACTTCATCACAATGCAAAAGAAGAAAAGCACTTGCAAAAGCTCAAGAATGGATTAAAATAAAAATTTGGTTAACAATAAGGCCTGTCAACTGATTTTCCTAAAACATTGGTTCTAACAAATCAAGATTCACTCACATCATCTCTTCACTTCTTAATTCTTTAGTTTCAAGCCTCATCAGAATTTTCTCAGACTCATATTGATCTCTTAGTTTTTTTCTCCGCATCAGTAACTGAACTAGTTTCAACCATCGAATTAGCCTGAAATCCCTCAGTCTTTGATCTTCTCTGCCCTTTTTGCTTTTTCTTTCGATCCTTCACTGGAAAGTTTCCTTTTCCTTGTTTTCTTCGTTACTTCTACCAGCCTTTCTGCCTGTACTAATCTGTCTTGCAAAATCCCTTTGAGCAAGAAGAGAACTTCTTGCTGCCAAGACAAAACCCTTCTTCCTGTTCACTCTTCACTGATCTGTCCTGCGACAACTCTTCTTTGAGAGTTCCCTTTTCCTGTCAAGACTCCTTTGATATTTCACTCATAACCAAAACCCCTCTTTATCACTTCTCTGTCATGTCCTCTTTCTTCGAGAATTCTTCCTTCTTGCCAAGACACCTTCAAAATCGCTTTCTTCTTGTCAAAACCTTCCTCATGTCCTGTCATGTCCCTTCTTCCTCTCTCTCGAGAACCCTCCCTTGATGCTTCTTCTTTTCTCTCCTCTGCCAAAATCCGTCCGAGATCCATCCAAGTCCAGCCAAAAACCCTCGATACTTTCTCTTTTCTCTTCTTTGCAAAACCCTCTTTGAGAGATCACTGTCCAGTCCCAAAACTCTCTTTGATCTTTTCCCATCGCTAAAACCCTTGGATACTTCCCCTTCACTCCAAACTACTTTCGATCCTTTTCTAACTTTTCCTTTCCTTCCTGATCCTTCACTATTCCCTTCTCCTTTTGATCCTTCACTCTTTCACCAAAACTCCTCTTGATCCTTCTCCTCTCCTTCTCAATCTTTCATGTCAATCCCTTCACTGTCACTTCCCAAAGAGTCTTCTTGCCAATTCCTTCATTGTCACTTCCCGAAGAGTGTTCTTGCTTTTCCCGAGTCATTTCCAATTCCTTTTGATCTTGGCTAAGCCTCCTCACTGCCCTCAATTTCGGATATTCCTGATTTCCCTCGTTTCTCCTCTCTCCTTCCTTCTTCAATGCCTCTTTCTTTGTGTCACCATCTCTCTTTTCTCTTGAAGCCTCTTCAAAAGATCACTTCCTATCCAACTCTTTCTCAAGACTTCCCCCTTGTCCAACCCAAAACTTCATTATTTCTCCCTCAATACTTTTCTCCTTCCCAAAAAATACTTTCTTGTCCATACTCCTTGATCCCAACTCCCTTCGACTTCAGCTGACTGGCCTTCTTGTCCTATCCCAATGGCTAACCAAACCTCCTAAGGACTTTTTTTCTATGGGTGCTAAGTCTCATTTGTCCTTTTTTGCTTTTCCTTCACTAAGTCAAGTTTTCTCTAGTTGATCCTTTTCTTCCTCCTCTTGATATTCATTCTCTTGGGTTTTTCCTAGTTGCTGAATATATTCTCCTTTCCTTGCCATGATTCTTTCTCTTTCCCATGGATTTTCCCAAACTTCTTTTGTATCCTCTCTATAGTACTCCTCTTGCTCTTTTTCTCCTTCCTTCTTCTCCACTCTCAAGACCTTTTTCTTTCTTCTCCTTTATAGTAGTATAACAAACTCCTAAGGCTCATCAAACTCAAAAACATTACAGCCCTTGCCTCGAATAATCTCCAAGCTCCAAACCCATTGCCACTACTCTTCTGTCAACTCTCAAAATTCTCGTTATAGTCCAACAAAAGGAGCCACCTACAACATATAGCAAACCCCCACTATTTTGACACTTATCAAATTACTACCTAGAAAGTTCATGTGACTTAAATTTATCGTTGGAATCCAAAAGTAATGGATGCTACTAGCACTTGTAAGTAAATTCACATAATTTTCTCTTGGTTTACCTATCATACTAAGTAGCACTAATGCAAAAAAATGATTACTTTCCTGAAAATAATGGGTAGGTATGATTCGAATTGAAACTTTCCTTGCTCCCTCTAGATATATGGAAATGGGAGGTAGTGACTAAGTTTCACTTGAGATTAAAAAATTTTGAATTGTCTTCTATTGAGGTGTAGGGTGCTAATTTCACAAATTGTCTTCCCTTGAGGTGCAGGGCACATTGGGTTGTTATTAAAGGCATTATTTTGTAGTTTCCTTCTGTGATCAAATTAGAGGTAGTTTATTTTCTAGGTTTGTGACCATGGTAGAATGAATGAGAGAGAGGTATTTGGTTGAATTAGAATTGCTTGGGCACCAAGGGTGACAATGACTTTGATGTGCACGCCAGCTCAGTTAAAAATCTATAGGCACAAAGAGATGTAATGATGCATAATGTATTGATGCAAGCTAGAAATCTATGAAGAATTTAGGCGCCAAGAGATGTAGTGACATGATATATCAATATGAGCTAAAAATCTATGAAAGAACAATTTAGATGCCAAGAGCTACAATGCATCTGCATTCAGTGGAGTGGGGGAGAAATATAATTTCCCAACACTGCCTTTGTAATTCTATGTTTGGTAGAAAATATGGAAACATTGATTTCTTGCCTGCACATGCCAATGTTCCATCTTTCTTGTCTACCAATTCCATTCCATCAATAGATTCTCAAGATTTCATTCTTCCTCCTATAGATTCTATTCTAGCCAAGGCCAAGGATTTCATATCTCCTCTTCCATCAATATCTGGATTTCAAAATATTTTGAACATGGTCTCGAATGCGCCAAGAGCATATTCCATAGTTGGGAGCTTTCTAGAGGCAATGGATGAATTGTGTGAACTAAAAGCAAGGGATGAGGAGAAGGATAGGTTTAGAATGGTTTTGCACCATTATGGTCAGATATTGTATTATCTTGATTACCTAGCACATTTTAGACAAATCCATGGATAGACTTGTAAGAAACATGTACAAAAAACACAAATTTTAGTAATTTTGTGAAGGGTTTTCCTCAATCTATGATGAAGGAGAGATTGCAAAAAAATGGACTTGATATATGGCCTCCTACAAAGTAGCATGGAATTGGAAAGACAAGTGCATGAGTGAAGGGATTATTGAGAAGGAAAAAAGTGAGGATGGAGAACAATTGCAAAAAAAGTTAAATCATCAATGTCACTCCTTGCACTCATGAGTCTAGGTGTGAAAAATGAATTTTTTCACATAATTATAGATGAAGAATTGGGATCTTGTGTTTCATTGGAGCAAGAAATAGAGGAGTGACCAATGATGCACCCGGTTTAAGAACTAGTTACCAACAATCATTGCATTCCTAAAGTTTTTTTGTTCCTTGCACCCAGTGACCAATTGGTCAAATATCACGCATAGAGGAGGGCCTTGTTTAGAGGAAGAGAGTTGATGTTGATCCTCTTAGTTGTCCAAATCATAGGAATTCCCTTGGCCACCAAGTACACCTACCAAGGAGGGACCTCAAGCACAAGAGAAAGAAGAGGTAGAAGGCACTCAAGATGGGAACAAGAGCACAAAATGAGTCACCAAAATGCAGTAAAGGTGGTTCCATAGTTGCAGCTTTCAAGGAGGATTTTTCAAATTTTACAGAATTGAGAAGTGAAGCAATGGAAGCCGAAGAAAAGTGTAACTTGGCCCAATTTGTCTAGTATCATATCATGATACTAGACTTGGCAAAAGTAGGGAAAACATCTGCCAAAATTAAGAGTATATTGAGTTTACTCTTTGACTTGGTGATTACACCTTCCATGATAGAGAGTTTTAGTAGTGATCCTATAGTGCAAAGAAATGTCAATTCAAGTGAGAATGGTTAGTGTTGCAGTGCAAATGAGATTGATTGATGTAGGTGCAAGTGAGAATGACTAGTATAGGTGTAAGTGAGATTGATTAGTGCCAGACCATAAAAGTGGCAAGTGAGAGTGCTTGTAACAATATGGAGTTTAATGATGAAGTTAGTCTGGCTTATGAAATTGAGAATAAGACAAAATAGCCTAGAATATTCTAGAAGCATCTAAGAAGCTTCTTAGGAAGCTTCCCAACTACTTAACTTGCGCCCTAAGCAAGTTGCTTCTAGAAGGAAGCTTCTAGAAGCTTCTAACTAGCTTAGCTTGCACACCAAGTAGGCGGCTTCTAGAAGGAAGCTTCTTGAGAAGCTTCTTGGTTAACTTGGCTTGCACTCCAAGAAAGCGGCTCAAAGAAGCTTCTTGAGAAGCTTCAAGGGTCTTGTATGCTACCTATAAATACCAAAGCCGAAGCTCATGCTAGGCATTTGGAGTTTTCCCTCATTCAAGTGTCCCAATGTGAGTTTCCATTCTCCTATTTCTCTCCTCGGATTTAGTCTTTTACATTGGTATCAGAGCAGGAATGGGATGGATGGAATTTATGGACCACCAAATCCACTTCGGCCAAACCATTGGGATTTTCATGTCCACATATTACCAAAGCATCATTTCACACAATTCATCACCTCATGCTTTGGGCAGGATTTTCTACATATGATCATCGTGTTTGAGGAACATCTGATACTCCAAATTGTAACTTATGGAAAACGGTGGACGTGTTGTATCTATTTGTTAATCAATTAGATTAATTGAGGGTAGTGGAATAGAGTAGTAGCAATGGCGGCATTACTGGATGTTATCCTTGCAATGCAACAACAAATCAAGCATCTTGCTTAATTGTTGGATGAACGAGACCAACAACGACAAGAATAGATAGAAAGAGTGCCAATTTGAGATGGAGAAGATCGCATTTGATTTCCAAAACCCAAGGTGTTTGAAGGCAAGAATCTTCCATGCACAATGGAGAATTTTGTGTTTGACTGCAAACGTTACTTTGAAGCCACCAATCTTCAAAACAAGCGGAAACAAATTCTCTTGGCTTCTCGCCAATTTGATGGCGTGGCAAAACTTTGGTGGCAATTCCAAGTACAAAGAGCTGAACAACAAATTGTTACACCGATTTTGATATGGGCAAACTTCAAAGATGCAATACTTGGTCGATTTTAAACTATACATGCCAGCCAAGCCGCACAAGATAAATTGGCGGAGTTGAGACAAATTGGCTTAATGAGAAGCTACATCACACAATTTCAGAACATCATCATACAAATTCTAGATATCCAAGGAGGTGAAGTTCTGGATTGATTTGTGCAAGGATTGAAGTCACTAACCAAATTGGAGGTGACCATGCAGGAGTCACAAAACATAGAAGAACCCATGCAATTGGCTGAGCATTTTGATTCCTTGGTTGCGACAACTTGGTCTTGATCTCGACCTACACAAAGCCTACCAATACACTACGCACGAGTGGAAGAACCGTTACCAATGGAGATTGATGTTATCCAACAAAGACCACTTGGCACAATAGACAGAGAAAGATTACAACAAAATATAGGTTGCTTTTATTATTGCCAAGTTGGACATTGCATTGCAGAATGTCCACTTAGGAATGGGTGACCTTGACAAGTTGCCCAGATAGAGTTTGTGGAACAGAATGATCAGGGAAACAAAGAATCCTAGTAGGAGATTTTGAGCCACCTATTAGGAGCTTGATTAGTTCCAATGGGATTGAAGGCTCAACCTATGCAAGTTTGCTTCACTTGCAATGTATGATATCTAATCAGGGTTGTAGGATTTTGGTTGATTCTAGAAGTTCAGAGAATTGCATGTCTATGCAAGTAGCAAAGTAATTGGGTATTCCTATCAAGCCAGTGTTTGGAAGTAGTTTGATGATGGCGGATGGTAGAAAGGGTTTTGCATTCCGCACCTCACATCCTCTTACCTTCAAGATTGGGAAGGAGTATTTGGAGTGTATGAGGTTTGTAGTGGCACCTTTACACTATGATATCATTCTGGGTCTACCTTGGCTTGAACATCATAAGGTTCAATTTGATTGGACCCGACAACAAATTCAAATACAATACCAAGGTAGGAATTTCCGATTAGGTTGTTTGGCACCTCTGAGTAAGACACCTAAGAAATGTCAGTCCCAAGATGGGAAGTTGTCAAGAAGGTAGCCATAGAGAAAATCTGGAAGGGAGATGAGTCCCAAGATGGGAAGTTTGCCAAGAAGGCAACCATGGAGAAAGCTTGGAAGAGATGAGTCCCTAGAAGAGAATTTTGTTAATGAAGCAGCCATAGAGCAAGCTTTGGAGGAAGATAAGTCTGTATTCAAGGTGTGGATCAAGCCGATTGCACAAGAACAATCTGAGGAGGGCCAAGAGTCTCATCAAGCAATGGTTGATTGGATAGTTCAAGAGTTTGCAGATGTATTTCTGGATGATCTGCCAAAGGGATTACCCTCCGATTGAGGTATGCCCTTCAAGATTGAGTTATTGCTAGGGAGTACTCTATTGAGTAGACCAATCTATCGGCTCTCACTAAAGGAGTTGGAGGAGTTGCAAACAACACTTATAGAGTTGTTGGAAAAGGATTTCATATGACATAGTACCTCTCCTTGGGGAGCATCAATACTATTTGTTCCAAAGAGGGATGGAGGACTTTGTTTCTGTATTGATTACCGTGGGCTCAATAAGCAAACCATGAAGAATGCATATTCCTTGCTTTGGATCAATGACCTACTTGATCAATTAAGTGGAGCATGGTTCTTTTCCAAGCTGGATCTTTGTAGTGGCTATTGGCAAATTCCTATTGAAGGAGAGGACGTGCAAAAGACTGCTTTTCACACAAGGTATGGACATTTTGATCGGAGAGTTCTACCTTTTGGACTCACTAATGCTCTTGTAGTCTTCATGGATCAGATGCATCATGTGTTGGAGGGACTATTGGATTGGTCCGTGGTGGTGTTCTTAGATGATAATCTATAGCAAGACAGAGGCAAAACATGTGAATCATGTGTGAGAAGTCCTAAGATGACTATGATAGTGGAAATTTTACCGCAAGAAGTCATAGTGTGCTTTTTGGCAGAAGTAGGTTACTTTCTTGGGTCATAAGATCTCATCAGAGGGAATTCAAATGGAAGAAGAGAAGATCAAGGCCATTATTGATTGGCCTACCCCAAAGGATGCTATAGAAGTACGAGCATTCAATGGATTGGCCATTTTTTACCGACGGTTCATCCACTATTATGCTCACGTGCCTGCACCATTGACTGATCTCTTGGGAAAGAACTCGAGCTTCAAATGGACCACCAAGCATGAAGAAGCATTCCAGAAGTTAAAGCATATGGTGTCTTTAAGACCCATTCTTCAACCATATGATTCTTAACTACCTTGTGTGGTTGATTTTGATGCTTCTAACTTTGCAATTGGAGCTATGTTGCAACAAGAATTTCCAGATGGACTACATCCTATTGCCTTTGTGTCTTGCCAACTAAATACAATTGAAAGAAATTACTCTGCTTGAGATGAGGAACAACTTGCAATGGTATATGTCACCAAGGTATGGAGGCATTATCTCTTGGGGAAACAAGTGATCATGCAAATTGATCACAAGCCATTGTTGTAGACCTTACACTTGGAGCACATGAAGAGTGGACATCATCGATGGGAAGAGCAACTCCAATTGTTTGACATCAAACTTGTGTACAAACTAGGTCGGTTCCATGTCATTCTTGATGCTCTATCACGACGACCTGATTTGAAAGCTCTTCCTCTCATCACGGCGGCAATTACAATGGTGTCCATTGATCCTAAGGTCCATAGTGAGTTTCAATCAGCTCTACAACAAGATCCCTTCTTCCAAACAGTACACAGTTGTTTGACAACATGTGACAAGGAGTACAACACCTTCTCCTTCAAGGAAGGCCTTTTATTCTATGTAGACTTGTAACACTCATTTGTGCATGTGTGTGGTATTGTGATGTTTAGCTTGGTATTACAAGTACTTAAGAGATATTATATTTATATAGAGATAAAAGATAGTTCTATATTAGTCATGTTTAGCTAAAGTTAGTCATAGCTAAGATGGAGGGGACCTTACTTTAGAGGAAGTAGAAAAGATGAGCAACACTATTTTGGATTTTAGTGTGTTGACTTGGTATTGTTCCTAGGTGTTTGGCTTTGAGGAAAGAGTTGAGAACTCTTGGGCCTGCAAGCCTTTTTGTTTTGGATTCTTCTTCAGTCCAAGGATAGCCCATGTGAAGGAATCCTTGACTTAGTGGTTGGGTCAAGATAATACCACATGCTTAGGGGAATATACCCATGTGAATGGATATTCCTTTTTACTTTTTGACTTTACTTGACTTTTAGTCTAGTAACTTGAGTTACTACGGTAATTATTAACTTTGGTTCGTAACTATTTCACAAGTATATAAACAAGGGGCGAGGAGGTACTCATCATCCTTTCATTTGCAACTATCTCTCTCTCATCGAGTTCTCTAGTGAGCAATGTCTTGAGTCTTGGAGTGTTAGCCTTGGAGGAGTATGATGAGTTGGGGTTCCTTGCCTTCTTAGTCCATGGTGCATTACCATAATAGCCATCAGAGGTTCATCATGAGTGAGAGACAGGGTGGCTCACATTTTTGGTTCCGTTGCCGGGATCTCTCTAAAAGGCAAGATAATGTTCCGTGTTCAATTCTACATTAGGCAGAAGGAGGCTATGAGAGCTCACTTGGAGAGAACATTAGGAGAGGAGAGGGCTGAACTTATGTTAGAGAACCAAGATCCATTTGTATACCCTGTAGTTCATTATGATGTCTTTGAGGTGATTTTGTACACCTTGTACACATGAGAGGAATTGGAGAGATTGTGTGAGGTGGATTGCAGATTTGGGGATTAAGGTGATTTTGGGCAAAATCTCAAGTTTGAGATCTGGACTAAAAATTTCTACACATGATAGCTGAGGTTATTTTTCAGTTAGCACACTTAAAATTATTATGAGAGCTACTATGCGCACCGGGCTAGAAGTTTTGAAAGTTGATAGGGTAAAGTACTCCCACAACTGCATGCTCTCTGGAGAATTGTACAGAGTCTGCCATTTCTTCATTTTCAGTAAATTGTACTGAAAGTTTCCAAGAAACTTCAGTACATTGTATTCTACCTGCTGCCACAAAAATTAGAGAGAGATTGTTCTTGCGTAGGGAGTTATGAGTTTTTGAAGTGAGGGAGTGGTTTTCAGACCAAATCTGAAATATGTGTGCTGAATAGAAAGGTGTCTAGGTCAAATGGCTCAATGATAAGATTAAAATTTTGCAAAGAGAGACACCTTAGAGTTGGGATCAAGTGTGAAAAATTTCAGAGGATTGTGACATACTGGTTTGGAGATTTGAATGACATTGTGAGGAAGGATCAATTCTGCAAAGTAAAGATCTCATGCATGAGGAGTTTGAGATCAACAAAAAGCATGTTTGAGTGTTTAGATTCATCTTTGGAACATGGAGGGTCATCAAGAGTGGAAATTGAGATTATGCAAGGTTCCCCAAGGGTTTGAGGTGATTGTAGGGGTGGGTTTGAGGAAAAGAGAGTTTACAATAGAATTTGAAGAGAGTGTTGAGAGGATCCAAAAACCTACGCCACTTGGAGGAAAGAGTGAGTCTAAGTGTTTTTTATGTGGAGAGAAGGGACATAAGGCAAGTTCATGTCCATTGACCTTTGAGAGCAAGAGATTGAGGGAAAGGAGAGGCTTACTTGACTTGGGTTTGCATGTTGGACCTTCTTCACCAAGATTGGGAGGGAGAAGATCTAAGACCAAGGAGTTGTGTGAGGTTTGTGGAGTTGAAGGACTTCCAAAAGGACATGAGTGTAGTGGAGTAAAATCACTTTTGGAGACTTTGGCAAAGGATCTTGGAGAGAGTCTTAGTACAACTACAAAAATATTACCACCTTCATCAGCTAGTTCTCAAGATTAGTGATGGAGATAATCTTTCAACTATGGATAAACTATCCATGAGGGTTTGATTAATATGCACTCTAGGATTTGATGGTGCTATAGAAATCTTGGAGCAACCTGAACCTTTTGCATTCCCTAGGGTGGATTACTCTCAAATGGTGTTAGTCATGTATATACCCTATTAGTTATAGAGTGAGAGAAAAGAAAAGAGAAAAAGAAAAATTGAGAGAAAAGAAAGATAGTGAGAGGTTAAGATGGGGAAACTTCCGGTTTTCTTTGGCAAGGATGGAGAAGATGTGGAGGCCTTTGTGAGAGAATTCAAAAGAGTTTGCATAGGAAACAATGAGAAGAGGAAGAATGAGTGGGCCTCATTATTACCAGATTTCTTTGAGGATACAACACTTACATGGTATGAGTCAGAATACCAAAAGAGAGAGAGGAAAGATGGGGAAGAGGAGTCTTGGGAGACTTTGACTTCAGCACTCACTGAGAACTTTCTTCCTGATGAGAGTTATGAGAGATTGATGAGTGAGGTTACATTTCTCAAGCAAGGAGATGGAGAGAAAGTGAGAGTCTATGTATCAAGAGTGGAAAAGTTAGAGTCCAGATTTCGTATAGTGTTGAGGAAGGGTGGAGATAATATGGAGACTACAATGATTGGAATAGGGGCCATGCTCACCAAGAATTTTGTGGGAGGGTTGAGACCACAAATTAGAAGCAAGGTGAAATATTAGAAACCTTCTTCCAAGGTTGAAGCTATCAAGATTGCAATTTGTATGGAGGAGAGTTTGGAAGGAGATGCAAGTGATTTGGTGGTGAAGGAGGTTGTGCATCCTCCTCAAGACTACAAGTATGGTGGAACTTTTGATACTTTGGTGACAAGGATTGCACCACAAGTAGTAGTTGCTCCAATTCTTGCACATCCACCAAAAGATCCACTCCAAACCATCACAGAACAACTTGTGGATCTCAAGATCAATGTGGTGCAACTATGGGAGAAGAGAGAGGTGGATCAGAATGTAGGGACAGGGCCTCAAAGTTATAGAAACTATCCATATAGAGGAGGCCAACCAACCAAAAATTTCAATGATAGAAATTGTTTTGGTTGTGGAGGAAGAGGCCATATCCAAAGGAATTGCCCAAATTCAACTTACCATGGAGGAAGGGGTTATGAGGGAGCCAATAGAGGGAAAGAGGGAGGTAGTGAAACCCAAGTGGCTTCTAATCCCAACAAAGGTAAGGGGATAGAATCCATAGATGTGGTTGAGAGCAAGTATGAGAAGGGAGAGTGCTCAAACTCCAAGGGTCTTAATTTGGAGTTTTTGGCACAAGAGAAGAAGAGAGCTTGTTTTGTAGAGGATGTTCACTCTTCTCAAGGATTTACTTCAAGCAAGGATACTCTTATGTCTACTAGGAGCACTTGCACCTCAACACCATCAACAACAAAGACTCCAAGGAAGAAGTTTGGGATGGAGGACTTCTTGATCTCAAAGCAACAATGGAACTACAATGTGTTGTAGGATATTGGTAGTCACAAGGCTAACATCACAGTAGGCCAATTGATTGCTTTGAACCCTACCTTGAGAAAGGAACTTAGAGGTGGTTTTAGTTCTACAAGGAGCAAGAAGAAGAAGAAGGCAAAAGTTCCAGTATCAATTGGGGGGGGGGGGGGGGGGGGGGGTGGGATGCCAAGCCAGCACCATGGGAGGCTTGTGAATATGCCTCCAAGATTGATGTGAGAGTGAATGGTCACAACATCAAGGATGCATTGGTTGATGGAGGATCAACAGTGAATACCATGTCAGAAAGGTTGATGAAGAAGTTGGGTATGATACCCTCAAGACCTTCAATGTTTGTGGTAAGCATATCAAACAAGCAACAAGTTCGACCAATAGGGGTGATGGATAAAGTGGTAGTTTCAGTTATGGGAGTTCAAAATCTCATGACTTTTCAAGTCTTGAAGGATTCAAGCTATGACTTACTTCTTGGGAGGCCATGGTTGAGAGCAACACGCACAACTGATCGATGGCACAAAGGGTACTTGAGGATTGGGCCATCAAACCATAGCGTCACAGTTCCTGTGACTAACACCACTAACACTTCACATTCAAATACACCATCTTTTGATTATTGGGAATAAGATTATGAAGAAGGAGCTTCAAGTGTGGACACAAGCATGGAGGAGGAGACTTCCACGGAGGAGGATGAATCTGAATTTGATTCAGATGTGTATCCCTTGTGTGCAATGGATTTTGCACCTAAGCTAGAGGTTTTGAAGGACCCAGACAAATCACCATTGACACTTGAGGAGGTAGAGAGAAGGTTAGCTACCCTCAAAGTATGGCCCAAATGTTACCAAGGAGGAGAAAGTGAGATTTGAGGAGATTTTCCGCAAGTTCATCCATGTGCTTTCTTTTAGTTATAGGGATTTGAAGGAAGTCACCTTGGAGGAGCACAAGATAGAGGTGGAGTCACATGCAAGACCAATCTGCCAAAAGCAACATCACATTAGCCCACCAATATCTTTGGTTGTGAAGGAGGAGATTGATAAGCTCAAGGAGGCTGGATTTATCTTTGAGGTAGAGAATTCAGAATGGGTGTCTCCAATTGTCATTGTGAAGAAAAAGAATGGCAAGCTTCGGGTATGTGTGGATTACAAGAAGCTCAATGCTGTTACCAAGAAAGACTACTACCCATTACCATTCATTGATGAGATCTTGGAGGAGGTTGCAGGTCATGAGAGGTACAGTTTTGGAGATGGTTATAGTGGATATAACCAAATCAAGA
The DNA here is from genome assembly GCA_948567375.1 of Lunularia cruciata. Classification (NCBI taxonomy): domain Eukaryota; kingdom Viridiplantae; phylum Streptophyta; class Marchantiopsida; order Lunulariales; family Lunulariaceae; genus Lunularia; species Lunularia cruciata. The sequence goes on along the minus strand of OX419757.1, from coordinate 3,547,047 downwards.
TTGCACCAGAGTATCAAAAACTCACCACATTCACCACACCTTGGGGAACTTATGCTTTCAAGGTCATGCCTTTTGGGCTTTGCAATTCTCCAACCACATTCCAACGGTTCATGAACAAGGCATTTGAAACTTTCATTGGGAAATTTGTGAGAGACTTCATTGATGACTTTTGTGTCTATGGGAGCAAGGAGGAGCACTTTGAGCACCTAATCAAGGTCTTGCAACGCTTGGATGAGGCAAGTGCATCACTCAACCCAAAGAAGTGCATTTTTGGATGTGAAGAAGGTCTACTTTTGGGGCACATCATCTCCAAGGATAGAATAGTAGTTGATCCTAAGAAGGTGAGGAAAATCTCAGACCTTCCATTCCCTTCAAGCTTGACAAAGTTACACCAATTCTTAGGGATGGTTGGATACTATAGGAGGTTCATCTTCTCATTTTCCAACAAGGCTTATGCATTGACCATCTACATGAAGAAGGGTGTAGATTACATGGTGATTTTGGAGGACAAGGAGGCTCTCAAAGCTTTTGAGGAGCTCAAGCAATCCCTTATTGTAGCTCCAATTCTTGCTAAACCTGATTGGAGTAAGCCTTTCATCCTCTACACTGATGCTTCTAATGTAGCTATAGGATGCAATCTTAGTCAATTAGACCAAGATGGGCATGATCATCCAATAGCTTATGCTAGTAGGCAGATGGTTTCAGCAGAGAAGAATTACTCTATCACAGAGAGAGAAGGGTTGGCAGTAATCTTTGGTCTCAAGAAGTTTAGACACTACTTGATTGGAGGGAAACCCACAATTGTCACGGATCACAAGGCTTTGAAGTACATCTTCAACAAGCTTAATGTTGAAAGGAGACTAGCAAGGTGGATGATACTCTTGTCTGAGTATGACTACACCATTGAGGATAGGCCACGAAAGAAACATGCAAATGCTGATTTGTTATCTTGAGCCTTGATCATGATGGAGATGAGCTAGTGGATGATTCCTTCTCGGATGAGGAGCTCATGACAATCTCAGTCACTCAAGAGGTTCCAATGGAGTACAAGGAGATTGCAAATTTTGTGACAAGAGGTAACTATCTAGAAGTGATGCATGCTAGGAAGAGGAAGGCCCTTGCAGCAAGATCTAGACCTTACACAATGGTGGAGGATATTCTTTTTCACCAAGGAGCAGATGGTACTTCAAAGAGCAGTGGGTAAGGAAGAGTCTATTCTACTCATAAAGGAGTTTCATGAAGGTTTAGTATATGGAGGACACTTTGCAAGAAAGGTGACTGCTTTCAAGATTCTAGATGCAGGTTACCATTGGAGAGGGATTTTCAAGGATTGTCTTGATTATTGCAAAACTTGTCATGTTTTTCAAGCTTTTGCTAGAAAGTCTACATCCACTCCACCACTTAGATCAATTCCATCGCTAGGACCTTTTGAGAAGTGGGGAATTGATTTTGTAGGTCTTCTCAATAGAACCCCAAGGAACAATCGGTACATTGTGGTAGTTACTAATTACCTTACTAAGTGGGTTGAGGCTAGACCATTGAGGGACAAGAATGAAGATGAAGTTGGGAGATTTCAATATGAACACATTATCACTGAGTTTGGGTGCCCTTTGGAGTTGGTTTCTGATAGAGGAGGAGAGTTTACAAAAAGCATTACTACAGCCATGCTATGACATTTCTCTATCACACATAGAGTAACTACATCCTATAAGCCAAATTCCAATGGCTTGATAGAGAGAACCAATCAGACCTTGTGCATGATGTTGGCCAAAGATGCAGAAATGGAGGGGGCTAAACATCAATGGGACAAGAGGATTCATGCAATTTTGTGGGAGTATAGGACAACCATGAAGACTTCCACCGGATATTTTACATTTCAATTGGTGTATAGTATTGAGTCTACCTTGCATATTCACTTTGATCTTCCTACCTTCCAAAGCATTCATAGGAGATTGAAGAAAGCACAAGGAGGTGATGCAGAGAAGTCAAGGAAGGATCAACTCATGGAGTTGGAAGAGGCAAGAGCAGTTGCTATGGTTCGAGTGGAGCAAGCCCAAAGGAAACAAAAGGAGAGCTATGACAAGAGGCAAGGCAAGAAGAAGGTGGAGACTTTCAAAGAAGGTGATTGGGTAATGTTGTTTGATTCCATTCGATTCAAGAGAGTTCAAAAGAAGTTTTTGCCTAAGTACTTTGGAACTTTCATAGTGGAGAAGATGTGGGGCAATTACACTTATGATCTCAAGGAGTTGGGAGGAAGACACTTTGATAGGATTGACCATGATAAGTTGAAGATGTACCATAGAAGGTAGAGAGACCTTCACTTTGAGGACAAAGTGAAAACTTAGTCCGGGGGTAAATGTAACACCCATTTGTGCATGTGTGTGGTATTTTGATATTTAGCTTGGTATTACAAGTACTTAAGAGATGTTATTTATATAGAGATAAAGGATGGTTTTATATTAGTCATGGTTAGCTAAAGTTAGTCATAGCTAGAAGTTAGAAGTAGAAAAGATGAGCACCACTATTTTGGATTTTAATGTGTTGACTTGGTATTATTCTTAGGTGTTTGGCTTTGAGGAAAGAGTTGAGAACTCTTGGGCCTGCAAGCCTTTTTGTTTTGGATTCTTCTTTAGTCCAAGGATAGCCCATGTGAAGGAATCCTTGACTTAGTGGTTGGGTCAAGATAATACCACATGCTTAGGGGAATATGCCCATGTGAATGGATATTCCTTTCTACTTTTTGACTTTACTTGACTCTTAGTCTAGTAACTTGAGTTACTATGATAATTATTAACTTTGGTCCGTAACTTTTTCACAAGTATATAAACAAGGGGTGAGGAGGTACTCATCATCCTTTCATTTGCAACTATCTCTCTCTCATTGAGTTCTCTAGTGAGCAATGTCTTGAGTCTTGGAGTGTTAGCCTTGGAGGAGTATGATGGAGTTGGGGTTCCTTGCCTTCTTAGTCTATGGTGTGCTACCATAATAGCCATCAGTGGTTCATCCTAAGTGAGAGACAGGCCGGGTCACAAACTAGATCTATGTTCTAGCCAAAGGTGATTTTTGACTAGTGCATCCTCAAGAAGCCCATGATTTACTAATAGCTGGTCACATGGGAGTGGACAAGACCTTGGGCACCCTCCAACACCAATGGTGGTGGCCCAACATGACATGCGATGTTCAAGACTTTGTCTGATCATGTGAGAGTTGTCAACGTAACAAGGCTAGCACCAGAAGCCGAGTGGACTCCTTCAACCACTCGCCATTCCATCCGCTCGTTTGGAGCATGTGAGCTTGGATCTCATCACATCCTTGCCAAAGACAAAACAAGGACACACCGCAATTGTGGTGTTTGTGGATAAGCTTAGTATGCAAATCCACTTGGCACCAACCTGTGATACCCTGGATGCTCCAACCTTAGTGCAAATCTACTTTGACAATGTCTTCAAGCATCATGGGATGCCACGTGTACTCATCTCCGACCATGATCCTCAATTTACCAGGAAGTTTTGGCAAGCACTCTTCTAGATACTCAGCACCAAGCTTGCTTTGTCCACGGCCTATCATCCTCAAATTGATGGACAAACCAAACATGCAAATTGTACATTGGAGGATATGTTGCAGGCCTTTGTCAATGTCCACCATACCAATTGGGATGAATGTCTTGCAGGTGCAGAATTTGCCTACAACAATTCCAAACAAGCAAGCACCGGATTTTCTCTCTTCTTTCTCAATTTTGGCCAAGATCCGCTTGTTCTAGATTCTCTTCTTGCTCCCCCCTCCCTCTCAGGTTCCTCATACTTCCACATTCTTGACCACTATATCCCAATCTCTCCAACAAGCCAAGTCTCACCTCCTTGTTGCTCAGAATTGCCAAAAATAATATGCGGACCACCATTGTCGTGATCTCACCTTTGAAGTTGGTGATCAAGTCATGTTATCCTCTAGTAACCTTCCTCTCCCACTTGATACCCAAGTTTGTAAGCTTGCCCATAATTAGATAGGACCCTTTGATATCACCCACATTGTCTCTCCTATTGCTTATCGACTTGCCTTGCCTTGTCACATGCGTATCCATCCTGTCATGTTTCCAAGTTGAAACCCTTTGTTCCTAGCCCCTCTTCCTTTTCCTCTCGATTCCAACCTCTCCCTCTTCCTGTCCCTATCAATGATCATGAGGAGTACAAAGTTGATCCTATCCTTGCACGTCGCCATATTCAACGAAGCCATCGCCAACATACGGAGTACAAGGTCCTTTGGAAAGTGTATCCCATTCATGATGCCACATGGGAACCTCTTTCTCACCTCCAGAATGCACAGATGTCTATCAAGGAATTCAAAACTTCACTAGCAACAAGGACGTCACCAACTAGCGGTGAGGGAATATGTAACAATATGGAGTTTAGCAACAAAGTTAGTCAGGCTTACAAAGTAGAGAATAAGACAAAATAGCCTAGAATATTCTAGAAGCTTCTTAGGAAGCTTCCCAACTACTTAACTTGTGCCCTATGCAAGTTGCTTCTAGAAGGAAGCTTCTAGAAGCTTTTAGCTAGCTTAGCTTGCACATGCCAAGTAGGCGGTTTCTAGAAGGAGCTTCTTGAGAAGCTTTGTGGTTAACTTGGCTTGCACTCCAAGAAAATGGTTCAAGGAAGCTTCTTGAGAAGCTTCAAGGGTCTTGTATGCTACCTATAAATACCAAAGCCAAAGCTCATGCTAGGCATTTGGATTTTTCCCTCATTCAAGTGTCCCAATGTGAGTCTCCATTCTCCTATTTCTCTCCTTGGATTTGGTCTTTTATAGTGCTGGATCATGGATGTGTTACCTAGTTTGAAGTGGCAAATGAGATTCAAGTGACAATTGAACTGAAGTGAGTTTGTGGGGTTGTTGAAATAGAACCTATTTGCCTACCTATAACCTATAGAACATGGAACTTGCTATCCAAGTAAGTGATTGATAGAATTTTAGTAAAGTGTATTTTGATAAATTGTTTATGATTGACTTGTTTTTGAAATTTACTTGCACATTTGTAATTGACTTTGTTCTTCTCTTGGCTAATGTCATCAAGGTTCTACCGTTTGGTATAAGACCAACATTTCCTTGACTCAATTAATCACTAGGGTTTTGTGGAAAAGTAGCTCTATTTTTAGCACTAATATAGAGTTCAATTTGGCATCATGAGGGTTTCACTATAACTTCACTCATATTTTTCAAACACACTATCCAAGTTATGTTGGGTTTTGCCAAGGTTGCACCTATCCAACCCTAGGATATTGCTGCATCCCATGCCAAGGTATCACTAGGTATGGATGTCAATCAACAGAGGATAGTGATGACCTATAGACCGTGAGAATGTGTGTTGTGTTGGCAGGTTACAAGTCGCCCTTGCTTCTAGTGTAGTTGTCTCAGTTAGAGTTACATTAGTGGGTAGTGTTCCATTAGCTTTGGCACTTGGTGGTGCTCGGTTGGTATTGGCACTTGGTGGTGCTCGGTTGGTATTGGCACTTGGTGGTGCTTGGTTGGTGTTGGCACTTGGTGGGTACTTGTAGTTTTGGTTTGCGGTTACATTTTGTGGTTCTAGTTTGTGATTGTGGTTGCGATTATGTTGTCATGATGGAGTTCTTTGGAGATTCCATAGGAGATAGCCCTACAATACATAGTGGGTTTTATCGAAGTGGCGCTTGGTATCAACTTGTATCTCAGGTCCTAGTGAGGGAGAAGATTGACTCTGAGTTGGAGTTTGACACAAGAGTTGATTCAATTAAGAGTGCACTTGACGTGTCTGCACCGTTGTTGTGGGATAGGGACAAGATTTATGGGGCCTCCAAAGGCCCTTGGTGTTACTCTAGTATAGTGGGTACCATTGAGTTAGATGATTTTATCAAGGAGTTTGATAGTTGGTGTGATCTGCAGCAGATGTGGAACCCAAATTTGTTTACACCTTTCATGGCATGGAAGGGGTTGTTTTAGCACTTGGAGTGGTCCGCCAATGGATGACTACCATGAGTTTAGGAGAGCTGATTTGGAGGAGATTGAGTTATAGAGAGAGTATTGGTCTCCAAACTATGTCTCTATTACTTTAGGCTTGGTTGCCAAGAATAGATTGATGTACCCACGAGTTCTAGCTCGAGTAGTGTTGGTGGAGCTAGTGGAGGTGCACTAGATGGAGATAGTGTTACCACGAGTGGAGGTACCACTGCAAGAGGTGGTGTGGTACAAAGGTTTAACCCCATGGTAGAGTTATTCTAGTGTTTGAGGCAAAACTACCAGGGAGTGCGGATTGACAAGCTGAGGACCTTGCAAGAGTTCCAATGGAAGGCTAGAGAGAGCCAACATGAGGCATACACTCACATGAGGCGGTTGATCAGTTTCACAAAGAGAGTTACTGAGGCCTAGGCAATCCAATTTTGGTATGGGATCCTAGACAAGGAGTTGCAATGTAAAGTTTGTGACGTTACGTTGTTATAGGCTACTTTGCCTACTTTGGCAATGGCCTTTAGTTTGGCTAAGCGTATTGAGCTCAACATGGCAGAGGAGAGGGTGGTGATATCTAGATTTGGTAGGGAGACCTCATCCATATTGTGACTTCTTTTAGAGTGCAACAGAGTGCACCACACCTACTTGGTTTTTGAGGACATCATGGACAGCCCAGATCCTATAGACCGAGTGGAGGGCCTAGTGGAGTTAGACCCTTACCTTCATTTTTGGTTCAATAGCAGCCAATGAGTAGTGGTGTTGCTTGTTGGACTTGTGGTGGACGTCACCATCGAAGAGAGTGTACTCAAGGCAATGGACTTGATACCTCTAGCGTATCACAACCAGCACAGAGGGAATGTGAGCATTGCCATAGATTTGGTCACACTAGTGACCAATGCTTTGACCTACACCCGGAGTTATGGAGTGGTAGGGCTGCTATGGCAGGTAGTAGAGGAGCTCCAGTTTATGGAGGACGAGGTGGTAGAGGTGGTGGTAGAGGATCTACACCTAGTAGGAGTGCAATACTTGCTATTACTTCTGATCCAGCTATGGCTACTCAGATTGAGTAGTTGGAGCATAGATTGGCTAGTATGGCCATTGCTCAAAGGAGATCAGATCCTGGTGCTGAGGCTTCCACCTCATATGCTAGTGATAGAGATGCTTTGAACTTCATATGAGGAGCAGCTCAAGTGGATGCATCTACAGCAGTGACTAGGAGTGCAATACGTGCTCTAGAGCCTAGAGGAGCATTAGTGGAGTTGGACCCATAGAGAGGAGAGGTTGGGCGACAGGTTAGATTACCCGGTCTTTCACGCTATCTGAGGTATTGTTGACAATATCCATGGCTCCTAGACGTCCCAATGCAGGTGTGATAGGTGGTGATGGAGTGCATGATGGACTACTTACTAGTCAATCACCTACTACTACACAGATTGAGTATATCACAATGTTGGGGGCGGCTCACCTGATTATGCATTGCTCTTTGTTTTCAGCCAATGACATGTTTACATTGGGAGTTGATCTATTATGCACCAGCACCAGTGTTCCAGTTGGCTGCCATGCTTTATGAGAGTAGGGATGATGCGGTTCCTACTATTAGAGCAGAGTGGTTGGTAGTGGAGCTGACTTGGTTGAGGAGCATGGGATCCGTTCAACAACCAGTGGTTTATGGCAAGTAGCAACGGCTAGACTGGAGGAGTTGCCAGCTAGACTTGCCTTTGAGAGAACATGGTTTAAACATGGTGTTGTCCTATTTAATAACCAAAGGAGGTTTTTATGCTTGGTGGGACCTTTAGGGAAGGTCTATACACCACAAAGAGTCTTGTTAGACTCTTGTACATAGCCTCTTATGTTAGGCAAGGCTGCAGTAGTCGATCTAGAGATACCAAAGACCCATGTGGAGAGGTGTCCATTTCAGATCTAGACATCTCTAGGTGGTGGTTTAGCACAGTACATCACACATGGGGAGCTTGCTGTTCAGGTTTAGCCTGGTCATCCAATTGATAGCTTGGTGGTGAGAGCTTAAGCTATTGCAACAATAGTTGAGTCATATGATGTATTAGTTGGGGGAGTAGTGTTATACCCCATGGGTTTCAGTATTGACTATTGGGAGGAGACAACCTCCTATAGACCAGGTTGGCAGTCTGGTGAGAGTCGGGTATGTTTCCTACCAATATGCTTCAGTAGTGTAATACTCTAAGGACAAGAGAAGAGAGAAAATGCAGATTTCACACTCAATCTTCCGATGCTCCAAAGGAGCACCTTCTCTTTATTATATAGACAAAGAGTATCTCCTCCAAGGAAGCTACACCATAGGATCAGGCACATAGATAGGTGACATGTCAGAAAGATCCACCCTTGGATTACTTACTTGGAGGGGTGACATGTCGGTCTTGGTCCTATCTAGTTGGTCAAACAAGCTTTGAGCAGAGAGAATCTTTTAGGGAATCGTCATGTAAGAATCTTAGAATCACATGGGTGAGGTACCGTTGGAATACTCTCAATGAGACAAAGAGGATGAGGGAAGGCCAGCCATTCCTTAATTGGGGGGGGGGGAGGGAAGAATGTGCACATTTTTTAGACCTAATTCATCCATTTAGGCCTCCAAAATTGCCTTCAAAGATTTCAAGCATATTTTGATTCCTACTCTATTAGTAGAAGTCTCCTCTTGGTGATACCTTTTTTTGATCTTTTTGGTTCATCATGTGTAATATATTGCCAGATGTTACCAAACCAATTCTCACCTTTAAATCATATGTCTAGCTATTGATTCTAAGGTTTTCATGTCTATTTTGATTTCTGCCCTATTAATATAAGTACTCTTTTGGTGATACTTCTATATTATCTATTTTGACCATCATGTATAACATCATTCTAGATGTTACCCAACCAAATTTCACATCTAGATCATATGGCTAGCTCTTGGTGTTACAGACTTCCTTCCTTTCATGATGCAAACATTTTTGTTGTGCAACTGTTGCTCAAACGCTTGCACCCACACCGATGCATGTGTAAAATTGGCAATAGGCTCCCAGGTTGATTCATAGAGGGGGTAAATTTTCCATTGTACTAGATAGTCTACCTGAGGATGGTGAGTATCACGCATGCATTTTTGGAGAATACGCTCCACTTCATATTTCTCTGTGTCATCAATGAGTGTCAGACAAGGTCGAATGTCTTGTGTGGAATGACACTAGCCTGGTCGAGGATCATATTTGCATAGAAGAGAAACATGGAACATTGGATGGATCTTCATGTGTGGTGGTAGCTCAAGGTGATAGGCCACAGCGCAGAATCAATGAAGAATGAAAATCAAGAAAGGCCCAATAAAATGAGGTCTGAGCTTACAAGGTCCACCTAATGTGAGGTTGGTTGTCGATAGCCACACCTGATCCCCAACATTGAACTCCATGTGCTTATGGTGTGCATTAGCATATTGCTTTTGTCAATTTTGCTCAATCTGTAATTTGTGCTTAGCGCTCTCCGCACCTTGTTGGATTCTAGAAACAAATGTGTTGATTGCGTCGACCTTGATAGCCACCGGACCAATCTTCATCAAGCTAGAAGGTGTGAAGAGATGCTCACCATACATGAGGAAGAATGGAGTGACCTGGGTGGATGCATTCACCAAATTGTTAGAAGAAAATTCCACCAACGGGAGTAGGGTGTCCTACCTCTCTTGCTCTTCTAAGGTGAAGCCGCTTAACATGTCTTCAATAGTGCGATTAGCTCCCTCTATTTGTCCATGTATTTGTGGGTGGTAAGTTGTGGACATGGCCAACTTGGTTTTGAAGAAACCAAAGAGTGTTTGCCAAAACAAACTAGGGAATTGAGTGTCTATATTGGTGATGAGTACTCAAGACAAGCCATGGTGAGAGAAGACTGCATCTAAGTATAATTGAGCTAGTTGTGGGGCGGTCACATCCTTGGTGGTAGGACATATATGAATCATTTTGCTGAGTTGGTCCACAAAGACCATGATGCAGTCAAACCTTGAGGTGGTCTTGGGTAATTCACAAATGAGATCCATACTCACTTGTTCCCAATGTTGTGAAGGAGCCCTGTAGAAGCTTAATTAGAAGCTTTGTTTTATTGACAAAGTAGGCAACTATGCACATAGTCTATCACGTTGTTGCTCATCTTGGGCCAATAGTAAGGGTGTTGGACTACATCCAAGGTCTTGTCCACTCCGATATGACCTACATGGGCCAAATCATGACATTCCACTAGAATGGTGGTGTGTAATTCTAGGACATTTGGAATCCATAATCTACCATCACAAAAGGTGAGTTCTTGGGTGTTGGTGATGCATTTGGATGATTGTACTTTTATAATCTATAGATCAGCAGCCAAAATCTCTGGCCAAAATTTAGGGTTAATCTTAACCTCTACTGCCAAGTTCTTTGCCATTAGCATGCGGATGAATGCATCTACAAGTTGCTTCTTACCTTCCATGTAGGTGATTGTCATGTTGAAGTGTTGTCACCACTCTGCCTACCAAATTTGGCAATGAGATAGATCCTTCTGTGTCTTGAGGTAGACTAGAGGTTTATGGTTTGTCTTTACTACAAATGCCTTCTTGCCCAAATAGTGCTTCCAATGCTTGGTTGCAAGAATGATGACCAACATCTGTGGTGTGGTAGTTTCTCAGTGCCGGTAACAACTTTTGAGAGAAAAAAAAAATTTGGATACCATCCGTCATGCCACTCTTGTTGTAGGACTGCTCCTATTGCTACGCTTGATGCATTTGTAGCCAACTTGATTGGATATTTTGGATCATACCACTTGAAGATTGGTGCATGTAGCAAGGCGGCTTTTAATTCTTGAAAGGCTAACTCTTATGTGGTTCCCCATGCCCACTTCTTCCCCTTGCCAAGTAGTGCCATTAAAGGCTGTACAACCTTGGAGAAGTCCTTGACAATCTATGATAGAATCCCGTCAACCCAAGAAGCTCTTGAGTGAGTTTGATCTTTTGGGGCACTTCATTTTTGAATGACCTCAATTTTGTTTGTCAATACTTGAATGCCCTCTGCACTTACTCTATGCCCAAAATAGTCTACTTCAGACTTGCCAAACTTGCACTTTGAGATTTTGGTATACAATCAATTTTGTCTTAGAATCTGGAGGACTTCTTGTAGATGTTGTTTGTGTTCCGTCATTGTGCTAGTGTATACTGAGATGCCATCCAAGAAGAAGATAATAGACTTATCCAATTATAGACAAAATATGTCATTCATTAGACTCATGAAAGTGGCAAGTGCATTGGTGAGGCCAAAAGGTATCACAACATACTCAAAGAGGCCAGACCTAGTTCAAAATGCAATTTTATACACATCCTCCTTTGCAATTTGGATTTGATTGTAACCACTCCGCGTCCAATTTGGTGAAGTATCTTGCTCCATGGAGTTGATCAAACAGGTCATCCATGCAAGTTAAGGGGTATTTATTCTTCACTATTTGTTGATTGAGACCCTAATAGTCAATGCACATGCGTATTGTACCGTCCTTCTTCTTCACAAACAAGATAGGAGCCCCATATGGTGATATGCAAGGTTGGATGAACCCTTTCTGTAGCATCTCCTCAATTTGAGTCTAACACTCCTCCAACACATGAGGTGATAGGCAATATGGGGCCTTACAAGGAGGTGTCTTCCTCGGGAGTGTCTCAATTTTATGATCTACTCTCCTTTTTGGTGGTAATCTTGAAGGTAGATCATTTGGAAAGACATCTTGAAACTCATCCACCACATCTTTCAGAATTTGTCCATCAAGTTGTGTACTCTAGATTTCTCTTATTAGACCTATGAAACATCTATTGGTCTTACAGACAATTTCCTTCTCTTTGACATACAAAGGCAATTCTTGCATGTGTGATGTTCTTTTAACCCCAATGATTGACCATTGGTAGGTTCTCTTTACTTTCTTCCTCTTATCTACCATAGGGTTGTAATGCTCTATCCACGGCATGCCTAAGATTGCATCATAACAAGCTAATTATATCACTCGCCACTCAATTGCTTCCTAATATTCTCCTACAAAGAGTGTTATCCGTCTAGGTAATGATTCAATCCTCTTTGTTTGCCCATTAGCTAACTCTACTTCTTCACTCTCATCTCTCTTTAGATCCATTCCCAATCTTATTGCAATAGAGCAAGACAAAAAATTCTTTGTTGCTCGCGGATCTATTAATACTCTCACTTGATTGCCTTCTAGGACTCCATTCACAACAATCAATTGTGAGGTTGCCTTTTGGGATCTTTGCACATTTTTCTTCTTTCTTCTCTTGCTTCTCTACTTCCTTATTGAGCTAATAAGGCTGTAAGGTATATTAATTGGTGATCTTTGTTTTCCAAAGTGATTTCCACCTCCTCTTCTTTAGTGCGCCTCTCCATGTTATTCAAAGATTGCCTATATGAAGGCCGAGGGCCTCTAGGGAAACAAGCATCATAGTTGGTAAATATGTGCCCAATACAGCCACAATTGTCACAACGGTGTTGTTCTCCTTGAGTTCCTTCTCCTTGTGGAACTCCATCTCTTCATTCTTCTACTTGTCCACGCTCTCCTTGAAGCAGTCATGCTCCTCAATCTCAAAATCAAAGGTTGCCCAATTCCATTGGTACTGGTCCACCCATGTGTGGCATTTCTGCCCAATAATGTTGAGGTGAAACTACTCCTTCACCTTCACCCAATGCTCCTACTATTCTCTATGCACAAGCAATGGCTTCAAATACCATGCAAGGATTTTGCACCATGACTTGGCAAATCTGCTCCTCCAACCCTTGTTTGAAATTGTTGAGAGCCTTTGCTGGACTCATGTCTGTTATTGTGACTTACAGATCCAAAAATGCCTCCCCATATTCTTGTATGTTGTTCTTGTGTCTCAATCCTCATAATCGGATTTGGGCCATCTGCACTGAATCCACCCATTGGAAATTCTTAAAATGTGAAGGTGAAGGAGTAGTTTGGGTGAAGGTGAAGGAGTAGTTTCACCTCAACATTATTGGGCAGAAATGCCACACTCCATCATACTCCTCTAAGGCTAACACTCTAAGACTCAAGACATTGCTCACTAGAGAACTCAATGAGAGAGATAGTTGCAAATGAAAGGATGATGGGTAGAGTACTTCCTCATCTCTTGTTTATATACTTGTGAAATAGTTAGGCACCAAAGTTACTAATTACTCTAGTAACTCAAGTTACTAGACTAAAGTCAAGTAAGTCAAAAAGTAGAAAGGAATATTGATTCATATAGGCATATTCCACTAACATGTGATCTTATCTTGACCCAACCACTAAGTCAAGGATTCCTTCACATGGACTATCCTTGGACTATAAGAGAATCCAAAACAAAACAGCTTGCGGGCCCAAGAGTTCTCAACTCTTTCTTTAAAGCCCAACACCTAGGAATAATACCAAGTCAACACATTAGAATCCAAAACAATGGTGCTCATCTTTTCCACTTCCTCTAAATTAAGGTCCCCTCTATCTTAGCCATGATTAACTCTAGCTAATCACGACTAATGTAGAACCATCCTTTATCTCTATATAAATAATATCTCTCAAGTACTTGTAATACCAAGCTAAATATCACAATACCACACACATGCACAAAGAGGTGTTACAAACCTGGATTGTGAGCCTTGGCTTGGCAGAGCAGCATAGGATGCGCTTGATAGACATCACCACTTGGACACTTGTGAGCCCTATGTCTATCAAGTTGATCCAAGCACATGTCAGGGGTGATAGACCGATTCAAGCGGGATATCATCAATTGCCAATGAGGGAGGAGGATAAGTCCAAGACAACATTTTGGGCTGCTGATCCTCACGGCAAGGATGTGTGTTGTGCATATATACATTACTACACAACATACATTGCTGTCAACATCATACACTATAGAAGCACAACTCACACATAAGTCATACATAGACTCTAAAGTGCCATAATAATCAGATTGTTTACCACTCTCAACTCAACTCAACTTAGATCAATACTTGATCTGTCACGCTATAAACTACCAACAACTGGGCACTTATTACAGTCAAGTCACATCCACTACAGCATAAAGAATCTAGGTGATGCTTGTCGGCCTCTGTCCACCATAGCCAGGAACTCGAAGGCTCAACATCAAAGAAGTGAGCTCTCTGGAGCTGCACTTCAAAAGTATACTCCTTGGACTCAAGTTAGGTCTGAACCCTAACGGTCCCACTGATGTCACACTCGATGGTGCAAATGGTGCAAAGTGACGGTGGGCCTCACCGTTAAGTCAATACCCCAAACACAAAATCTGATTGTCTGAAAGTAGTCTCTAAGAAACTACTAAAATAACTCTAACTACTATCACTGGACTTCTAGTGTCCGAGCAATCTAGATGTGACACTACAAATGGCATGACAGGTATCATGCATATAAACATCACTACACAACATACATCGTTGTCAAAATCATACACTATAAAAGCACAACTCAAACATAAGTCATACATAGACTCTAAAGTGCCATAATAACCCCCCTAGCTAGCGGTTAGGTCCCTCTAACTCCAAATAGCCATCTACTCTAAGTATATCGTATACCCTATAATGGCCAAAGATCAGGAGGCCGGGTGCTATGTAGCCCCATCGTTGGTTGCCTATCTGCAATCTATACCATATAAAAAAATGAACTAGCTATAGGTCAAGTACATCTAGGACATAACCACTGTTCTTGAGGAACCACCATGAGGGGAGGAGTCATACATGCCATATACCATCCTCTTGAACAACTATCACACACTAACATAGTAGTAGCTCCACCAGAAGAGCCACATAACATACACCTCAAGCTTGCACGTACAAGTGCCAAGCTTAGGTCCATAGTACCATCAATGTTTGGGAGGTAGCATGGCGCACAATTGCACACATGATCCTTCCAAACAACACCATCACATCCTTCTAACACAAGGACTCCAGATGGCAAAACCTAATTTACTCTCAAGATAGTGCGGCCTATTAGAACATCAAGTGTCGTCGGTGTTGTCTATAGTAGATATACATAGTCTCTTGGATGAAATCAAGAGATCGATGGTCTATAACCTCCTCCTCAAATGAGCATAGCATAAAGTATCTCTATGTTGAGCAATTACCAAGTTCTCAAAGGCCATTGACATCACTCTCTGAAAGATCTCTGCACGTTGAGAACATGTGTTTATCCAAACATTGGGGTCATCCAAGTCCAAAACTATGGTAGCATCTCAACAAATGGTTGTAGGTAAATCTGGATCTTGTCCATAGAGTAGAAATTAAGGAGAGAAGGATGCTAAGGAGGCTTGCCGGCTGAACCAATAGCCCCATGGCCAACCAAGGTAACTAGAGATCCCAATCTTCCAAGTGGCCTCTCCGCAAACCATACTTTTGCAATCCTCTATTCACCATCTGAACCACTCTCTCTACTAAGCCATCTGTCTTAGGGTGATCTCGGGAGGCAGTACGGTGATCAATCAAAGCCTTATCACACAAGACCTGAAACTCCTCCAAGAACTTTGTACCCTGATCAGTCAAAACCTCAACTAGTGCACCAAAATGACTAAGAACTCAATCCAGGAACGAGTAAGCTGTCCCTTCACTAGACTTGTCAAGAAGTACCACCAACTCAATCCACTTGAAGAATTTCTCCACCATCACCAAAACATACCGATGATGTCTCACAGTTAGCAATAAAGGTCCGGCAAAGTCCAAACTTCAACGGTAACCCAATCCCATAATAGGTAATGGGTGTAATTGTGGTGAGCATTAAATGATGCTTTAACTCGGTCACAAACCACACATTTGGCAAAAAACTGTTGTACCTTGGTCTACATACCGCGCCACCAATAATAGCTCTAAAGTAAGCTATATGTACGCTTTACTCCAAAATGTCCTAGCTCTTCATGAGCATGACGGACCAATTGTGGTCTTTGAGATGGAAGTGGCACTACTCGCACTCTACCATCCTCCCATACACGCAAAAGGTGTTTGCCCTCCAATCTGAATCATTTGGCTTGTTGAGAGACATGGTCTTTCTCCTTGGCCTCAATTGTGCCACCCACAACACCAGTGCAAAGATAGCTCATCACTAGGACATCATCATGAATGTCTCACTAAACTGTACCAATATCTTCACTCTCTAGATCTATGACCTCAATAACTACTTGATGTGCCAAGAGAGATACCACCAAAGCTTCAAAAAATATACACCAAAAGGTAGATGCATGCCAATCTGGCACCATCTCCTCATCTGTCTCACCATGCTAACGTGCTCCGGTCTGATCTTGCTGGCTGGGACATAGGTTTCTACTCAACCCATCTGCATCATGGTTCACCACTCTAGGTCCGTGAACAACCGTGAAATCATTCTCATGTAAAATCAGAGCCCATCGTGCAAGCTCTCTTGAAAGCTTGTCGGACTCCAACAACCACTTCAATGGCTGATAATCGGTGATGAGAGTGAAGGGGTTACCAAATAGGTAACATTGGAAATGTGCTACTGCCCAAATTGCTGCCAAGCACTCTCCCTCATATGAACTATACTTTGCCTCCGCTGAATTGTTGGAGCAACTAGCATAGGCCACCACAAACTCCTTCCCCTCATCATCATGTTGGGTGAGCACTACTCCAAGTCCCAACATACTCCAATCAGTATGAGCATGAAATGGTCGTCCTTTGATCGGTCTCCTTAAAATAGGAGCAAATGTCCAACTCTCCTTGAGCTCTACAAAAGCTCTCTCCTGCTCATCCCCCCAACCCCTTTCTTGTGTAAGCTTGGTCAGCTTCGTCAAGGCCTTGGCAATGGCACTAAATCCTCTAAAATAGCAGCAATAGAAATTTGCCAACCCAAGGAATGCTCACACTTTGCTCACATCTGTAGGCCAAAGAAAATATGGACTTGGTTTGTTGAACACCAAGTCCTCTGAGGTAGATAGTGTGACCCAAATACTCAACTTGCTTGTGGAAGAACCTACACTTCCCAGGATGTAATTTGAGTCTATGAGATCTCAACCTCTCAAACACCTCCAACAATTGTCTCTCATGCTCCTCCCTAGTAGTGCTATAGACCAAAATGTCATCAATATAGCACCGAGCAAAATCCAATCTAGCTAGGATCATATCCATGACCCTCTGGAACTCAGCAAGAGCATTCTTTGACCCAAATAGTAAGAACCTCCACTGATATAATACATCCTTGCCGTGAGGATCAATAGCCCAAAATGTTGTCTTGGACTTATCCTCCTCTTTGATTGGCAATTGATGATATCCCGCTCAAAGATCCAAAGTACTAAAGACCTTTGCAGGCCCACTTGCATCAAAAATCTCCTCTAGTGTAGGCATGACATACCAATCAGCTCTGGTTTGTCGGTTGATAGGACGGTAATCTCCACACATCCGCCTATCTGTGTAGTTGCCATGCATATCTTTCCTGGCTGGCATCACTATCGGTGATGCATACTCTCCATGTGAAATCTCCAGCAAACTAGCTTCAAAAAGATCACTACTCCGGCTCTGAATCAATGTCCTCTTCATCTCACTATATTGATAAGGACATTGGAAAACTAGTGTATCACTAGTCAGCTGAGTCCATATACCAAGTCCCTTTAGAGCACCTGAATCCTTCATACTGAAAGCAAAACAACTCGTGTGGCTCCACAAGAACCTCCAAACCCTCCGCATTTCCTCTCCAGTAAGCTTGGGTCCAAGATCTGGCTCCCAAGTATCCTCTATAACGGTAGTAGGAGTGAAAGACGTATTGAATGGCTGCTACAATGGGCCCTTGGGAGCAATAGTGTCATGCCCTCGACCACTAGAGGTCCCAACCTCTGTGTTAAAAACTCCCCCCACTCTGGCTGCAAGCTCCACATGTTCTCTAGTTGCATCCAACGTGGACCAAGGATGTAATCCAAGTAGCCCACGCTGTCGTGTTGTGGTTTGCATAGGCCGTAAAAAAGTGACTTATCATAGTTTATCTCCACGTTAGTGGGGTAGGTTGTATGCTAGATCCAACGGATGAGATGTTGCCATGTGAGCCATCTATGTACATTTATGTGATTAGCCACGTGGGTTACGGTCTTATCATGTTTGAGGGCTCTGATGAATAAAGATGAGGGTGAGTGGAGAGACGGGTGTGTTTTAGTTTGGAGAGTCTTGAGGGGAAAAGAACGTTGGGAGTGAGAGTTGTAGTAGAGAGCGAGTGTTAGAGCATTGGAGGAAACATTTGAGCTTGAGATGTCCAATGCTCCCGATCTGCCAATCTTGAATCCTTTTCTCATCATGCTTCAGATTTTACACCGTGACAACTTACGAGATTGGTTGATAGCACGTTTTGGGGTGGTGTTTGTGGAGTCGGTGATGGGAAACCCCGATCCTATCATCCTTCTGGTGCTTAATTATGAAAATGTCTTGGATTTGACAATATATGTCCTTCTATAGTTGGGTAATGCCTAAATTTTTGCTCATAAGCTTCAAGATGGAGTTGTGGGGTCCATTTGTCAAAAAGTAAAAAGACTAAAGGACAAATGTGCAAGAGCTTGGGTCCCAAGAGAGAAGTTTGAAGTTTTTTGACTATCAAGGGAGTTTGGAGAGGCCATTTGGAAAAAGAATGAGATAGTTCAAAAGAGGAGATGACAGGCTACAATCTTGAGATGGAAACCACACGATTTAATCTAAGTATGAGAGTGTTATGACCAATTGAGTCAAGGAGAGTTAAATTCATACCTAAGAGTACAAAGTAGTCAATTGAGGGAGCTTCTTGAGAGATTTTTACTATTTTTCAGTGGAATGGGAGAAAAGACAAAGTGCTTACAGTATTGGGAACAATAAATTCTAGTTTTGGGTCAATCTCAAATCAAATCCAATTGATTGAAGTTGAAGCTTATGGGATGTAAGGTGTTGGAGAAGAGCTAATGATCAGGTTTGGAGTTTTGATCACTCCCCAAGTTGTGATTTGAATTTCCTTATGAAAATTTCCAAAGTTGTTGGTGGATAGATTTTTCACCTCTGCGCAAAGGTTTCATGTGAATTCTTCAAATAGAGAAATCAGAGTCTTGGATCAAGTATACCCTGGGTCTGTAGAGCTCACAAGTTAGCCCAGCCTAGGAATTTATCCACATCTAGGGACTGGGGTTGGATTAGGCTACCCAAATTTGCAAGAGTTTAGACACAAACACAAAAAGCTTTTGTGGAAAATTTGGTTGGTTCTAGATCTATGAAGAGTGAGATCTGATGCAAAACATTCTATTGAAGATACTGCCATAAGCTCAACAGAGCAATTTTATCTTTCATCTTGATTGGATATCAATTCTCTTATCATATGACTATGATTGAGGGTTTCAGGTTTCCAGAGTGCCTATGAGGATCAAGTGTATTTCTGAATCAGAAATCTGGAGAAAATTTGCCAAGAACCATGAGCAAACCCTAAAAAGGGGATTCTGAAATTAGGGTGAAAGTTGCAAAACCTTGGCCAACTTTGAGAGCTTGTCAGGCAAGTTGTAGTGATCTGATTGAAGTGAATTGTATGTCATTGGAAAGCTTGTCTCACAGATTTTCCATTAAATTCTAGAAAATTTGAATCCAAGATATAAAGAAATAGTTATTTTCATATGAGCTACAGAGAGTTTTCCCCATCAAAAAGACTTAGAAAATCCCCACATGGAGTAGAAATTTGTTGAGCTTCAAAGAACAGATGGGAGAAGGCTTGGAGTACAGGTTGAAATGAGCTTGATGACAAAGCAAGAAGGCTTTGAAGCTCTTTTCAGACAAAAAGTATAGAGGGTTGTTTCCTTATTCTTGTGATTGGACCCTCTTTGTGCTTGTATGTCTATTTATACGCCCAGTTGGCTTGGATTGGTGTGCGGGCGTTGCGCTTAGATTATTTCCTTCTTGGAGTGCAATGTATTTCTCCTTGGTTATGCTAGAAGTGATGACCAATAGACCAGGAGTGCATGTTGTGATGACAGGTTAGGTTGCCCGGTACTACCCTTCCCGATAGCAAGAATATTAGTTATGAGAAAGGAGGGTTTTGGTGATATGGTCACATGCATGTTCAGGCAAGTCATTATGGGTTTACCTCAAGCCTTTGATTTGTAGTCTCCACAGCTAGGCACCCTGTGTGTTCCCAGAGAGAGAAAAAAAATACGACAATGCTCACATGGATGGACTCCAAGTAGACCACTCTCCCTAGTAGCTACTAGTTGTGTCCCAAGAATACCATGTCCACTCGGTCCATCGCCACCAGGATGTGCCTGAATTGTCTCAATAGGCACAAGGCTCACAAGTGTCTGAGTGGTGATGCTTATCAAGTGCATCCTATGTTGCTTTGCTAAGCCAAGGCTCACAATCCATGTCAAATAGTTTAGGTCCACAGCCTGACCTAACACCTCACGCCTAGATGCCTTTGACACTACTGGAACAGCAATAATACCAGTGCAAAAACCCATCACCCGCTCTCTCTCTCTCTCTCTCATCAACGTTGGGCTCCACCAACTATTGTAACTGTGAGTCCCAAACAAGTCTAGGTCCTCCCTCTCAAAAAGCATGAGAGCTTGGGAAACTGATGAGTGTGGGAAATGCGGCTCTAGGCTATCCAACTAGGTTCACCACTACCATAGGTGACCTATCAACCACTACCACTATCTGAGACTGACGCCCAACATCCAAGATATCATCAACAAGGATGTGGTCAAGTTGTTGAATCCCATCATAAGCTCGTTGTAGAACCTCTCTAGGTAAAACGTTCGTCCACCAAAGAGAAAGACGATGAGCCCGTAGTCCCACTCTGGCTGCATCTAACAACACAACAAGTCCCATCCAAGAATGGACCTGATGTGTACTTGCCACCACTCTAGTGCAAGAATCACCCATCAAAGGCACGTTCTCCAAAAGGTAAGCTGGAAAAATGAACTGATGAACCTGGAGATGTCATAGTATCCGTAACATCTCCCAGAATACACCAAAACAAGGATCTTGAAGACCCAAACCATGGCTTGCATGTGTATGTTCTTGACATGGCCATCCAAAAATCACCAAGTGAATAGGCCCATGTCTCTTTAAGTCATGCGCTCCCAGTAAGGAAATGTTTGCTAGTAGGGCCTGTTGGTAACCTCTGACTGTTGACATCGGTAATAGTTCTGGATATCGATAGGCCAAGTGTGCCACATGATGTAGAGAGACTTGCCTAGCAGTCTCATCTCTCTCTACATACAAGTACCTCTATACTTGTATACCCGCCTATAATACCACAGCTAGATCGGTGCTAATCCCACCGAACAACTCCAATAGACATATCCCCTCTACTAGATATTGCCAAGCAATGAGTGTGGTATCTAGAGGTGTCAAAGTAGTCAACTCTGGAGGCTCATCCTCACACTCATCCCTTGATGGTACAAAGGCTCCACTCCAAGCCTATTGTACCAACCAATCTGCATGCTATTCCAATGCCTCCTCTGAACTCCACAATGGAACATCCAAGGTGGATGGAACAATCTTACTTGTACTCCAAATCTGAGTGATCTCCTCTGGTTTAGTGATCTCCAAGCCTATTGTACCAACCAATCTGCATGTTGTTGCAATGCTTCCTTTGAATTCCACAATGGAATTGTAACACCCATTTGTGCATGTGTGTGGTATTGTGATATTTAGCTTGGTATTACAAGTACTTAAGAGATATTATTTATATAGAGATAAAGGATGGTTCTATATTAGTCATGGTTAGCTAAAGTTAGTCATAGCTAAGATAGATGGGACCTTACTTTAGAGGAAGTAGAAAAGATGAGCACCACTATTTTGGATTTTAGTGTGTTGACTTGGTATTATTCCTAGGTGTTTGGCTTTGGGGAAAGAGTTGAGAACTCTTGGGCCCGCAAGCCTTTTTGTTTTGGATTCTTCTTTAGTCCAAGGATCACCCATGTGAAGGAATCCTTGCTTTAGTGGTTGGGTCAAGATAAGGGGAATATGCCCATGTGAATGGATATTCCTTTCTACTTTTTGACTTTACTTGACTTTTAGTCTAGTAACTTGAGTTACTACGGTAATTAGTAACTTTGGTACGTAACTAATTCACAAGTATATAAACAAGGGGTGAGGAGGTACTCATCATCCTTTCATTTGCAACTATCTCTCTCTCATTGAGTTCTTTAGTGAGCAATGTCTTGAGTCTTGGAGTGTTAGCCTTGGAGGAGTATGATGGAGTTGGGGTTCCTTGCCTTCTTAGTCCATGGTGCACTACCATAATAGCCATCAGAGGTTCATCCTGAGTGAGAGACAGGGCAGCTCACATTTTTGGTTCCGTTGCCGGGATCTCTCTAGAAGGCAAGATAATGTTCCGCGTCCAATTCTACATTAGGCAGAAGGAGGCTATGAGAGCTCACTTGGAGAGAACATTAGGAGAGGAGAGGGCTGAACTTATGTTAGAGAACCAAGATCCATTTGTATACCCTGTAGTTCATTATGATGTCTTTGAGATGATTTTGTACATCTTGTACACATGAGAGGAATTGGAGAGATTGTGTGAGGTGGATTGCAGATTTTGGGGATTAAGGTGATTTTGGGCAAAATCTCAAGTTTGAGATCTGGACTTGAGATTTCTACACATGATAGCTTGAGTTATCTATCAGTTAGCACACTTGAAATTATTGAGAGAGCTTCTATGCGCACTGGGCTAGAATTTTTGAAAGTTGATAGGGTAAAGTGCTCCCGCAACTGCATGCTCTCTGGAAAATTGTACAGAGTCTGCCATTTCTTCAATTTTCAGTGAATTGTCCTGAAAATTTCCAAGAAAATTCAGTGCATTGTATCCTACCTGCTGCCTCAAAAATTAGAGAGAGATCGTTTTTTGCGCAGGGCGTTATGAGTTTTTGAAGTGAGGGGGGTGGTTTTCAGACCAAATCTAAAATATGGGTGCTGAATAGAAAGGTATCTAGGCCAAATGGCTTGATGAAAAGATTTGAAATTTTGCAGGGAGGGACGCCTTGGAGTTGTGATCAAGTGTAGAAAATTTCAGAGGACTGTGACATATTGGTTGGGAGATTTGAGTGACATTGTGAGGAAGGGTCAATTCTGCAGAGTGGAGATCTCATGCATGAGAAGTTTGAGATCAACAAAAAGCATGTTTGAGTGTTTAGATTCATCTTGGGGAACATGGAGAGTCATCAAGAGTGGAAATTGAGATTATGCAAGGTTCCCCAAGGGTTTGAGGTGATTATAGGGGTGGATTTGAGGAAAAGAGAGTTTACAATAGAATTTGAAGAGAGTGTTGAGAGGATCCAAAAACCTACACCACTTGGAGGAAAGAGTGAGTCTAAGTGCTTTCTATGTGGAGAGAAGGGACATAAGGCAAGTTCATGTCCATTGACCTTTGAGAGCAAGAGATTGAGGGAAAGGAGAGGCTTACTTGACTTGGGTTTGCATGTTGGACCTTCTTCACCAAGATTGGGAGGGAGAAGATCTAAGACCAAGGAGTTGTGTGAGGTTTGTGGAGTTGAAGGACTTCCAAAAGGACATGAGTGTAGTGGAGTAAAAGCACTTTTGGAAACTTTAGTGAAGGATCTTGGAGAGAGTCTTAGTACAGCTACAGAAATACTACCACCCTCATCAGCTAGTTCTCAAGATTAGTGATGGAGATAATCTTTCAACTTATGGATAAACTATCCATGAGAGTTAGATTAATATGCACTCTAGGATTTGATGTTGCTATAGAAATCTTGGAGTAACCTGAACCTTTTGTGTTCCCTAGAGTGGATTATTCTCAGATGGTGTTAGTCATGTATATACTCTATTAGTAATAGAGTGAGAGAAAAGAAAAGAGAAAAAAAAATTGAGAGAAAAGAAAGATAGTGAGGGGTTAAGATGGGGAAACTTCCGGTTTTCTTTGGCAAGGATGGAGAAGATGTGGAGGCCTTTGTGAGAGACTTCAAGAGAGCTTGCATAGGAAACAATGAGAGGAGGAAGAATGAGTGGGCCTCATTATTACCAGATTTCTTTGAGGATGCAGCACTTACATGGTATGAGTCAGAATACCAAAAGAGAGAGAGGAGAGAGGGGGAAGAGGAGTCTTGGGAGACTTTGACTTCAGCACTCATTGAGAACTTTCTTCCTGATGAGAGTTATGAGAGATTGATGAGTGAGGTTACATTTCTCAAGCAAGGAGATGGAGAGAAAGTGAGAGTCTATGTGGAAAGAGTGGAAAAGTTGGAGTCCAGATTTTGCATAGTGTTGAGGAAGGGTGGGGATGATGTGGAGACTACAATGATTGGCATAGGGGCCATGCTCACCAAGAATTTTGTGGGAGGGTTAAGACCACAAATTAGAAGCAAGGTGAGATATGAGAAACCTTCTTCCAAGGTTGAAGCTATCAAGATCGCAATTCGTATGGAGGAGAGTTTGGAAGGGGATGAGAGTGATTTGAAGGTGAAGGAGGTTGTGCATCCTCCTCAAGGCTACAAGTATGGTGGAACTTCTGATACTTTGGTGACAAGGGTTGCACCACAAGTAGTAGTTGCTCCAATTCTTGCACCTCCACCAAAAGATCCACTCCAAACCATCACAGAACAACTTGCGGATCTCAAGATCAATGTGGTGCAACTATGGGAGAAGAGAGAGGTGGATCAGAATGTAGGGAGAGGGCCTAGGAGTTATGGAAACTATCCATATAGAGGAGGCCAACCAGCCAACAATTTCAATGATAGAAATTGTTTTGGTTGTGGAGGAAGAGGCCATATCCAAAGGAATTGCCCAAATTCCACTTACCATGGAGGAAGGGGTTATGAGGGAGCCAATAGAGGGAAAGAGGGAGGTAGTGAATCCCAAGTGGCTCCTAATCCCAACAAAGGTAAGGGGATAGCATCCATAGATGTGGTTGAGAGCAAGTATGAGAAGGGAGAGTGCTCAAACTCCAAGGGTCTTAATTTGGAGCTTTTGGCACAAGAGAAGAAGAGAGCTCGTTTTACAGAGGATGTTCACTCTTCTCAAGGATTTACTTCAAGCAAGGATACTCCGATGTCTACTAGGAGCACTCGCACCTCAACACCATCAACAACAAAGACTCCAAGGAAGAAGTTGGGGATGGAGGACTTCTTGATCTCAAAGCAACAATGGAACTACAATGTGTTGGAGGATGTTGGTAGTCACAAGGCTAATATCACAGTGGGCCAATTAATTGCTTTGAACCCTACCTTGAGAAAGGAGCTTAGAGGTGGTTTGAGTTCTACAAGGAGCAAGAAGAAGAAGAAGGCAAAAGTTCCAGTATCAATGGGGGTGGTGGATGCCAAGCCAGCACCATGGGAAGCTTGTGAATATGCCTCCAAGATTGATGTGAGAGTGAATGGTCACAACATCAAGGATGCATTGGTTGATGGAGGATCAGCAGTGAATGCCATGTCAGAAAGGTTGATGAAGAAGTTGGGTATGATACCCTCAAGACCTTCAACATTTGTGGTGAGCATGGCAAACAAGCAATGTAGGAGTGATAGATAAGGTGGTAGTTTCAGTTATGGGAGTTCAAAATCTCATGACTTTCCAAGTCTTGAAGGATTCAAGCTATGACTTACTTCTTGGGAGGCCATGGTTGAGAGCAGCACGCACAATTGATCGATGGCACAAAGGGTACTTGAGGATTGGGCCATCAAACCATAGAGTCACTGTTCTTGTGACTTACACCACCAACACTTCACATTCAGATACACCATCTTCTGATTATTGGGAATCAGATTCTGAAGAAGGAGCTTCAGGTGTGGACACAAGCATGGAAGAGGAGACTTCCACGGAGGAGGATGAATCTGAATCTGATTCAGATGTGTATCCTTTGTGTGCTATGGATTTTGCACCTAAGCCAGAGGTTTGGAAGGACCCAGATAAATCACCATTGATACTTGAGGAGGTAGAGAGAAGGTTATCTACCCTCAAGTATGGCCCAAATGTTACCAAGGAGGAGAAGGTGAGATTTGAGGAGATTTTCCGCAAGTTCATCCATGTGTTTGTTTTTAGTTACAAGGATCTGAAGGAAGTCACCTTGGAGGAGCACAAGATAGAGGTGGAGTCACATGCAAGACCAATCCGCCAAAAGCAACATCGCATTAGCCCACCAATATCTTTGGTTGTGAAGGAGGAGATTGATAAGCTCAAGGAGGCTGGATTTATCTTTGAGGTGGAGAATTCAGAATGGGTGTCTCCAGTTGTCATTGTGAAGAAAAAGAATGGCAAGCTTTGAGTATGTGTGGATTACAAGAAGCTCAATGCTATTACCAAGAAGGACTACTACCCATTGCCATTCATTGATGAGATCTTGGAGGAGGTTGCAGGTCATGAGAGGTACAGTTTTGGAGATGGTTATAGTGGATACAACCAAATCAAGATTGCACCAGAGCATCAACAACTCACCACATTCACCACACCTTGGGGAACTTACGCTTTCAAGGTCATGCCTTTTGGGCTTTGCAATGCTCCAGCCACATTCCAACGGTTCATGAACAAGGTATTTGAACCTTTCATTGGGAAATTTGTGAGAGATTTCATTGATGACTTTTGTGTCTATGGGAGCAAGGAGGAGCACTTTGAGCACCTAATCAAAGTCTTGCAATGCTTGGATGAGGCAAATGCATCACTCAACCCAGAGAAGTGCATTTTTGGATGTGAAGAAGATCTACTTCTGGGGCATATCATCTCCAAGGATGGAATAGCAGTTGATCCTGAGAAGGTGAGGAAAATCTCAAACCTTCCATTCCCTTCAAGCTTGACAAAGTTACGCCAATTCTTGGGGATGGTTGGGTACTATAGGAGGTTCATCTTCTCATTTTCCAACAAGGCTTATGCATTGACCATCTACATGAAGAAGGGTGTAGATTACATGGTGATTTTGGAAGACAAGGAGGCTCTCAAAGCTTTTAAGGAGCTCAAGCAATCCCTTGTTGTAGCTCCAATTCTTGCTAAACCTGATTGGAGTAAACCTTTCATCCCTCTACACTGATGCTTCTAATGTAGCTATAGGATGCACTCTTAGTCAATTAGACCAAGATGGGCATGATCATCCAATAGCTTATGCTAGTAGGCAGATGGTTTCAGCAGAGAAGAACTACTCTGTCATGGAGAGAGAAGGGTTGGCAGTGATCTTTGGTCTCAAGAAGTTTAGACACTACTTGATTGGAGGGAAAGCCACAATTGTCACGGATCACAAGGCTTTGAAGTACATCTTCAACAAGCCTAATGTTGAAGGGAGACTAGCAAGGTGGATGATACTCTTGTCTGAGTATGACTACACCATTGAAGATAGGCCAGGAAAGAAACATGCAAATGCTGATTTATTATCTAGAGCCTATGATCATGATGGAGATGAGCCAGTGGATGATTCCTTCCCGGATGAGGAGCTCATGACAATCTCAGTCACTCAAGAGGTTCCAATGGAGTACAAGGAGATTGTGGATTTTGTGACAAAAGGTAACTATCCAGAAGGGATGCATGCTAGGGAGAGGAAGGCCCTTGCTGCAAGATCTAGACCTTACACAATGGTGGAGGATATTCTTTTTCACCAAGGAGCAGATGGTCTACTTCGAAGAGCAGTGGGTAAGGAAGAGTCTATCTTACTCATAAAGAAGTTTCATGAAGGTTTAGTATGTGGAGGACACTTTGCAGGAAAGGTGACTGCTTTCAAGATTCTAGATGCAGGTTACCATTGGAGAGGGATTTTCAAGGATTGTCTTGATTATTGCAAAACTTGTCATGTTTCTCAAGCTTTTGCTAGAAAGTCTACATCCACTCCACCACTTAGATCAATTCCATTGCTAGGACCTTTTGAGAAGTGGGGAATTGATTTTGTAGGTCCTCTCAATAGAACCCCAAGGAACAATCGGTACATTGTGGTAGTTACTGATTACCTTACCAAGTGGGTTGAGGCTAGACCATTGAGGGACAAGAATGAAGATGAAGTGGGTAGATTTCTTTATGAACGCATTATCACTAGGTTTGGATGCCCTTTGGAGTTGGTTTCTGATAGAGGAGGAGAGTTTACAGGAAGCATTACTACAGCCATGCTACGACATTTCTCTATCACACATAGAGTAACTACATCCTATAAGCCAAATTCCAATGGCTTGGCAGAGAGAACCAATCAGACCTTGTGCATGATGTTGGCCAAAGATGCAGAAATGGAGGGGGCTAAACATCATTGGGACAAGAGGATTCATGCAGTTTTATGGGAGTATAGGACAACCATGAAAACTTCCACTGGATATTCTCCATTTCAATTGGTGTATGGTATTGAGTCTACCTTACCTATTCACTTTGATCTTCCTACATTCCAAAGCATTCATAGGAGATTGAAGAAAGCACAAGGAGGTGATGCAGAGAAGTCAAGGAAGGATCAACTCATGGAGTTGGAAGAGGCAAGAGTAGTTGCTATGGTTCGAGTGGAGCAAGCCCAAAGGAAACAAAAGGAGAGCTATGATAAGAGGCAAGACAAGAAGAAGGTGGAGCCTTTTAAAGAAGGTGATTGGGTAATGTTGTTTGATTCCATTCGATTCAAGAGAGTGCAAAAGAAGTTTTTGCCTAAGTACTTTGGACCTTTCATAGTGGAGAAGGTGTGGGGAAATTACACCTATGATCTCAAGGAGTTGGGAGGAAGATACTTTGATAGGATTAACCATGATAAGTTGAAGATGTACCATAGAAGGTAGAGAGACCTTCACTTTGAGGACAAAGTGAAAACTTAGTCCGGGGGTAAATGTAACACCCATTTGTGCATGTGTGTGGTATTGTGATATTTAGCTTGGTATTACAAGTACTTAAGAGATATTATTTATATAGAGATAAAGGATGGTTCTCTATTAGTCATGGTTAGCTAAAGTTAGTCATAGCTAAAATAGATGGGACCTTACTTTAGAGGAAGTAGAAAAGATGAGCACCACTATTTTGGATTTTAGTGTGTTGACTTGGTATTATTCCTAGGTGTTTGGCTTTGGAGAAAGAGTTGAGAACTCTTGGGCCCGCAAGCCTTTTTGTTTTGGATTCTTCTTTAGTCCAAGGATCGCCCATGTGAAGGAATCCTTGCTTTAGTGGTTGGGTCAAGATAAGGGGAATATGCCCATGTGAATGGATATTCCTTTCTACTTTTTGACTTTACTTGACTTTTAGTCTAGTAACTTGAGTTACTACGGTAATTAGTAACTTTGGTACGTAACTAATTCACAAGTATATAAACAAGGGGTGAGGAGGTACTCATCATCCTTTCATTTGCAACTATCTCTCTCTCATTGAGTTCTCTAGTGAGCAATGTCTTGAGTCTTGGAGTGTTAGCCTTGGAGGAGTATGATGGAGTTGGGGTTCCTTGCCTTCTTAGTCCATGGTGCGCTACCATTATTGCCATCAGAGGTTCATCTTGAGTGAGAGACAGGCCGGCTCACAGAACATCCAAGGTGGATGGAACAATCTTACTTGTACTCCAAATCTGAATGATCTCCTCTAGTACTGGAGTATCTTCTGCATGGGCGTTCTCCTCCAATAAGTCACCATGCCAAGTAACTGCACCACTGAAAGCTAAAATTGATGTTGCCATGGTCCCAGATTGTAGTGAGCCATACCCATCCTTCACTAGACTGCCAATCAGGCCTATAGGAGGCTATCTCCTCCCAATAGTCAATGCTGAAATCCATGGGGTATAACATTGCTCCCCCAATTAGCACATCATATGACTCATATATCATTGTAATAACTTGAGCTCTCACCACCAAGCTATCAATTGGATGACCAGGCTGAACCTGGACAACAAGCTCCCCAAGTGTGATGTACTATGTTGAACTACCACCTAGAGATGTCTAGATGTGAAATGGACACCTCTCCACATTGGTCTTCCATAACTCCAGACTGATCACTGCCACCTTCCCCAACATAAGGGTTGCGCACCAAAGTCTAACAAGACTCTCTGTGGTGTATAGACTTTCCTCAAAGGTCCCACTAAACAGAAAATCCCCCTCTAGTTATCCAATAGACAACACTAGGTGTGAATTGTGCTCTCTCAAAGGCCGGTCTAGTTGGCAACTCCTCCAAGCTAGTCAATCGCTACTACCTGCCATAAACCATTGGTCACTGAATAGATCCCATGCTCCTCAACCAAGTTAGCTCCACTACCAACCACCTCTGCTCTAGTAGTAGTAACCGCATCATCCCTACTTTCACAAAGCATGGCAACCAACCAGAACACTGGGGCTGGGTCAACTCCCAATGTAAACATGTCACTGGCTGACATGTCAGCCAATGACATAATCAGCTGATGCCGCATAATCAGCTGAGCCACCCCCAACATCATGCTAGACTCAATCTGTGTAGTAGCAGGTGGTTGACTAGCAAGTAGTCCATCATGCACTCCATCACCACCTACCACACCTGCACTGGGACATTTGGGAACCATGGATGTTGTCTACAATGCCTCAGATAGTGTGAAAGATTGGGGAAGTCTGACCTATCTCCCAATCTCTCCTCTTTGTGGGTCCAACTCCATTGATGCTCCTCTAGGCTCTAGAGCACATACTGCACTCCTAGTTATTGCTATAGATGTATCCACCTATGCTGCTCTGCACATGAAGTCCAAAGCATCTCTATCACCAGCATATGAGGTGGAAGCCTTAGCACCCGAATCTGATCTCCTCTGAGCAATAGCCATACTAGCCAATCTCTACTCCAATTGCTCAATCCGAGTAGCCATAGCTGTATCAGAAGTAAGGGCAGGTACTGCACCCCTACTAGGTGTAGATCCTCTTCCACCACCTCAACCACTTTGTCCTCCATGAACTGGAGCTCCTCTACTACCTACCAACGCAACCCTACCACTCCATAACTCCGGGTGTAAGTCAAAACACTAGTCACTAGCGTGACCAAATTTGTGGCAATGCTCACACTGCCTCTATGCAGGTTGTGATGCACCCGAGGTATCAGGTCCACTACCTTGAGTACACTCTCCCCAATGGTGAGGTCCACCACAAGTCCAACAAGCAACATGTAACAATATGGAGTTTAGCAACGAAGTCAGTCAGACTCATGAAGTAGCACATAAGACAAATTAACCTAGAATATTCCAGAAGTATCTAGGAAGCTTCTTGGGAAGCTTCCCAGTTAGCTTAGCTTGCACCTTAAGTAAGTAGTTTCTAGAAGGAAGCTTCTAGAAGCTTCCAACTAGCTTAGCTTGCACGCCAAGTAGGCGGCTTCTAGAAGGAAGCTTCTTGAGAAGCTTCCTAGTTAACTTGGCTTGCACTCTAAGAAAGCGGCTTGAGGAAGCTTCTTGAGTAGCTTCTCAAGGGCCTTGTATGCTACCTATAAATACCAAAGCCAAAGCTCATGCTAGGCATTTGGAGTTTTCACTCATTCAAGTGTCCCAATGTGAGTTTTCATTCTCCTATCTCTCTCCTTGATTTCGGTCTTTTACATTGGTATCAGAGTAGGAATGGGATGGATGGAATTTATGGACCATCAAATCCACTTCCGCAAAACCATTGGGACTTTCATGTCTAGATATTACCAAAGCATTGTTTCACACAATTCATCACTTCATGCTTTGTGCAAGATTTTCTACATATGATCACCGTGTCAGAGGAACCCTTGATACTTCCAGTTGTAACTTATGGAGAACGGTGGACGTGTTGTATCTATGTGTTAATCAACTAGATAAATTGAGGGTAGTAGAATAGAGTAGTAGCAATGGTGGCAATATCAGATGTTATCCTTGCAATGCAACAACAAATCGAGCATCTTACTCAATTGTTGGATGAACGAGACCAGCAACGACGAGAACAGATAGACAAAGTGCCAGTTCAAGATGTAGAAAATCGCATTTGATTTCTGAAACTCAAGGTGTTTGACGGCAAGAATCTTCCATGCACAATGGAGAATTTTGTGTTTGATTGTGAATGTTACTTTGAAGCCACCAATCTTCAAGACGAGCGGGAACAAATTCTCTTGGCTTCTAGCCAGTTGGATGGCATGGCAAAACTTTGGTGGCGATTCCGAGTAGAAAGAGCTGAATGACAAATTGTTACACCAAGTTTGACATGGGCAGAATTCAAGGATTCAATACTTGGTCGATTTCAAACTATAAATGCCACCCAAGCTGCATGAGATAAATTGGCGGAGTTGAGGCAGATTGGCTTAGTGAGAAGCTACATCACACAATTTCAGAATATCATCATGCAAATTCCAGATATCCAAGAAGGTGAAGTTTTGGATCGATTTGTGCAAGGATTGAAGTCACGAATGAGATTGGAGGTGACCATGCAAGAGCCATAGAACGTAGGAGAAGCCATGCAATTGGCTGAGCATTTTGATTCCTTAGTTGCAACAACTTGGTCTTGACCTTGACCTACACAAAACCTACCAGTACCACGAGTGGAAGAACCGGTACCAATGGAGATCGATGCTATCCAACAAAGACCACTTGGCACAATAGATAGAGAAAGATTACGACAAAATGGAGGTTTCTTTTATTGTCGCCAAGTTGAACATTGCATTGTTGAATGTCCACTTAGGAATGGACAACCTCGACAAGTTGCCCAGATCAAGTTTGTGGAACAGAATGATCAAGGAAACAAAGAATCCCAATAGGAGATTTCAAGCCGTCTATTGGGAGCTTGATTAGTTCCAATGGGATTGAAGGCTTGACCTATGCAAGTTTGCTTCACTTGCAAGGTACGATATCTAATCAGGGTTGTAGGATTTTGGTTGATTCTGGAAGTTCAGAGAATTGTATATCTATGCAAGTAGCAAAGGAATTGGGTATTCCTATCAAGCCAATGATTGGAAGTAGTTTGATGATGGCGGATGGTAGAAAAGGTTCTGCATTCTACACCTTGCATTCTGTTACCTTCAAGATTGGGAAAGAGTATTTGGAGTGTATGAGGTTTGTAGTGGCACCTCTACACTATGATATCATTCTGGGTCTACCTTGGCTTGAATGTCATAAGGTTCAATTCGATTGGACCCGATGTCAAATTCAAGTATAACACCAAGGTAGAAATGTCCGATTAGGTTTTCTGGCACCTCTGAGTAAGACACCTAAGAATAGTCAGTCCCAAGATGGGAAGTTTGTCAAGAAGGTAGCCATAGAGAAAATCTGGAAGGGAGATGAGTCCCAAGATGGGAAGTTTGCCAAGAAGGTAACCATGGAGCAAGCTTGGAAGAGAGATGAGTCCTTAGAAGGGAAGTTTGTTAATGAAGCAGCCATAGAGCAAGCTTTGGAGGAAGATAAGTTTGTATTCGCGGTGTGGATTAAGCCGATTGCACAAGAACAATCTCAGGAAGGCCAGATGCCGCATCAAGCAACGGTTGATTGGATAGTTCAGGAGTTTGTAGATGTGTTTCCGGATGATCTGCCAAAGGGATTACCTTCTGATTGAGGTCTGCCCTTCAAGATCGAGTTATTGCCAAGGAGTACTCCAGTGAGTAGACCAATCTATTGGCTCTCACCAAAGGATTTGGAGGAGTTGCAAACAACACTTACAAAGTTGTTGGAGAAGGATTTCATACAACATAGTACCTCTCCATGGGGAGCACCGGTACTATTTGTTCCAAAGAAGGATGGAGGACTTTGTTTCTGTATTGATTACCGTGGGCTCAATAAGCAAATCGTGAAGAATGCATATCCCTTGTCTCGGATTGATGACCTACTTGATCAATTAAGTGAAGCACGCTACTTTTCCAAGCTAGATCTTTGTAGCGGCTATTGGCAAATTCCTATTGAAGGAGAGGACGTGCAAAAGACTGCCTTTTGCACAAGGTATGGACATTTTGAGTGGAGAGTTCTACCTTTGAGACTCACTAATGCTCCAGCAGTCTTCATGGATCAGATGCATCGGGTGTTGGAGGGACTATTGAATCAATCCGTGGTAGTGTTCTTAGATGATATCTTAATCTATAGTAGGACAGAGGCAGAACACAGGAATCATGTGCGAGAAATCCTAAGACGACTACGACAGTGGAAATTTTACTGCAAGAAGTCAAAGTGTGCTTTTTGGCAGAAGGAGGTTACCTTCTTGGGTCATAAGATCTCATCGGAGTGGATCAAGATGGAAGAAGAGAAGATCAAGGCCATAACTAATTGGCCTACTCCGAAGGATGCTACCGAAGTATGGCATTCAATGGATTGGCCAGTTTTTACTGACGGTTCATCCACTATTATGCTCACGTGGCTACACCATTGACTGACCTCTTGGGAAAGAACTTGAGCTTCCAATGGACCACCAAGTAGGAAGAAGCATTCCAAAAGTTAAAGCATATGGTGTCTTCAAGACCCATTCTTCAACCATATGATCCTCAACTACCTTGTGTGGTTGATTTTGATGCTTCTAACTTTGCAATTGGAGCTGTGTTGCAACAAGAATTTCCAGATGGACTACATCCTATTGCCTTTGTGTCTTGCCGACTAAATACAGCTGAAATAAATTACTCTACTTGAGATCGGGAACAACTTGTAATGGTATATGCCACCAAGGTATGGAGGCATTATCTCTTGGGGAAACAAGTGATCATGCAAACTGATCACAAGCCATTGTTGCAGACCTTACACCTAGAGCACATGAAGAGTCAACATCATTGATGGGAAGAGCAACTCCAATTGTTCAACATCAAACTTGAGTACAAACCAGGTTGGTTCCATGTCATCCCTGATGCTCTATCACGACGACCTGATTTGAAGTCTCTTCCTCTCATTGCGGCAGCAATTACGACGGTGTCAATTGATCCCAAGATTCATAACGAGTTTAGGTTAGCTCTACAACAAGATCCCTTCTTCCAAGTGGTACATGGTCGGCTAACAATAGGTGACAAGGAGTACAACACCTTCTCCTTCAAGGAAGGCCTTCTATTCCATGCGGACCGGATCTATGTTCCAGCCAAAGGTGATCTTCGACTTGTGTGCCTTCAAGAAGCCCATGATTTACCCATCGCTGGTCACATGGGTGTGGACAAGACCTTGGGTACCCTCCAATGTCAATGGTGGTGGCCCAACATAACATAGGATGTTCAAGAATTTGTCCAATTGTATGAGAGCTGCCAACGTAACAAGGCCAACAACTCGAAGCCGGGTGGACTCCTTCAACCGCTTGCCGTTCCATCAGCTCGTTGGGAGCATGTGAGCTTGGATCTCATCACATCCTTGCCAAAGACAAAACAAGGACACACCGCCATCGTGGTGTTTGTGGATAAGCTTAGTAAGCAAATCCACTTGGCACCAACCTGTGATACCATGGATGCTCCAACCTTAGCACAAATCTTCTTCAACAATGTCTTCAAGCATCATGGAATGCCACGCATACTCATCTCCGACCGTGATCCTCGCTTTACTGAGAAGTTTTGGCAAGCACTCTTTCAAATACTTGACAACAAGCTTGCTTTGTCCACAGCCTATCATCCTCAAACTAATGGACAAACCAAAGGTGCAAATCGTACATTGGAGGATATGTTGCGTGCCTTTGTCAATGTCCATCATACCAATTGGGATGCATGTCTTGCCGTTGCCGAATTTGCCTACAACAATTCCAAATAGGCAAGCACTGGATTCTCTCCTTTCTTTCTCAATTTTGGCCAAGATCCGCTTGTTCCAGATTCTCTTCTTGCTCCCCCTCCATCTCAGGTTCCTCATACTTCCACATTCTTGACCACTATATCCCAATCTTTCCAACAAGCCAAGTCTCACCTCCTTGTTGCTCAGAATCACCAAAAACAATATGCGGACCACCATCATCAAGATCTCACCTTTGAAGTCGGTGATAAAGTCATGCTATCCTCTTGTAACCTCCCTCTCCCACTTGATACCCAAGTTTGTAAATTTGCCCCTAATTGGATAGGACCTTTTGATATCACCCAAATTGTCTCTCTTGTTGCTTATCTTCTTGCCTTGCCTTGTCACATGCGTATCCATCCTGTCTTTCATGTTTCCAAGTTGAAACCCTTTGTTCCTAACCCCTCTTCCTTTTCCTCTCGAGTCCAACCTCCCCTCTTCCTATCCCTATCAATGATCATGAGGAGTACGAAGTTGATCGTATCCTTGCACGTCGCCACATTCAACGAGGCCATCGCCAACATACGGAGTACAAGGTCCTTTGGAAAGGGTATCCCCTTCATGATGCTACATGGGAACCTCTTTGTCACCTCCACAATACATAGACGGCCATCCAAGAATTCGAAGCTTCACTGGCAATGAGGACGTCACCAACTAGCGGCGGGGGAATATGTAACAATATGGAGTTTAGTAACGAATTCAGTCAGACTCACGAAGTAGCACATAAGACAAATTAGCCTAGAATATTCCGGAAGTATCTAGGAAGCTTCTTGGGAAGCTTCCTGGTTAGCTTAGCTTGCACCTTAAGTAAATAGTTTCTAGAAGGAAGCTTCTAGAAGCTTCCAACTAGCTTAGCTTGCACGCCAAGTAGGCGGCTTCTAGAAGGAAGCTTCTTGAGAAGCTTCCTAGTTAACTTGGCTTGCACTCTTAGAAAGCGGCTTGAGGAAGCTTCTTGAGAAGCTTCTCAAGAGCCTTGTATGCTACCTATAAATACCAAAGCCAAAGCTCATGCTAGGCATTCTGAGTTTTCCCTCATTCAAGTGTCCCAATGTGAGTTTCCATTCTCTTATCTCTCTCCTCGGTTTCGGTCTTTTACACAACACCACTACTCACTGGCTGCTATTGACCCAAAAATGAAGGTAAGGGTCTAACTCTACTAGGCCCTCCACTCGATCCATAAGATCTGGGCTGTCCACCCTGTCCTCAAAAACCAACTATGCGTGGTGCACTTTGGTGCACTCTAGAAGAAGTCACAGCCATGGATGAGGTCTCCCTACCAAATCAAGATGTCACCACCCTCTCCTCTACCATGTTGAGCTCAATACGCTTAGCCAAACCAAAGACTATTGCCAAAGTAGGCAAAGTAGCATGTAACAACATAGCATCATAAACTCTACATCACAACTCCCTGTCCAGTATCCCATACCAAAACTAGACTACCTGGGCCTTAGTAACTCCATGAGTGAAATTGATCAACTACCTCATGCAAGTGTATGCCTCACATAGGCTCTCCCTAGCCTTCTAATGGACCTCTTGCAAGCTCCTTAGCTTGTCAGTCCGCACTCCCTGGTAGTTTTGCCTCAAACAACGGAAGAAATCCACCATGGGGTTAAACCTCGGTACCACACCACCTCCTATTGCGGTACCTCCACTTGTGGTAATACTATCTCCAGTTAGTGCACCTCCACTAGCTCCACCAACACTACTCGAGCTAGAACTTGGAGGTACAGGCAATCTACACCCGGCCACCAAACTTGAAGTGATAGAGACATAGTTTGGAGACTAGTATTGTCTCCATAACTTTATCTCCTCCAAATGAGCTCTCCTGGACTCATGGTAGTCATCCATTGGTGGACCTTCCAGATGTTGAAACAACCCCTTCCATGCCATGAAAGGTATAAACAAAGTTGGGTTCCGCATCTACTATAGATCACACCAATTATTGAACTCCTGGATGAAGTCATCCAACTCAATGGTACCCGTTGTACAAGAGTAATGCCTAGGGCCTTTGGAGGCCCCATAAATCTTGTCCATGTCCCACAACAACGGTGCGGACACACCAAGTGCACTCTCAACTAAATCAGCTCTTGTGGCAGACTCCAACTCAAAGTCAATCTCCTCCCTCATTGGGACTTGAGATACAAGATGATACCAAGCACCACTCCTAGTAAACCCACTACGTACTACAGAACTAACTCCTCTGGAATCTCCAATGAACTCCGTTGTGACAAAGTAACCACAATTGCAACTGCAAACCGGAACCACAAACTGAAACTTCAAGTACTCCACCAAGTGCCAACACCCACTGAACACCACCTACTAATGTAAGTCTAGTTGAGATAACTACACAAGGAGAAAGGGCAACTTGTAACTTGCTATCACAACATGCTCTCTCACGATCTGCAGGTCATCACTTCTTGCCTCATTGGAGAGAAACAAAGGTAGTCTGACTGGTCATCACTCCAGCCTCACTATTGAGAGCACACCAGAGCGCCAACGCCCAAAAGTAAGTGCACCTCACACAAACGTGGTGCACAAACAAGAAGTAGAGAATGGGGGGGGTCCAATCACAAGAAATGTAAACAAAAACCCTCCATCTCATACAACAACAAGGGACTAACTCTACCACCATTTGGCATTTGACATAAGAGAAGTTTGTATCTAAGTCCTAAGCTACCAAGATCACCAAGAATGGGATCAAACTGCCTCTCCTAGCCAAATCTACAAGTATATAGATAATAGTGGCACAATCACTATGACAACAAGTGAGGGTGGACCAATTGGCTTGGACACTAGTCTAAGAACAAGAGATCTAGTGGTCAAACTCTATTATGCACAATCTAGCATGAAAGGCAGATTTTGCCAACCAATGACCAAGATCTACTCTAAACTAGCTAGCCTCACGCCAACAAGCTAGCTTGTTGGCCCTTCTAGGCCTTTGTAGCCTCTCATAGCCCACATCTCTAAGCCTCAAAGGCTCAAAGCCTCTAAAATTCAGCCAAATGAGGCCTTTCTTCTTACTACTTCAAACCTCCTCCAAAATCTGGCAAAACTCCTCCAAACTTGCGAAAGTCCTCAAAACTAGTGAAACTTCTCCAAATCTGGCCAAATAGCAAAACTCCTCCAAATCTGGCCAAAATGTGACATAAAATGCAACCAAAATCTAATGTGAACCCTAAAGTTGGTTGACAGCCAAATCCCCCTTGCTAGCTTTCCACTCGAGCCAAATTGGAAATACAGGTTTCTCCAAATCACAAATTCATGAGAATAGTTTCCCAACTCCACCTTCAATTTGACTTTTGGAGCCCAACTCGCAACAGATTGGTCTTGCCTTCACCTCTTGAGCTCAAAATCACAACCACTGCTTGAAATTTGCTCCTTTTGTGCTCAAAAATTGGCTAGCGCTTTTGCATACCGTCTGCCTTACTACCAAATTTGTATCAATTGAATGAGCTTCTTCACACTATGGAAAAACTGAACTTGAATTGAGCTAGCAATGATCCACCAAGCTTGTAGATACCACCAACACTCAAAGTTCCTACACCCAATTTCCCCCTAACTTCACTTCTTTGATGTAATTAGATTGTTTACCACTCTCAACTCAACTCAACTCAGATCAGTACTTGATCTGTCACTCTATAAACTGCCAACAATTGGACATTGATTACAGTCAAGCCCACCCACTCCAACATAGAGAATCTAGGTGATGCTCGCCGGCCTCTATCCACCATATTCAGGAACTCAAAGGCTCAACATCAAAGAAGTGAGCTCTGTGGAGCTGCACTTTGAAAGTATACTCCCTAGACTTGAGCTAGGTCTAAACCTTAATGGTCCCGTTGATGGCACACTTGACGGTGCAAACAATGCAAAGTGACGGTGGGCCTCATTGTGAAGTCAGTTTCCCAAACACAAAATCTGACAGTTGGAAAGTAGTCTTTGAGAAACTGCTAAAATAACTCTAACTACTATCACTAGACCTCCAGTGTCCTAGCAATCTAGATGTGACACTACAAATGGCATGACATGTGTTATATTAGTGGAGGTTCTTACCATTTGGGTTAAAGAATGCTCTGCTGAGTCCAAAGGGTCATGGATAGGACCCTAGCTGGATTGGATTTTGCTTGGTGCTATATTAATGACTTTTTGGTCTAAAGCACTATTGTGGAGGAGCATGAGAGACAATTGTTTGCATGGAGTTGTTTGAGAGGTTGAGATCTCATGGACTCACATTACATCCTGGGAAGTGTAGGTTCTTTCACGAGCAGGTTGAGTATTTGGGTCACACTATCTACCCCGGCGGACTTGGTGTTCAGCAAACCAAGGTGGAGGCTATTGCACATATTCCTTGCCCTACGGATGTGAGCAGATTGTGAGCATTCCTTGGGTTGGCAAACTCCTATCACTGTTATGTTAGAGGATTTAGTGTCATTGCCAAGTCCTTGATGATGCTGACCAACCTTACGCATGAGTGGTGTTGGAGAGATGAGCAGGAGAGAGCTTTTGTAGAGCTCAAGGAGAGGTTGACATCTTCTCCTATTTTGAAGAGACCAATCGTAGGACGACCCGTTCAGGTTCATACTGATTGGAGAATGTTGGAGCTTGGAGCAATGCTCACCCGACATGATGATGAGGGGAAGGAGCTTGTGGTCGCCAATGCTAGTTGCTATAAAAATTTAGCGGGGGCAAAGTATAGTTCATATGAGGGAGAGTGTTTGGCAGCAATTTGGGCGGTAGCAAATTTTTTATGTTACCTATTTGGTAACTCCTTCACTCTCATCACTTATCATCAGCCACTGAAGTGGTTGATGGAGTCCGACATGCTTTCATGAGAGCTTGCATGATAGGCTCTGATTTTATAGGAGTATGATTTCACGATTGTTCATAGACCTAGAATGGTGAACCATGATCCAAATGGGTTGAGTAGAAACCCATGTCCCAACAAGCAAGATCAAACCAGAGCACGTTGGCATGGTCAGACAGATGAGGAGATGGTGCCAAGGTGGCATACATCGGCCTTTTTGTGTATATTTTTTGAGGCTTTGGTGGTATCTCTCTCAGCACATACAGGAGGAGTTATTGAGGTCACAGATCCAGAGAGTGAAGATATTTGTATAGTTCAACAAGACATTCATGGTGATGTTTTAATGATGGACTATCTTTGCATTGGTGTGGTGGGTGGCACAATTGGGGCCAAGGAGAGAGATTGTGTTCTTCAGTGAGCCAGATGATTCAAATTGGAGTGCAGACACCTTTTGCATGTATGGGAGGATGGTAGAGTGAGAGTAGTACCATTTCCATCTCAGAGACTATAGTTGGTCCGTCATGCTCATGAGAAGCTAGGACATTTGGAGTTAAGCGTACATATAGCTTACTCTGGAGTCACTATTGGTGGCACGGTATGCAGACCAAGGTAGAGCAGTTTGTTGCCTGATGTGTGGTTTGTGACCAAGTTAGAGCATCATTCAATGCTCGCCAACAATTACACCCATTACCTATCATGGGATTGGGTTACTATTGGAGTTTGGACTTTGTCTGACCTTTACCATTGACTATGAGACATCATCGGTATGTTTTGGTGATGGTGAAGCACTTCTCCAAGTGAATTGAGTTGGTGGTACTTCTTGACAAGTCCAGTGAAGGGACGGCTTAATTGTTCTTGGATTGAGTTCTAAGTTATTTTGGTGCACCAATTGGGGATTTGATTGATCAGGGTATAGAGTTCTTGGGGGAGTTTCAGGTCTTGTGTGACAAGGCTTTGATTGATCATCATGCTACATCTCGAGATCACCCTGAGGCAGATGGCTTAGCAGAGAGAGTGGTTCAAATGGTAAAGAGAGGGTTGCAGAGTCTGGTTTGCAGAGAGGCCACTTGGGAAATTGGGATCTCTAATTACCTTGGTTGGCCATGGGCTATCCATTCAGCCGGCAAGCCTCCTTAGCAGCCTTCTCGCCTTACTTTATACTCTATGGACAAGATCCAAATTTACCTACAGCCATTTGTCAAGATGCTACTGTAGTCTTGGAGTTGGATGATCCAGATGTATGGGTGAATGCATGTTCTCAATGGGCAACGATCTTTCAAAGAGTGATGTCAATGGCCTTTGAGAACTTGGTAATTTCTCAGCATAGGGATACCTTATGTTATGCTACTATTTGTGGAGGAGGTTATAGACCCTTGATCCATCAATTTCATCTAGGTGACTATGTATATCTACAACAGACAACACCGACGACACTTGATATTTTGACAGGCCGCACTATCTTGAAAGTGCATGAGGTTTTGCCATCTGGAGTCCTTTTGTTAGAAAGACGTGATGGTGTTATTTGGAAGGATAATGCGAGCAATTGTGGGCCATGCCACCTCCTAAACATTGATGGTACTATGGCACTTGTATGTGCATGCTTGAAGTGTATGTTATGTGGCTATTCTGGTGGAGCTACTACTATGTTAGTGTGTGATAGTTGTTTGAGAGGATGGCA
This sequence comes from Lunularia cruciata, assembly GCA_948567375.1. Lineage (NCBI taxonomy): Eukaryota > Viridiplantae > Streptophyta > Marchantiopsida > Lunulariales > Lunulariaceae > Lunularia > Lunularia cruciata. Next base: position 3,505,063 of record OX419757.1, on the reverse strand, counting down.
TATGGCATGTATGACTCCTCCCTTCACGGTGGTTCCTCAAGGACAATGGTTATGTCCTAGATGTACTTGACCTATAGCTAGTTCATTCTTTATATGGTATAAATTGCAAACAGGCGACTAACGATGGGGCTCTATGGCATCCGGCCTCTTGATCTTTGCCCATCATAGGGTATACCATATACTTGGAGTAGATGGCTATCTGGAGTAAGAGAGACCTAACCGCCAACTAGGGAGGCGATTGTGGCACTTTAGAGTTTATGTATGACTTATGTGTGAGTTGTGATTCTATAGTATATAATGATGTATGTTATGTAGCGATGTATATATGCACGATAGTTGTCACACCATTTGTAGTGTCGCATCTAGATTGCTCTGACATTGGAGTTCCAATGATAGTAGTTAGAGACATTTTGGCAGCTACTCATATACTACTTTCTAATGGTCAGATTTTGTGTTTATGGTATTGACTGCATGGTGGGGCCCATCATCACTTGCACCGTCCACAACGTCGGGTGTTCAGTCAATGGGACCTTTGGGATGAGACCTAGGTCAAAATCATGAGTATACCTTGGAAGTGCAGCTCTAGAGAGCTCACTTCTTTGATGTTGAGTCTTTGAGTTCCTGGCTAGAGTGGACAGAAAACCGGCGAGTGTCACCTGGATTCTCTTAGCTAGAGTGGGTGTGGCTTGACTGTAATCAGTGCCCTGTTGTTAACAAGTTGTTGAGGATTTGATCAAGTATTGATCTGAATTCAATTGATTTGAGTTGTAAATGATCTGATTATTGTGGCACTTTAGAGTTTATTTATGATTTATGTGTGAATTGTGTTTCTATAGTGTATGATGTTGACAGCGATGTATGTTGTGTAGAGATGTATATATGCACGATGTTGATAGTGATGTATATACACATGACCAAAAGTCTAACCTCTCACTACTCAAAAATAGTCTGATCTCCCTAATTATTCCCTTTGTGACAATCAAGTATAGTCAAATCTCTCCCTAATTATTCCCTTCTCAATTCAATTAAATCTCTACCCTAAAGCTCTAGTGCTTTAAAATTGTAGGGCACCTCCCAGCCGAGTTAGAATGAGAAGAAAAGAGAAATCCGGAGATGAGTGCACCTTACCTCAAGAGAAATCAAACTCCCAAGCCCTTCCTCAATAGAGAAATCAAACTCAAACACACTCACAAGAGCATAGAAATCCAACACCGAGCCCTTCCCGATAAGTATATACAATTCAAACACACTCAATCAATCAAAACACTCTTTCAGTAGAGAAATGAGAGATTTGCTAAGAAATTGAAAGCTTTGCCCAGTCCGGGCAAACTCATTTTAAATCAAATCATGCAATCCATTATAACCCTAAGTGCAATTAATGCTTATGGGGATTTTACACAAACCTCTCTCTCCTTTATTTTCCACCCATTATGGAGTTCACTAAAAATAGAACTTGGAGTTCACTAAAAATAGAACTTGGAGAGAATTCCTTAGCAGGTCGTGTGTACTTTCCAAGCGAGCCTCTACTTTCCACAAACTCCGTAAAGAGAGTTTAGAAAATACTTTATTTCTGAAACCCCGTCATGTACTTTATGTACTCGTTAACAGGCGCAGTCACTCTTATCCGCATATATGGTCTCTCCACACGACAGGTAATCCAAGGAATAGGAGGCTTGGATAAACAACGAATTGACTTCCTCATCGTGGCAAACTTAGCCTTCTCAGAGCAGGGTTGTTGAGAAGTAATTGAAGGGTGTAAATCTGGGGAGAAGTGGACGTCAGAGACATGATTGGGAAAGATCAGTCAGCGATGGCGAGCCAAAACTCGTAAAGTCCCCACGACTGTACGGAAGTGGAGTGTACAGTTGTATAGTTTATTGCAAACACAACGAGCAGTTCATGAAACTACACCGGATCTCGTGATTGTGGCTGTAGCTGTCGTGCTCAGCATCACCACCCCCTCAAGTACCAATGAGCTCGAGAAACCCCTGCAATCACCCGCCTACCTGCCTTCTCCACCGCCTCGTGGCTCGTGCACATGAAAGATGGATTCATATGATCTGGTGACTCTTTCATATGATTTGATTCGGCATGAACTTGTACAGTTCGTAATCCCGCAGCTTGTCCTACTAGGACAAGCCGCAATCGGACTTAAACATGTTCTCCTCACCCCAATATGTTCCTTAAGTTAGCGTCAGATGGATAACCAATCAATGAAATCTTAGAAAGCGAACCTGCTAACGTTTTTGAATTAAAGATATCCCCTTAACTCTCCATACTACATACAATCAGGTTAGGCCAGACTTCTTTCCACTTTCAAATTCTACGCATCAATTTGGTTCTTCTCGGTACGAGAAAACCACCAAGTACCACCAAAAAGTGAAAGGAGTACAAGTCGCAAACAAGCGCCGAGGATAAAGAGGGCTTTTCTGTAGTCAAAATGCCAATGACCTAGCCTTCAAAGGGAGAGGAGCTTCTGACCAGGTACGTCGTAGAAAACATGACTTCTATGCAAAAGTAGTTATTCTCATGATCTACTACGTGACCGACAGAACATTAGGACACAAGTCAATATTTACAGTTTTTTGTATAAATAAGTAGGAGTTCTAAACAGCAGTGAGTTCGGTGGACTGTCCCGGAAGAAGGTGCAATTAACAGGGTTTTCTGCTCCCAAAGGTCTAACAAGTGTCGCAACCCGGCATCAGCCAATCTGACTTAGTCAATACAAAGCACTGTACAGCCGCCATGTACATGACCACTAGGGAAATTTGACTCCCTTTAAACAAGAAAGTCCTGCAAAGCAATATTAAGAATTAGTAGGGGTATCCAAATCAACATTGTAGGCGGCATCCACGGAAGACTAGCGTTCCCCTAACTCTCGAATCCATATGCCCAAAAAAGCACGGTCAATACAATTACATGCTAGCAACTTTTATTTTCGGGAATTTTCATAAATTGGCGCCTTTCAAATTTTATCTGCAAAAAAAGACGGATTGCGGGTTACAAAATATCCACCAAGCCCGTTGTAACCTTGGAAGAGGGGCACCGAATATCAAACCTATCCGGTGTGCTGAACTCTGTGCAACCGCTTCCTGTTACGCGCTGCATATTTGGCTAGGCCGGAAGCACGATTCGTCCATGGCATCGAACGCACAATCCGTCTATTCTGTTCAAACGTTTCAGAAGCGCCAAACACATTTAGAGACATCGAGGTTCTGAGTTGTATAGGAGAAACATTTAGAAGAGTCAAATGCATTTGAGACATTGAGATTCTGAGTTGTCAGGAGAAAAAAGTGACCGCGTAGAGAACACGAAGGATGGAAAGACCCCATCAAGCCATACAAAGGAGAGATGAAAAAGGTAAATGGGGCCTAGAGTCTATATGAGATTTTTTGTCCTAGAGTCTATATGAGATATCTGCCCTATCACACCTAAGATATCCGAGCTATGCAAGTTGTATGGTCTACAAACAACTAGAATATTTGAAGAAGCATCACCTAGGGTGATTGCTCTCCAAATGGTCAAATCATAGTCTTTATACATCATTTTCACATGGGTCCTTACCCCTTGCAAGGTAAAGCGCCAATGACACATCGTACATGGTGTATCCTGAGCCATTGTAGGCGGTCCCACATAGGGAGGTGTAACCATGGCTATCACAAGAATAACAATAGTAAAACATGATGCTCCTCTCCATATCTCCCCAATACTTGCAAAACCACAACCCTTCACATAAGAAAATACAATCTCTCCAAACCCTAAAATCTACCAACTCTCATAACTTTCAAATTCCATCTCCAAAATTTTAAATTAAATTCCCATGGAATTTAATCATGAAACCAATAGATTGAAAATAAAATTCTAGACCTATATACTAATTTTAATTTATACTAATAACTCTAAACCTTAAAAAACCTAAAAATCCTCATAACTTTCTACTTAATTCTAGATAGTTTTCAATCTAGGTACCCATGAAACCAAAATTGAAAAATGAACCAAATTGACTATTCACTCAAGTACTATATGCGGGAGAACACTCAAAAAATATAGATCTTTCATCTCACATCTCTCCCTCTTCTCTCCTGTCTCCACACTATCCTGAATCTCCTCCATAGGAGAGACACTATGAGAGACAATAGATGCAATGAAGGTTGAGCAGGCTACGTTAAGCAAAATCGCCCATTCTTGCGTATAAATCTCAAAAATCAGTTTATTGTTGCAAATAAAATTTAGAATCTGCCCATTTATCCAAAAAAAGAAATTTAAAATAACCCATTTGTGAAGATTCCCCTTTATTTGCTAATGCAGAGGATTCTAGATTGCGAGAGATCGCTATATTCTGCAAACACCGACTTGTGTCTACCTGTAAGTATGAGCAGATATTTATTGTATTTTTATCAGGAGATTTGAGGACTTACTGGCATCGTAGAGTTGAGCTCCCCTGGTGTGCCTATCTACATGGATGTGGCGGTGGACGAAAGGAAGATACGTGGAGAAACATTAGCCCTCGTGGTAAGTAGGCAAAGTTAATCGCAGGTTCCATGGCTGCTGTTTGTAGGTCTCTCCAAATTTCAATAAGAAACACAGCTGACCATCCGAAACATTGCTGGTGAAGGTCTTGACTACGTAGGACAATGCTTAGGTGTAGTGTTAGATCCTGACAAATCGATAGTCTAAGATTGCAAACCTGACCACGAGATGTGTTAAGAAGGTCTATCATCATGCTGGCTCCGTGTCGTAAGTCTCCTGCCAGCAATACATCAAGTCGATTGCAGAAAATGAAAAAGTAATCTTTAGTAAATCTTCACAAATTCTAACAGGAAAGTAGATCATGTAAGTTCTGTGTATTATGTCCATCCCACCATTGTCCTGTCGTTTACCAATGTTTCCCGTACAAATCTAGATGCCATAAGTCTAAGACCATGTTAACCAAGAAGAAGTTCTTGGTTCACATGGGAGCGATATAAGTTCAATAGTGTGAATCAAATTATTCTACATCGTCAGCCTGCCAATGTAAACCTGAGGATTTTAACATAGGAATAGATTCCCTTTGTAAGTATAATCCATCTATCTCACTATCAACAGAACATCAGGTCTAGGGATGAGCATGGAAGTAGAGGGTAGGTAGACTATTCCATCTTAGCACTAAACTATCTCCCCTAGCCTCCTACCTAGCCCTAGCATACCCTCCTATATATGCACTTCTTCCTTAATTATGCACTTTTGATAACAACATACACTATACCTTCTCCGCCTTGTTAGTACCATGTATGCTCCTACAACTTCCAAAGGAGTGGTATAGATTATAGATTAGCCCTACTCATAGCCATAGGAAGATGTGGTTTTGTATCACTAGAGGTCATTGTACAAATAGCCTTTATAGGTGCACCCCTCACCCCTAGCCAAGAGGTTTTTACACCATGGTCTTCCTTTTCTATTGGCACCTATCATGATAGTGGACTTAGGTACTCATAAATTTCAGATTTATCTATGGTTGGCTTGTGATCTTCTACTTGGCTCCACACCCACATCCCTTCCACTATTCATAGACTTTGTTTCACTAGACTCTAGGAAGATTCAGGCAGACATCAATGAGTGGATGCACACCCACATCCTCACTAGCATCCTCACTAATGTGCCATTATCTAACAAATTTAGGATTCTTTGTTGTGGTGAGAAAGGCTCTCGAGCTTGGCTCCATGCTTCACCTTTGATAGAGGATTTTGTTTCACTTTTGAGGAGTTCCCTATTGCACTCTACCTACATTTAGATCTTCCTCATTTAGCCTTTTTAGGGCTTCCAAACCAATGTGCTTGTGGTTCTACATATGACACACAAGGCATACATCTTTTACAATGTACTATGCTCACTAGAATTCATGATCCCATCCAAGACATAGGGGCATTGCTTCTTTGATCCATATGGTCCCATTTATAGATTCAGTGGTGGTTGGACTTACCAAGGCCACTATGTTAGGTGAAAAACATTTTTCACATTCATAGACAGTTGCCATACTCTCTATGATAAGGTGGTTGCAAACTCCCTACAAGTAGAGACACTAGCACAAACAAGCATTCAAGCATGAGTGGTAGTGATCATCATAGCTTGAGGAAAGGAGGATCATTATCGCACCTTGGCTCGCCTTTGATAACTTTGTTCCTTTGGCTATGGAGATTTTTGTGCACCTTCATCATCATTTTGATGGTCTGCTTAGTGAAGCATCACAAGGTTCCTTGCAAAGAAGAGGGATTATGGATATCTCTCAAGCCATGCTCACCTCCTACTTAGATAGTAGGAGAGTAGAGAGGCTTAATCATGGTACAATTCTCTTAGGCCTCGACTCCTCATAGATGAGCAATAGTGGTAGGAGGGCCCAACACATCTTGGGACCTCCTCCCTCACTTACCAAATGTATCATTACAAGACCTTTATCACACCGTCCAATATTTCTTGGCATTTTTTGGTTGCTTTACCTTCCTCCCTCCACCTTGGGTGTGCATGGGATCTTGGTTTTGCTTTGGTTTGGTATCCTTGGGGTTTCTTTGGGCTAGTGCCCGGTTCTCTTCTACACTCTAGGAAGATTTGTACTTTATTTTTCCTTTTAGGGTATTTATTGATTTTTTTTAGAGTGTACATAGGCAAATACATCTGTTGATTTCGTGAATGATTTAATTTGAGATATGTTTGATGGAAAATTTGATCAATATCACCAAACAAACTTGATCTTCATGCTTCAAGATTTTTAAATAGTCTAGTCCATGATACATGCATGGCATGAGTCCATCAAATAGTTCTAAGTAAGAAGATGTACAAGGATTTTCAAGCTTGAATCAATTTCATAGACGAGAAATTTTGACATATGCAGTCAATCAAGAATGATTAAGGAGCTAAGGGAACACCTTGACAACCAAGTTTCCTATTCAACCATGTCTAAAACCCTTTGTTGTGTTGAAAGTCATTCAAATCTTTTCAATCAAAGTCCATATTATTATATATCATCCATAATTATATATTTTCCATAATATATCCTTATTTATAGCCCAATCATATCTATTGTATGTAATCTCCACAATTTGAAAATGTGACAACTCACAAAGTACCAAATTCCAATAACATGTAAGTGATTATTTTTCCCATGGAGATACGTATCAAGAGTGGTTGAATACAAAGTAAAAGTAACACAATAGTTCATTTGATCATATCTTTAACCTCTTGGGTAGAACAACACCCAAAAGAGTATAGCAAATATCAACCAGATGTTTTGCAATGATTGGTAATGTCATTAGTAATCACAATTCTTCACCACATTTCATGTGAATTTGATTGTGATGATTCAATCAATAAGAAGATTTCTAATTCACCACAAAATCACTCCTTCCTGAAGTTGCACTCCACCCTCTTGCAAGGTACAAGTTTTTTATGGGAGTAACTTCACATCAATGTTAGGTTCTTATCTACAAATCTTGAGGACTAAAAACACTATAATTCCAAAAGATTTGTCAAGGCATTACTTTGCAAGTGTTTCACTCAAGATCAAACACGTAAGGAAATTCAGGCTTTGGCTTTTAGAATCCAACATCTGATTACACCTTCACTTGCATCCAAATTTACTCAAAAACTTGTAGACAACCACATTCAATTGACACTCAAAATTTAGAAAGCAATGAGTAAAGAAAAAGTACTTCATTTTATTTATCTTCTACTCATATTGAATACAAAACACTTCAAATGTCTAGACTAAGTAGTAAGATCACTTGGACTTTATGAAAACTACAAAACTACCTAACTATCATTGCTACTTCCTCCAGTGTTGCAAATACAAAGTAATTCTACTCACAAAATTGCTACTTTGGGTCTTTAATTGTTATTGACTTGGAATTGATCTGAGTTGTTCTCCTACTTTGGCTTTGACATCCAAAGTAATTATTATGACTATAGGCTTTTTAGGTCTCCCTATGTCTACTATTATCTCATCCTTATCCATTTGCACTGCCACCAAAATTGTATCCACCTATACTAAACCTTGCTCTCTTTCTCTAATTATCTCAAGCACTTTGGGTAACTCCTCCAAATCCACTTACACTCCAATGTCTACTCCCTAATCTTGAGTTTTTGTTGGACTAGTTAATAAAGCAATAACACTATCTACTTTTTGTTTCACTATGTCTAAACTAATATAAAGGTTATCCAACACTTCACCTAGTTTCCTATCTATGCATTCTTTAAGATTAATCAACAACCTATTTGGATCCACATTGTGAGCATGCCTATGGCTAGTCTCCTACACTTGCAACTTCAATTTGTGAAAATGTATATTATGTGGTTTAGCATCAATCTCTATACTCAATATCACCTTGAATCATTGAGTTGCTAACTAGATGGAGTCTGATTTTCCCCCTTCAAGCCTTGCTTCACATTGGGTTTGTTCAGCAACCCAATGTCATTCCGTCTCTAGCTAAGCCTGATGGATATTAACCTCTTCACCATGTTGCATTTCCAAGTTCTTGATATACTCCTCTCATTCTATCAACTTGGAATCTTATTGTTGTATTAATTGGTGAATCCTATTCTTTTTTCACTCTCTTTCTAACATCTAGGTCCACTGTTGATCCTTAAAATCCATGTCTCTTGCAGGTCGATAGTTTGTTGGCTTGTTGCTCAAGCCATCTCACTTGTTAACTGAGTTCTTTGTTCATGCATGCAAGGTCCTCCTCCATTATGACCAACTCCTTTTCTTGCAAAGTTCATCCATTTGTGAGTTAAGGTAATTTCCTTGCTGATTGTAGCTTCCCTGCAAGTCTTTCAATGATTGCTTCAATACCACTACATCAATTGAAAATACTTTGGCTTTGTGTTGTACTCGTGTTAGAGTCAATTGTAACTCTTTTCATTCTTCTTGTAGCTTCTTGACCAATTATGGCTCCATCTTCACATCAAGATACTCCTCCTTGAATGTGGGTAATTACTCCTCAAATGCACCAAAAACATACATACTATACTTGACATGTAGTTAACCTCCAAAATGTGGTATCTTCCCTTTCTTCTTGTTGGACTGTATGTTGGACTCAATGGTCTGCATCTTCTATTAAGGGCTTTGTCTTCTTACTCCAACATGAGGTTCCTCAATGTCCACCGCCTTGTCTTCGTCCATGTTACTTCACATCATCCTTTGGCCTTGTTATGACCATTGTGCATGCTACATGAATACTCAAGCCTCTCTTACTTCTTCATCTTCCAATTCTTCACCTTTGGCTAAGTCCATACATGGAGTATCCACACCCTCCATTCTTGCAATCTCCTTGTGAAATTCTAGATCTAAATGTGTCTTATTCCTTTGTAGCCTCTTGTTGTACTTTGGGTTCATCCTTGCTCTCCGTCTCTAAGTGTTGATTATGCAACATCAATTCCTCTTCTTTGTACTCCAAATTGGAGTCAGTCTCCTCCTCCTCTACACTAGAGACAAATATACTACAATAGTGGCTCAAGTGGGATTCACTTGTTGTTTTTTCTTTGCTTTGAGGGTGACACAACATCCTTAGGTTGGGATCTCTTCCTTGTCTTCAAGACCAAAGTTGTCATTACTTGTAATACAAAGAGCTAGCCATATGATCTAGATGTGAAATTTGGTTTGGTAACATCTAGAATGATGTTATATATGATGGTCAAAATAGATAAAATAGAAGTATCACCAAAAGAGTACTTCTACTAATAGGGCAGAAACCAAAATATACTTGAGAACCTTAGAACCAATAGCTAGACATATGATTTAAAGGTGAGAATTGGTCTGGTAACATCTGGAAGGATGTTACACATGATGGACTAAACAGATCAGAAAGAGGTATCACCAAAAGGGGACTTCTACGAATAGAGTAGGAACCGAAATATGCATGAAATCTTTGAAGGCAATTTTGGAGGCCTAAACGGATGAATTAGGCCTTGAAAATGTGCTAATTACCCCTTGATAGAAGACAGGTTGGCCTTCCCTCCCCCTGCTTTGTCTCGTCGAGAGCTTTCCAATGGTACCTTACTCACGTGATTTTGAGATTCCTACAAGAAGATTCTCTAAAAGATTCCCTCCGGTCAAAGCTTGTTTGACCAACCAAATAGGACCTAGACCAGACATGTCATCCATCCAAGTAATTAATCCAAGGATGGAGCTTGTTGACATGTCACCTATCTGTGTCTCTAATCATATGGTGGAGCTTCCTTGGAGGTGATCCTCTTTGTCTATATAATAAAGAGAAAGTGCTCCTTTGGGGCATCGAATGTTTGAGTGTGAAATCTGTGTTTTCTCTCTTCTCTTGTCCTTGGAATATTACAATGGTATCAAAGCAAGCATTTTAGTCCAAGAGAGTGGATCACCCCTCTTGGAATAGCATGAACTACTAAAATTGAGTAATTTGAGGTGGAGAAGATAGAGTAATTGCTAGACTTAGAAAGACTTTAGAGAGCGGATGGGATGGATGCACCGGGAGGACAATTTCCCGCACCTAGATTTCCATTCTCAAACCCATTCCACATCAAGGTTATGTACATCTAGCGTGATCAAATGAGGGCATTGCTAGTTTATCACTTTGGGGCAAAATTCATGGACAGAGTGATGAACTCACCAAACCCGGTGATTATACCTGTGATGATATATGACAAAGAGTGGGATTTGACAATCTACATTCTATTATGATAATATGGATATGAATGTCCCAAATCCTCTCCCTTTCAACACTCAAGTAGAAATCCGTTATGTAATAAGACCAAAAGTGATGTTTAGAGATTTTGTGGTTTGGAATTTTGGTGAGGAGTATTATGAACGAGTGATAGCTTCTAAGGTCCCAATGGTAGTTCTGATAGTTTGTGTACCTTCCAAAGTGATTGATTATATTGACTTTGTATTGAAGTAGACATTAGCAATTGAGTATTGCAGGAACCACGGATCCATAATTGCAAGAGCTAGTGCAAGGAATGCAAGGAATGTAGGATGAATTTTGAGAGATTAAGATGACCATGGAGACATTACAAAGTCAAGTGCAGATCCTCAAGAATGATCCAGCCATGCAAGAAGAAGAGCCGTCTCAAAACCCAGTACCTACGATTGAAGTACTTGGAGAGGCACTCGTGCCTACGAATCCTATCAACGATGAAACCACATTGCTACTCTGGATGAAGAAGACCTACAACATCAAGCCTTACAAGGGGCAACGTACGATGGGAGTAGTGGAAAATTGGATCATGAGAATGAGTCAATATTTCTTATTGTTCTCAACTCTAATCACAGAGCATGCTGCAGACGTGTTTGCATGTGGGTACTTGACCAATAAAGCCCTCACATGGTATGATGCTTGGGAACGATCCATGTTGGCAGAGAGAAAGGAGGTCACAAGGACAACAATGCAAGAAGGATTGCTGAAGAATTTTCAATCGGTGGATTCTGTTCAGATGGCTCAAACCCGACTATGGAGATTGAGATAGAAGAATAGCGTACAAGAGTATGTGGAGGCATTTTTGGATCTACAAGTTGCAATTACTGACATGAGTCCAGTAGAGGCTCTTGATAATTTCAAGTGAGGGTTGAAAGAGCGGATTTGCTAAGAAGTCATGGTGCAAAATCCTTGCATGGTATTTGAAGCCATTGCTTGTGCATAGAGAATAGCAAGAGCATTAGGTGGAGGTGAAGGAGTAGTTCCACCTCAACATTATCAGGCAAAAATGCCACACATGGGTGGACCAGTACCAATGGAATTGGGTAACCTTCGATTCCAGGATCAAGGAACACAACCGCTTCAAGGGGAGCATGGATGGGTAGAAGAACAAAGAGATGGAGTCCCACGGAGAGAAGGGACTCAAGGAGAACAACGTCATTGTTACAATTGTGGTCGTATTGGGCACATATCTACCAACTGTTGCACTTGTTTCCCTAGAGGGCCTCGGCCTTTGTATAGGCAATCTTTGAGCAACATGGAGAGGCACATTGAAGAGGAAGAGGTGGAAATCATGTTGGGAAACAAAGATCACCAATAAATGTACCTCGCGGCCTTATTGGCTCAATAAGGAAGCAAAGAAGCAAGGGAAGGAAGAAGAATAATGCACAAAGATCCCGAAAGGCAACCTCATAATTGATTGTCATGAATGGAATCCTAGAAGATAATCAAGTGAGAGAATTAATAGATCCGGGAGCAATAGAGAATTTCTTGTCTTGCTCTATTGCAATAAGATTGGGAATGGATCTAGAGAGATATGGAAGTGAAGAAGTAGAGTTACCTAATGGGCAAATAGAGAGGAGTGAATCATTACCTAGACAGGTAATCCTCTATGTAGGAGAATATTAGGAAGCAATTGAGTGGCGAGTGATACAATTAGCTTGTTATGATGCAATTTTAGGCATGCTATGGATGGAGCAATACAACCCTATGGTGGATTGGAGGAAGAAAGTAGTGAGAACCCACCAATGGTCAATCATTGGGGTTAAAGAAAAATCACACAGGCAGGAACTGCCTCTATATGTCATAGGGACGGCAACTGTCTGTAAGATAGACAGATGTTTTAGGGGTCTAATAAGAGAAGTCCAGAGTGCACAACTCAATGGACAAATTCCTGAGAAATTGAAGGATGTGGTGGATGAGTTTCAAGATGTCTTTCCCGATGATCTACCATCAGGATTACCACCAAAAAGGTGAGTAGATCACAAAATTGAGACACTCTCGGGGAAGACACCTCCTTGTAAGGCCCCATATCGCCTATCACCTCATGAGTTGGAGGAGTGTAAGACTCAAATTGAGGAGATGTTGCATAAAGGGTTCATCCAACCTAGCGTATCACCATATGGGGCCCTTGTCTTGTTTGTGAAGAAGAAGGATGGTACAATGTGCATGAGCATTGACTATCGGGGTCTCAATTAGCAAACAGTGAAGAAAAAATACCCCTTACCTCGCATGGATGACTTGTTTGATCAACTCCATGGAGTGAGATACTTCACCAAATTGGACTTGTAGAGCGGTTACAATCAAATCCAAATTGCGGAAGAGGATGTGTACAAAATTACCTTTCAAACCAAGTATGGCCACTTTGAGTGTCTTGTGATGCCTTTTGGCATCACCAATGCACTTGCCACTTTCATGAGTCTAATGAATGACATATTTCATCCATACTTGGATAAGTCTATTATCGTCTTCTTGGATGATATCTTAGTATATAGTAGCACAATGACAGAACACAAACAACATATACAAGAGGTCCTCCAGATTCTAAGACAGAATCAATTGTACGCCAAAATCTCAAAGTGCGAGTTTGGCAAGTCTGAAGTAGACTACTTGGGACATAGAGTAAGTGCAAAGGGCATTCAAGTATTGATAGATAAAAAAGAGGTCATTGGAGTGCCCCAAAAGATCAGAATCAACTTAAGAGCTTCTTGGGGTTGACGGGATTCTATCGTAGATTTGTCAAGGACTTCTCTAAGGTTGCATAACCTTTAACGGCACTACATGGCAAGGGAAGAAGTGGACATGGAGAACTGCACAAGAGTTGGCCTTTCAAGAATTGAAAGCCGCCTTGCTAGATGCACCAATCTTCAAGTGGTATGACCCAAAACATCCAACCAAGTTGGCTATAGATACATCAGGCGTAGCAATAGAAGCAGTTCTACAACAAGAGTGGCATGACGGATGGCATCCAATTGCATATTTCTCTCAAAATTTGTTACCGGCAGAGCGCAACTACCGCACCACAGAACGAGAAGAGTTGGCCATCGTTCTATCAACCAAGCATTGGAAGCACTATCTGGGCAAGAAGGCTTTTGTAGTAGAGATAGCTACAAACCTCTAGTCTACCTCAAGACGCAGAAGGATCTATCTTGTCGCCAAATTTGGTGGGCAGAGTGGTGACAATGCTTCAACATGACAATCACCTATGTGGGAGGTAAGAAGCAACTTGTAGATTGATTCACCCGCATGCCAATGGCAAACAACTTGGTGGCAGAGGTTAAGATTAATCCCAAGTTCTGACTAGAGATTTTGGCTGCTACAAAAACTGATCCACAAATTGTAGAACCACAATCATCCAAAGGTGTCACCAGCACCCAAGGACTCACCTTTTAGGATGGCAGATTATGGATCCCAAATGTCCCAAAATTACGTACCACCATTCTAGCGGAATGTCATGATTTGGCCATTGCAGCTCATGTCGGAGTGGACAAGACCTTGGATGCAATCAACCGTCGTTATCATTGGCCCAAGATGAGCAACAACGTGATGGACTATGTGCGTAGCTGCCTACTTTGTCAACAGAACAAAGCTTCTAATCACGCTCCTGTAGGGCTCCTTCAACCTCTCCCCATTCCTACCCAACATTGAGAACAAGTGAGTATGGATCTCGTTTGTGAATTACCCAAGACCACCTCAGGGTTTGACTCCATTGTGGTCTTTGCGGACCGGCTCAGGAAAATGATTCATGTACGCCCTACCACCAAGGAGGTGACCGCTCCACAACTAGCTCAATTATACTTAGATGTAGTTTTTGCTCACCATGGCTTGTCTAGAGTACTCATCACCAATAGAGGCACCCAATTCACCAGTTTGTTTTGGTGAACACTCTTTGGTTTCTTCAAAACCAAGTTGGCCATGTCCACAGCTTACCACCCACAAATAGATGGCCAAACAGAGCAAGCTAATTGCACTATTGAAGACAAGTTATGTGGCTTCACCTTAGAAGAGCAAGAGAGGTGGGACACCCTACTCTCATTGGTGGAATTTGCTTACAACAATTCATTGAATGCATCCACCCAGGTCACTCCATTCTTCCTCATGTATGGTGAGCATCCCTTCACACCTTCTAGCTTGATGAAGATCCATCCAATGGCTACCAAGGTCAATGCAGTCAACACATTTGTTTCTAGAATCCAACAAGGTGTGGAGAGCGCCAAGCACAGATTACAGATTGCACAAAATCAACAGAAGTAGTATGCTGATGCATACCGTAGGCACATGGAGTTCAATGTTGGGGATCAAGTGTGGCTATCGACAACCAACCTCAAATTAGTTGGACCTCGTAAGCTTAGACCTCGTTTTATTGGGCCTTTCTTGATTCTTTGTCGCATCGGCGTTGTGGCCTATCACCTTGGGCTACCACCACATATGAAGATCTATCCAGTGTTCCATGTCTCCCTACTACGCAGATATGCTCCCCGATCAAGCCAGCATCATTCCACACAAGACATTCTACCTTGTCCAACACTCATTGATGGCATAGAGGAATATGAAGTGGAGTAGATTCTCCAAAAATGCATATGTGGTACTTGCCATCCACGGGTGGACTATCTAGTACAATGGAAAGGTTACCCCCTCTATGAATCAACCTAAGAGCCCACTGCCAATTTGGCACATGCACAGGTGTTGGTGCAAGCATTTGAGGAACAATTGCACAACGAGGACGTTGTGTCTTAAAAGGAGAGAGATCTGTAATACCAAGAGCTAGCCATATGATCTAGATGTGAAATTTGGTTTTGTAACATCTAGAATGATGTTATACATGATGGTCAAAATAGATAAGATAGAAGTATCACCAAAAGAGTACTTCTACTAATAGGGCAGAAATCAAAATAGACTTGAGAACCTTAGAACCAATAGCTGGACATATGATTTAAAGGTGAGAATTGGTTTGGTAACATCTAGAAGGATGTTACACATGATGGACTAAACAGATTAAAAAGAGGTATCACTAAAAGGGGACTTCTACTAAAAGAGTAGGAACCAAAATATGCTTGAAATCTTTGAAGGCAATTTCGGAGTACTAAACGGATGAATTAGACCTAAAAAATGTGTTGATTCCCCCCCCCCCCCGCGCCCCCAATACTCAATGGAGGAAATGATGGCCTTCCCTCCCCCCTGCTTTGCCTTGTCGGGAGCTTTTCAACGGTACCTTACGTAATTCTGAGATCCCTACAAGAAGATTCCCTAAAAGATTCCTTTTGGTCAAAGCTTGTTTGACCAACCAGATAGGACCTAGACCAGACATGTCACTCATCCAAGTAAGTAATCCAAGGATGGAGCTTGCTGACATGTCACCTATCTGTGTCTCTAATCCTATGGTGGAGCTTCCTTGGAGTAGATCCTCTTTGTCTATATAATAAAGAGAAGGTGCTCCTTTGGGGCATCAAATGTTTGAATGTGAAATCTATATTTTCTCTCTTCTCTTGTCCTCGGAGTATTACATTACCTTCTCATGCCTTGTTTTCATGAAGTATTGATTGTTCTCCTTCATCTCTTTGATATATCTTGCCTCAATTGAATCAACACTCTTGCGCCAATTGGGATAGAAATGAGACACCAAATGTTGACATTCCTTGGTTGTCATCAAGTTCAACCCAAAGTAGAGGTGAGCTGCAAATTGCACAAAGTAATGGGATGGTAAATCCATTTTCCATGGCATAATCATGTGCCTTGTCGTTTGTAGAAGCACGTTGCCTAATTCACACTAGCACTTCCAAACATCATGTGGAAGATACCACTTGTTGCTTCATTACATATGTGGTATGCTTGGGTTCATCATTGCCATCATTGCTCCAATGATGGTATGTTTCACCAGTTCATGTATGTTTCAACCTTGTTTCCATTCTTCTTCTCTACCTAGCTAAAAGATGCCTTCAATCCTACCATTTCTTCCAAGGGATCACACTTTTGATCAACGGTAAATTCACATTCGGTCTCTTGCTTTTGATCCCAACAAAAGTCTCCAGTCATCTTCAATCCACCAAGTGGGATTTTTGTGCTTCTCCACTTCCTCAAGTCCCTTCTAGCACCTACTTGCTATGATTTCAATCATCAACTCAAGGAAACAAAGATTCCCATTCCAAGCTCAAAAGGTAATTTATAACTGGTCAAACCCTCAAATTGGGCTATCATATCTAAACTCCAAATAGCCAGGTTCCTAACTAAGAATTGTAGTTAAATGCACAAATTTAACTACAATTCTTAGTTTGAATTATATCACTCATGCTCTCACAAGCTCTTGAAAAAATTAATCTTGTTACTTGCTCTTTGACCATTCTATAATTTGTTGCAAGTTCCAAATTTCTCTAACTTAATGCTATAAAATTGACATTGCCCATGTCCACTTTTATATTCCTCCAACCTCTAGTCATTCTTTGATTGATCTTCAATCAAGAATTCAACAAACCTCATGGTCTTGCCCAATTACTTTTGAATATTGCCTTGCACAAATTTCATTTCCTCTAACCACACCTCACCTCTACTTCATATGGCCCAAGGTAGCCATGTTATTTAAGAACTCTAGCTTGTTCAAATTGCCCCAATGCAAGGTTCCTATTACTCTAACTATCCACCGTCCTCCAAGCCAAAGTATGAATGTCCGCCAATTGGGTTGGCCCTCTATTGTCTATGCCAATCCAAAGTACAATGTGCCTTCTTTGGATTGGATTAAGCCTTCCACTTTGGATTTGAATCGTATCATCTCTAAAGAAATGGCTTTCTTTTCTATTTTTAATTAACTACTTTTACTCCTAAATTGTAAAAACTAAAACATATGTGTACCACACCCAGATTTTATATCTTCTGGAATGGCTCATTATGTTATTATCCACAAGTGACCAGGTTGAAGGTTTGGTCTCTCTAAACCCTAAACTCCTTAAAATTTCTCCCATGAAACTCATAAATAACTATTGCATGAGGTGGTTGTTTATATGGTTAAGAAATTTTAGGATCTCAAGGGGAATTGCAATAATAAGGAGTTTCAATAATGATTTATATGAGTTTTTTTACAAGGGATGGAGGTGTACTTGTAAACATTTTCTCCTTTGCTAGTTAAATAAAACCACCAAAAAAAGTTTAATGCATGTAAAAAGTTTTCTAAGTACTAAAGTACTGTATGGGAAATTTTTGAAACTTTTTGAATTGTGAGAATTTATGGTCCGTTATATGTTTGACCATTGACATGAATTAATTAGTTGATGAGAGAAGTTAATAGCACCAAAGAAAATGATATGTTGCATGATTGGTTTGAATTGAAACTTGCTCCACTCTCTCAATATTCACAAGGATATTCAAAATGTAAGATTCCTTTGCTCTCTTCTCTAGTTAGTGCTAAGTTTTCCCTAAATTTTCAAAATTTAAAATTTCATAATGGTGCTATCTCACAAATTCTTTTTGGCTGGGGGTGGTTAGATGCACCTTAATGTCAGCATGGTTTCCATGGTCAAATTAGAAATGCTTGGGCACCAAGAGTAACATTGATGCGACATGGGACTAGTTAATCTATATTTATATATCAAAAAAGAAGTTGTGCACCAAAAGATGCAATGTGTTGAGGGAAGTGGAAAAAAATTTTAGGGTTTTAGGGAATTTTAGAGATTGTACGGTACATTTAGGGCAGTGGAAAAGAAATTTCATTGCATGTTGCCTTTGCAATTATGGTGGCAAATATGGAAAGTATAGATTCCTTGCTAATGTTCCATGTTCCTTGTTTATAGATTCCATTCCACCCAAGTCTCACAATTTCATTCCACTTCCATTTTCCTCATCTATTAATTCCATTCCACCCAAGTTGGAGGATTTCATTTGCCCTCCAAGAGATTCCATTCCACCTCAAGAGATATTTTAAAACATGCAATCAAGGAGATATCATCAGAATGAAGCCCCAAAAGATGAGATGATGGTCACAACCACAATGATGATGTCAGCTCCAAGACCACAAGAATACAACCACTATCACAATTACAAGTATGTGGTGTCATGTCAACATTTGGCTGTTATTTTATAGCGGTTGGACTTTGCTCAAGCCATTGTTGTCACATGGGATAAAGAACCAGTTTTGGTTGTCATCAGGCCATGTGCCACTTCACACATATGGGAATAATAGGGTTTCATCACTAATAATTGACAAAAATTTGCAATGGGCTGACTAGAGGATACAAACATCTTGTTGCAAGGAGAGGATCAGTTTCTAGTCAATCAAATTTGCATTGCTTCCAAGTTCATAAGGCAATGCATTGAGTTGCAGTAGGTGATACCATGATACAAATTTTTGAGTCATGAGTGTAGCACAAGAGGCTGTTTTAGTGGATGATCTATAACACCCATTTCTGCATGTTTGTGATACTGTGATATTTAGGTTGGTATTATAAGTACTTGAGAGATATTATTTATATAGATAAAGGATAGTTCTACATTAGTCATGATTAGTTAACTACATTAGTCATGATTAATATGGTAAATAGTAACTTTAATTTGTAACTATTTCACAAGTATATAATTTAGGGGTGATGAAGTACTCATCATCTTTTCATTTGCAATTATCTCTCTCCCATTGAGTTCTCTAGTGAATGATATCTTGAGTCTTGGAGTGTTATCCTTCGAGGAGTATGATGAAGTTGGGGTTCTTTGCCTTCTTAGTCCATGGTGCGCTACCATAATAGCCATCAGAGGTTCATCTTGAATGAGAGATAGGCCGGTTCACACATCAAGATTAGAAGAGTGGAAGGAAAATGAGAGAGAGCGCAATTTTGCATTATTGAGCAACATAATGTCACCCAAGAAGAAGATGCCAACCACAATTTCTCTCCAAACTCCAAGAGTTGAGAAATGGGTTCACTAATGCTATGTGGAGTACCTCAATCCCAACGCTTGCAGTTCTTGTTATGGATTTGGGATTTTACTTATCTCTTTATGGTGCTAGAGATAAAGGAGAAGAAGAACCTAAACTTTACCAACTTGTCCAATAATGTTTTTGCATGGTGTGTGCTTAGATTGGATTCTACACTTGGAGTAATGTACCTAACTAGGAGTGGCCCCAACCAACAAAAGAAATGTTGAGGAAGTTTGAGGTCTTGTTTAAGTATGCTAAGATGGGGAACAGATAGGGAGGGAAATGAGTACAATGATGGTGGTGACCTTGCTTCTGAAGCTCTTCAAATCCCTGAGGACAACTTATGTGAGCAAAAGGCAGGCCACCTTCTTCTAGCTACTACATGAAGGAAAACCCATGGACTAGGTGTAGAGATTCTATCATCATGCTTGGGAGATGACAGAGCAACTTGAAACATAGGGAAGAAACACCTTCTCTTTGTTTGTTCTACATTTTTACATTGGGATGCAATTGTTGAAGGAGGAGTGGACACTCTTCCCATCACATTACTACCTGACCGGTGTGATAATCTGAGGACAAGAGAAGAGAGAGAACACAAATTTCACACTCAATCATCCGATGCTCCAAAGGAGCACCTTCTCTTTATTATATAGACAAAGAGGATCTCCTCCAAGGAAGCTCCACCATAGGATTAGGCACACAGATAGGTGGCATGTCAGCAAGCTCCACCCTTGGATTACTTACTTGGATGGGTGACATGTCGGACCTAGTCCTATCTGGTTGGTCAAACAAGCTTTGACCAAAGGGAATCTTTTAGGGAATCTTCCTATAGGAATCTCAAAATCACTTGGTTGAGGTACCATTGGAAAGCTCTCAACTAGAAAAAGTGGTGGGGAGGGAAGGCCAACCATTCCTCAGTTGGGGACAGATTTGCACATTTTTTAGGCCTAATTCATCCGTTTAGGCCTCCAAAATTGCCTTCAAAGATTCCAAGCATATTTTGATTCCTACTCTATTAGTAGAAGTCCCCTTTTGGTGATACCTCTTTCTGATCTATTTACTCCATCATGTGTAACATTCTTCCAGATGTCACCAAACCAATTCTCACCTTTAAATCATATATCTAGCTATTGGTTCTAAGGTTTTCAAGTTTTGGTTTTTCCCCTATTCGTAGAAGTACTCTTTTGGTGATACTTCTATCTGATCTATTTTGACCATCATGTATAACATCATTCCAGATTTTACTAAACCAAATTTTACATCAAAATCATATGGCTTGCTCTTGGTATTACAACAGGCTACCATCAAGCCCAACCTAAGCATGTGGTGGAGACCAAGAAGTACAAGGAGGCCTTCTTGCATTACCACAAGATTGAGAAATTGGCCCCGATAAAAAAGGTTTCAGGAGCAAGTACAAGCAAAAAAAAAAGGTGACCATAATGCTAGCCCAGTCAAGAAAGAGACATTGGCATAATCCGCAAGTTGTGAGATCTTCCAACAAAAGAGAATTCATAATCTACAAGTGAGTCAGGGTTGGGAAGCAAGGAAGGGAGTAATTGTCACTCCTAGGGAAATCCTTATGTTGAAGAACCCCAAGTGATTAGGGAGAAGGAGTCATCATTGGTCAATGAGGAGGCACCTCTAGAATAGGAGACTTCCTTCTCCTATATTGAAGTATCCTCTAAAGGAAAGAGAGGTAAGGCAAGGAAGTGCAATCCACCTCCATGTCTGTGGTAGTGTTAGAAGTGTTAGAATAGCCTACCACCAAGAGAGAAGATGGCATTGTGGTGGATGAGGAGGAGAATATTTTGATATCCCAACTAGAACTCAAGAAGACTCTTCCATCACCAAAAGTTAAGACAATGCGGAGCTCACCTTTGGTGCCCTTCAAAGGCAACAAGTGGTGACTCCACCCTATATACTTGTACTCAAGGACATATAGATGACACCCTAAAAATCACAAGAAAGGAGGTTCTTGAGTGTAGAGAAGGAGAAGGGTTTAAGGAGACAACTCTCCTTAGACTTGGATGAAGTAATTGTGGCTTCAACAACAATTGCTAAAATTGTAGCAACATCTGAAGTGTTGAGAGGCAAAAGATCAGCAAGAGAGAAGGGAATGCAAATTCTCCACCAAGACCCCTTGAGGACCACATCTTGGTGGCCCAACCATACCATCCTACAAAGAGCCATGATTGGAATATTTTGTGAATTTCCCACCCTATCTACTTAGGTTTCTCACATGTTACGGCCAGTCCTAAGGGCTATGGAAGACCTACTACCGGTATATTGGGACATCAAACCAACCGTGACGGATTACAAGCTCTTAATAGATTGCTTACATATGAAATTTGTAAGGCTAGGAGCAAAGAAGGATTTAACCAAGGCTCACATTGGTATTGCATGCTTAGAGACTCAACAAGCTAAGTTGTGAGGACATTGCAAATACCTAGAGCAGAAGTTGGACCAGCTCATGCCTCATGAGGTCATGCCATTTGGAAGGGGGTTGTCGTCACAAGAAGGAGATGTTGTCATCACAAGCAAGCTTTGGTGGGTCGGACCAGACAAGGAGAAATGATCTTAGATGCCAACTCATCATGAGTTTGTGGGTTTAGGGTTTATAGTTGTGAAGAGCTATGAAGAGCCAAAGGAGAAGGGGACATCTTGTATGTGAACCAAAAGGTGTGGAAAAAGGACAGTGACACCTTGCTGTAATAGTACTAAACACAGTTTCATCAAGTGAAGGCAATACTTGCAGTGATGAAGGTTGGTACTACCCAATGCAAACTCATTCATAAGCTATAAGGTGGCCCAAGAAGAGAAATTGAAGAGGAAGGAAGGGAAGATGCACCTGATGAAGAAGGAGATACCAAGAGCACAATAGAAAATTCCCTACTTAGATTACAATGTACTAACACTTAAGGGGTAGTCCAACCATCATGTTGAGGAGATGCAAAAGAAGCACAAGGAGCAGCTGAGTGTTAGGGATGAGGAGGTGGTGTCTCTCAAGAGGGAACTAAATGTTCTCCGCAGCCAAAGCACCAAAGACAAACATGGTCTTAATACGGAGGTGGAGAAGACCCGGATGTGCATTGAGGAACTGACCACCATTGTCAATGGCCACAAAGACCAAAAGCAAATCCTTCATGTGCAGATCAGGCAGGAGGTGGACATCAAAGTGCAATCCATCCGGGATACCTAGATGAGGAGAAAATATGAGTGATCACAATAGTGGAAGACATTATGAACCTAGTGCAAGTGGGAGAAGCCACATAGACCTAGGTTCATCATGCAAAGCTCTTGGAGTTGAAGTTGGAGATACATGCCATAGGAACAAAGAAGTATTCATTGGAGCAATTGGCCAAGTTGGGCAAGAACCTACGGAAGTACATTGATGAAGAAATTGATTGCATCTTATCTAAGGTCAGCCAAGAGCTGGAAGAATATGGGGATGAGCTTATTTTTAGATGCAAGGGAGAAAATACATCAGGAAAGCCAAGAGGGTCAAGGAAGTAAAGACTTGTCAAACCCTTATACATATGTAAGATAGGTTACAACCTTGGGGTACAGTCATTATGCCATGACCATCAAAGTTGTTTGATCATTGGAGTCAGCCTTCATCATGGTGAGAGACCATTATAGTCAAGCATCATCGTGTTGGCCTACCCGTGGGGATCAAATATCAATAGAGGAATGACAGGTATATAAGTATGGTCATGTACAATATGACATTTTTTCCATTGCCATGTCATCAAGACTCCTCTTCCAACACCTAGCTGGAAGTTTGTAACTAGTGGAGTGTATGGTATGCACCCTTTTGTAGGTGGTGCCATCATAGCATTAATTGGGCAAATAGAGTAGATATATTAGTGTTATTACCAATTGGGTTAGAGCTTAATTAGGGATCATGGCATCACATGTTATTGGATGCACCCCATCATTTTGTAGCAAAAATTATAAGGCAAATAACCCCAATATAATAAGAGTTCAGACTTTGAATGTTCATCTAAGTGCAGTTTAGCTTATGCCTGTGTGGAATTACAACTTCATAATTTTTAGTGTATGTATGAATGAACCTTTGTGTTGGAGATAGTGCAATAAGGACCTCTATGATCCTTATCATGTCCATGTTAGTATTGTGTATGATTCATGATTGTTGGGTGGAGTAGTGGTGAGGAACTCAAATTAAGAAGGCAATCAAGCTTGATTGGGGTGTTGTATCCATGGATGTTCTGAAGTATCAATGAAATATGCTGACTGGTTGTGAGGGTTGTGAGTGTCATGAAGTACCATGGGTAACAAAAACCCCGTTTGGTCACAAACCTGCAATATAGCAGTAAGGTACACCTTCTATGAAGGGTATAATATCTTCATTTGCATTATACAATGCACAATATAGTGACTACAAGGATATAGACCTTCAAGATTGATGACCTCCAATATAGACTGAACCATCACCTTAGGAGCCAAGAGCGATGATATCTTTTGTGAATGTGATTTGTATGTGTTTTTTCTTTTTTATATTGTGGCACCATGGGGTGTAGTACCTTCTTTTGGGAATTGTCCCTCCCAAGAGGATAAAGATATAACAATAAACAACTCATGATAAAGTAGCACTAATTCCTTCATGACTAGCCACTTCCAAACTTTGTGGTAATGACATGTTCTTATTCATTATACTATTATTACATTGACATTGGATTGTCATAAGTTTAATTAATTTACTCTCTAACCTGAATATTACTCTCCTAAGATGGAGAGCATTAGTAGTGATCTTGTAGTGCATAAAGTATCAATTCAAGTGAGAATGATTAGTGATGCAGTGTAGGACCATAGAAGTGGCAAGTGAGAGTGGAGGACCATGGATCATGGATGTGTTACCTCTTTTAAAGTAACAAGTGGCATTCAAACTGATGTTGTGTAGAGTTTAGTTCATTAATCATCAAAGCAAATCTTATGACATGTGTTAGCATAGTGTTGATGAACTTGCATACATTGGGTAGTGCTAAAGTATAATTTAGTGCAATAATTTGTTCAAAATATTTATATTTTAGTTCACAAAGTTCATTCATGATAACTCATTATGCATGTTGGCAAGGTTTCACCTCAATGTTGCCAAGGTTCCACTCTGGTGACAAGCTAATGTTTTCAAGGTTTTGCTCTACTATTGTACTCACATTGCCCCAACTCAAAGTTACGCCAAAGTTCAAAGCTTCATTTTTACCACTAACATTTGGTAATAGGCTGATGTTGTCAAGGTTTTTCCAAGATATCACCAAGGTATCATATATTGCCAAGGTTCCACCATGTCCAATGCCAGATTATCATGTATCACCAAGGTTCCACCAAGTCCAAAGCTAAGGTATTGTTGGAGTATCACCAATAAACACCCATGTTTAGTTTGTTAGGTTTAACTAGTCCAATGACATTGAGGTATAGCCAAGGAACTACCAAGAAATGTGCAGATATTGCTAGGGTGCTACCATGAATAGATGGAAATCCAAACTAAAGAATCCAAAACTAATGTGTCAATGGAAATGAACATGAAATCACAAGGAAACAAGGCAAGTGAACATGAAGTCACAAGGATGTCAAGAAAGCCCATTGATTGGAAGCAAAGAACTCAAAGAAGAAAGTGAACATGTGTATATGAAATACAAGTGTGAATGATGCTCAAATATAAATGGCCAAGAATGCAAACAAATGAGGATGAGTACTCCTATACATTAAGTGTTTTGCTATACAAATGTACCAAGACATGGGAGTGGATTGATAAACATGTGGAGGTGTCATCTCCATGTCCGTGACATCCATGCCCTCACCTCTAGCCAAAGACTTGTCAATAGCCTCACCTATAACAAAGGCCTTGTGTGGAAGGCACTCTTGTCTGGCACACTCTAATCCAACAACAATAAGCCTAAGGAGAGGTCTCTAAATATACATTGGACTATATCTCCAAAGAAGATCTCACTCTCTATCAGGAAGGATAGTAGAATGTAACAACTAAACCCTCAAAAGTGCCCACACTATACTCCAGAAGCCGGCCAAAAGTCCACTCCTCAATAAAGAACTCAATGGTTGAACATGAGTCTGCTCTAAATCTATCTAAGGGATCACTCAAGGAGTAGCATGATGAAGAGGAGTGATCCAATGCACTAAAATGAAATGGAGTAACCATCATGGAGATGGTTCCTACAATAGGATCAAAAAGCACTATCTATTATCAAAATATCTCATAATGGTAAACCTAATACATTAAAAGCATTGTAAGGTCTATGGATATAGTCTATTCATAGGTCCTTATATCAATCCATCTCATCTAACACACTCATGAGATGAGCACTAGTTTGTACACCATCAAATAGTAACTATGACTCCACATGTCCCTCAAGAGATGCTAGAAATCATGTTGAGTGTTATCAGTCCACAAGGTAACCTTAAACTTAGACACACAAAACTCCATGAACTCTCAAACCCCAAGGTGTGGTATATATCTAAAAGTGGTCCTTGCTCTATAAGAGTGCCATCCAAACTACTCTACCAACAAGGATCATTGGCTGAAGGGCCTACTACTATCCCACATAACATCTACCAAGCAACCAATATCCAAGACCAAAATCTTTCTTTGCCTCTCATGAGCATAAACAAAGCCAAGTAAACTCTTAAGTCAAGCTAATCCACTCTTGCATCATAAAAACTCTAGAAATCTCACCAATGAGAGTCATACTCTTCTCATCTAACCAATCTATATGTGTAGAGGTGTGGTGAAATACAGTGGAGATGCACAATCATATGAGACACAAGGTTTCTAAATAACTATGTCCATATCAATGGTTATCACACTAGACTCTTACCTTGGCCCCCAATGTAACCAAGCCTAAGTTAGTGTGGCCTCAATTTGTGTCTTTGTCTCACTAGCATGAGTAGTAGATAGAGTGATACTTGCTTGTCTATCTATTTAATTCTCCTCATTGATCATATCCAAACTTTCCATTTGAGTGTGCTCATGTATGGCAAGCTCTAAGGATGATGATCCCAAAGTGTAATCTCTATGAAACTGCCCCACTTGATTGGAAGTACCCTCTAAGTCACTCCTCACATTGGCTAACACCGCTCTTATCCTCTCCATCTTAGCTTGAGCACTCTCTAACTTGCCCATGGATTACCACTAATTCTCTATGATAAGAGTCACATTGGCTCTTATAAGCCACCTCCACCTTTGATAATAGAAAATTCCATGCCAATTTTCTCTCATGTTACTCTCTCTCACCTGCTCTCCCTTTGAAATTGGACACCCTAGCACTCACATTGATGGGACTATCTCTCCATCAACAATATGAATAGTAGTCTTTAGAAGCCAAATGCAATCACCTTGTAGAGTGACTAAGGGCACCTCAACCTCAATCTGATATACCTCACTCTCATAATGCCCACTTGTGTCTAATAGAAAGGATGTACATCGATCATCTATAACCAAAACACCCTTTGGGTCCTTTACGTGATCAATATGGACACTAGGATGAGGACCGGTGCACAAAGGATCAATTCATATCAAATCTAATGAAACCATACACCACCATAGATGACAAGACCAATTTGTATGAAGTTGAACATTCAAAATAATGGAGTCACATGCATGGACTATGTAGTGACAAGTTGAACATAACAAGACAATGGAAGTTTCAAATGACAAGTTTATCAAGAAAATTAAAAGTAAATGTTTAAGACGACAAGTTATGTTGGACATTTAAGAACAAGCAAGTCAACTCAACTCAACTCATAAGTCACGCATAAAGCCATTATTGAATAAAAATTGCCATTACAAGTAAGAAATCATTAAGTTTTTGGATGAAATTCAAAAGCTCTTTACTCACCCTCATCCTCATCCTCACTCTCATCCTTGTTAAGGCAAGGGCTTGCCTCATAGACCACATTGTCAATGTCTTGTAACGCACTTCATTTTCTAGAATAAACCCACACTCCATGACTAGATAGGTGAGGAACTCCCCTACATGGGTCACCTTAAACCTCCTCCCATTAGGTTGATGAAGTTGCTTATGCAAGAATGCCAACTTGGCACTCACGACTTGCAACATCAACCCAACCCAATCATAATCCTCACCTGATCTCTTTAGCTTTTCCCTAGATCTCTCCACCTTAGTCTTCACTATCAATGCAAGATGCTCATGTATTTCCTTTGGCCTCCTAGAGGGAACAAGAAGAGCATCCATCATCTAGAAGAATGGTCTAAAAGTCAGGTAGGCACATTGCCAAGCCAAGCACCATCTAGCATTACGGTCTCTAATTGGGAACCAATCTTGCACCCAATAGTAAGACATTATCCTCTTCTTTCCACTCCTAGTTGGCAAAGCAAATGCATCCCTATAATACTCTGAGGACAAGCAAACTCTTCAAGAGAGAAAACATAGATTTCACACTCAATCCTTCGATGCTCCAAAGGAGCACCTTCTCTTTATTATAAAGCCAAGGAAGATCTCCTCCAAGGAAGCTCCACCATAGGATTAGGCACATGGATAGGTGACCTATCAGCAAGCTCCACCCTTAGATTTCTTGCTTGGATGGGTGATAGGACCAAGACCAACAAAATGTTGGTCTTGGTCCTATCTAGTTGGTCAAACAGGCTTTGACCAAAGCAAATCTTATAGGGAATCTTCCTATAGGAATCTCATAATCATGTGGGTGAATACCATTGGAAATCTCTTGGTGAGACAAACCAGGGGGAAGGAAGGCTAACCTTTTTTTATTGGGAGGGAATTTACACATTTTCAAGGCCTAATTCATCTATTTAGTCCTCCAAAATTGCCTCTAAAGTTTAGGCCCATAATGGTCTTTGCCCTATTAGTAGAAATACTCTTTTAGTGATACCCCTGTCTGATCTACTTAGTCTATCATGTATAACATCCTCCTAGATGTTACCAAACCAAATTTCATCTCTAGATCATGTGTCTAACTATTGATTCTAAAGTCTTCAAGCATGTTTTGGTTTTTGGCCTATTAGTAGAAGTACTCTTTCCATGATACATCTGTCTGATCTACTTAGTCCATCATGTATAATATCCTCCCAGATGTTACAAAACCAAATTTTATTTCTAGACCATGTGTCTAGCTATTGGTATTACAATGTCTTATCACTTGAAGAGTCAGCTTGAAGGATCTACCTTTGATAGTGCCCATTTGAGGGCCTATGTTCCAAGTGTAAGAAAATTTGGTAGGTAGGCATTTTTTCAAAACATGCCACACATACAACACAAAGCAACAAAACCAAAATTAGAAATATAGTTTGGCATGTGTTGACCATATCTCAAATTTAAGCATGTCATTGCAAGATAGAAAGAGCTAAACATGAAAGACAAAACATGGTTAACATATAATTGAATTCAATGAATCAAAAATGGGTTCCACTACAAGTCTGCCATACTAAGGTTTTGCTCCTCAATATTAGGTCTCATTACATTTTTGTCCTACAATATTGAGTAACGCTATGGTTTTGTTATGCAAACATAGGTTGTGCTATGGGATCATCCCTCAAACATAGGTTCTGCTATGGATTTGGCCCCTCCTCTAGCTACCACTACATGCAAACAAAGGTTATGTTGCAATCTTGCATCTTGCATCTTGAATGGATTACATGATGGTGGTGCCTTCTTCAAAGGGATACCATTGGGATTTTGTTGCATGGAGAGTTGGGTCTCATTCAGGTTCTATTGCATGGATACAGGGTCTCATTGGGGTTCCAATTGTATGAATGGCTTCTTTAGGTAGCATGTGGATTTTGGTTTGATTTTGCATTAGTTCCACTCTAAAATTGAAACAAGTAATGAAGTATGATAGTAAATCTTATGTGAGGAAATGGATAGTGCAAGTCTATTATGATCTTCAACCTGAGTTTGTCAAGGTTTGCCTCTTGAATACACTCCACTGCATTTTTCCCTTGATCTTTGACCATCCAAGCCCAAGTAATGAGTGTCATGTTGTCTTGTGTGGTGTGGTGGTCAATTAACTAATCCCGCTCTTTAAAATCTTCCATATTGGGCATGTCAAACAACTTTTCTTAATCATAAATATTATGCATTCTCCTCTCAATGTAAATGCAAAAGCTCCAACTAAACACAAGTTTTTTGAATAGAGAGCATTGAAAATAGAGAGCTGAATTTTTCAAGCTCTAGAGTCTCTCAAACCCTAACTTGTAAACTTCTCCTAAGGTTCCCTTGTCTATTAATCTAGCAAGTCTTTTACAATCTCTTGGAGGAGAAGCTTCCTTTTGGAAGCAAGCCTTTCAGTTATTTAGGAACAACTAACTCTATAAACTCTCTCAGACATAAATTGTGAACTCTCCTGGTTGGACAATTACTTTGTAAACTCTCTCAAGCTCCTTTTTGCTTTTGCTCCCATGTTTGAGCCCCTCCTTGCTTTTCTTCTTGGAGTTCAAACCTATTTTTCCTCACAGCATGTACACTCATCTAACTTCCGATACTCATACTCAATGCTTAGTATACTATTGTGAGGTGTGCATCCTAAACTTCAAAGAGATATAGATATAAACATATATCTCCTCTATCTCTCTTTATCTCCTTATTAACTCTTGAACTAAAATATACATACATAATTATAATATATATATACATAATTTATATATATATATATATATATATATATATATATATATATATATTCACACACAATCATGCATTGGTTGGTTTAAAAGGGAGCCAGTTTGGAGGTGTTGCTTGGTATTTGATCATTCTCTTGAGACGACTCTCCTTATTATGACCACCCAACCAATTAACACTCTCTATATGATAACAACCACTCCACCAACAATCTTACCTTGTTTATGAGAGAGAGAATGAGTCTCTTGTTACATCAACAACACACTCTAAACCCCATATAAAATGGTGATCATTGCATGATTATAAATAAGAGTCACACAAAAAGAGTATTCTTCTATGTAAGCAAGGACACACATACATAAATTTTTCTGAGAAACTTACAAGTCTATTTCCATAGAATCTCCTTTGAATATAAATATTCAAATATGTATATCACAATGTTCCCACACATCAAATAGAGGTCCTTTTTCTCTTGAGTCTATCCCTACATGTTCCAAAACCCAATTTGTCTATTCACAGCCTTCACTTTGGTTTCTTCTTGGTTGCAAAAGTAACTATCTTTGCTCAATGTATTTGGCAACTTTGTGCCTTCCTTGGCATTCTCCTCTCTATGCTCCTCTTCTTCCCATGTATCAACTATATTGATCAAAAATTTATGTTACATATCACAAACAATGATCTATTTGAGAATATACCAATTTCTACTCCTATCACCCTTCAATTGAGCTATTGATTTCCTCAAGGAATGCCATCAACTTTTAAAAATTCCTATGCAATCCTCATTGACTACTTGCATTTTGGCCACATATTTGTTGAAATCTACTACATTTGGACCACATAGTATGTCTAAAGAGAGAACCAAATAGCTCATGGGAACATATCTTGTAGATACTAGTGTTGTTCAATGAGCTATTGACACCTTGAAGATTCAAATTATTCCACAAAGGCAACTTCTTCAAATATGTCATGCCATGGCAAGAACCAAGCATCCTTATGCACAATAGCAAAAAAGAAGAATGGTGAGCAATACCATACTCAACATAGCACAAAAGAGAAGTGAGGTGAGCATTAATAGTAAAATAGAACATTGGTGATCATTACTCCATCAATAGTGCTAGGCAATGGGAGTGCCCTAGAACCTCCTAGAAAACTAGAGATAACAAAAGTTATTAACACTAAAGAGTCCAATGCCATCAATTACAACTCAAGAGCCTCTGCATAAATTAGAACCTCTTACTACTTGTGAAGTGAATTATTCTCCTCATATCATCATAGATAACTTATCCACTGATGTAATATGAACTTTTTTTATTGAAGTAGGTCTCTCCTTCAAATTTGGGTCATTGTGTTAATTGAAATAGAATTTTGTCCATTTTGTCCACTAAACCCACACATCCAAGATAGCCTTCAATCCAATGACCCAAGAAATTTTTCTCTTTCCTTCTTGTTTGCCATGCCACCTCTTTTGCCAAATTATCTAAATGGTAATGATCACTCTTTTAGTGAAATTATAATGGATTCCAAGCTTACACCCTACAAGTTGGTCCGTCATGCTATTCATGCACCATTCTCATTGTGCACATACCTATCAAGAAATACTACAAGTTGGATCCATACTAGGGTCAACTTCCTTCTTGTCATATTCTCTTGAAAAACCGCATGATCTTTCACAACAAAATATAAAAGGATTTCATGTCTACACGTATCAATTGTTTGAAGTGGAGTAGATCTAAATTGAAAAGCATGAATAAAAATTCACTCTAGCATTCAATTTAAACACAATCTTCCAAATATAGAGGTGTTTTGGCAAAGTCCCACCATCTTAAAAGCAAATTCCATCCTTCCATGTAGGAATTTTCATAACCACATTCCTCCTCTTCTACAAATTCATTGAGTTCCAAAATCCAACCTTGTTATCACTATCACTCGCCCATTCAATCTCTCCTTGCCATTCCAAGAGTTAAGGGTTTAGGGTTTACCCTTTTGATTTCCTCTTGTACCTCCTCAGGTGAGTACCTGAGGCATATTAACAATCCTTCTTTGGTGCTCCTCAAAACTCTCACTCTCAATAGGTATTCTCTTGCTCTTATAGAACAATCTCCTTAAGATGGGAAATTTAAGCTCTTGTGGAACAATCTTTGACAATAAATGGTATGATACTCCTTTTTTTGTTTTTTTATGCTTTTTGACACTATATATATATGTATATATCTTCTCTCTTCTCCATGGACAATGTTATAGACATTCAAAATTTCAAGCCACAAAATTGCTCAATCTGAGAGAGAGATTCATATGTCTATTTTTCTTTTCAGTAGCTTTTTCACACTATAGTGTGGACAAAGTTATGGACACTCAAAATTTTAGGCAATAGAATTTCTTGATATGAGAGAAATTCATATGTATAACTTTCTATTTTGATACTTCTTGACACCATAGGATGATATCTCTTCTCCCCTCTTGATGGACGGACAATGTTATGGACACTCAAAATTTTCAAGCAACAAAACTATTAGACCTATCTTAGAGAGAGATTCATATCAATCAACAAATATAACAACTTATCACTTGATCCTAACCACTTTGATTAAAAACTAGTGCAACTAAACACTCACTCCCACCCAATTCAAACAATTTTTGGATCCATTCTCCATTTCACTATTGTTGACACCTCCATTTCAAGCAATTTGAGAAGTATTCATTCTTGACAATCAACTTCAGAAATATTTGTTCACACTAAAATTTAACAATGCAAAGGTGTTTTACTTTAAAAGTAGCTAGCAAGCAGCTTTAGAAAGAAAATTGCTAACTAATTCACAAAGGACAAGTAATTATCATTAAAGGGATCACCCATCATCCTAAAATTCCTTGGATCACAATTTTGAGTCCATGTAAAATATTTATAAGCAGTGGGTGCTCATCCATAACCATCCTAAGTATCCTACTGCCTCTTGCCTATAAAAATAGGGGTTTTCAGCTATAGGCCCAGGAAGATTTTTATCGGCAGAGCCTCAAGATCCATAAATTGTTTTATGAGTACTAGTAAACTTTTGGTTGTAAGAAATAAACACTCTTGTAAATCTGGGTATAATTAGAGTAACATCTTGTATGGGAAGGGGTTTCAATTTTCACGTTTGGCTTTTCATTAATGATTATTTATATGTGTGGTGCTCCCAATTCTTGAAAATTTGCTTTTATTGATCATATCATGCTTAAGTGTTAAGAGAACCACGTAGAATGATAGGATGATTACGAGAAGTGCCTTATAAGAGAGGTATTTGGAGCAATGACTCTGGCAAGTTAGTATGGAGAAGCACTCAGAGTGATGTAGGATAATAATCCCAAGTACATGCAGGTCGGCCCACTTGCAAGATGTTCAAATACTTGAAGTTCTGACAAGAAGAAGGAGTTTGGATTTTGCATGAGCTTCATGGCCAAGTATCAAGGTAGCAAGCAAAGTTGTATCACATAGGAGATGAGAACCACTCAAAGAGGTGTAGAATGTGCCTAAGGATGGAATAACACTTGGAGTGCTAGGGGACAATTTGGAGTGCTTGTAGGATTTGAAGCACTAGAAGTGCCAGTAGGTGAGGCGTACAACCTCAAGTGCCACCATGGTGCTCAAAGGGAAGTGCCACCACAATTTTAACTTGCTTCCAATGGCACTTACCTCTAATAGAACTTGCCACCAAGGACCATTACCTATAAGATAACCATTTGCATTTGGCAGACTAGTTGGTGTAAGAGAAAGTGGTTGGCAAATGAATTTTTTGGCACATGGGAGAGTGATTTTGCCTGAGGATAACATGCAAGACCTTTCCTATGTAATGGCAAGTGCTTACCTACTCTATAATTGCATGAGTGTTGAAGAATAACCAAGATCTGAGTGTGTTTCTTGAAGTGCCTGGCCTATAGTCGTACTTTTTGCAATCCAACTTATCTCCCTAGCTGATCTAGTAGTGTCCTACAAATTCTATGAAGTAGTGAGTGCTTAGAATCATTTCTAAGAGTAGCACTTGGTGCAATCTTAGGTACTTGGCATGAAGAGAGGTACTTGGGTAATATAGCATTAGCTCATAGCATCCTTTTGTGTGTAGGAATCATGGTAGTCACTCCCAAAACTTACAAAAAGGCTCTTGTAGCTCCTCATCACTCCTTAGATCCCATGTTGTGAACATTGTGGTATCCATATTTTTTGTTTTTGTCAAGTTTTAAAGAAGAAGTGTATTTTTAGTGGAGAATAGAAGGTAGAAAGGAAGAAGGAGAGAAGAATTGTGCATTTTGAGCCAACCTGAGGAAGTCGACTTTGTGTTAGAGGAAGAAAGACTCAAATTGGATTGGAAGGACTTGACCTGAAGGAGGGTTACTTTGCATCAGAATGAAGGTTGGAGCCTGTATCTTAGTAACCACATTTCCACATCATGTGTGGTATATCTTGTTAGAAGTGTCCCTTTCAAGGCTTTCCATTGCCACCAAAATTGTAGAGTTTAAAGATTTATAGTAGAAGTTACAAGTATTTGAAGTTTCTAAAGTAAATGTAAGGTGACTTTGGGTCTACACAACTTTGGACTTATATGACTTTGCGTCCAAAGACTTTGCTTCAGGAAAAAGGTGGCCCTATCTAAGGTAGTCAGACATCGGATGAAGGTGACTTCAAGGATCTTGCTAGAGTCATCTAAAGAAGCTAGAGTACGGAAAGAAGATAGTGTTAGGATACCCAAGACTTCAATTTTAATCCTAACTGAAGATAAGATTGAATTAGAAGAGAATGGTGAATGAACCCAAGGTGGAAGAAACTTGGAAAGAGGAAAGCAAAAGATGTGGAATTGAACAATCTTATGATTTGCATGAGATAAAGAGTAGATAGGAAGATGTTAGAGGTAAAAGACAATGTTTATCTCAAATTAGATTTAATTAGATCAGATTTAGATAGACTTTGTAGTGAGATGAAAATGAATACAAAGTCTGAAGTTGCATAAGTAGGAGTGCAGGTGTCTTCAGGTGAGTTACCTAAGACATTAGAGAAGAGTGGGTTAGAGGATAAAGAAGTAGATAGAATACCCATGTCTGCAATTGTAGTTTAGAGTGAAGAGATAGTAGAAATAGTGAAGGAATTAATAATAGAAGAGAGACCCAGAGAAGGCAAAGTTATAGGAGTAAAATCGGGTTTGGAAGCCAAAGTTGAAGTTGACATTGGATCAGATTGGTAACAATTTTGAGATTTGAAGAGGCAGATGTGTAGAGGTGGTTTGTCATTTTGGATCTACAGGTTGGAAAAGTTATAGAATGGTATATTTGTAAGATAACTATAAAATTGCTCTACCTTTATAAAGGAGGCGTTCACAATGTGTTGTTGTTCAGTACTCATATTTCTAAAGATAGATAAAGCAAAGTGTTGTAACTAAGTGCTTTGTTGTTTTAGCTTAATTTTGAGTACCAATCTTGTGTGTGTTTGTGAGTGTTTGGAGAATTTTGAAGTGCAAGTTTTGAGTGTTGGATGTTGTATTCTGCAACTCTATTTTCATTCTATGTATTTGATCTTGAGTAAATAGCTATCAAAGCAATGCCTTGACAAATCTGTGAGGAATGTACTGTTGGTAGTATTATGCATTGGTGAGCGTAGTACGGGGTTGATGCAAAGCAATTTTGATCAAGGAAGTTGTGCATTCAATGGAAGGATGGAACACAATTCTGAGATGAGATCATATTGTAGTGAAGTAGCTATCTTTGGGGGAATCTGAATCATCACAATCAAAGTTGGTTTGGAAAGATTTTATGGTATTGTGATATGGAGTGTTAATTTGTGATGAGATTGCAAATTAGTGCTTATTAATCTCTTTTAAGAGAGTAATAAGCAATCTTAAAAGAGATAAAAGATGCAATCAAGAAGAACTACATTGTTACATTTTACTTTGTATTTGACCATTTATGACCAATATCTCTATGTGGATCAAATTTTACTTATTGATTATTGCAAAAGTGATACTTGTTGGGTGGCCACAAACAAATGGACTATTTATTGCAAGATAGATGTCATTAAAAGCAAGCACTTAGGATTCCTACTCTAGAATTGGGAGTTATTAGACTTCCATATGATTCATAAAATGAGAGGTAATCCATGATATTGGACCGAGGACTGTTGGCAAATGGTACTTGGCCCAAATATTAGGATTGCAAGAGCCATGATAATACACACCAAATTCTTAGACAAGGAATTGACTCCCAAAGTTAAAAGCCACTTCAATACTAAGCACTCCAAGAAAAATGGATGGAATGTGGCTAGTTACAAGATTTATGTAAGTATATGTTAAAATCATTACTGAAGGGATCATAGTCAAAGTGAGTACTATTCCCTAAATATTGAGTCATGGAGTTCAGTTGTATAGTATAGGAAGGAGAATGCCACTTTTTACATACAAGTCAGGTCCTGTGTAGTCATCCTCAAGCATCCAGTGCATGACTTACTTTTGCAAGGTTGGAATACCTTGCCAAAAGAGCCATTGTAGAGGTAGTTATGAAACTCTTCAAATGGAAATAAACTACCTATTAACCAATAGTCAGGTAGTGTTCTTTGATTACATGCATGCAAGAGAGCCTAAAGGTTGGGCTAAAATTTTTGATAAGTAATGCAAGCTCCTACACATAAGATTTTGAAGTCAAAGAGTGAGCCACTTATCTTGCTTCTATTGTAGTGCATTACTACATGGGGATGAACTTCTTAACCAAAAAAGAGAGGAAGTAATTCCCTACCTAATTTCATCTTGTAGGTTATTTCAAGGAACAACTCAAAGGACCTACCCAAATTACCAAGTACCAACTAGCAAATGCCAAGTTTGCACAGATAGGCAAATTTTTGCATGTAGATGAAGAGCTAGTCTTGCCTAAGGCTCTAGAGAGGAAAAATACCACCCCAAAGAAGCAACCCCTTCCTCCAGCCAAGAAGTCAAAGACAAGTACCCAAACCATTGAGTGTCTTCTTTAGAAGATGAAGTTGAGGACATTGAAGTTGACAAAAATGAAGATGAGGAGAAGCAAGGATCCTTCCATCTGTAAGGATTGACCACCACCTCAAGAGAATGAAGAGGAAGAAGAGACTTAGGAGGATGCTTAGCTCTCCAAGTGCAGGACCATGACAAGGACATTACATATGAAGAAAGAAAAACTGTAGAAGAAGAGAGTGTGCCTAAGTAAGCACCTTTGAGCCTTAGAGTTCTAGAAGAAGAAGTTGCAATAGAAGTACAAGATTGGACCAAGTGTTCAAAGGACCATGGACCTTGGCCAGGAGAAGAAGGGGCCAATGATCAAACAAAAGACAAAGATTGCATCACTAAAAATGCCAAAGAAGAAGAGGAAATTGACATTTTAACTAATCTTCTTGAGGCTATATCAGAATTGCAAATCAAAGTAAGGGAGGCACCTACAACATCCAAGATGGTGCAGATGCAAGATACCACAAACTTCATCATCCACTAAAGGATCATACCTTATATTTGATGGAAGGACTAATACTCCAATACCAAGCCGAGTGCCCTAACGCGTTGGACTTCCCCGTGTTAATCAAGCCATGCACAAGAAAGTTTATACTTGGAAGCCCAAAGAGGACTTGGTGAAGAAAGAGGTGACAAAGGCCAAAGACTTGTACAAGGGAGAGGCATTGAAGGTAAGTGCCTTGATGCGAGAGAACTAGGAACTAAAAAGAAGAAGTGCCACTAGTGAGAATGGACAAGATCATTAGGCATCCAAGACCAAGAAGTTTGAGGGAGATTGTAAGAAGTTTGAGCAGTTCAAGAAGAAAGTCAAAGACCAAATTTGCAGCAAGTGCCAAGAATTAGATAGCACTTTGAGGGCCTTGTAGGAGAAACATGACCAAGTAGTGATGTTGGAGTTGTAGATGTAGGAGTATTGGACAGAAGTGGAAATTCAACTAGAACATCTTGGAAAGGAGGCAACAGAAGAACAAGTGAAGCATGCAAAAATCCTCCAAGTGCTAGATAAATAGAAGGCCAAATGGAGCAAGCAATCAAAACACAAAGAGGAAGATCAGTTGAAGGAAATGTATTGATTAGAAGAGACCCAATACCTATTCATAGATATGTTGAAAGAAGAGGAAGCAGTATGGGCATAAAGAACTAAATGCCATGAATTGAAGATATTGGTCCAGCACTTGTAGAATCAGGCCAACAAGAACGAATGCATGAACAGCTTTTCCATATAATTGAAGGAGCATTTAGATAAAAAATAAATGAAGTATGCCAGACCTTCTTGTTGGAAATTTTTAGGTATCAAGCCCATAGAGACCAATTAAATAGATACATGAGAAGTGAACAAAGCATTTCATCCCCTAACTCCAACCCAAGGCACTCTCCCAGAAGGAAGTTCTTCAATTAGATAGGCACTCTTAATAAAGATTAGGTACTCAAAGTTGTATAGTAGTCAAGCACTCTAAGTAGGCCAACCATGCCTGCACTTAGCATTACATGTATTTTAGAGGAATGCCCTCATAGTTGAGTGGCACTTGAGTTGTATAGAGTACAAGACAAGTGACCCCGGAATAGTATTGCACTCAACGTTGTATATATCTGAAGAGGAAGGCCCTCTGGTTTGTATAGGTACTTGGGGTTATACACTAAAAATAGATTAAGTGAGATATAATATCTCCCTTGAAACATGTAGGAGCCAAATTGTTCCATAGATGATTAGGATTATGGAATCTGTGATGAAAATTAAGACTTAGATTTTTTAGTATTCACTTGGGATTTTGATCCCTTTGGCTTGAAGCCAAACTTATATACAAGGAAAAATCTTGTTAGCACTTGTGTTCATTTGTTAATTGGAATACAAGCTTTGTTTACAAGTAAAGAGTGCTCTCACTTCTTTGCAAGTTTTGTGTCCTACATTTTGCATGTTTTTTCAATGTCTAATCAAGAGTAGAGGTAAGGAATTTCAAAATAGGTCTTCAATGCATAGTACTAGGCAAATACTTGCCCTTGATCAGGGTGTGCACTAAAGAATTTTAAGGAGTGAACTTGTGCAATGAGTGGATGGGGAAGCTCACCGTGTAGGCAGTACCATAGAATCAAAACTTTAAACATGAAGTAGCAAAAAGCTCAATCCTGCAAGTTTTGCCTTTTAGGAAGAGTAGAAGACATTTGTAGATATTGCATCTTTGGAATGGAATGGCAAGTCAAAGTTGAATAAACCACCACCTTTAAAAGCAACCCTAAATAGATTTTAGAGTGAAAGTGATTAGTTTATGATTTTCTTTTTCTGTAGTGTGCCATTGAATGTGAGACTACCCTCTTCTTGGAGTGGTTTTTGCCCAAGAGGTTAAACAAGAGATTATAAACCAACTGAGAGTTGGTGACAAGTGCATGTTTCACTTCATTTTCAAGCATTTCCTAATAGTATCCTTGTAAAAAACTGTTTTTATTGACTATACTATAAGCGCATTGAAACTAAGTCATCACAAAGGGTATCAAGATTAGATGAAATGTTAGAGTATAGTCAACTTTTAGTTAAGATATGTTGCCACATGGAGTGCACGGAAGAAACAATAAAGTATCATGCATATTTGTCTACATTTGAAAATTTTCCCTCTCAAATGTGTGAGTGTGATGACAAGAGTGTTAAGTGGTCAAAGATAGGAGAGTGTGAACCAAGTGAAATTTGGTGGTATCATGACAATAATATTGAGTGATCAAAGATAATAGGGATTCAACATTAGGTGAAAAATTAACTAACCACATGTGAAACAAATAAACAAGGCTCTTCTTTCACACAAACCAAACAAGGGTGAAAATAAAATTTAATTGCCTAAACTCCATGACCTCCTCAAGCATTAAGATAGATAGTTTGGGAGGTTTTCAAAGTTCAATTCAATTCCACACGTGTTGAAGTTGATAATACTCAATTCAAGATTGCTCCACTTCAACCTCTTGGATTTCAAGAGTTGCTTTAGAAAATGGTAGTATCATGTAACAATTAAAGGAGGGACTCTTGCAATGGCATCCATGAGCAAAGGAGTAAAGAGTGATTAAGATAGGTCCAAGATGATTCCTTTCATTATACTCATATATTAGATTATTTAGATCCATAAAATTTTAGTCATATTCACAATGGGAATAATAAGAAACCATTGCATAAAAGTACAACATTTATTTATATGGCCACCTATCTTGTATGAAAAAAAGGGATTTCCTCCAACAATGAATGGTGACAAGCTCTACAAGAAATGTGCATGCTACATGAAAACTTATAAAGATGCTAGAGATTCAAAATCCAATTCCATTAAGGAGTGTTTAACACAACAAAGTTAAAGATAGGGTGGACAACAGTAGAAGAGAAATTAAATCATCTTTTTCCATATTTTGATAGTATTGATATAGTGGTTGGTAGTCATGCTAGCATTTCTCCCCTTGCTCTTATGAGTATTGGTGGTATTGAACTAGATGTTACAATCATTGATAGCACATGCTCAATTCATGCCAAAGAAGAATATTTGGAAGAAAATGACACTTTGGATTCCATTCTCCTTACATTTTCCATACTGAGTTCACAAGAATCCCATGAGATTCAATGTAACATGAGTTTGAGGAAGTTCCAAAAGAATTACTCAAATTATTTCATCCTTAACCAACGTATGAGGGAAGAGGAGAAGAGAATCACTATCCTTGTTATCCAAATGGAGTATCAAGATTACAAGTACCACAAGCACAAGAGGAGGAGCATCTCTTTCCAAAAGCTCAAGAGGAAAGAAGAGAATTTTAGAGGAGGATAGAGGCACATGGAAGGAGATGAGAGAAACATCCGATGAGAATGAGGAGAACATTGCAATTTCAAAGGAGAACATTCAAGTTTTGAAGGAGAAGGAAGAATCAAGGAAGAGAAAGCACATTTCTAATACTACTAAGATCACACTTGCAACTGCAATTTTATTTGAGGATTAAGCTAATCATAGCAGATTGAGGAGTGAGTCTCTTGAAGCTAGAGAAAGGTGTAAGATAGTTGAGATCAAAGAACATAAAATCCACAAAGATTGAAGAGCATCATAGGAAAGTTGAGGCAATGAGATCAAAGGTAGAGAAACTTAAAATTAAATAGAGAAATGTAAAATCCAAGAGATTCTACTCAATTACCCTAGAATTAGCAAGAGCATGCAAAACATATGATGAAAGCAAGAGTATTATCAAAATACTCTCCAAAATAGATTCTTATCCACCACGAGATGGTCAGTTGAGCTATAGTTATTGTATAAACACAAAATTCCCTATGTTTGATTATACTTCTTGTGATAGTGGGAATGATAGAAAGGACAATGAGTAGGAAGAAAGAGAGTGATAAGAGTTGGAAATGTGAGTTTAGAAGGAACAGAAATCTAGAGTAGAAATAGAGATAAACAGAAATAAAGAGCAGAAATCTAGAAGTTCCATGGATCAAATTTATGTAAACCTTCTATTTTACAAAATCCACTCTATGTACATTGTACATTTTATTTTTTGTGTTGTTTGTTGTGCAAAA
Organism: Lunularia cruciata; assembly: GCA_948567375.1. Lineage (NCBI taxonomy): Eukaryota > Viridiplantae > Streptophyta > Marchantiopsida > Lunulariales > Lunulariaceae > Lunularia > Lunularia cruciata. Next base: position 3,463,334 of record OX419757.1, on the reverse strand, counting down.
CAAAAGAGAACACTATAAATTGTGAAAGTGTTAAACATACAAGATTAGAAACAAAAAGTCCAAACCTACATAAACATCCATAGGTTTGTATGCTTTTGAAAGTTGCACACTTTTGAGGTTTGTGCAGCAAAAGATGCAAATTGACAGCACAAACCATATGTTGCATTGAAAAAACCATATGTTGTGGATTCCAAGTTTGCATAACACCATGCAAACCATATGTTGGCACCTCCAGGTTTGCATGGCCTACTTTGGTGGATGTTTGTTTGCCTGTTTAAAAAGGTTGTGTGCTTACCTACTGAGTTTTTAGTTTGCACTAAATCCTTTTGTTGTATTGTATTGTATAGTATGGTTTCATTTTGCTTGTGTTGTTCCATTGTATTGTACAATATAGTTTTGCTTAAGTCTTTTAGTCATATGAGGCTTGGGATTTTGGAAGCATATACAAAGAGTTGGGGTGCCTCACTACTATAGATGAATATAGATCATTAGATGATAGAAAGGTAATCACAATAACCACTTCATGACCATGAATGTAAAGTATAAATATATAGCAACATCCAAGGTGGGTGATAGTGAAGTACATTTTATGTATGAACTAAGCTACTTCATGTTGCACTTGTGCATCATGAAAGTGCTAATAAAAGAAGAGCTATAACACCACATCCATATCTTCTCACAAGCATGAATTTTTGGCTCATGGAGGCATCTTCCTAACAAATCATAAGGGTCCAAGCTATAATCTCTAAATCTACTTGACTTCCACTACTCCTTTGAAAACCTAATATCTAGAGATGTAGAAGCTCTAAATCTATCTATAGGAGCTACAAGGATACCTAAAAATGGAGTATATGAAGTACTCAATGTATAAATGGAGAAAATGTGGGAAGATGTATTGCACCATGAGAATAGTTCCAACTATAAGGTAAAGCATCACTATCAACAACCAATATATATCTAGTGGATAAACCTGAAAATGTAAATGTACTATAAGGTCTAACCAAGAAACCTCTATACTCATCAATATATCCATCAGTCAAGGAGAAGCATGCCAATATTCTAGATCCAGAGTGTACTCTTGTAGGGAAAAAGCACTAATCCCACATAGATCACAATAGTATCTCCACCTCCTTCCTCAAACCACTAGTCCAAAGTATAATGTCTAAGTGTGTGACATAATACTCCATGAACTCCTTGATGTGAGGCTATGGAATATACCGTAATGTACTACAAGCTCTATATGAGCCCCATCTTCTCCTTTGGGTATAAGCAAGAATCTTGGTCAAGTAGGAACTCTAATGTCAACCAGAAAGCTCACATCAAGTACAATAATCTTCTGCCTCAAATCAATATGAAAAAGAATGTGTAGGATGAATGCTCTCCCTCAATTGCATGAGCTGATGTACCTCATCCTTCAAGGATAACCTGCGGGCTGGCCTGTCTCTCACTCAGGATGAACCTCTGATGGCTATTATAGTAGCGCACCATGGACTAAGAAGACAAAGAACCCCAACGCCATCGTACTCCTCCAAGGCTAACACTCCAATACTCAAGATATTGCTCAATAGAGAACTCAATGAGAGAGAGATAGTTGCAAATGAAAGGATAATGAGTACTTCCTCACTCTTTGTTTATATATTTGTGAAATAATTATGCACCAAAGTTACTAATTATTGGAGTAACTCAAGTTACTAGGCTAAAAGTCAAGTAAAGTCAAAATGTATAAAGGAATATCCATCTACATGGGCATATTCCACTAAGCATGTGATTATCTTGACCCAACCACTAAGTCAAGGATTCCTTCACATGGGCTATCCTTGGACTATAGAAGAATCCAAAACAAAAAGGCTTGCGGGCCCAAGAGTTCTCAACTCTTTCCTCAAAGCCAAAGACCTAAGAATAATACCAAGTCAACACACTAGAATCCAAAATAGTGGTGCTCATTTTTTCTACTTCCTCTAAAGTAGAGTCCTCACTATCTTAGCTATGACTAATTTAGTTAATCATGATTCATGTAGAACCATCCTTTATCTCTATATAAATAATATCTCTCAAGTTCTTGTAATACCAAGCTAAATATCACAATACCACACACATGCATAAATGAGTGTTATATTTACCCCCAGACTAAGTTTTCACTTTGTCCTCAAAGTGAAGGTCTCTCTACCTTCTATGATACATCTTCAACTTATCACGGTTAATCCTATCAAAATGTCTTCCTCCCAACTCCTTGAGATCATAGGTGTAATTGCCCCACACCTTCTCCACTTTGAAAGGTCCAAAGTACTTAGGCAAAAACTTCTTTTGCACTCTCTTGAATCAAATGGAGTTAAACAACATTACCCAATCATCTTCTTTGAAAGGCTCCAGCTTTTTTGAAAGGCTCTACCTTCTTCTCGCCTTGCCTCTTGTCAAAGCTCTCCTTTTGTCATAAATCTCATGGATAGTTTATCCATAAGTTGAAAGATTATCTCCATCACTAATCTTGAGAACTAGCTGATGAAAGTAGTAGTATTTTTGTAGCTGTACTAAGACTCTCTCCAAGATCCTTCACCAAAGTCTCCAAAAGTGCTCTTACTCCACTACAGTCATGTCCTTTTTGCAGTCCTTCCACTCCACAAACCTCATAGAACTCCTTGGTCTTAGATCTTATCCCTCACAATCTTGGTGATGAAGGTCCAACATGCAAACCCAAGTCAAGTAAGCCTCTCCTTTCTCTCAATCTCTTGCTCTCAAAAGTCAATGGACATGAACTTGCCTTACGTCCCTTCTCTCCACATAAAAAGCACTTAGACTCATTCTTTCCTCCAAGTGGTGTAGGTTTTTGGATCCCTCTCAATACTCTCTTCAAATTCTATTTTAAACTCTCTTCCCCTCAAATCCACCTCTACAGTCACCTCAAAACCTTGGGGAACTTTGCATAGCCTCAATTTCCACTCTTGATGACCCTCCATGTTCCCAAGATGAGTCTAAATACTCAAATATGCTTTTTGTTGCTCTCACACTCCTCATGCATGAAATCTAAACTCTGTAGAGCTGGCCTGTCTTTCACTTAGGATGAACCTCTGATGGCTATTATAGTAGTGCACCATGGACTAAGAAGGCAAGGACCCCCAGCTCCATCATACTCCTCCAAGGCTAACACTCCAAGACTCAAGACATTGCTCACTAGAGAACTCAATGAGAGAGAGATAGTTGCAAATGAAAGGATGATGAGCACCTCCTCACCCCTTGTTTATATACTTGTGAAATAGTTACACATTAAATTTACTATTTACCACAGTAACTCAAGTTACTAGGCTAGAGTCAAGTAAAGTCAAAATATATAAAGGAATATCTATCCACATGGGCATATTCCACTAAGCATGTGATCTTATCTTGACCCAACCACTAAGTCAAGGATTCCTTCATATGGGCTATCCTTGGACTAAAGAAGAATCCAAAACAAAAAAGCTTATGGGCCCAAGGGTTCTAAACTCTTTCCTCAAAGCCAAACACCTGGGAATAATACCAAGTCAACACACTAGAATCCAAAATAGTGGTGCTTATCTTTTCCACTTCCTCTAAAGTGAAGTTCTCACTATCTTTGCTATGACTAACTTAGCTTATCATGACTAATGTAGAACCATCCTTTATCTCTATATAAATAATATCTCTCAAGTATTTGTAATACCAAGCTAAATATCACAATACCACACACATGCACAAATTGAGTATTACAAGTCCCAATCTCTTGTAGAGTACTTTGGATCCACTCCAATAACTCTATGGTAATGGTGAACTCTCTAAGTTAATAAATCTCCTAAAGTTGTAACCTCTCTGCCATAAGCTTTCTATCTTTGAAAAGTACATCCAAATTTTCCAACCTCTCACCTCTAGCTATAAAAAGGTTATCCAACTCAACAAGCCTCTCAACTTGAGCTCTATATGTATCCTCACTCTCCCTAATAAAACTAACTTACTCTACTAATCTCCCATGAGTAATACCTTCCTCTATACATCGATGCATCTCTCTCTCTCTACAAGTCTAGTCTCCCTCTCAATCAAAAGATCCTCTTCTAAAGGTATAATGCACCTCTCCATATTTACCCTAACATATGCCTACTTCTCTTCTTGTAAAACATCATGATAAATTATATTCTAGGAAAAAGCTTCACCCAAAACCATTTTGAAGCAAATTTTTTTCTAAAACCCTCTTCAAAGTTTTTTCATGAGATGTCCTAGTTTGAGGTGTGTTTACAAAATTATCTGCATGTTACAAACACATTCAAGTCTAAACACATTCAAATATATTTCCAGTATAAATTTATTTATCTTGTTCAAATACAAACTCCATTTTATAAATTCCACTTCCATTGAACTCTTAATTCTTTCAAAGAATGCAATCTTGCCTTCAACACCCCAATATACTGCTGATTTAGCACTCAAAGCTTTTGCAAGACATTTGTTGAAATCTTGTTTCTCTTGAAAGCAGGCCTATCTAAAGGAGGGGACCAAGTGACTCAATGGGACATAACCCAAACTCCTAAAAGATATTGCTGCTTGTCAAAAAAATAAGCACTCTGCTCTTGTATTTAACTCATACCAAATAGGAGATCTTCTCAAATGCACCATGTATGGCAAGATCCATGCACACCTAGACAATAGAAAATAAATATTATGTTATTGCAAGAGGTTCACCTAGCACTATCATGTGAAGAAAGCAATATTCTTCCCTCTAGCAAAAGTAATAATCCTACTTTTGTTGCACACAACCTGACCATTGAAAGAGTAATATCCTTTTTTACTAAAATAAAATTCTTATCAATACTCGGCTTTTGATCTATACAAGAGAGTGTACCATCCACTAAACCCACACACCCAAGTAAGCACTTCTCTACAAACACCAAGGATGTTCAAATTCTTTCCTCTCAATCAGGCCATTTCACTTCCTTACCCATAATACTAATTATTGTTTTCATAACTTGTTGAGTAAATTTCACAACAGATCTTGCACTAATCCCCCATCTATTTGAACATCTACTAACACTTGCTCCATTACTGTGATGCCCCAACTATCAAGAGCTAGTTCAACCTGTATCCAAACTGGCCTTTGGTCTTCTCTTGATGTATTTATGAAAATAGAATGATCTTTAATTAAATCAACCAAGGCGCTGAAGGAAATAATGTACTTTTTGGTTAGTTGTCTAAAGGCATTTGGTCCTAATCCTTTGAAAATTTTCAAGCAAATTTAGTATTGCGATGACATTGAATCCATTCTTGCAAATGTTGTGCTTTTGCAGCAAAGTTACACCACCTTGTTTACAATTGCAAGGGCTCATACTCATTGTTGCTCCACTCCTCCAGGTTATTATCCATCAAATCACTCTCTATTTCATCCTCAAAATTAATCTAGTCTATTTTGCTATTTCTTTTCGAAGCAAAGTGAGGGATCTGGTGTGCAGTATTGCAAACCTTTCAGACTATTGGGTGCAACCTTTCCCTCTATAGTTGATTAGTGCTCCAAGGCAATTCTCTTCGTATGTTAGTGTAATGAAATTTGTCTCGACCAAAAATGAGAAATGTGCTACTCGGAGGGAAAAACAAAAAGGTGCTACTTGAAGCTTCTTTGTACTAGAGAGGAAATCTATATATAATACTCTTGGTGGCAAGTACTTTCACTGCTAGCTCTAGTTTTAAATACTCAATGTTAACTCGACTTCACAGCAAACCAATGATACTGAGATTTCTCGCGTGTCGCATCCATGCTGCCGCTTTGAGGAGAAACAAAAGTTCTTGGTGTGTCATATCCCATTTTGAAGAAAAAGAATAATTTCTGGTCTATTCAGCAAAAATAGAATTTCTCATGTGTTTGCGAACAAGACACACAGGACACACAAAGGAAGGCAAATAGATGGCAAACAAACACAGAATTAATGTGCTAGGGATCTCAAAATGTGCTAATGATCTCAAAATGTGAATGTCTCCCAACTCTCAACTCGTCAAATGCGCAAATCCACGCTTTGAAAGTGTGTCGGCTTTGAAATTTTAAATCTCATCATCAATCATTTAGTTCGCATTATAATTTTATGGGGATATCCGTAACACTCCATTCCCATAAATATTCAAGGTTATTATAGTCTATCCATAAACTTCCGCCAATAATAGTTTTGTACTTATAAATATTTTAGGCTTGGCAGTAACAAATTTGTACGGACCTCTCCTAAACCTCCAAAAGGTTAAATCTGAAAAGGTAACAATTCAAAGGTGTTCAACTTTGAAATTAGCAAGCAAGCAGCAGGGGAAAACAAAAATGCTAATTAAATCATAAAAGACAAGTGATTATGATTACCGAAGTCATCCGTAACCTTGAAATGTTCCACTTTGAAATTAGCAAACAAGTAGCTCGCGAAAACAAATATTAATTAATTCACAAAGCACAAATGATTATGATGAACGGGGTCACCCGTAACCTAAAATTCTTCGCGTCACAAATTTGAGTCCCAGACAATATTTACTGCAATGGGTGATCATCCGTAAACTTTCTGAGTACCCCACCGCCCCTTGCCCGAAAATAATGTATTGAGTACCTGTTACAAATGTTTATGGGGTATTTACGGGGAACCAAAAAGCCGTTAATATGTAAATACAGTACCCTACCATCATCTCGTTAACATGACAGTTAAAAGTGCCTGCATTCAATCCGGGCGGAACATGGCCATTGTGAGTGTTTGTGTATACTTCAAAGCAAGGTAGCAAGAATATCCGCTGATAATCGGACAGAATAGAAGCTCCAAAAGCTTATAAAGACAGGCCCCATGACCATTCTGAGTGTGTACAAAAGATAAAAAAAAGGCGACCGCGTAAAGAACACGAAGGATGGGAAGACCCCATCAAGCAAGGAAGCAAAAATATACCGATGTTGATCAGACAGAATAAAAGGTCCAAAATGCTCATAAAGACCTGTCCCATGAAAGTCCAAGAAAGGAGCTTATGGGTAGTGACAGTAAAACTGCCCTCTGAGTAAAGGAACAGCAGGTGTCAACCGAGGGACTGTGAGACAAGTTTAAGACAACTCCTCGGAAATCAACCACCACCCAATGCTGTGTTATGCTATGTCACTCGGTCGATGCGCCGATTCCCAGAAAGTGCAGCACATGAAACTAACTGCTCGTGGGCTCAAAAAATCCAGAAACGAGTGGTGAGAGATCTTAGCAAAGATAAGAACCTATCCTTGTGGGCCTCGAGAGAAGGTGTTCGGGATGGTCACACTAGTGGATCTTGCATGAAAAGTATGAAAGTATTCGACCAGACATTAAACTGAAAAGAGCAGGTACCTGACGAGCCAAAGAGATCTATGCAACGACATTATAGGGTTTCAAGAACACGGTAGGAAATATACCAAAGATCCATTAAAACCTGTCGAAATAGACCCTGGAATGTACGAACCCCAAGCAACGCTAAGCAACCACGGCCTCAACGGAGAAATCAATATCCAGTTGAACAACAGGTGCCGGATTCAACAGAACCTAGGATTTGTATCTATTGGAAAAGTTCAGAACACCCACGGACTAATCTTGAACACGCCATGCCAGAAGTGCTGAATGGACTTAGTAGCTAGAATCAGAAGCAAACTACAATTGCAATACCTCCACGCCACACGACAACAAGAACAACCCCCCAACAGAAGTTGTACTGAAACTGAGCGAAATAGGGAGGGATATATAGATTTATGGGCTTTTATTAAATATTAAAGTTTATATTTATGAAAAATTAAAAACCTTTCATGGATGAACACCCTGTAGTAGCCGGAAAAGGGTGAGGTTTTTAACTATAGATTTACAAGTTTTTATAAAGTATTAAAATTTTGGATTTACATAGAGTTAAAAACATTTCACCGGTGAAGAGCCGGTAGTAACCGTACCCGGAAAGGGATACGATACATCTAAAAGGGGTCACCTTTTAGATGACCTATAGATTTAATGGCTACGGGTTTTTCCCATCAAAAAATTGAGCCTCGGGGTAGGTGCACTGCCGGTACATCCATATTTGAAACCCCCGATATGCCTCGAATGGACAAGAAAAAAAGAGTACAAGCCACCAAAAAGTACACAAAATGATACTGAGCCCAAGGTTCATTATGAAATGAGAATAACAAGGTCTATTACGACTTCCCAAGTGGACCAACCACCAGTTGATCTATATCGCGGATCTATAATAATCATAATAATCATTGGTAAATGTTCACTCTATTGCATATCTAGTTGGATATTATTAGAAGATGAACAATATGGTTTCTATTCAAGTTAACCAAAATTTTAAATTAATCTTGATTAATTAGAGTTATCCAAAGTAAAGCAAAGTTGATCATATTTTAAGGTAATTTGAAAAAATGAACATAATAATTTGAATTTGTTAATGAATTTGTATTAAATATTTAATCTTAAAACAAAAATTGAGAATCCTTGGGTCCATAAATCTTTATCTTTAGGTAGTCTTTTCTACAATCTAAAATAATCCATATGAAAAAATTCCAGATTTAGTTGTTCGACCAAGATGAATATTATCCAATGAGTTTGAATATATAGAATTATTTACTTCATATGAAAAAAATTCATAACTTCATTTACATTAATAATGAGTAACTTATGGGTATAAGTACTTTAACAACATATAAAAATTGCATAAGGAATTGTTTATTATCCATTTATTTATAATTATTTATCTCAATGTGTTCTCAAGTGAGCAATATCTTGAGTCTTAAAGATACCTTGGAGTCTTAACCTAGAGGAGTGTATGGATTTGGCTCCACATCTTCTTAACCTATGGTGTTTTCTTTTCCAAAAGAAACAGAAACAGAAATTCATGCTGATTTTGGCAAACCAAGTGACTTCAAAAATGAACTTCATGCATATATTTTTTCTTCTGTCATCTTTGTAGGCTTGGTTATTGCTTACTTTTTGCAAATGTATAGTTGGATACTTTTGCTACTCTACTGTATTTTCTCCTTCTCTTTTTCTTTGTCTCCTTCTCAACTAAAGCAACACTATACCTTACATGTATCAACTTTCTTTAAAAACATACTGATATGTTTCTAAAGATGGTTGAGATTGAAATTTCCAAAAGCAATGCATTACATCATTTGTTTTGACCAATTGTTAACAAAAAAAGATCTCCCCAAATGTAGCATAAAGTGAGCCATAAGTTATTGGATGATTGATTATAATTCATCCCAATAATAATGTTAATCAATCAACATAAATTGCTTCAAAACAATTGATTTCATATTATAAAGATCTCATATAATACCCTAGCTAATTATATTTAGCCACCAAATAAAAAGCTTAGCATCCATCAATTTCAATGGTGTACACTATATCCACTTTGGTTTCCAATGAGATACTTTTGAATCTAAACAAGTTTCAGAACTTTATCTAGCACTATAGCTAATGTCTCAACAAATATGTATAGCTTGAAATCCACCATTTGCAACTAAATCTAAACTTTTGTTAAAGTAACCTATAGAATAAATGATGATAAAGAATTAAGCTAGACTTTATATTAAACCATCATAAGTACAAAATTTAAAATTTAAAAGGGATTGACCACTTGCTTCCATCACTAGTGGTAAACCATAAAAAAAAAATCCTTTTAACATCAATTAGAAGGATTACAATGTGTCTCTAAATATTTCAGGAATGCACATTCAATAATAACAACCAAAAGAGCTTCAGTAGATGATGAACTTAGAAAGCAAACACTTGAAATAGAAGTTTTGATAGTTTTGAAATGTAGAGTCAACACAAATCTTACACCATCCCCTAAATTGATCATCTGAAGGAGAGAAAAAATTTTCTTTATGCAAACAAAGTAATAATAACCATGAGTCAATGAACCTAGAGACATGGCAATACATAAAGATAAAAAATTACTTTACACAGATAAATACTTGATGTGTATTGTAGTAACCAAAACATAAAGGGGCATGAGGATAGATGCTCCTACCTATATATTTGCAAATACTGTTGGGTTTGTATCTCACTTGAAACTTTTTTTGATGACAAGGAATTGAAAGTAATTAGACATCCAATGTGGTTACATCAAGAATGTTAACTTGCTATATGAAGGTTACAAGAATAGATTTTTGTATTCATAAGAGAGGTACTTCACATTACTAATGAAAACATGGAGACCAAATATTTTAGTTTCAAAGGTTATGCAACATACCACCACATAGAACTATATAATTCTAGAACATATAATAGGTCAAGGAGACCAAAAAAAGTGAATGTTTGAGAAACTTGAATAAAGGATAAGAATCTAAATCAATTTGGAAGAGGCAATTTCCAGTTTGAAAAATGAAAGATGGATGCTACTAAAAGAATGATAAATGGAAAATCCTTTTACAATGAATAGTAAAGAAGAAAATGCTACAAAATAGAAGGATTCAAAAAATTAATCAAAGTAAGAGTATATGCATCAAAGAGCAAGGAGAACTGAAGATGCAAGGATGGAAGAAGATGATTGAATATATTAATCCATATAGAGAGTTATAGAAATGTCTTAAAAGATAGTTCCTCAAGGTAAAGAGCTATTGTATAAGAGGTTGATCTTATGGAAGTAGATATATATGGTGTCCACAATTTTTACAAATAAATTTTGTTCTCTCTCTTTCACAAAGACATGGTAGGATAATTGCTTGATAGAGGAAGGAAACCTCTTAATTGAGTTTCCTTCAAAGTTGTGTTTGCAAATGCAATGGTACAAATGAAACCAATACAAAGCCAAAGGCACTTTAAAGGAAGAATGCCAAAGAAGCCAAGTCCAAAGTGTGGTGAAGAACTCAAAGGAAATGTAGGAGATGAAGAACACAAAAGGACCTTTAGACCCAAAGATGTACATCAATGAATGCGGTCTCCAGTGGTAGTTATTTACTCAAAAAGAACTGCCACCAAAGACCATTTGAATTTTTCAAGGAGCTTGCATGTGCAGAGAGTGAATCTCCACACTTAATTGAAGAATCCTAGCTATAAAATAAATGAAATTGGAGCAATTTCACTTTTTGCCAATAATTTCAATCTTAAAGCCAAAAAGTGAGTAGCAATCCACCTTTATAGATTTTTGCAGTTCTCTACAAACCTTCATAGTTTTGTGTTTTTCCGTTGCATCCAATAGGCAACATAGCATTTGTTAAAAAATCCATGACAAAAATCCTTTAGAAAATTTTTCATAATCCAATAGTGAGAAAATGTGCATTTTACTGTAAGAGTGAATTGATCCAAAGCAATCATATTGCCTTCTTGCTATGGAATTGGATGTTGAGTGACTTTGGAATCATCCATGAGATGAAGGGAAGGAAGGAAAGAATGACAGTGTGCTTGAGAGGAAATCTATACAATTGGATAGAACAGAATTAGTGAAATGTATTAGGCATGGATGCAAGTTTATATGGAGCAATGACATTGAACATAAAATTTGTGCAAGCAAACAAAGCATTTAGTATCTCCTTTGGAGAAAGAGGTCTACCAAAATGGTCAGAGGATGGGCAATTATAAAGATCCAACACAAAGAGTTATTTTGGAAGCAATCATGAAACTACTTTGATTGAAAAGAAGAACCTACCTCAACAACAAACAAGCAATTTTTTTGAGTACATGTATTGGGAAGAGCTAGTAAATTATGCAACTATGTTCTACTTGCAAAAAGAATTCAAGGAAGACAATGGAGTGAAATACTTAGCACAATTTTCCATATATTTCTTCATGGGGCTAAACTTGCTAACAAAGGAGGGAGAATAGGAAATTCCCAAGCCATTTCCATTCAGCAAGGTACTTCACCTCATGACCCAAAAAGAAGACACTCATTTGGTAGTACCAAGCAGTAGATGCCAAATATGCAAGATCTGGTGAATTTGTGTTGGTAAAATGTGAGTCAGCATATCTCTCACTCAAGATGAACCTATGATGGCTATTATGGTAGCACATCATGGACTAAGAAGGCAAGGAACCCCAACTACATCATACTCCTCCAAGGCTAACACTCCAAGACTCAAACCATTGCTCACTAGAGAACTCAATGAGAGAGAGATAGTTATAAATGAAAGGATGATGAGTACCTTAGTTTATATACTTGTGAAATAGTTACACACCAAAGTAACTAATTATTGGAGTAACTCAAGTTACTAGGCTAAAAGTCAAATAAAGTCTAAAGTCTAAAGGAATATCCATACTCATGGGAATATTCTCCTAAGCATGTGATCTTATCTTGACCCAATGTAATATTCCAAGGATAGCAAAGAAACAAAAAAGAGAAAACACATGTTCCACACTCAAACTTTGGTGCCCCAAAGGAGCACCTTCTCTTTATTATAGAGTCAAAGAGGATCTTCTCCACGGAAGCTCCACCATTGGATTAGGCACTTGGATAAGTGACATATCAGCAAGCTCCACCCTTAGATTAGGCACTTGGATAGGTGACATGTCAGCAAGCTCCACCCTTAGATTAGTTGGATTCATGGGTGACATGTTGATTCTGATCCTATCTGGTGGGTCAAACCTTCTTTGACTAAAAGGAATCGGTAGAGAATCTTCTTGTAGGAATCTCCAAATTGTGTGGGTGAGGTACCATTGGAAAGCTCTCGGCAAGATAAATCAAGGGGGGAGGGAAGGCCAACCTTTCCTTTGTTGGGGAGGACCTGCACATTTTCAAGGCCTAATTCATCCATTTAGGCCTCCAAAATTACCTCTATTTTCATGCCTATTTTGGTTTTTGCCCTATTAGTATAAGTGCTCTTTTGGTGATACCTCTACCTGATCTACTTAGTCCATTATGTGTACCATCATTCCAGACATCACCAACCCAAATTCTACCTTTAGATCAAATGTCTAGCTATTGATTCGAAAGTCTTCAAGGATGTTTTGATTTTTGGCCTATTAGTAGAAGTACTCTTTTGGTGATACCTCTGTCTGATCTATGTAGTCCATCATGTATAATATCCTCCCATATGTTACCAAACCAAATTTCATCTTTAGATCATATGTCTAGCTATTGGTATTACACCCAACCATTAAGTCAAGGATTCCTTCACATAGGCTAGTCTTGGACTATAGAAGAATTCAAAACTAAAAGGCTTGTGGGTCCAAGAGTTCTCAACTCTTTCCTCAAAGCCAAAAACCTAAGAATAATATCAAGTCAATACACTAGAATACAAAATAGTGATGCTCATCTTTTCCACCTCTTCTAAAGTAAGGTCTCCTCTATCTTAGCTATGACTAACTTTAGATAATCATGACTAATGTAGAACCATCCTTTATCTCTATATAAATAAAATCTCTCAAGTACTTATAATACAAACTAAATATCACAATAACATATACATGCACAAATGAGGAACTACCTCTACAAGACAAATAAGGAACTACCTCCACACCCAAGAAGAAGAAGTAGGCTCATGAAGACTTCAAAATCCAACCAAGAAGCCAAGAAATAATCCTCAAATAATAGATGGATCTTTTGAGGAGGAGAAGGAGATAGAAGGTTCCAAATATGAAGACCAAGAAGAAGAAGATGACAATGACAAAGAAGAAGAAGGCTTGTTCACCTTGTAGGGATCTACATCGGGATCCAAAAATAGAGATCAATTCAAAGATGCATAGTCTGCTACAAACCTATTTGTAGACTATGATGTTAGGTCAAATGCATCTAAGGAGAAATCTAGCCCTACCCAAGAAGCAAACATCTCCAAAGAAGAACAAGTGGAGACCAAAGGTAGACAAGAAGAGAATCTTCCAAGTGAAGGACAACAACAAGCCAAAGGGAAGGTGGACATCAAGTCTAAAGGCAAAGACCTTCCAAGCATAGTGCAGACCAAAGTAGTAGAAGAAATGACTCAAGCATGACAATTGTAGATCCTTGAAGGAGCCAACTTTATAATACATTTGGTAGGTTTTGCCTTGTTGATGATGAAACTCATCTTTTTCTAATATTAAAAGTCTACTAAAATACCATAGATTATACCACGCTTATATGGAGGTTACACAAGATAATCTATACCAAGAAAGAAAAGGAGGATAAATGGAAGGAGGAGCTGGAAAATATTCAAAACCTATATAAAGAAGGGCCATGAGGGTGAATGCACTTGTACAAGTGAAGTGAAGAGACAAAACTTTGCCCTTATAGTCAAGCAAAAGAGGCAAGAGGAAGAACTCCAAAGGCTACAATTGGACTTGGGAACACTTTTGATCAAAAAGAAGGACATGCAACTTGTGTAAAGATATCAATTAAAGACCCACAATATAGAAGTGGTAATTATTTGGGGAGAACTAGAAATGCCAAGATCAGAGTGGTCACCTTGGATGTACAAATATAAAAATATAAGAAGAAGGTTGTTATGCAATTGGAGAATTCAGCCCAAGAATTAGAGAAGGAGGAGGAAAGTGCAATCTATTGATCCCAAAATGATGAAAGAAGTAAAGTAGGATGTGGAAGTCTTGAACACCAACTTAAAGGAAAAGAAGGGACAATCCTCAAACATATAGAAGAAATATGGGATCAATTGGTGTGCATCATGGAGGATATAGCTCAAGGTAACATGACCAAAGAAAAATTACATGAGCTCAAGCTACAAGTCTAGAAGCTAGATGAAAAGAAGTATAGAGATGAGAAGTTGGAAAAATTGGCAATTTAACTTCAAGAGCACATGGACAGAAAAGTCTTATTATAACTTGGGCTTAAAAAAAGCATATTACAAGGAGATGATCAAAGTATTGATTAAACTATTTAGTTGCAAAGCTAGTTCTTTGCAATAGAACTACAGGCAAAAGATCCTTTGTTGAAGAAGTTCTTTGTAGTTGTCAAAATTTGGAGTAGGAAGCAATCCAAAGACCTTTGTAGTTGTAATATTTGTAATTGGACAAACTTTTGGAGTAGTAAGTCCAAAGAAGACAAATTCTAGGTTGTCTTTGAAGAAGATTTGATACCTTCCCTAACACATGTGAGGCACCTAATTAACCTCCATGTGGGTAAGATAAGATAGAACAAGACCTAAAATATACATTGTAGATGTAGGTAGGAGATCTTTGGAGTATTTCAATTGATAGATCTCTAGAAGTTTGAGTAGAATGAGTTATTTAAGGCTTTAGACAAGTGTAGAAGTCATTTATTTCTTTAACTGTGATAAAATAAAAGAGCCAAAAGTTCTTTGTCAATTTTGCCTTAATTTTTAGTATTGATGGTTGTTGAGTAGGGATGAGGATTTTTGTAGTTGGAATTGGCACTTGAATGTATGTAAGCAATTCTACTTGATTGGGGTGTATGATCCTTGAGGTTTTGAAGGAGTAAAGCAATGCCTTGACATACAAAAAATAAGCTATTATGTTAAAAGTACCACAAAACACAAAAAACAAAGATTAATTGCAAATGCAAAGAAGCCTTTAGAGTTGTTCCTTCTAGGAAGAATAGCATGCAACCTTTGGAGTTGAAGTCTTTGTAGTAAAGTGGTCTGTTTAGGTTGAATGAATCATCACCTTCATGGATAATTTGGAATTTTCTTGTAGTGGAAGGATTACTTGAAATTTTTATTTTCTGTAGTGTGCCACAAGGGATGATACTACCTTCATTTGGAAGTGGTTCATACCCAAGAGGTTAAATGTGTAACAATAAAAAAACTGCAAGATAGTGTCATTTCTCTTCAATTCTAATCGTTTCTAATCCATATCCTTGAAGGAACAATCTTTTACTTACCATTATATCAATTTTTGATTGATATTAGGTTACCACAATGTAATAAAAAAATCAAATAAAAGACCTAATAATTGCACATATAAACTAGCAAAGACATTATATGTAGATCTAAAGGATATTTGGTTGATAGAAAGTGCCCAAATATATCTATATTCATGCACTAAAACCAAGTAAATGGAGAGATTAAATCAAGGATATATTTCACTTATCATAAGATTTGACAAGATAAATGACCTATCATGTTCCACTTCCTTGCTGTTATTTAGATTTCTTTGGTTTTGGTCAATTTTTTTATAAATAGTGGGGTTAAGAAGTCCTAGGAGCATTGTATGCAAGGGATAACAATTTTTTTGAGTCTTTCTTCTATGAAACTAGGGTACTAGGGTCCACATAACAAATTTTACTAGGCTTACAAGTTCAAGGAATGAGAACAATGACCATTGGACAAATTTCATGTTTGTATTGTGCCATTTATAAATATGGCTAACCAAACAAAATGAGCCATGTAGCTAGGCTATGACAAGGAGGCCACAACTTCACAGAACTTTATTAAATGTCATGCATATATACATCATTACAAAACATACATCATTGTCAGCATCATACACTACAGAAACAAAACTCACACACAAGTCATACCTGAACTCTAAAGTGCCATAATAATTAGTTCATTCTTCCACTCAAATTGGATTTGAACTCAATCCTCCACTCAACAATCTACCAACAATTGAGAAAGATTATAGTCAAGCCAACCCACTCTAGTTAAGAGACTATAGGTGATGCTTATCGGCCCCTATCCACCATAGCCAAGAAATCAAAGGCTCAACATCAAAGAAGTAAGCTCTCAAGAGCTGCACTATGAAAATATACCCCTCTACTCAACCTAGGTCTCCAACCCTAATAGCATTGCTAATGGTGCTAGTGACAATGGGTCCCACCATGTGATAAGTAGCTGAATATGAAATTTGGCTACTACCAAGCAGTCCTTAAGCAACTATTGATATTATTATGATTCTAAACACTACCACTCCAATGTTTGAGTAAACTAGCTTTGGTGCAACAAATGTCATGACAACTATCCTGTGTATATACATTATCATATATCATATATCACTATCAACAACATACATTACAAAAGAATAACTCACACATGTCATACATGAACTCTAAAGTGCCACAATTCCACTCCCTAGCTAGTAGTTAGGTCCCTCTAACTCTAGATAGCCACCTACTCCAAGTATATAATATGCCAAATGGTGGGTAAAGATCAGGAGGCAGTGTGCTATCAAACCCATTGTTAATTGCTTGTCTACATTTTGTATCACATAAAGAGTAAACTGGATATGGGTCAAGTACATCTAGGACATAACCACTATCCTTGAGGAATCATCATGAGGGAAGGAGTCAAACATGCCATATGCCATCCTCTTGAATAATTATCACCATCATAGTAGCAACTCCACTAGAAGAGCCACATAACATACACCACAATCTTGCACATATTAGTGCCAAGCTTAGGTCCATATTGCCATCAATGTTTGGGAGGTGGCATGGCACACAATTGTACACATGATCTCTCCAAATAATACTATACTATCACTATCTTTCCAACATGAGGACTCCAAAAGGCAAAACCTTATATCTTCTCAAGATAGTGTGGCGTGTAGTCACATCAAGTATCACTATTGCAATCTATTATAGATATACATAATCATTTGGATGAAATCAATGAATCAAGACTCTATAACTTCCTCCTCAAATAATAGCATAGTATAAGGTATCCCTATGCTGAGAAATCATTAAGTTCTCAAAGGCTATTGGTATCACTTTCCAAAAGATCTCTACCCATTGAGAACATGCACTCACCTACATATCTAGATCATCCAAGTCTAAAACTATAATAGCATTATGACAAATGGTTGTAGGTAAATCTAGATCTCATCTATAGAATAGGAAGTAAGGAGAGAAGGATGCTAAGGAGGCTTGCTGGCTGAATTGACAACCTATGGTCAACCAAGGTAATCAAAGATCCAAATTTCCCAAGTGATCTCTCTATAAACCATACTTATACAATCCTCTCTTTACTATTTGAACCACTCTCTCTGCTAAGCTATCCACCTCTAGGTGATCTTGGGAGGTAGTATGATGATCAATCAAGGCCTTGTCACACAAGATTTGAAACTCTCTTAAGAACTCTATACCCTAACTATTCAAAACTTTAATTGGTCCACCAAAATGACTAAAAACTTGGCCCAAGAACAAGTAAATTGTCCCTTCACTAGACTTGTTAGGAAGGGCCACCAACTCAATCCACTTGGAGAAGTGCTCCACCATAACCAAAACATACCAATGATGTCTCATAGTCAATGGTAAAGGTCTACCAAAGTCCAAATGCCAATGGTAACCTAAGCCCATGATAGGTAATGGATGTAATTGTGGCATGAAAAACATTAAATGATGCTTTAACTTGGTCATAAACCATGCATCTAGCAAAAAGTTGCTATACATTGGTCTATACACCGTGCCACCAAGAATGACTATGGAGTAAGTTATATGTATACTTTACTCTAAAATATCCTAGATCTTCATGAGCATGATGAATCAACTATGGTCTTTAAAATGGAAGTGATAATATTTGCACTCTACCATCCTTTTATACACAAAGATATGCCTTCCAATCTAAACCATCTAGCTTGCTAAAGGACATGATCTCTCTCCTTGGCATCAATTGTGTTGCCCACAACACCAATGGAAAGATAATCCACTATTAAGACATCATCATGAATTTCTTGCTAACCAACACCAATATCTCCATCCTTTGGATTGGTGACCTCAACAACTCCTATATATATTGAGAGAGATACCATCAAAGTCTCAAGAAAATATACATAGAAAAGTAGATGCATATCAACTTGGTATTATCTCCTTATATGTCTCACCATGCCAACATGCTTCAATCTGATCATGTTGGCTAGGACATGGATTTCTACTCAACCAATCTACATCATGGTTCACAATTATGAATAATTATTAAATCATACTATTGTAAAATTAGAGTCCATTGTGCAAGCCTCCTTGAAAGCTTGTCAAACTCCATCAAGCACTTTAGTGGTTGATGATCAATGATAGGAGTGAAAGGGTTACCAAATAGATAACATAAAAAATGTATTATTGCCCACATTGCTACCAAGCACTCTCTCTCATATAAACTATACTTTGTCTATGTTGAATTGTTGGAGTGCCTAGCATAGGCTATCACAAACTCCTTCTCCTCATCATCCTATTGGGTGAGCATTGCTCCAAGCTCCAACATACTCCAATCAATATGAACCTAGAATGGTCGTCTTTGATTGGTCTCCTAAGAATAAAGATAATGTCAACCTCTCCTTGAGCTTTATAAAAGATATCTCTTGCTCATCTCAACAACACCACTCATGTATAAGTTTGGTAAGCTTTATCAAGGCTTGGCAATGACATTAAATCCTCTAACACATCCGTGATAGAAGTTTTCCAACCTAAGGAATGTCCACACTCTACTCACATCCGTAGGCTAAGGAATACATGCAATAGCCTCCACCTTGGTTTAAATAACACCAAGTCTACCAAGATAGATAGTGTGACCCGAATACTCAATCTACTTGTGAAAGAATCTACACTTCCCAAGATGTAATTTGAGTCCATGAGATCTCAACCTCTCAAACACTTCCAACAAATGTATCTCATGCTCCCCTCTATAGTGTTGTAGACCAAAATTTCATCAATATACCAAGCAAAATCTAATCCTTCTAGGATCCTATCCATTACCTGTTGGAACTTGGCATGAGTGTTCTTTACCCTTAATGGTAAGAACCTCCACTCATATACTACATCCTTGTTGTGAGGATCAATAGCCCAAAATTTTATCTTAGACTTGTTCTCCGCCTTGATCAGTAACTAATGATATTTTGCTCAAAGATCTAAAGTATTGAAGATCTTTTCATGTCTAATTGTATCAAAGTTCTCCTCTATTGTAGGCATAATATACCCATCATCCCTAATCTATTGGTTGAGAGGATGGTAATCTCCACACATCTACTTATTTGTGTAGTTTCCATGCATATCTTTCTTGGCTAGCATCATTATAGTTGAAGTATACTCTCCATTTGAAATCTTCACCAAACCAACCTCAAAAAGATCTCTACTCCAATTATGAATTAATGTTCTCTCTATGTCACTATATCTATATGGATATAAAAAAACTAATGTATCATTAGTTAGCTCAATCTAAATCCTATATCCTTTTAGAGCATCCAAATCCCTCATATTGAAGGTAAAAAAACTCATGTAGCTCTTCAAGAACCTCCAATGAAGATGAGGCTCTTCAAGAACCTCCTCTTCATGAAAGATGGAGAGTTTGGAGGTTCTTGAAGAGCTACATGAGTTGTTTTACTTTCAATATGAGGGACTTGGATGAATTGGATGATGGCATTGTGAATTGAATCTGCCATGCTTGGAGATACTACCAAGACCCTCAATTCTTGCACCCAATTTCTCACTAACTCTCATTTCTTTGATATAATCAATTCACTCTTCCATTTAGATGACATTCAATTGGATTTGAATGCAATTCTCCACTCAACAATATGCCAACAATTGGATATTGATTATATTCAAGCCACATCTACTTTAGCTAAGAGATTCCATGTGACATTTGTTGATCTTTGTCCACCATAGCCAAGAACTCAAAGGCTCAACATTAGAGAAGTGAGCTCTTTGGAGCTACATTCAACTATATACCCCTTTGCTCAACCTAGGTCTCTAGCCCTAATGGTGATGCTAATGATGTGAATGATGCAAGTGATAGTAGGTCCCACCATGTGATCAATAGCTCTAACATGAAATTTAGCCACCACCACATAGTCCTTGAGCAACTACCAATATAACCATGTTTTCCAACACTACCATTCCAACATCCAAGAAAACTAGCTATGAAGCTACAAATGTCATGACACAAACAAGTAGAGACAAAAAAAACTTCTGCCTCTACAAACTTTTGATGGTTTCTACCACTATTTCAAAATCATGCAAAAAGATGCACATGTTTCCAAAGAACCATTGGCAACTATTTTGCATAAGCAATGGTCAATTATGACTCTTCACCAACCGCTGCAATAGATAAAGGGTGGACCTCACTCCTTATGGACTAGAAAAAGAACAACCTCACCCTGCAAGTTTGAATCTTTTTGTTTGTTTTCACTTTTCACTTCTCCATGATTGTCAATCCATGTGTGAGAATTTGGCATCTTTGTTTACAAAAATTTGCCTTTGTCCACAAGTGCTAAACAAGAGAAATTGTGTGAGAGGGGGTACGAGTGATAGTGTTGGACAAGAATCCAAATATTCAATCATGGTAGGACAAACACATGAGAGAGAAGTTGAGTTAAAACGGGGAGAAGTTGTCAAAATTGTAAGCAAACCCCTCAAGATCTTTGAGTAGGGTTTATAATGTAAGACGGATTACATCAAGAAGTAGCAGATTGATTTCCTCTTATAGAATTGGGGCCTTGTCAATGTGTCCATGTTGCAAAAAATCTACAATAATTTTGAGCACTTGAGTGGAAGATCATTGCAAGGATGTCCAACAATGTGAACAGAGGATTACTGGCAATGAGTGTTGGGTACATATTGCTCACTATTTGGAGAAATTCAACATAGATACCTTGCATGGTTGTCCCAACAAGAAATTAAAAGAAAGCATTGATGACTTGTTTGTGAGAGGGAGGTCTACAAATGGGTACAAAATCAAGGACATAAAGGACCATGCTTGATAAACCATCATTGAAACCACAATGAGGTTATTTTGTTTGAATTGAACAAACTACATCAACCAAAATCAAGCTATCTTCTTTCAACTTGTGTACAAGTGGAAATTGGTGAGTTGGGCCAATATGTTTTGAGAGCAAGTCATTGAGTTGCTTAAAGACATGATCAAAAACTCCACCACCATCATAGCTCCCTTTATTGTACATTTTTACATAAGCATGAACCTTTTGATAGATGAGGAGAAAGAGAAGTTCCCAACTCACTTTCACTACCTGGCTTACTTCAATAGAGACTCGGAACTTCCCAAAGAAATTATGAAGTACCATGATGATGATCAAGAGTATGACCAAATGAAGAAGTTCATACAAGTAGTGGAGATCTACAACTCAATTACAATTTGTAGGTGGACTCATATTGCATGATCCAAGGTTCAAGCCTCAAAGAAACAAAAATGACACCATGAGATAGAGTCCTCATCAAAGGAAAGTGGGAGTAAAACCAAAACAAATAAGTTGGCTTAAGAAGTAGGTCCACCTTAGGTAAAATAGGTGGTCAATGAAAAGGAAACAACAATGGACCAACAAATGCAAAGCTGGGAAGCCATGATTCCTTCACTCATATTTCCTTGCTTGAGGTGAACAAAGAAGGTAACTTCATGAACAACAAAGCACAATTATCTCTTCCACTTGTCATTGCAGAAGAAAGATTGGTAGATAAGGAGAAGGTGTTGACCATGGAAATGAACACTCCCACCAAGGAGCCGTCTCCCAAATCAGCCCTTGACCTTACACTACAATACAAAATTTTGTTCAAAAAAACTCACCTGATGGCTGATTTTGTCAAAGGTACCAACAATGTAGATGGGAGGGCTGTCTTGCTAGTACGACATATTGACAATGTCCTATGTATGGGAAAAATGAACTAAGGAGAACAATGCCATTGCTAGAGGAAAATCACCAATAAAAGAATTCAATTAGCACAGCCAAAGAAATGAATCCTACCCACAAGGCAAAGGAAAAAGTCACCGTAAGTCAGAACAATGATTCAATGCCAAAATATGAGAAACCAATAAATACGTCCATAACAAAGAAGGCCCTATGAAATCAACTAGGACATGATAGTGACTCTTTGCCTTGGTTGATGGTATCATACATTGTCCACACGGTGATGCCTATGGTGGATGCATTGGAGGAGATCTTGCCATTGGAACACAATTTGGATCCGATGATGAAAAGATTGGCTGCTCTCATTTACCACTTGCACCAACTAGCTCAAGCCAAGACAAACAAGAATGCCAAATTGAGTGATGGGAAACTAGAGAAGTTCCAAAGGGAGGAACTAAAATGCAAGAGCAATATGGGATGCTAATCCAATAGTTGAAGAAGGAGGTTGGTAACTATAGTCAGCAAGTCTTCCAACAACAAAATCAACAAAAAAGATGAGATCCAAAATTGGGATCATGAACTCACAACCTTGCAAACTAAATTGGAAATAGTTCATGCCAACACAAAAGCAATAATAGAGATGATATACAATAATCTGAAGTAGTTGACCAACCTTTGCATCTCAAACCTATCCATGAACTTGAAACGGCAACAAGAGACAAGGATACATAAGGAGTGATGGAGGAGCTCCATAAAAAATGAACCAACATGGAAAATGAACAATAGGGTTGCTCATAAGTATCAGGCATATGACAATGCAACTGCTCAGCCAACTGGAGCAAATGGCCAACAAAACCTCCCAATGCACAAAGGCATAGGACTTGCAGACCCAAATTGATGCACTAGAGAGGAAGGCCTACATAAAAAAGCAACTCAAGATTGTTGTCTTCCAAGCTTCAAGGCCATATCAATGCCAAGTTTGAGGAGGCACAAACTGGCTTTGTGCAAGTTGTGAATGGATATAAGAAAGAGCTCATAGAAACTCATTCAAATATGCAAAGAAGCTAGGATTTTGTCACAAGCACCACCAGCCCCTCACACCAATGAATAACAAGTAGGATGTTATCTTACAAAGACAAAAATAGTAATTTTTGTTCCCAAATGATGGAATGTCATTTTGTACATAATATTGAGGTTTTTGTTTTTGTTGACTTAGGAGGTTTGTAGTTATACATACTTTGTACATAGTCCTTAGGACTATGTACAAAAGGAAGAAACACAAAAGGAAGAAACACAAAAGGATTAGTGTTAGCAAGTTAGAGGCAGGCAAAAATTGGTTGAGGTGGTTAAAGTCCACAACTACCCACTTTAGGCTTAGTAGATAGGATGAGATTCACACTAAGTAGCTTAGATATAAAAAGGAAATTTCCATCCATTGTAGCCATTGGATCTTTCCATGGCTAAGTAGGAAATGTATAAAAGGCTTTAGGCTTGATGATCATTGGGTGCATCTTTCTTTTGTGATAACACAAATTTTATACCATCAAGACTCTTGGGTTGGTGTATGTGTCTTAGTCTGCACTTTGTATGAATGATTGCATGCCTAGTTTAGTAGGAGTGAGGAATATTAGGATATGAGCCAAAAGAACTAGAGTGTAGGGTAATATTCATGTAGAACTAGAGTGTATAACTCTAGAAGTTCAGCCAAAGTCAAGAAGGATACAAGAATAGGTTTTCAAATGCTTGGTGTCTTGTCTGGTAACACTCTTATATGTGAATGAGCAATGCAAATTGTTCTAAACTCTTGTGACATTTTGCATTTTAAGAAGGGTAGAACGTTATGGTATAGCATAGTCTTTAGAGTGATGCAACTCTTAAGATCTCATACTCCTGTTTAGTTTAGGAGCCATAAGGTACTATTCATGAACGGGCATAGGGTGAAAGATCTTGCATAATCCACCAACATGGGTCATGCACAAATCATGATTCTTACAAATGACCTTATGGTAGTTCAGAACTTGATCAGATGACAAGGAAACGAGTGATTTTAAGACAAAGTGACCTTTTTAATGAACCATCCCTCTCAAGAATCCTCTAGATTTGACCAATAGTAAACAAAACGATAGATTGCTTATAATCTTGTAGTGTCCCTAGATTTGGTGACATTGACCCTGCTTTGGGAATGATGTTGATCAAGAAGTAAATACAAAATAACTCATTGTCATCATAATGACTTTTTCATCTTGTTTTCAGTCAATTCAAACTTGTATTCTTGAGTAAAATACATGTTCTTACTGTTTATATTATTCATATGTCAACATTGGATTGTTACATGACATTCTAGAAATGGATCACCACTCAATTAGTATTTACCATATAATAATATGGTTTAGTATCCTAGATCAAGTCTTCATAAAAATAAATTTCTCAAGACCACAGTTCAAAGTTAGTGCAAAAGTGCTAACAAATGAGTACTATAAAAGTGTACTAGTTATATGGAAGAGTATAGCAAAAAGAAAAATAGTTCTCTAGTAGCAAATGAATAATATGACTAGGTGCATCTTTGAGTCCAAACATGAACCATCTAATAAACAATTAAAGCCATTTAGACTAGTCAATATTTTGTCTAACTTACAAAGTCATTATAAAAGAGAACTACATTATTATATAGTTCCTTTTTTATCTAATGCTTGAAAAAGTTGGAGAAGTAGTTAAGAGATTAGGAATTCAACATGTGAAATTTTATAAGTAGTATTATTGCAATAAAACATGTTTATTGACAACATTACTTACAAAGTCATTATAAAAGAAAGCACTTTATTATAAAGTTCCTTTTTTCTCTAATACTTGAAGAAGTTGGAGAAGTGGTTAAGTGATTAGGCATTCAACATGTTAAGTTTTATAAGTAGTATTATTACAATAAAGCATGTTTATTGACAACATTGATTCACTTTTATATTTGTAGACTTTACTCCAAAATAGATATAAAAAACTAGAAAGATTAGATGCAAATTTTGTAACAATAAAAGGAAGATTGAATTGAAGTACAACAAGAAAAGATCAATGAAAATATTTGCTCTTTGAAGAAATTGGCAAAGAAACCACAAATTTCATGCTTATAAATAATACAAAATCTTGAGTGAATAAGAAAATAATAGATGGCCAATGATTGAATTGATGCTTACAAGTAGTATAAGAACCTAGAGGAAATAAGAAATATTAATGAGCAATTAAAAGTTTAAAAGGCAAACATATGACAAGGATAATACTATATTTAAGTTATAAAGGAAGTTTGATCTAGAAGGAAGTCAGTACTATAATTGGTAGGATAATCAAACAACAAAGACTATGCTTATTAGAGAGATGGTTGAGCAGCCCTTAGCAAGACCAGATAAGGTTAAGAGCAAAGAGCAATATAAAGGTTTAGGAAAATGGTACTTGGTTTCCAAAAGGACAAATAAAATCAAAATATAAAAAGTAGGAAGAAGGGCCACCATGTATAAAACACGGAGGATGGGAAAATTTTAGGGTATAAAATATAAAATATAAATATAAAAAATACAAGTAAGGAGTATTTGAAAGGGAGATATGTTAAGAAGATATTCAGTTATCATGGCTCATTTTAGAGCTCTCTTGTCTAATGCATTGCCATTCTCCTTTCTGTTCTTTGATTGTTGATAGAAGATACCTATTTGTGTGCCTTTTAGACCAAGTTAAGCATACCTTTATCACTTGACTCCAAAGCTTCATCTTGTAGGCTCTAGAATTAAGGTATGAAAGTATAAAGGTGTGGGACTCTTTAAATATCCCTCTTGATCTTGAGATTTTATTAGATGTGTTTTACATGAACTCTTGCAAATGATATCTTACATATGGATGACTTTCCTTTGTTAAGAAATACACATGTGGTATGTGATATGCTATATTTGAATATTGCTTGTTAATTGATCTATCTACTTTATAAAATTCACCATTTTCCTTCCTTCTTCTCATACTTGAGATAAGAAGGAATATGGGTATATTCAATAGTACCAAGGACTTTAGAGTGTGTCCAATGGGACTTTGCTCATAGAAAAAATCTTTCCAATTTTTTGGTAGAGAGGTATGCACACCATGCATAGAGGCAATGATACCTTTGGCAATTTTTGGGCAATGTTCTTTCTTCTTATTTTGCAATTCATTATCCTCTAATCCTTGAGATATGTATAATAGAGGTAGAGGTTGTGACCTTTCCTCCCTAGATACTATAATGGCAAATGAAGATAGTTTATATCTAATGATACAAGCTGATTTTCTATCCTTTTTCTATATAGCTCCTTAGACTAAAAGTTGATAGCCTTTTTTGATGGATCAATAGTTCCAATAGGCTCTACACTCTCTTCAAGTTGCTCCATCAATTCCTTGTACTATCAATAAAAATACATGTTTTTTCTATGTCTCTAACAAGGATGCAAATACTTTAATTTTGATATTGTAAGTGAGAATGTTATTTTTTCAAGAATGAGGTTCTACCTAGGTTGAGTCTCCTCATTCACATCTCTATACCTTACTTATAAATATAAAACTACCTAGATGTGTAACAAAAGTGCATATGACACATTGTCCTCTTGAAGGAAAGAGAATAACTACATCAATACCAATATTGATGATTCTATTAGAAATGGATGTAGGTTTTGCAACGGCCTTACGTTTAACATGAGTTAGAGAAAACTTGTATATTGTCCAATTGATCAAATTAAAATGGTGGATGTATGGTTACAAGTCCTACACTAGATACAGTTTTAGCAATTACTTAATATCTTGGATAGGAAACAAATAAGTTGTAGTAGACAAAGTCTCCAAGTATAGATAAAGATGTATGAGCAAGGCCACCTCTTTATTCCTCTGCACTTGGAGTTACATGGAGTTCACATTCAACATGTTTAAAAGAGACTATGCAAGAGCATAGTGTATGGGACCATAGGGATGTCCTATTTCATGGGTTTTTCTATACTATTAGTACACATCTTTGTTCTATTTTTTGGGACACATCATTTTTCACTAAGTCCTAATAGTATAGAAAAACCAAAGATGTATCACAAGCCAAAGTATTAATAGTGTCTCAATGAAATATATCTCTTATTACATCTAGGATGTAAAAAGTATTTAAGTCATATAGTTCAGAGCATTTAAAGAAAATGTTCATTCCTTGTGTTACTAGGACCGGTCTTTGCTCTTTGCTCTTACCCCGAGAAGGGTGAAAACTCTTGGATACTTAACTTCCAAGTGCTCTATACCACTTGAGAGTATGTTTCTTCCCATGATCTAGTGGTTTATAAATTGTTCACTTATATAGTTTTGACATTTCAGGAGCAATAAGATAGATTTTTCATTGTGATGCTATTAGGACTTAGTCTTATTTTACCTCTTACATTTTATCCTTGAACAACTTGATGGTTCTACCATCCTTCTTCATCCCTTCTCTTGCACTTTGAGGGATTGCTATGCTATAGTGTTTTTTAATTTGGACTAGTTGGATGGAATCAATTCACAAGTACTCTAATGTTTGAAGAGTATATCGGGTATAAAGAGTCCACTTATGTACTCTAACTTAAGGAAGTGGTTGCAGCTTACAACCATCAAGGTGTTGTAACTGCCATTCACATAGGAAGTGCGACCACGAAGAAAACACAAAGGATAGGAAGACCCACTCAAGCTGTACAAGGTTGAGACAAAATAAGTAAAATAGTTCTACTGACATCCACCTAACACATTTGAATATATCTCTTTTGTGCCGGTGGCATAGAGTGTATATCTGAAATCCCATCTATATCATCTATAGAGTATATACTTGATATATATATTTTATTGGGGCCTAGCCCCATTTTACCTTTTTTTCCTCTCCCTTGTACGGCTTGATGGGCTCTTCCCATCCTCTATAGATTAGGCACATGCCTAAAGTGCCTAATCTCAAGTAAATTAAGCACAAATCCCAAATAAATTAGGCATGATTAGGCATCACCACTCAAAGAAACTAAAACACTACGATAGGAGTATTTTATTGCTTAATCATGCGCAAATGGTCATATTGATTGCATTGGACAAATCCTTCTAGAGAAAAATCAGTCAATGATATGTTGAATATGTCATTGCAGAATTTCAACATTTAGAAGTCGTTCTTGATTGGTGCCGTGTTGGGGAACGGTGAAACCAAGCCACCAACAAATTTGACCAAAAGATTGAAACGGCCCAACAGATAGGGTAGTGCCCACACATCGTCAAACAAACACTGGTGATCATAGGAATCAATGGCTTCTTGACACATTGGGTCATTCTTGTACATGGCATAGAGCTCTGCAAATTGGGACCCGATCTTGTCGATATCAGAGGAGACCAACTATAGTTGAGGCGAGCCTTCTGTTGGATGATAAGGCAGCTGATATCATGACCTTTAGGCTTCACTAGTTCAAAAGGGTACACTAGTGGACAGTTGAGGTTGCTGCTGGAGCCGCATTCATCTTGCATTGTGACACAATCCATAAATCCGTCGACAATGTTGAAAATAAGGAACGCAACGTTACAAAGAAGTAACATCCGAGTTGGTTCGATGAGATTGTTGATTGTCATCAAAGAAAAATGACCAATATCTTCAATGAAGCCTATGATGTCAATGTAGGAAGCCGACCAATTGTTGCGGATGATATGAGTGGACTTGTCCAGATTGTCAACGCCGGAGTTGTGAGAGGCATCAGTGGTGAGCATTAAACAATCAGCTGTTGAACATTTATATATTGTTGGCTGAGTGTCAAGCGATGACCTTGGAGGCGCATCACCATCATGTGTATCATACTCATGATGTGTCTTGTGACGGTGTTTAGAATCCACCAGATGTCACTCTCAAGTTGAGATGCACGGCGAGAAGAGCCTATTGGAATCTTGGAGTAGGGGGAATTGACCTTGTGGCGATGGTCATTGAGCCGTAGATGTCTTTGGACAAGTTGACTTCATCTTGCAAATAAGCATCTACTATCAGCATAGGTGCGAGACCATATGCTTGCACCATGCACCACCATCGAGCTCCAAGTATGCCTCTTGTAGCAAAATGTCCAACTGGTGGAGCAAACACCACACACGAATGAACCCTTCCAAGGAACACTGTTGCAATCGCTTGATGACACCAACAACATGACCAGTCATGTTCCGAGCCCCATCAGACGATGCACCAATCAATTGGTTCCTCCAATTGGGGGAAAGTACGTCAAATAATTTGCAAAGGGTTCAAACTATACAAACCAGTATGAGACTAGTAACGTGGGATTGAAATGATATGCAAATTATAGAGCTGGCGGCGCCAAACAAAATAAACACGAACATCAATGTATGGGGTACCCAGGCAGGTGGAGGCATCCAATGCGATTGAGAAAGCCCACACCATGCGGAGGATGTTAGCAATGATATGGAAGTTGGCACTGCATTGGACGAGTACAAATGTAGCAATCTTCCAATCATTCATTCTACCAAGCTTGGAGACCATTGCAACTTCCTTGGTCGCCTGAAGCGCCAGCGCAATCTGCCGGAGATTGATACCAATGCCAACGTACTTGATTGCGAGGTGGTATGCGATCGGGTCTTGATCATCATAGAATAGTTACCCATGTCAAGACCGAGTGTGAACACGTGCATGGCGTTGTCGTAGGTTTGGCATTCAACATCTTCAGGATCCCATAACATTTCTCTGATTATGACCTCAACAATGCCCTTATCGATGGTGTAGGTCACATAGTCTGTGTTTCGGTCGAGATGTGACAGAATTGTGTTCACGTAGGGCACCTCGATGTCGAAGTAAATCAGCTTACTTTCTTTCAAGAGGGCCTGGTACTCCTCCCAACACAGTGGGTGCTCGCTCTTGAGATGAATGTGATAGTTCTCGGGACGGAATGTAGGCCCAAATGTCTTCTCAGTGGTCATTTTTAGGCGTCTCGCACCGACTTTGCATTTGCGACCAAACACGATACAAAATCTGCATGCAACGGCAATGACACGATTGGTCTCAGCATCTCTTTCTGAAATCTGAAGGCAGTACTCCTGTTGATGCGACGTATTGAACGGTGTAAGGCGCGGTGCAGCCGCTTTCGAATGTTTTCTTGTTACAACCATTTGCTAATTTGACATTGTGAGCCGGTGAACTAATCTGCAACGCACTTTTGAGATTAGGCATTTCCGAAATATGAGATTAGGCATATTAGGCATTTATTTTTAGAATGCCTAATCTACAAAGGCCTGTCAGAATCATGTTCTCTACGCGGTTGCATTGTTCGATCTATCCCACTGTGAGGACGTTGCCTCAAGTGTAAGTCAAGCAATCCTTGGCTGATGGGAATACACGTACTTAGTCTTTGTTTTAAGTAAGGGAGAGCGGTCTTCGAGCAGGCTTTGTTTTCAATGGGGAGGGAAAGTAAACTTTGAGATCGGACAAATTGAAACTCCAAGAAACTGGGGATCTCTAAGTAAAGGGGGGAACATGTGCACCAGTTAACAGAAGTTGAGAATGAGAATAAAGAATATTGTGGTTGGGGCCGCCACAACTTACAGAACTACTGTTCGGGAAGCTCGACTGGACGACTCGCGCAACCAGGATTTACTTTTTCATCTCATCTTTAGCTGTAGTTAGTTTGTGGTTAAGTTGAATACATGACTAAAGTTTTATTTGAAAAGAAGTTACAATAGTGAAGAAAAAAAGCGTTAACTTTGGTTCACTCTGAAATGTTGTGGTAAAACCTAGTGTAAGGAAGCTTTTGAAGCAAAACTACCTTCAACGAAGCAAGGACCCGGGGATTACCACACTAGTCGATGTAGGAAGATTCTTCGAATCTTTGTAAATCTTGTACTTCTCAAGCTACCTTGATGTTGCTTAAAGATCATCACAAGTGTAACTATGGTTAAGTTGGGCTCTTTGCAACCTAATAACGAATACCCGGGATAAGGTAGCTTCTAATTAGGAGTTTAGTCCCTTTACTTGTAGGTCCATGCCACTGTCGCTTGGGACAACCATGATGCTCCAATTTTTGGTTATTATTAACCCCTGTATGCATAGTATATCTCCTCTAGATCTCGGGATTCTGCTTTCCTTTTCTGTAGTTTACTGCAGCGGCTTTCAGTTGAATTTTATACGAAAAGGACATGTCTGCCATTACGTGAGGTGTATTTTGTTCTGCTATTCTGAGATCTGAGATCTGCTTTGTTATATTCTCTTCTCTAGAGAATATAACAAAGCAGATCTCAGATCCCGAATATTAATCAAGAAAGATGAATTTTCGCTAAATATACTCGTGGTTAGGTTGAACTGCAATTTCTTTTCTTTATTTTCTGTACCCGTCAAAAGCTGTTGAGACAATTGTTGTTAACATGTCAATTCAGTTTCTAAACGTTACAAAATGAAAGCAAAGGAGGACAGTACAAAGGAGATAATAACGAATTTGCAACACACTGTCAACAAGCTACGATAAGTGTTGAGTGTTAGTCTTTAGTCACCTGTACACTGATCTTTCTTGTACGCAACTCACTTCCATATTTCCTGGTCTAAAACTTTATGTATACTTTCACAGCCAACCTCACGGACATGCGCAAAAGGAGAGCTGTGAGCAAAATAGAAAAGGAGCTTTGCAAGCGCAAAGAAGATTGTGCTGGTGAGGTTGAGTACAGAATTTGATAACCCCTTAGCAGACAAGGTATACATCTCATTGTATTGGATGGTTCAGAACCATCTGATGTATCTTTCGACTATTCTAATGCTTCTCAACCAATGTGAACATGCACAAAGATAGCTTCGAATTTTCACTCAGACTCAGTGGGAAAGAAAAGAGAGATATGTATAGGGCTGTCTTTGGGATGTGATGAGAAAATGTCCCCAACTTCTAGCGAAAAGGAGGAATAACGATGAGACGAAGAAACTAGAGGCAGCGACGTCATATAGTATTTCCGACGGTTTTCTTTTTCTTACCCCTTTACTGTACACTTTTATACTGTACCTGAGCAGTACGGGTAGGGACAAGCCGTAGAGAGGAGAGTGAGGACCATGAGTATTCTTCGACATCAGAGCACAGTAAAAACGCGATGAAACGAAACAGTTGAGCAAAGCATGTGATACGCGTTGAACAGCAGTTGCTGTATGTCGCCGCGAATAGGAAAGGCCTGGTAGCCAAGTAGACACGAACAGTCCGGTCGCAACGACATGCCTATAAGCTTCAGCCAGCGTGGATGATATTGGAAATTTCGAACACGTCGACCCAGTCACAACCATGTGTAGTAGTTAGGCCAACGAGCCCAGAACCGATGAATTTTAGATAATTACTAAAGGATTGGGGAATAGAGAGGCAAGCAAAGCACGATAAGATACAGATTTTACTATTATATAAATATTTAAATTTAAAACTAATTTTCGAAATTCATCAATATTCGCAGGAAATACCGAGGTCTTCAGGACCTGTTGGAACCCGTTACTTCCTTTTCCCCCTCTTCTTTTTGCTCAAAACTTGAGACTTTCGGTACGTTGATCGAAGACGGTAAACTGTTATCAATAACGGCGAAGAGTCTCCTGGAACCGGAGACTTCCACAGACGACTGACGTAGTGAAGGCGGCTGCGGAACGGTACGGTCTGTACATCATTATCGCGACTGGACGCGCGTGGACCAGGGTTGTAAGTCGCGGAGTAGTCCCAGTTGGTGGTTAAAGGACGCGGTGGGGCCCTTGACGTAAGCGAAAGCTCTCTCCCGGGACTAGGCACCCACCGCCGCGACTAGGCGAGACGGGACGTGACGTGACGTTCCGGGCCGGGACGAGAGAGTAGTCTGTAGCGTGGGGAAGACAAGGCGTCCCAGTTTAAAGAGTTCTTCCGAGTTGTGAGCAGAGACGGGCCATTACAGAGTGCAGAGGAGGGAGGGTGTGAGGGGAGATTCGTGGTGAGATTTCTAGAGGAAATTCATCGATCGATCAAGAAGAGGAGTAGGAGCAGCAGCTAAATTACGGGGAAAAGGAATATTGAAGAAGATGGGTAGGGAAAGGGAAGGCGGGAGGAAGGAGAACGGGAGATGTAAGCGGCGGTGAAGAAAAAGAGTAATAGGAGTAGTAGTTATTGTCTTCAAGCAGTACGGGAGAAAGAACGGGGAGGAGAAGTTGTTATTGCTGCTACTGGCGGCCTGGTCGAATCTCATTTTTAAGGGACGTGGTCGGTGGGAAGGAGGAGAGAGAGAGACCTGTTGTGTGTGTGCAGGAGCTGTCGGTCTTGAGTGTCAATTTGCTTGAGTAGTGGTGCAAGAGCACAGGAGGTTTTACCTTTGAGGGTTGGGTCAGTAATGATTGGGCAAGAGGAGGGGAGGAGGAATAGACCGAGGCAGTTGGCTGGCTGGGGAGCTGTGGGTAGCTGCTGGAGATTAGATGAGAGGAATTCCTCTTGTTCTGCAGGCGGGTTTAGGCCAGGCGGACTGGAAAATTCTTTAGCACGGAGGAAGAGGCGAAGGAGAAAGATCCACCAGCTTTGTTAGCCAATTCGGGAGCAATGTGACGGCATGCCAAACAATCGAACAACCTGGAGGTGGTGTGGACAATAGAGTACTATTTGACTTCAATTTACGGTGGCCTCTGAGCTCGAGAATATGATGAATTCTTCTTCCGTTGGAGGAACGATGGTGATGGTGGTCTTCTGCTGGGGAGTAAAGAACGAAGAAGAGGTGGGAAGATGGAATATGCGGAAAGACAGTAAAGTTATTTCCAGTTTCTGCTGCAAACCCAGCTCTTTGGAGTAATTGGGAGATTTTCTTCGTAGGGCTCTGCAGCAAGAGGGTGTAGCTGCTCGGCGAAAGTTAAAGAAATTAGCGCCAAAAGAACACAGGAAGTAGAAGAAGAAGAATGTCGAATTTGTAGGGAGGGGGACAATCTGAAAACTTATCTAGAGGACGTTGTGAAAGGTCTGGATGCTGAAATTGGCAGCCGAATTCGCTAGGAAAGTCTGTTTATTTGCAATGGGCTCAACGTGGCGCGTGGCGCGTGGGAATCACCATACTTTTCCTCCTCTACTCAGTAGAGGAGATAGAGGGGAGAGGTTGAAACAGCGCAAGCTACCACTGGTGGATGACAAGTGAGCATATCATTCCTCCTCTCAATGCTGTAATGTGTCAGTACTTTCAAGAGAAAGGGGTTTTGGGAGGGTTCCCAGGGCACCAGAACAAGTTAACATGACATGAACATTGCATATGCCCGAAGCCGCCATGCTGATTCTCGTTCAATCAACCTAAGTCCTTTTGTTTCATCTCAACCAGCCAACGATTATCTGGTCAACTACTGTTACGGAGTTAAAACGTATCGGGCGTCATCAATTTCAAACCCAATTAGAAGCCTGACTGTTTTCTGATGTACCCACTTTTATTTTAACCATCCTTCTAGTGCTGCGCCAGTGTAAGGTGATTTTCTGGGTTTCAAATTGCACAGTCTGGGTTCTGCCCATGTAATTGCCGAGAGGAGTGAATGAAAACGAGACGTCAAATTGCTGCATCTAACTTTCGCCCGTTAATTACGTTGACCCGCTCATAGTCTTGGGCGAGCATAATAATTCCAAAGGCCTCTGATTTCTGTTGCCCAGACTTCCCTGCCACTCCCTACTGGAATCTGCTCGGAATCTTCTCGGACACGATTGAGATTATGTTCACATTTGCTGAATCCATTTTGCGTCATCACAGTTTGAGAGGAAGATTTTGGCAGATTGTTTCGTTCAGAGAGCATTTTGTGTTACAACCTATGATGCTTGAATGATGCATCTAAATGTGAAGATAGTTTTGTCTTCAATGTTGCTAAGTTTCACTTTTAAAATCTGGACCTGCTCGGTAACCGGCTGAAATGCCACCTTTGTTGGTTACCCCATTTCACAGAGGACGTTTAAATGTGGAAACCCAAGGTGCACCAAAGACCTCTTTGTACTGGGGAGACCTTTTCCACACTCTCGTAAACGTAAGTAACCTTGATGTCAAATTATTATTTTACACCTTGCAGCAAGCATTCGGAGCTGGAGTAAAGTTCTAGCTATCTCAAAACACAGACTTGGGGTGTTCCTGCTCAAATGAATCATTTTCGGACCCTAATTTCGATCTCGAGAGAGCTGATATATGATGTTCCTTTCATGCAGATGCCGAATGCCAGGTTCATGTGTGTTCTTGCGTGTACATACACGTTGCTTTTTGGAGGATTCGCAGTGCCGTTCTACTACGATGTGAGTTCCTTCTCTGTCAGTTGTTATACAGTCTTCGCTTTCAGTGTCCTTAACTTATTACTACAAAGAGTTGAAACTTGTGACTGAACATGCTCTTGTTACAGGCCTATAACAATTCCTGTATTCCGGGAGTTCTTAATTTCAGCCATGCCCTTTGGTTCAGGTAAGCTTCGATGGTTCCCTACTGAAACCAGAGGCCTAGGCCAGGAAAAAAAAATAATGGACTCAGACTCCTCCATTACCGGGCCTTTACAATTCATTGGATTACGCTGATTGGTAGTTTCCGCTTTCTAATCTGTTGATCATCGGTGACTCCTGTGCAGCGTCCAGACATCAATGACCATTGGTTAGTTCCGAATACCTATCGCATGTCCGGTTTCAACTATTGCACCTTCCATGTTTTCCCGTGGGAATTTGAATGCGTTCAGCCTGCTTAGATGACTGATAGCTCTTCTTATTGGATTGTCCCCAGGCTATGGTGGAGATTTGACCCCTGATCCACGATGTACAATGACGAACATTGTGGTGGTTATCCAGTCGCTCGTCAGTCTTTTGGTTGCTTATTCTTTGTTGGGTGTCTTCTACGTCAGGTCTGTCATCTTTCCTAGTAGAATTGGAGATGTCGTTTGCTTTACTTTGCATGCTTCAATAAATGACGTTTCGTTCATGACAAAGCGCGTTGTCGCAACTGGTATACTTCTGGTCTTTCGATTTTCTCTTTGTAGTTTGAATAGGAGCGGGTTCCGAAAGCATGATATTTTAATTCATCACGTCTCTGATCATCACGGTTCTTTAATTTCAGGGTTCTAAAATTTGCACTTACGATGGAATCTTCTATTTGATACTGGACAGGTTTGCTCGTCCAGCTCGCCGAGCACAAACTTTAATCTTCAGCAAGAAAATGGTTACGTACGAGGTAATGCCTTCTGTACACATGGTCGATGATTAATTTTTTTGTTTAGCTGAATCTGCACAGTTATCTAGTTCTGGACTCACAGAGGATTTCCCACATGCAACAGGAAGATGAAGTCCGTGTTCTGGCGTTTCGAATGGCAAATGTGAGGAAACATCAGATTATAGAGGTACTATAAGCATGGTGGCATATTTCTCTAACTCATTCGTATGCTCCTCTTCTAGTATAAACATGCTCTTGTACTTCTCTACCAATCCTGTTTACTGCAGCTAATGATACACTTAGTGTATTTGCATGCTTGGTGATTTATATGAAATATGGGTCGACGCAGGCTAATGTCCGTCTTCTAATTGGACTCAACAATGATCTCACCGACGAAGATGAAAGCGTATTCCACTTCACCACCCTTCCGGTTTGTTATTAACCCTGAAACTGAAATGCTGAGGAAAGTGTGTACGGTTTGAGTTGATAGCCATATTTTGTAGTAACCAAATCTGCTAGGAGAATCTTCGTGTACCAGCACTGTCTCCAAAGGTTTTGCCGAGGTATGGGCTTGTCTTTAACCACAAGCAGACTTGCCGCTGCAATGAAGTGACCACGTCTGACGGCGGATATTTTGTAGAAGTTTCTCGACATTATTAGCTGGGCAATCAGCAGACAGACGAGCTGCTTTCGTGACCCATAAACTGTTTTAAGGGATACCTTTTGGGGGGCTTTATATTGGAGTTTACGGGCACTTTTTGTGGCCCGGTACTGTTTGCTTGCTATTGCTGTATTCAAGACGACTATGATGCTCTCATGTCGCTTAGTTGTCAAGAACTCTGTATTGGAATGGCTTCTTGCGGATGCTTCTTTTGCCTTTTCTATTCTCTTGGGTTAGACGACAATCATTCTTCAGTTGCTAGATGTAGCTTCTATTATCAAAGAAATTTAATTTCGGAGTTCGTCTATGCGGACTTTAGAGGCAGCAGTGATATAATTAGTCAACTGATTGGCAGGTCGTTGGTAGTAGCCAAGTTTTTCTCGGGTTACCTTCCACTGTTAAACATCCAATTACTTCTGCAAGCCCGCTGTATGGACTATCTCTCCAGGTGAGTAACACTAGGAACGTACATGCTTCGGGTGACTTCGATCCGGATGTTTACTTTTATTCTTAATCGGTAGAAGTGCTTACCACTCTGTTCCCAAGGTGCATACTCACATGCTTTCCTGACTTTGTCCCGTCACGAAGCTGGGTTGATAGTTTTCCATCTTGCGCATCAAGTCATATACCTTCTCTATGTTTCTCCCTTGTCAGCTCTCTCTCGTGGGCTCTTCTGATTTCTTCTACCAGTGAACTTGGAGACGACAGCACTGCAAGAACGTTACCTTGCAATTTGCATCCTCGCCAATAGATTTTTGAATTTGTGTTTGTGGAAAAGCGGGTATTTCTCTAAATAGGTCAAGCTTGTATCAAGCAGGACATGGAAGATGCCGATGTGGAAATACTGGTCTTGCTGGAAGGTGTGGATGCCTCTACTTCGAGCAAACTTCAAGGTTCGTAAGAACTCCAGTACGATTTACTGAAGCTTTACCGAGCATTTCTTGCTTCAGCAAACCTTGAAGATGGTTCTCTTTACCTTAAAAATTTAATGTCTAACACACGTTTCTCATGAAAATTTTCCTCCTTCAGCACGACGTTCATATCGCCCATCTGACATTTGCATCGACCACCGCTTTGAGTATGTTTCTTCTGCAATCTGTCCTCGTAGCGCTAGCATATCTTTTTTAGTAATTTGCCCCTGTGTACCGTCCTGGCTTTTCCTTTCATTACAGGATTTGCATGACTACATTTACAAGAAACGCTAAGGTGATGATTGGTTAAACTTTATTCGTGATTCTTGTACAATGTCCAACAAAACAACAATATTGATGTTCCATATGCTCGCGTTCATGAGTGCAGGACTATCGTGAAACGTACACATAGTGGTCGACGATGCGTGGTAAATTGTCATATTCAAATGCTGGCTTCGTGATATGGTTAGGCAAGATGCAGAAAGGCACTCCATGGCGGTTTAGGATCTTATACGTAGTGGTAGACAATACGCAACTTCCGTATGAACCATAGCAAAAGCGGGCACCTCCAAGGGGTCTGTGGATAAGGTTGGAAGTATTGGGACATTGATCAACTGGAACGTGTTTCCTGTTTTGTAGGATTTCACAAAGTTTGATTCAGTGCTGCCAGTCTCGGTCAATGTGCCTACAAGACCAATGGCGAGTGTGCCTCCGTCTCCAGCTGTTTCTGCCATGCGATTGCCTGATATTTCAAATCTTCATCAGCACCGCTTTCCGGACACCAATTACCTCTATCCTACCGGGGACCTCGTTGAAGAGAATGTAGATTTACCTGAAACAAACACACCTAGCCCTGACAGTGATGGAGCATACATTGCGATAGAAGGCCAAGATACAGTGGCTGGATTGAGAGTGAACGTACCCCCAAGAACGAGTGTACAGTGGGATCGCAAGGGTTTGGTAAGGAGCATGCCAGATCTACTTGATAGTGAGATTCTCAACGGGCATGTGGAGGAGCCTCAGTTCAAAGGACGGCAGGAGCTCGAACAAAGGGTATATTTCATGGCCTTCTCTTTTCTGTCCACATCCTAAAATCCCTGTTGAACTGGCAAGTGAATGCTGTCATACGGTTTTCTGTGCAGTGTGGATATGAGGTCGTGGGTCTACTCATAAAGCGTACAACGTGTGGTTGCAGGTTCTGATTGCTGAAGCAAGAGCGTATAAATGGAAGCAAATGGTGATTGACCTGGCCTCCCGAATACAGGAAACTTTATTGCAGCCTACCACGGCTGCAGCTACTGATGCCGGTCCCCTCATAGCTAGTGCCCAACAAGCTC
Source organism: Lunularia cruciata (assembly GCA_948567375.1). Classification (NCBI taxonomy): domain Eukaryota; kingdom Viridiplantae; phylum Streptophyta; class Marchantiopsida; order Lunulariales; family Lunulariaceae; genus Lunularia; species Lunularia cruciata. The sequence goes on along the minus strand of OX419757.1, from coordinate 3,423,886 downwards.
TCTCTACTGCCTTGAACACCAAGTGATGTCACAGTGGCTGTGAGGACCGGTAGAGATGTGATTATATCTTTTGTCAGGTTATGATGGGGAGTCCGTGGCGTGGCTGAGCTATACTCTATGGATCAAGTGTTTCTCATTCTTTCCCACCTGAGCGCCATTTCTCCGTCTCCTCGGCTTCTGAGTGTTAGTGAGCTAGTATTGGCTTGATTTGTCCAACCCTCTTTGCGAAGGGGCTGTGATACTCAATTTTATGATGGCCTGTTCTTCTCTTTTACACATTTCAGATCCCCAGCCTTCAGTAGTCACCATGTTGTTGCGTGAGAAGGTCAGAAAATGAGCTACCTGCGGAGGACTTGAGAAAACGCTTTTCAGTCCATCTTCAGACATGTAGAGGCCGATTGCTAGAAGAAGAGTCGAGAATGGTGGGGGTTAGCGGATCATACATCTCTTGTGGCAGAATGGACTATTTCGATCTGCAACTAAGTTCATATACTTCTTATGTAGGACGCTTCAGGTAGAGAGGACTAAATGCACCCTAACGGGATGGAAAGCATCATTTACTGGAAGAGGGGTAACGGATTACAGGTGTTGTGCTTCTGCACACATTACTTCTTGTGTTGAATCAGTGACCTGCTTAGAGGTTCTTGAAATTTTGCCCATCCTCTCTACTCCAACACAGACAGAGGGGGACTTGTTATCACCGTGAGGGAGATGCAACTATGGCGTGCGCAGTCAGTTGATTCAACCTACCTGGAGGCTAACGTAAATAGTTGCGACATCTCATTATGAATATTAGGTCAGTTCGATTAGCCCAAGTAAAGCTACAAATCTTCTAGAAACGGTGGACCTTGTATTTTACTTATTCTTGTGGATCTTGTACTCCCCGATTCCACCATGTAGGTACATGCCTTTCTGCGTATCACAGGTTGCAATGACGGATTAGCACCGATCGAAGCTGGGTATTTCAGTTTTATGCTTGATATTGGATTCTAGAGGCCGAACTTTGGCCATTTACTTGTATTTTAGAAATTGGATAACATCACGTTAGGAATCCATAGACCTAGCTTAGCCCATTCGGCGACCAAACTTAGTGAAGCAATGAAATTTTGGCTTCATCATCTCCGGAAGTCTAGCAGAAATTAACATAAGGGTGCATATATATTTGTTCTCATGCGAGAAGGTATTGCTATCCCCTTTGGTGCACTATATCTTGTGACGGAGTGATCAATAAAATGGCTTCACATGTTATGATTATCTTCAAAGTACACGTTTTGCAGAGGATATATGATTTACAATGTTGAAAATGAACGTGGGTTGACTGATTCTGCACTAAACATGATTACGTCTTGGCACATGTTCAGGGTCGTTCAGGGTCAAAAGAGATCATTGTATCGAAATGTACGCTCACTATCTCTATGTGTCTGTTATGAACATTTAATTTAGTTCTGACTCCGGAAAAGGACCCCATGGTGTCAGCTTACAGGATATGCCTCCATAGAGGATGGAGCGCAATCTTGTGCTTCTCTGTTGTGTTTTGATTAGTTTCAGTGTACTGATCACAGGCAGGGCAAGCGACACCACCAGCGACGTCTCTAGATTACACATCAGTCACTGAAGTGTCGCACCTGACCTCTGGTTTATACAAACTCGCACGACTAACAGTCATGCTACATCTGAAGTCACGTGCACATCCCGATATGAACTTCATTCCGGTCTTAGTTATGTAGGTGAAAACTGTACGGAGACCACGAAATCTAAGTGAAACCATTCCCTGCAGTTTTGCATGCGGCAGAACAACAGTTCGCGAAAGCGTCGAGATAAAGCTCACACATATAGCTGGAAGAGAACAGAATCATAAGGTGGTCTGGATACTTCTTTTGTTTTACAGGGTTTTTACGCACTTGTTGTATGAATCGTACGAGGGAGGCAGTGATGGACAATCCCGGGGAGGCATTTCCAACTTTACTGTTAGCTAATTGCATTTAATGAATCACGCCTGCTTCAAAGCACTTCTATTCTTGAGTGCAGGTTCAGAGATTCATGCCATGTCGGTTTCACTAACTACGCAGTACCACTAGTCCGATTAGCTCCTGACAAACCTATCTTTTATTCATTTATTCAATTTAAGCTATAGCGATCTGGTGTTGTCCGTCGGCCACAGAAAGTACTCAAACACATGCTCTAAGTAGCTCTGTACTACAGAAGCCCACCCTCTTTATAGACGTGTACAAACGAATGAAACCCGTTCGTTAGAACAAGGATCTTTACCCACGTTATGATGTATGAGTAAATCTAGAGATAGGTGGATTTACTCGTACACCACACCACCTCAAGAGCATACTATCCAGTCGAGTCTGGAGAAAGTGAATCAGAATACAAATTTCTATCACAGTAAAAAAGTTATAAGGTATTATGTACAGCTGTGGCTGCCGGTCACTCACCACAGAAATGGAGAACACAGATAACAAGATCAACTTATCCAGCTCAAAATCTTAGATTATTGCTCAGAAGACCTTCTAAAACAGTCTAGTATCCTCCACCAGGATGAATGATCAAACTAATGATCCTACCGCCAACTTCTCTTGTGTTGAAGCATTTTGTACGCATTCCAGACTCGCTCGAACTTGGCCTCCGCATCTGATTTACAAGATCCTAAAATACATCAATATATAGCGCCAAGGATCTTTATGATCAACTGAACGCACTACGGCGACATTTGGTATGATGACCATAATGTGCAATAACACGTAAATATCAACTTCAACTTGAAAGTACTCGAACATTAAAACTGCTGAAGAGGAGGCATAGAAACTTAAAGTATGAACTGAAGCTGACCTCTTCCGGGGTTGTGATCAGGGTGATACTTCAAAGCCATCGTTCGATATGCAGACTGCGCAATTCAGTTTTGTTATTGTTAGAAGTTAGACTATTCAGAAAACCACTAAAAGCGGAATCAAACGACAATCCCTATGTTAAAGTTTTCTGCATTGTACCATGACTTTCAAATATGGTAGGTAGAGTTATATTGGAGAACATACCCTGATCTCTACTGGTGAATAAGGTTTATCCCTCCTGTTTTTGACATACAACATAAACAAGAAGTTTCAGCAAGCATATGCACAGTCGGCCCTTTGCATCGAAAACCAGCTTCTATCAAGATTCGATGTTATCGGGCTGTAAGGCCCACGTATGACGATATACCGATATGGAACAACAACCAAAATCTCAAGGAAATTATCCGCCAGAGTTCCTTGTAAGAAACGTAAAGAAGTCCCCAGTTGACATCAAGATTCTCACAACTTGGAAAGCGAAGGTCTTGCACTGATCATGACAACCAAGGTCCATGTGCAAATGAGATTTTGAATTGACGAAGCGTGAGTACCTCTTCAGCCCGAGAATTGTGAAGGGATCATTCTTGTCGACAACCTCCTTTGGACGCTCAATCTCTGGTTTTCCGTCCCAGAATAGCTTCTCTGCCTGTTCTCTCATGTTATGATACCTTTGGAAGTATGATGTCCAGTACGTCTCTTGCCCTTTCTTTTCACCCCACAATTTATCATCAGGATTCTCGTCCGGTTTCTCAAACCACAGAATTATCTTCATCGTCACATCAATTCAATTTATATCCAAAAATCAGCAGAGTACAATCAAACATGACGAGAACCTTCAGAAAAATTTAGCATTGGAGGTTTTACCTCCAGGTAGATTCATCACTGTCAGCTGGATTCGATCAGCTGATTAAAGGCTCCGGAAAACTTAATTACCCAGAGAATAAGAAATGCGATGTACCTCTGTCTGCGTAAGTCGAGAAGCCATCACCCGTTTGAGTCTCGTAGCTTGAACTTGTTTCTTGGTCAGGTTTTCATTCACAGTAGGAGCGGCACCTTTCTCGATCACTTTCAAAAGGTTTCTATCTTCAATTCCTCGTATCAGCAGCATTTCTCCTTCCACGATCCAGAATTCTTCTTCCCCAGCAGGTGAATTCCCGTAACTCCTGGATACCCGATTCCCCCTCCCTAAAACCGAACCCCATCCTTGCGATCCCGCACTTGCAATCCCACGCAGAGCAGCCACTGCAGTAGCTCCACCTTGAAGCCCTGGCATTTCTGAACTCTTCAAGCTGTCTCTGAAGCTTTTCTATCTCCTCCAATCTCCAGAATTTCAGTCCCGACATTCAACATCCTCGCATTCCTCGCACACAATTGATCGCACAAAGGGAGTGGTGGCTCCACTCCATTGCATTTGCAAGATTTCTCCACCGACACTTCTGTTAGTCAAATTCGCTGCTACAGATTTCTTTAGGGTTTAAGGTTTTAGATTCAATTCGAAATTTGGACTATCTACAGTGTACTGGTGAGAAGTGAAACATTCTAATGCCTTAAGACGACGATAAGTATTCCACTTACATCTTATTCCTTAAGATGATAATAATAAGAGGAGAAAACAAAGAAGAGTAGGGGAGATGATTATTATCAAGCTTCTGAATATATCACACATTAAGATTGATGTAGACAATGAAGATAAAAAAGAAGAGGCAACTAACCGTATTATTACGCAAGTTTTTAAGTTGACTTTGTTTACATGAAGATGGTTCGCTTCCTTTGCCATTGGAAGAGTAATGTAATTTGTATTGTTAGTCGAATTGAAGTTGTTGGTTTGTGCAGAACTACCAAAAGCAGTTTACTAAAAGTGGTTTACTAAAAGCAGTTTGCGCCAAGAAGGTTTAAAGAAGAGGATGACAGAGGACGTTTAAAATTCCACAAGGTGAGAAACACAATGTGGAATACGGTGCCAATTTTAATGAGGTGATGTTCAGATAACAATTGATGAATGTTTAAGATTTAGATGATATGGATTTACACCCTAGGTTATGTTTCAACAAGAAAAACTAAGTCCAAAGGCTCAAATGTTGGTTCACTGTATAAATGGATATCGAGTTTGATGTTCATGACAATGTATTTGTTGACAACTTGGTAAGTAAGTATCGCATTATTATGTTGGCTTAAACATTTGAGAGACCAAGCTTTGTGTAAGTTAGTATAAAAATGAAATTTCTTTATCATTGAATTAACATTAGCATCCAAGATCTTTCGATTGTAAACCAACGTAAGATTTATCAGAAACACATTTTTGTTCACGAAAAGCAATAATGTTAGGGTAACCAATAAATACCAAAGTAAAGAGAATAGTTGAGATGATTTAGTACATGAGAGTCTTGCTCCTGATCTATTCTTCAAGCCCCCATCACACTAATATACCAATGGAAGTCCTCTACTTATATAAGATTGCCAAACTGTCACTAATGTTTGGTTTATGGGGAGAAAGGGTTAATTAATCACTCTTCTTTTGAATGAGTCAGTTAAACATCCTTCATCCTTCAAGCTTATTTGTCTTTTAGCAATTTTTGACAGCTGAATTTCTCCGAACTAGCAAGGATACCGATGATTGACAGTCATACTCCGCGGGAAGAGCAAGGACCCAGATGCAGGCGACCGGGTATTGGCAGTCAAGGTCTCAAGGACGAGAGAATGGATTGCGTTTCCCGCCAGTCCATGGGCACAGTTTGAAGAGCTGTACTGCCGCCTATCTCGATGATTTCTGGTGTCTCGTGCACAGCTTTTGATCACCGCGAGAGGAAGGAGCGGTTTTGTAACCAGCTTATCTTTGTCGAGAAAAACGGTCAAGACTTCTGTCAGCAACTGCGTACTATGTTACTCGACGTTATTAAGTGCGCAAAGTCGTGGGCTTCTCCTTACGAGAACAAGGACCTGCAGATATTTTTACCAGAAAGTATGGAATCTTATCTCATTCTAGCCGATCATTGGCATGTGTTCAGACACTGAATGCTTGACGGGAGTTTGAACAAGTCTTCTAACGGACCATCAATTGTGGTTCTCATCTTCATCAGTACGCTAGTATAATGCGTATTTGTTTCTTCCCTCCGTTTGAGTTGCCTGCTTGGAGGTCCCAACTGACTCCACTGCTTTCGTGAATAAACAAATTGAGCTTAATCTTCGAAGAAATCTGCAGTTTTCAGAGCCTTTCCCTTAAAATTGAACTTTCTGAGAGGTCACTGTTAAATGATGTTTTCTTTCGTAAAGTGGAATAGTTGTTTGTCTAAATATATCAAAAACCAAAGAATAATCTGCAATTTAAAAGAGAGTGTTTCTCGTCATATCTGCTCTATCAACGAGACAAGCATTGAGACGCAGAGAATTGGATTGAAGGGAGTAATTTTCTTTTATCTCATGGAGGAGTTCTTCCCTTTCCCGGTGGTCCGGTTTAGGGTTGAACCAGTGCATAAATTATGAATATTTTCCTTGTTTCAGTTCATTTTGGTTTTTCCGCCAAAGGATTTTAGACAGTGCACAATGTGTAGTTAAGCCCTCCAAAATGGTACGGTGGATGCAGGGAGCTCATCCCACAGCTGTGAGGTGGGCAGCAGCTTTCGGAATTTCGAACAAGGTTCAAAATATCTTTGAACCGTGCATCTCATCCGAAGTTTGTCATCCACTTTCAGCCTGTTCTGCATTTCGTCCACTCCATCCGAGAATTGATGTTTTTCCCTTGAGCTTTGCCAAATCTTTTGTATCAAGGGACAGGGTCTTTGCCGCCATTAGGATTCCTTATAGTTCAGAATCTGGAGCTGAATCGCGTAACGGAAGAAGGCATCAATCTAGTCATTCTCAGGTTTCTGTAAAGGGCTCAACAATGGCATCCGGGGAACAGCCAGTGAGGAGCTATCAAATTGTAATTGCTGCATTACGGAATATGGGAATTGGAGTGAATGGGGGTTTGCCATGGAATCTTCCATTAGAAATGAAATTTTTCTCCCAGGTAACTTCCAGAACCCGGTCTCCATCCAAAAAGAATGCGGTGATTCAAGGTCGACGATCCTGGGATGCCCTTCCAAAGAAATACCAACCGTTGAAAAACCGGTTGAATGTGATTCTGAGTCGGACGCTTAGGCCGGGGGATGTTCACGAGCCTACACTGGTTTGCGATAGCCTGGACAGTGCTTTGACTCTGCTTGCCACCCCACCGTATGCCTCAGAAATAGAGACGGTATTTGTCATTGGAGGCGCAGAAATTCTCAGGTACTGTCAGCCATGAAATCTAGCAGGAAAAACAAGGGCTAAAACCATCGTTTAGATGTTTTTCCTTGCTCAGCTTGTCATCTTCATGTATTGGTTGTATATTCTTCATTCTAACCTCAGGGGAGTGGGGTTTTGTAGGGAGTCCATGTCAGCTCCACTATGTGATGCAATCCATCTTACAGAAATTGATGCCGATATCGAGTGCGATACTTTTAGTCCGCCTGTGGATAGAAGCATTTTTACGCCATGGTATACCTCGGCACCCGTTGTGGAAAATAACATGCGATACAGTTTTGTTACGTATGTACGAAGAGGACGCAATCGGACTAACAACGGACAGCAGAACCTTCATGGCATTGCAGTGGCAGCAGCTCCTCAGAACGCCGGGGAGGGCAATTCTAGTGAGCGGTCAGAAGACTTGGAGTCTATCCTACCAGAATGCATTGTTCCCAGACATGAAGAGTATCAGTACTTAAATCTTATCGAGGATATCATTCAGAACGGCACAGTGAAAGGAGACCGGACTGGTACTGGAACCATCTCTAAATTCGGTTGCCAGGTGATTTGCCGTTCGCCCTTCAGAATTCTGAAGTAACCTACAATTAAAACTTTCATGAAAATTTGTTCAGTGCTCATTTCCGAACATTGTGGTAAGATGTCTTTCTGCAGATTTCAGTTTATTCTGGTTCTTCCTAAGTCGTGAGGAACATCAGAACCAAGTTCGATCTCCTACAGATGCTCTGATGAGCTACTCCCACTAGGTTCATCCATCACTGGAATTTAATGGAAAGAAATTAACTCATTATTTGACTTTGCTTCGCGCATCGCTACGTACTGAACTGAAAGTGAATGGCTAGCGAAGCAGTTTGATCGCATGTATTCCTCATTTTCCCTAAAACTTCAGATGGTTCCCTTGCTCCAATTTGGCTGCATTATGTGAGGACATCCTGCTAAGATGATATAGAATTTGCGGTGCAGATGCGTTTTAATTTGAGGAAGTCTTTTCCCCTCCTCACAACCAAGGTATGAAAAGATATGTTTCATTCGAGGTGTTTCTCCTCCAGAAACAGTCATTAGTTTTAGTCGGATCTTATGATTTCTGAACTATTTCACTATCTGTAACTTGCTTCTTAGTAAATTATGGCTTCCAACTTCTTACGTCTGGCCTTCATGCTGCAGCGTGTTCATTGGCGAGGAATAGTGGAAGAGCTGTTGTGGTTCATCAGCGGATCCACCAACGCGAAGGCAATGCAGCTTTCTGCAACTTGTATATGAGTTTGGTAGGATAGAAGTTGTGAAGTGGTTTGTGGCTGATTTCTTCATGCCGTTTTCTCTTATCCCGAGCAGGTTCTTCAAGATAAGGACGTACATATCTGGGATGGAAACTCAACAAAGGAGTATTTGAGCAGGTGCCAACTCGTTCTTCTGTACCTTTTGTTGAAGAGTTTTTGAGATCGCTCAGCCTTTACATCCAATTTGTGCGCGTTCAGAAACTCAAAATTGTATTCGGAGCTTACAGGGATGCTATTGTCCCTTCCTGGGATTCTCACTGTCTTTCCGTTGTGGTAAAGGTGTCGTATACTATCTAGACATGTTTTTGACAAGGTTATTACACCTCCAAGGTGGCATTCTGAACACCTTCTTATAATTGATGCAGCATCGGACTTCCTGAAAGAGAAGAAGGTGATCTGGGCCCTGTTTACGGCTTTCAATGGAGACATTTTGGTGCGAAGTAAGTCATATCCTGTAGTCGTTTCTATCCACGTTCTCCGGTCAAGCAACGGAAATTCTGAAAAAGAAAATTACAGGAATACTTTTCTGCTCACAGTGGACAGAGATGATTACCTCGTTTATACTCTTCTTGTTCCTTGATTCTATTTTTCTATTCTAAACTAAGCTGCTGGTTCTGGTCGTAGGTACACGGATATGCATGCAGATTACTCTGGCCAGGGGTTTGACCAGTTGGCAGATGTGATTCACAAAATACGCACGAATCCAAATGATCGGCGGATCATGCTCTCTGCTTGGAATCCTGCGGATCTGCACTTAATGGCGCTTCCTCCTTGTCACATGTTTGCTCAGGTTTGGCTTAGATTCTTCATCTAGGAGATCTGAGAAAGTTCAAGGTTATTCTATATAGCAGGTGTTGCATCAACATATTTCTGTAGGCCTCTCGTGGCCATTTTCTTGGAGACCATCATGGTTTCTGCCAACGCAGTTACTGCCAGTTCCTGTCTTGTGCACATCCCTGATTAAAAATGATAGGAAACAGCATGAAATGTGGTATCGAGAGGTGTAGTGGCAGATGTGAGCAAGTAGTTTACATGCCAAATACTGCCAATATTTGGAGTTGTCGTAGGACGGCGGGTGCACCTTTGGTAGAGATCGAACTTACCTTTTTGGCTCTCACTCACAACCTTCCCTTTTTCGTTGTTCTTTCAGTTCTACGTTGCCAACGGGGAGTTATCGTGTCAAATGTATCAACGTTCATGTGACATGGGGCTAGGAGTTCCATACAACATTGCTTCCTATTCTCTCCTTACTTACATGATTGCTCATGTCTGTGGTAATGATCTATGATCCATGTCGCTATCACTCTATTTTCTTTCTTTTCAAGCTAGCAGAGGAGTCTCTCCACTCTTCATCCGATGACTCACGTGTTAACGTCCAATAGAGATTGGACGTTAACATGTGTGTCATCTGATGGATTGGATTGCCCGTCTCTGAGGGTACCTTGTAAGATATGGGAAAACCACGATATGCAATGCTGAACGCTAACATCTATTCTCTGGCGAAAAATAGAATTTGCAAGAAGTGGCTCTTCGATTTTAATTCATTTGTCACTTGGCAGATCTGGTCCCTGGTGATTTTGTGCATGTTTTGGGTGATGCACATGTTTACGCGAACCATGTTGAGCCACTTGAGAAACAGCTAAAGAACAGGCCCAAACCATTCCCTGTAAGTTCTCCGCTATATCTTAAATTTCTTCTATTACTTTCCAAATTCTTTTAAAAGCTTCGGAACCAGGAATGGCACTTTTTTCTGACTTTCATCCCTCAAGATGGCAATTCTTGCATGGCAAGTTGGCCATGGATCTCTTCGTGGTTGGTCTGCTCGAGCACCCGTTCTTATAAAAGCAATTTTGCAGGAGTTGAGAATCAAGTCTTCGAAACGTGACATCGATTCATTCACGGCGGATGATTTTGAGTTGATAGGCTATCAGTCCAGCGGTAGGATTGCAATGAAAATGGCTGTGTAATTCTGTTACCCTGATCATGTTCCTCATTAGTTAGTCATTCTCATTAGTTGGTCTTTCATATTGAAAGCACATTGTCATCAACACATTATGCCTGGACAATGCAACCAGGCATTTTTGTAGGTTGGTTACTGTAAAACACAGACAAAGGCCTGGCAGCGTTAGATATGGGATAGCTTAACCGCGAGTTTATCCCTATATGGTAAACTTAGATAATTCCCTCTTTGGACTCTGAGCGTCGAAGTTATACACCAGCTGCACTAAGTGGTAACTTGGGAATCCTTTTCAATGGAGTTATCTCAAGCCATATAGTACACTGGTGCTTCTGTTAAACCAAGGGTGTCTTAGATCTATGAAATTGTTCATTGTTAGTTGGGTTCCAATCTCAAGTAGATCGCAGCCAACTCAGTGGCAGGATCTCGCAAAACTTGTACGGGTGTTCGTTATCGCTTCTCCAATGTCGGATGAACCCATGTTTGAGCGACTTGAAGCTGCAATGGATTTAAGCAGGGATCATTGGATTCATGAGTTCTTGTTCTACACCTCTTGGAGGTGTATCATTCTCCAGACTTGATTTGCGGTTCCACACGCCTCGGACGTGAACCACGTAAATTAGGCCTGCCGTTTGAGACAGAGCTCTCGCGTCACGGCTTACTATTTGGTTGAGTTGGATACAGTCAACGAAGCAACAAGTTAAATCTGACTGCCCCTCGAGACACAGCTCGGAAAAGGAGGCTATTATTTTGTTACCAATTTGTCGTAACTAATGAAGTAAATAAAATAAGGGTAAACAAGCAAACATGTGATTTATTCTAACTCTATCAAGACAAACAAACATTAGTTAACTTGTTTTATAGGCAAATATTTCTTTTTAGAGATATCTAGTTCTGAACTAGACAGACGGGGCCTATCGTAAAAACCAAGGAACACTACTCGACTTGACCTCCATGAACTGTTCTCGTTTACTTCACATGGACCCTTTAATCAAATTCTAACAAGTACTTTTGTTAAGTTGCATCCACAATATATACTACAGTTTTAAGATGAAATCAAACCAAATGTGTGGTGGATAAAATCATCAACTGAAGTTACTTAGAATTTTATTTTCTTATAATAAATTTCTTATTTTTCAACATCATGATTACAAACATTTCAAGATATAAAAACAAAATCAATACCAATAACAGGAAAAAAACACACATACTTGAAGAAGAAATTGAATGATGTGGTTGTAATATTGATTAAGTGAGTGCAATCTTGCTAATTTACTTCTATAAATGGATCATGGAAAAATTCCCATATTATCAAGGAATTGTATTTCATTCAGCCCTTTTCTTCTAAAGTTATAGAAATAAGCATCCATGCATCCTATATGAGATTTATTGTAAGATAATACAACCACAATAGGATAAGGTCTTAGATTTACTTTTTGATATGGTGATCTAACTTCGATCTCCAAAAGTAGAAGAGTGTAAATCCATTTTTTATTTTCAGTTGTCACTATCTCTTAAAATATGTGGTGAGTACGTATATTTTCCCCTTTCCTGCCGTTTCCTTTTATCTTGTAGTTAAATTACTTAGTGAAAACAATGAAAAAATAAATCTCTTTGCAATTCTTGCCGTTTCCTTTTATCTTGTAGTTACATTACTTAGTGAAAACAATGAAAAAATAAATCTCTTTGCAATTTTTGTCTCTGTTAAAAGGTTTCAAGATTTTTGCCATTTCTCAGTCTTGTTACTTTTATTTTGTATGGTAGTTTATTCTTCTAGGTTGCATTCTTTTGTATTTGTAGTTTGTAGTTCTAGTGTTTTTGCCTCTTACAAATTTCAAGTTGTTTTTGTATGAATCCTGTAGTTGTTTCTTGTGCGTTTTGCTTTATTATTCCTCTTCTTGATTCTCTTATTTTTTTCGGAAACATAAATAATTCATGTTGTTTTTAAGAATAATCATTTTATCATTTTATCTAGTTTATAAACTTTGAGATTTGAGTAAAACTTCTTTAAAAGGAATAAATGGGCCATATCACATACAAGGATTGAAGTATTCTGCTTCAATACAAGTATAGTTCACTTCATTGTGTTAGAGGTATCCTAACTTACTTGTGAAATTAGCAAAAAAACTACACATGCTTGATAAGATGACTTAAACATTTCTGATTAGCTTTAGTATATAATGTAGCTTATCGTCACTAAATAGATAATTGTCTTATATATTTTGTTGTGGAAGTGAGAATAAAAAATATAAATATAAATATAAAACATAAAAGTATAGTTTAGGTTGATAAACATATGGATATAAAATTTAGGTGTATAACAGATTATTTATCTTCTTATGGAAACAACATGAGGTTCTTGCGTATGTTTGGAGTGATAATTTCTGGTGTTATGAATATTGAATAAAATTAGGATTGAAAAAAAATCTCAATAATCCACAGTAAATATTGATTAGTAGTCCATGTATTATTGATTATATATAAAACCAGAAGGAGAATTTATAAAAAAAATAGCAATTTTTTTGACATTTTCAAGTTGTAAGTTTGATTTATAATAATCTAGAGAAGCATATCAAGAAAAAATTACTAGTGGCTCTTCATATATTCCAACTAAATAATATTTCAAGAGCTTCCTCCCTTTATTAAGAAATAATATATTACTTGAAATATAGTATAAAAATGAAATATAAGAGTATAATTAAGTTTATCATACTCATATCATCACAGTTCAGCTTAACTGCACATTTATCCAAAGAATCAAGTTAAAACCATTTTATTCTGCAAATGAACATCTAATCATAGGTTCTAAGGAACTATATCTTAAAATTTAATCTATAAATAAGTAGCTAATTTCATCATGTGATGGAATATAATTTATTCTCTTTGAAATACTAATTTTCCTATTTCACCAAATTTTTATTTAAGTGTTTTAAATTTGGAAGATTGCTTAAATAATGAATGGTACTTAGATATGTGTGACTTGAAATATCAATTATAGCATTCAAAAAGATCAGGTAACATATTCAAAATTTATCAAGTACTTCTTCTTTGAGTTTATTTTTTTCATTTATCATGTTTGAATAGATATACGTACTAAATTTTTATCAGTTTTCCATGCTCAAAAATATCTTTTGACCTTTTAACTTGATGGGTCATCCATTTCTTAATGTCGGAAGGTAGAGAAGCTTTCCTTGGATTCTTTGAAAGTTTAAACAGATACTTTCCTTTCTTTCAATTTTTACTTTTCCACGCATATCTTTCTAGATGATATATATATATATATATATATCATCTAGACTTCTTCTTTAGTAACATAAAGAGACAAAATTTTCTCTTTAGGAATCTATAGTTGATGATAGGGTACAATTACAACAAATTCTTTACAACAATTACACATTCTTTTTATGTCTATATATATGGATACACTATGCTTGATGATCATAAGGAGGAGATTAAAATTCTAAACAAGTATATTTTTATTCTTATGCAGATCATATAATATATACTATACGTATCAATCTGATAGGAAAATCTGTATATGTATACACGGATTACTTTCATAGTAATCTTGTCAAAAGAATAAACTATCATATTACGAAACTTAGAGCTTAAGAGAGATATGTAGAGATAGTTGAATTGAATGCAAAATTGGAAAGAATCCATCACCGCTGTAAAACTATATAAGATGGAAAGATTAGTGGGAGATGACTAAAGATAGGATATATTTAAAAATATCTATTTTATATATGAGTAATCATTCAATTTATAAAGCATAATTCATAAGATCTGCTTAAAAGATTTGAACTGAACCACTATGTTGAAATTTTTTATATATATTATATTGTATAGAATCTAGATTTAGCATTGATTTTAATAAAATTAATAATTTAATTTAAAATATACAATAATTATTTATTTAAAATTTAATAGTAATAAATTTTTTATTTACTAGTGTTAGAATGTTAACATAAATCTTATATGTAAAATGTTCAGTCGATAAAAACATATCAACCAGGAAGAAATATTTAAGGATATGAAATAAAAGAAACAACCCATCTGCATTGTAAGTACCAATATTTCAGCTAAAAATATATTATGAGAATCAAAAGTTTCAAAAAGAAAAGGACGAGCATTCTCTGCATCAAGCAGAGAAATTATTCTGGATGTTTCAATGTTGTATTGAAACATTATCCATTTCAAATATTCATCAATAAATTATCAATGACAAACAATCCAAAAGCACTCATTTCATCTCTCAACTTGAGCTTCATATAGGAAAGTACAAGCAATAATATTATTTAGAAAAAATATCAGCAAAATAAAAACATACATGATCAAGTAATTAGTTTAGAACTATTCATATTACAAAATAAACATATATATAAACATATAGAAACCAACTCAGAAAATTTTACTGGATATTGTAAGAAATTTACATTTCACAAGGTACCTAACATCTGTAGTGTAAAGATAAACTCACGTTTAGATTATGAAAATCACCATATCAAATAAATTTTATTCACAAGTTTATTTAGAATTTCTCAATTCTTTTGTAGACACTCGTAAAGCCACATAAGGAAACATCTTAATTTGTTGAAGAGAAAAGTCAAATCATGATGGATTATCGAACATATGAAGATAAAGATCATTGTTATCTAAAACGTTAAAATAAAACAGTTAGTTTTCAAGTGAAGTCTACTTTCAAGAACGACCTGCTGCAAACCAAATTAAACCAAATTAAACCAAATTAATTTAACAGCTAAATTATCTCGAGAGTCGATGGCATATAATCACTACGAGATAGTATATTTATTAAGATGCAACCACCACGGCTGAATATGATTTGCTTTGAATACAGATTATAAGTAAATCAAAAAATATTGACATATATCATGTCAACCAATTACATGATATACGTTAATAATTGTTTGATTACACGTTACGACATTTTTCGGGGATAGGATCTTTTTTCAGGGGCAAAATATGTAAACATAAACAAAGTAATGAAGATGATTACTTCCGGTCATATACCATTCTATAACTTGACTTTACTCGGAAAAAGTTTAATTTTAATCGGAAAAAAGTTTAATTGCAAAAGATTGAAAGCCAAATTCTAACTCAAACTAACTTAACCAACTTAGGGATCTCGCCAATCTAACAGACGTTAAGTTCGGCGAACAAGCTGCCGGGATAGTCGAGTTGTCTGTAGCGGTCTCCCCGTAATATCCACATGAAATGAAAGGGAAGGAAATCGACTGCAATCGATGAGACCACAGAGCTTTAAGGATAACCTGCTGAGCTCCATAGTGAACAAATAAGGACGTTGTTTTGTCACAGAACTTGAGATGTTCAAAATTCTTGAAAGAAGATTCGGCGACGAGTAGAAACCCTTTCATAGAACTCACCGAAAGAAAATTCATCTGAATGATAGATTGATCGTGGAAGGTTGACAGGACTAATTTGATCGATGAAAAGGCAAGGAGCGAGAAAATCAACCATCATTCACCGCAGGTGATTGATTGAAGGTGCTCGGCAATAGCTATGGCGACAATTACGGTTCCAATTTCTCAGCTCTTTGTAACGGTTGGTCGCAGCTTCTACCAAATTACAAATCCTCTCTCGGTTTTCATACTATGTAAAATTTTGCTCTGGCAATCTGCCCGTTGATTCTCTGTACACGTATAGATAATAGATAGATTACGTCCGTAGCGGGAACCAATTCTCGGATCATTTACATTTTCTTATACGTGCAAGCTCTGCTGAACTGATTCTAGAATTGGAATATGAATAACTTGTCGCTCAGCTTACTCTCGTTTTTGTAATGCGTTCCTATCGGGGTTTCCAGCGAGAGCGTGTTTTATTTAACTATGGTGCCGAAATCTCCAGAATCTAGGTTTGGAATGTTTCACACTCACGGCATATGTGCACTTTCGTGTTCACTGGTGAAATTTGACGGTTTATGACAGAATTCCTATCCCCGAAGTGCGTATGGCATAGTTGCTTTGGCAAAGAATGAGCGGACACAGAAGCGGAATGCAAAAGTTGTTACCAGCCCTGGGAAGGGATTTGATTCAGACAAGCGCAGTTCGAGGGACTCTGAGGTCAAAACAGGGGATGTAAGTCTCAGTTCAGCTGTTGAAGAAATCGACAAGACTAGCTTGAGTCAGGTAGCTGATGAGAGCAAGTATGCTCCTCTTGAGAGAGCCGTGGTTTTGACATCATGTATCGGCACTTCAGCAGCTATCGCTTTGGCAGGTCTTCTTGCGAGGCAGGTTTGTCCCCTTATTGTCAACCCCTACATGCTAGCTATATACATGAACTACAGGTATAGCTGTGCTGGAGCTCGTTTCTGAAGTGTCATCGATGCTGAATTTTCTATCACGGTTTGAAGAAATAAGTGCACCTTCTCATTCATTTCATGAACTTTTCTGTGTTATGGACTGTCATTCTAGGATTTGTCATTTGGTATAGGGAACAGAGAAATTGTAACAATCGGACTCTGTCGCAATTTGATAGGCCTCTCACACGGCTGCTTCAAGTGGTTGGTCCGTTCCAGATTGCACTTTACTCATGCCATGTAAGAAGTTATTATCTGAACGAACTTCTTTTGAGTTCTTGCTTTACTTTCTAGTCAAGCAGTGCCCTTGCATGTCTGAACATTTGCCTCTGATCACTGGTAGTTTGATAAAGAGCTGTGGTGTCGGCTTCCATGCTGAATTTGCTGTCAGTCTTTTGCTGAAAGTCCCATGCAAGCAAAGAATCATCATTTCTATTTCACCTGAAAGTTACCGG
Organism: Lunularia cruciata; assembly: GCA_948567375.1. Lineage (NCBI taxonomy): Eukaryota > Viridiplantae > Streptophyta > Marchantiopsida > Lunulariales > Lunulariaceae > Lunularia > Lunularia cruciata. The sequence continues at coordinate 3,406,748 of OX419757.1, read as the reverse complement.
AGGACCATACCGTGTGCCACACATGCCCGAAAACCACATGTGGAAGTTGACATAACCTTCAGGGTTGGAGTGGACTTTGCATTGATATTTGTTCGAAGTAGCCCTAGGTAAAGACGTTTGCTTTAGTTGAAGTATCCTCTATCCGTTGTTCCATCAGGTTTCGTAAGATAATGATATAAAAGGGTTTTGCAAGATATTATAACATCCATAAGAATCTTTTGCACGCCCCTGTGATGATGCTACCTGTTCTCTGTCCCTTGAATGCAGATACAACAGAGCTTTGGCATATTATTCCAACCGTGGGTACAGTAGTGCTAGTTTCTACTCTTCGTCAAATTCTGATTCGAGTGTGGCCCGATTTTGCCGAATCGAGCGAAGTAGCGAATTGTCGGGTGCTTAAACTTTACCTTGCTGCCAACAAGCCTACCGCAGGAAAAGCTCTTTTCCATTCTTATCATGATTTTGAACTGCTATCTTTCACTTAGCAATGTGCCAATACACCATTTGGTTGATGGTCTCCTGCCAGGTGCTGGGAAATCTCAAAGCTGTCGATTATTTCACAGTGGCCTATCTATCTGGCATAAGTGAGGTATGTCGAAAGTTTATTCCGTCCCTCTTGTGACTCTTAACAGGATTATGGGATGGTTTACGTTCGATTAATATTCATGTGCCGATCCGCCACTCCACTCTGGCTGGTATAACCAAGGGTATGCAATAACTACTGAGGTGTATTTGAGCTGCGTCTTTCTCCTTGTAAGTAAAAGAAACGCTACGGAGAACGCAGGGTTGAGTAGGTGAGCGTTTGTGAACATTTTATTGCTCAGAGCAATTAGTTCTTTTGCCGCGGAAGGAGGCTCTATTTCATATGAGTGATAGGTGGATAGCTAGTTCAACCTCCGTGAATCAGGTTGTGCAGCGCTAAACTTTTCTTTCTTACTGTAGGAGCTTCTTTTTCGTGGGGCTCTATTACCTGCATTTGGACCAGATTGGAGAGGTGTTTTGGGAGCGGGAGTAATTTTTGGCGTCTTGCATATTAGCGGTGGTAGAAAATCAGCTTTTGGAATATGGTACGTCTTTCCGTGGTACAACTTCTTGAGACAGATAATAAGAGCCCAGATAAATTGAACAGTGCTGGACTGAGAGCGTTACCACCCTCAGTTTCATTACCTCGCAAAAATGGAACTTTTGATCTGCAATGTCTCTACAATCGTGGTAAAGAGCTAATGAGGTACTGTCCGGCGAGCCAAGAATTCAACAGGAATTCTCACAAAATGAATTGCTTGTTTGCAGGGCTACGTTTGTGGGAATAATTTATGGAGTACTCGGACTTTACACCAATGATCTTGCCACCCCCATGGCAGCTCACTCAGCAGCGAATTTGCTCGGTGCGGCTTTGTGGAAGTACACTAAAGATTCTGGAGATTCCAATACGTTGTAACTGGATGTGAGGAACCATCTACAAATTTAGCCATATTTAATTGTCATGGTAATGAAGTGGAATTGTCTCAAACTTTCAACATAGCTCGTAGCTCATCTTGACATGCTGTGGAGCTGTTGCTAGTGGGTAAATGTGGGATTCCTGAAGTTGTACAGGTGGTAGAGAGGACAGATTAGTAAGAAGTGAGCAGGACAGGACGTAGACGAGTCATGCAAGTAGACTATTGTACCGTATGTGCATAATTAATTAATTAGGTGGCTAAGATGTAAGAGTGGAGGACAAAGAACTGAATGACAGCATGATTATGCTCTGCTTACATCAAACTTGGTTTGAGGTATGTCTCAAAAGTTGAAAGCTCCATATTCATCGTCTTAAAAAGAATCTGGGCTCGCGTTTGAAGTTTTTTGGTGCGACTCAGCACAAGCGTACATATTTCCAAATTTGGAGTAGGTTACTAACTTCGTATTTTTGTGAGAAGCCCCTTCGGTACCGTATCTTAAGACATGTTGATAATCTACCAGTTTGAAATTAGCTCTCAAAGTACTCCACTAACATTTCCTATGATAACGATTATGATAATGCAATGGAATATTCACAGTTATAAAAGTAGAAGAAAGTAATTGAACAAAATCACCTGTGACCGATCTCAGGGCAAAGTATTGTTCAGACTTTCCTACCTTTAAATTGATGAACATCGCAAATTGCTAAACTCATCAGTACCTCCAGAAATGCATAACAAGCACTCTTTCTAATCAGTAATTCATACAACATCTAATTCCATGGTCCATAGCCGATAAATTTTAGCACAGAAGCAACAACTTCAAACGCAAAATCAGGATTCCGCAGATCCATCAAACCCCAACGCAAAAGCATTGATCCATATGTGAAATCTGTGTGCTCACTCATTGAACAAAGACTTAGAGGACTTTCTCGAACAATGTCAAGGAAAGGTCGCGCAAGCGAGAGACACCTTTGAGGCTCTTTGCACTTTTCTGCTACGCTTGCACTCGTTGTGACTGAATCATACCAGATGTTGTGATGGTAGATCGATGTCTTACGTGACACATTGCAAATGTACTCCATAGCTTGCGCTTTTCAACACTTCCTTCCTGTTTCCATAACGAGTAACAATGTTTGCTGACTTCACTTACATTTAAATCTGAATCTAACATCTAGTCGACCAAAGACTAGAGAATTCCATCCCACAGAGAGTCTGCATTCCCGGACCAAAACGAACTGATCGTTCGTTTTGGTCCGAGAGAAGACTTCTTGCACTCGTGATATCACTTTCAGCTAATCTTGAAAGTAAAACGCGACCGCGCGTGAAAGCAAGAAGGATGGGAAGACCCCATCAAGCCGCACAAGCAAAAGACAAAAGGGGTAAAATGGGGCTAAGCCCTAAATTTCTTGAAAAGGAATGTAACTCTAAGTCAGCCTTCTATCGTGGTTAAAGGTTCCAGGATTGACTCTAATTTTGCCTGATAGCTAACTCATCGATCAGGTGGAAGTATATCGTTTAATAGACATTTGGCAAAACCGTGGCAAGTGGACAAGAAAAACACTTCAAATGATATGCTATTCACTTGATAGTATATCATATAATGTAACGAATGTAGATTACGAAGGATATTCCGTAGACATTTTCCAGAAATTTTCTAGACATTTTCCCTTGCCTAGCTTTGGCTACAAAGATTGTCTAGCAATCATGTTTATAGTAATTGTGTGTGAAATTAGTAGCTTAAAGAGAAGAAAAGTATGCATGTGATTTGACAAAAGAGCTTGAAACACTTACATAGGGGATGATGGCAAGAGTTTTTCAATCTTATGGGACTGCCACCACGTGAGTACGTGGTGGCAATCTTCTGATTTCACACCGTTTAGAAGTGGTAAAGTAAGGACCAGGATGGAAACTTCGATGAGCACACTGTAATTGGCAAGAACCAGGGACGCCAAAAGTCCTTTTGCTAGGTTTCGAGAGGGGTGAAAATTTCCTCCAGAAACTTGGGGCAAAATTGTGGTGTAAGAAATGAGTGCTACGACGACATCTGTCGTACCTGCCTTGCCGTCACGTTACTTTGACATTTTGAGCAATAGAACGAGAGTTTACAACCAGCAATTGCCGTAATCGCCAATGTAATCGCCAGTGTAATCGCCAGCAACTTTTCACTGAAATGTCAGCACTAAAGTTCTAATGCAATGAAATTGTGAGCATGCTCAAATAATAGGAAAAGAAGAGAACACGAGGAAGAACTGGAAGTAAACGGCTCTAAATTATTCCAAGCAAGATAGAGCAGGTTTCACATCTATCATCGCTTCCGTACCTTCTTGTGTTTGATACGGACAGTACTGGACTCCAGTGGCGCTTCGGTAGGACGCATGCGATACATCACCTAACGAACAGTGATCAAGAACTTCTCTCAATTTAACAGTCCTCAATCTATGTGAAGATCTGGATATTGCAGTTACGGAACAGAATTTGGACTTTCCTCGTTCGTCGGCTTGGTGTTGGTTTTCGAATAGTTGTGATTGACATGGAATCATTAAGCTACGGATGTCCGAGTCCCAATAGGAGTGACAACACTTTTCCGCATCTGATTGTTTGGGGTGTGATGTTCAGGAATAAAGTGGGCAGCATTCTTTACCTGCTCTCTTAACACTCCGAACTCGAAGTTCTTTACAGATGATCCTTGCCACCTCTTTTACAGGTTGTAGATTCACCGATCGTCCTAATATCGGTCATGCAACCCTCACTTCCTGGGAGCATCCAGAATTGCATCAGAATCGCTGCGGGATTAAAATGTGGCATATCTTAAAGCTGTTGCAGTGTTTTCTAGTGTGGGAGCGGAAGTGATATGTGATAACAAGAATGATGGGAAGACGTCATCAATCCTTAGACATATACGGTGAAATGGGGCTAAATCCCAATAGTAACGGTAGGAGGAATCTACCTTATCACAGTTAAGATATAAACATTTAAAATATTTGAATTATACAAGTTAGATAATTTATAAATAACTGGAGTATCCGAAGCAACATCATCACGTGATTGCTCTTCTAGGGATGAAACCAGCCAATATTTTCCGAAGAGCAATGATCACATGTTGCCTGTGTAGGAGAGTGATACTCTTCTGTCTAGAAGAGCAATGGAGCACATGCTACCCTATAATATAATATGAGAGTGATACCTTTTGTCTAGAATGATATACCCTCTGGCGCTCTTCGTGACAAATGTACCAGCCGTAGGTAAATGGATTGAATCGGATGAAATAGCTGAATCGTATTGAAGAAGTAAGTACCTGTTCATTCTCGTTGAATTTTCTCGATTTACTTGTATATATAGTACATATTACTCTTAGAGTCTAGCGCTCCTGGATGTATTTTAAGCCCTCCTAGTGGAGTCAACCGAATCTCAGTTTGATCATCCAATAAGAAAACTTCTTCTTATTGTTCCCAACATAGAAACAAACACAGATGCGGTTCGAGTCAGACAACTGCTCGATGAGACTGCGAATCGTTTGCTGATACTGTTGAAGTTGTGACTGACGTTATGACACCCACAATTTATGGAGTCCGATGTCTTGTGACTGACCACATCAAAATCCAAAGAAAACAGCTGTGACAATAGTCACTGCAAAACTTTCTGTTCTCCTGCTCTTAATGAACTTTGACATTGAGACACAGTAGATCTGTACGCTTGTGGGCAATCCTTGTTTGCATATTCGTTGATGTTATGCACAAAGTCAGTAAGATGCAGCCGCAGACGGACCCACTCCAACATTTCATTGAATTTGGTTGCGGGATTCTTGGGGCCTTTGCATCTTCGAAGATCTATCCACACCAACTTGATCGGAATCACATGCCGCTATAAGTCACAGCCGCCTGCATTAAATCCCACTAGATAAAGTTTAGTGTTCTTGACCTCGCTGTCGATTTTATTCGGGGAGTGCAGAAGGAATTTGGGAATTTGCTAGCACACAGAAATAAAGAAATGAAGAGTAATGTAGTCTAGTGGAAATTATGACTAAGTTAAAAAAAAGCTGATGAAAAGAGAATGTTACGGTTAATGGTATTACCGCTTTGCAACACATTGAGGGGTTTCAACTTCCCTTTTCCGGGTGTAGGAGGATAGAGGATAGTTACTCATGATGCCATTAGAGACATAGTGTTTGCTATGGCACGAGAGAGTGTATACTTGACTTGGAGGGAACGTTAGTATACTTTGCAGATGACACATGTCAAGGCAGACTTATACTTGGTCCGAGATGATCAGGTGACAATAGCGGATGTCGTGGTTACGGACCCTATACAGGATACAGTTTCGGAGAGAGTGATTACCCATCCTCCTGGATGGGCAGCGAGTGCAGCAGCAGGTCGCAAGGTCTCCAAGTATAGGGGCATGCAGCAAGGTCACCTCTTTGTTCCTCTAGCCTTGGAGTTATATGGAGCGATAGACATAGCATTTGATACATTTGTCAGGGAATGCGCGGGAGCTTATCATGTTAGGCGTCAAGGGTTAACACTCTCACTCTCATACTTTGTAGCATATTTTAGACAGCGTGTGTCCATTGCTCTATAGAGGGTAGTGGCTGGTGCAATCCATAGGAGAGCAATCACATTAAGTGATGTTTCTTCGGATGCTCCAATTGTGTGTAGACCGTATGACTTGCATAGCTCGGATCTCTTAGGTGTGGTAGTGCAGATTTTTCATATAGACTTTATTAGGGCTTAGCCCCATGTTACCTTTTTTGTCTCTCCCTTGTACGGCTTGATGGGGTCTTCCCATCCTTTGTTTTTCCTATGCAGTCGCCTTTTTCTGATTCTTTTCTGGGTATTATACAGATTTCATGACAAATTGGAAAGATTATCCATAAATTTTCATGGCCATCGTACATCCACTCTTAAATGGTTTTTACAGTGGATACTCATGACATTTTTATTACCGTACTATACATAATATTTTTATTAGGTAATTATGACTCATAGCATCACTTTTGTGCAAGTGTGGGTTTCTTAAAATTAAATAATGAAGATGATTAAAAAAGTACATGCCAAAATTTAGTTAACAAAATATGAAATATATATTAATGGAAATTAAATCTGAAATTTAAACTAATAGGACTGTTAAGTGGGTTCGGATTTACATTCTATTTCTATACTGTTAGCTACTCATCTTCAAGATGCTGAGTAAATTTGAAGAAGAACTGTTGGAAATATCCCCGCATAGAGAATGAACAAATTATCAAGAAAAATGACAAGACAGGAATTTAGAGTCTCAATATAGGATAAAAGGTTGAAGAAGAATCACTGATATGATCAGATAAAATATTTGGAAGAACGTATTTAGAAGAATAATTGCAAGACTCATATATTGCAATGGTGACATTTGAAATCCAAGTAAGATTCTTATTGTAAAAGATATATCCCTCATGCAATGTTTTTTTGTGAATAGTGCCGACAAGTATGGAGAAAGTTGAGGTGAAGTAAGTCTTAATTGCACAGTACATTGCCCAGCAATCCCGTCATTAGGCCAAAAAGGATATCGAGGAATTAGATGACTGAAAACCCAGCATCCTGCTCTGGGTAAGGGAGGAGACCATGTGAGACTGACGATTTACACTTGTGACTAATAGCAAATGCGTGACAATATCTGGAATCGACAGTCCCATGGGGATTTTAGGAATCAAATGGAAGACTCAGAATGAAATTTAAACTCGGACTTGAAGCCCAGAGTGAAACTTTCCTTCTGGATCACTAGTCGGCATGTCATTGGTCCAGCGATGCTGACAGAAATCTGCAAAGATTTCTGCTGAAATTGTCAATGGAGTCTGAAGATAGCCATGTGAAAGATTCTGCTACTGCGTCCAACGTAGCCCTCATGATTCGGCCATGAGGCACAGTACCTTCACTGTTCGAGGATTTAGAACCTATCACGATCAGTGTCATAGTCCACGCATTATTGCACAAGTCTTCCCACTCTATTATTATCCATCTAATATACTGTTCAGAAGTACTGCAGAGAGTTTTCTGCTCTATCTATTTCATACCACGAGTGTCGGTCGAGTTAAGGAGCTGCAGAACTCCCTACCAACTGCCCCATACATTAGTTCATAGGCTCTCCCACCTTAATCAGTCGTTGTCCGACGTCCATTGCAACTACCATGAACACTCGGGATGTTGAACTAAGTTGAACTTCGGCATTAGTGTTTGTACCACAGTAGATGTTGGGTTAATCAACAAGCTTGTGTGTTACCAGCTAATATTGGAGCAGAGGGCTCTCATAAACGGTGCTACGAGGTTTATCTGAATCCATCATACACAACCTGCAGCATAGATACAGTTATAAAAGGTTAGACGTGTCTTCCGTGTTCTGCTTGGAATACTTCGAGTGATTGTTAACAGCATTGTTCCACCATTGCCTTCACCACAAATCCACAAAATATACTTACTGCTTCAGAGATCAAATTTCTCTCCACTTTAGGGTTAAAAGGGTACAGTGAACGGCCAAATTTGGACTAACTAAAAACCTGTAAGTGACTGAAAGGGAACATTTTGATGAAGGTTTAAAGCGATAAATATTCTTTTTACTTTTCGTCAGAAGAGCCTCGTTAATATAATACTTTGGAATTTAGGTATATGGGAACATGCCAAGAATTTCTGTTTTTAGAACATTTAGATTTGAATGGCAAGTCTATATGTGGATATAAAACGAAAAGATGAAGTGAAAACTTTATTTGAATAGTGCCCTATCTCTGTTACTTTGTAGAGTGACATTTTACCAAGCGGGGTATTATACCAAAAGAGCAAAGATTAATATTAGTTCTGATTTCCTTACAATAAAGATATTTTATCGCTTATCTTTAAGTGATAGAGAGATCTACCAAGTAAATTTTTATTTTTTTCATTTAGACGTTTTCAACACAAGGCGACAAAATATAACTTGCGTGGAAATCCAACTTGACCTTTTTTCACGATTTGTTATTTTCTCTGTCTAGAACATAAGACAATGGTAAACTGTCATAAATTCGAATGACAAATGAACTTAGAATCTGATGAGCAAACGACAATGTTGTTCACTAAATATTGTCGTATTTTAGAGTTATATACTACACAGTAAACAAACACGAAGGAAAGCGATGAGATGAGTGATCTTTTTACGTGGAATCAGTTTATAAATTCACGATAACATTAACCTTTGTGATTGATATATTGCGGAATAATTTCTATAACGCACATCTCCTTACCGCACCAAATTCACTGAAACCGAGAGTAAATTGCATACTTTGGGCAACAACCCAGGGAAGATCAGTTTTGTAACGATTAGAGATTGGTTTTGTAACAATGCCACAGTACCACAGCCCTTTATGAGAAGAGTGATCCGTAGATTCTAATGACCTCAATCCAAGTATCAAAAGATGTCTAGGATTCTATGACTCACGTATACCATATACCTATATTATGGTAAGATTTTCAAGAGAAACCCGCTCAATTATTATTAAAGTTATATAGTCGGCATTTGAATGGTTACTAATATTGTTCAATAAAGTCCAAAACTTTTTGGCGGGTACGGGCTGGCATAGCTCAGTTGGTTAGAGCGTGTGGCTGTTAACCACAAGGTCGGAGGTTCGACCCCTCCTGCTAGCGTAACGATATTCGCCTCAGAAGTGTTCAGTTGGCTTCCTTTAGATTCACGAATACTATCTTTCGGTTTGCTTAGATGCTAAGCTCTTTTGAATCATCAGTAAGATATATTGGTTATCTGCATTTGATTTTTAACCATATCAGGTGTATTCTATGTTGGAGCTTCGGGAACGCATATTTATCTGTTATGTAAGAATGATCGTGAAAATGTCAATAAAGGATGAAATGATGCTCTCTTTCTAAGTTGACCATTTCCAACCGAGTATAATCTGGTTTCACTCCAATACTCTATATGTGCAAAATTGATCATATCCCAAATAGTCTGGTTTACAAAATTCTAAGCATAACTTAAATCAGTTACAGTAACTTCAGTTCTCCGAAATTCTAAGTGAACAAGTGAGGCCAAAAGAAATGCCAGTTGCTTTTCAACTGATAAGAATCCGAAGCAGCCTAGGGCGTCTCCTATCTCGTGTATCAGACGTGGCAGGAGAAATCCAAAACGATTTCATCGCACATGGCAGTGACCCTCCGTATTGGAGCAAAACATGGCGACCGCCTTGATTCGTTAAAAAGTTCGGCAGTCTCACCTTGGGAGTGGTCCCCACCTGTCCTCAGCAGAACCACTCTTCGTCCAACCTGGTAGGTGGCGTCCACCTGATTTACAGCACAGTGGATTGTATGGCGTTAGTTGCTTGCGGACCGAGTCCTCCACAGGAAATATCTGAGGTGAAGGGGAAAACGGGACCGCTTTGTTCTCGTAACAATTTCGGTGAGCGTGGATATTGGACAATGGATATTTATTTGCATTATTTTTACGTCAGTAGAAAGGACAGCGCGGCGTGAGCTGTGGTAAGAAGAAACGTATCATCTTTCACCGAAATTTGCCTTTTGCCCATTCCTATTTGCTAGAAGAATTTCCCTTGTTATCTTCATAAATGGCTTCTGTCTGATACTACCCTGCTTTTTAAAATGATTGCAGGGAGAAAACTTGTTTGCCCATATAGTGGTAGGTTATCATTTATATCGGTCGTGTGAATTCAGAAAGCTTAGGGCCTGAAAATAAATTAAATTTCTAATATTTTGATTTTTGGTGTAACTTTGTATTTCGTTGTTTTACCATTATATGGATATTTTCTTTCATTTTTAATGCATTATCAAATGCAGTTTCCGAATTTGGTGTGATAGAATAGATTTTTTTTTTAAACTTTAGATGCAATTTCCGTTAATCAAAACAACATCATATCGAAAATATATCACCACTTAAAATATTTTATATATTTTCTTTCTCTGGAAATAGTCTTCTATCTTGAATTAATCTTCTGTAATCAAAGATAATCAATTAAAATATCACTATCATGAATTCTTTTCCCACTTAAAAATGTAAAGTAATCAAGTGTTATTTACACAAATCATTTTATAATGGATCCAGTCTAAAAATCTCAGGGTGGAGAGAGCACGTTTTAAAAGTTCACTTCTTCTAAAACACGAGTTTAAAACTTCATTGATCTAAAAAAAATCAAAACTACCAAAATATTCACGCTCTTCCAACAGTTTTCTAACTAACAAATGTATCATTTCAAATAACAGAGACTTCTAATATCCGCGCAAAAAATTCTTCTCTTCTTTCCAAAAGTTGTACATTCAAAGTTCTGTTTACGTTTATCAATTAGCCAATAAACCAAAATAAGCTAAAACGGTGGTCCAACTCACTGGTCGTCAACACTAATTATTAGGGGAGAGAGGTGGATTTCACCCCGCAACTTCCACGGGAGTTCATTACATCAAAGACTAGCTTTGCACCGTAAAGAGATATTAGAGGTGCCGATAGGCGGACTGAGAACATTGGTTGCTGTTTCCATTGTATATTAGAGGTATTTTATGCCATGGATGAAGGTCCTGTTCTTGAATAACAACTTTGATTCCTACAGCAGTCCAGACGGATCGCTCCGTTTGTTTTATCCACACCATAGGGACTACTCTCATGGATCGTATGCAGGAAGGCGTTCCGACCAAGGGTCGCGGCAAGTGAATGAGTCATGGAGATAATGGAATCCCATCTCCAGGCAAGTGGAGTTGTGAGCGTCAGAAGGTTTGAGTGTGACTAGAATAATAGAGGGAATCCAGCGCAAGTATAAGAATGTCGAGATGAGGTCGTGCTACATGCGCCCATTGTGGGGATGTCGTTTGCGAGAACAGAGGGAGTCATCGTGCACATTATTTGCACCTTATGTCAACGGCTTAGACTTGTGCTCTGCGCTGTAATCTGAAGTGTTGTATCTGCATGGAACAGCACACCCACGTTCGTTTACTATGTCAAGATGACTCAGTTCCAAAGCGATGTTTCCTGGTTCTCTGTCCTGATCAGAAGGAGTGTATCGCGGGATCCTCTTTTAGCGACAAAACCCAAATGACGCCAAGCTAACACATTGTCCATAAATAATCGAAATTATTTGGTGAACAGCTTTTGAGTTGTTCCATTCTAGGACCTCCTGAGTTTGCGTGCTTGAATGTCACGAGTAACTTGAAATTTGACAGCTACAGAGCGAAATTTCCAGGCGAACTTCAAGCTCAGCTACTCGTGGAAAGCCGTCACTCAACCAACGTTGACGGAGGAAAAAGCTAATGTATGAAGGATACTGTAGAAGCTCGGGGAAGTAGAGGTCAAAAAGTGTCAACTTCAAATCTAATGTCCTTCTCGAGTCCTTCATTGAGGGATAATGATGTCAGCCTCAGACACAAATGTGAAAAAAGGCGACCGCGTAGGAAACATGAAGGATGGAAAGACCCCATCAAGCCGTACAAGGGAGAGACAAAAAAGGTAACATGGGGCTAAGCCCCAATAGAGTCTGTATGAGAAATCTGCCCTACCGCACTTAAGATATCCAAGCTATGCAAGTCGTACGGTCTACACACAACTGGAGCATCCGAAGAAACATCACCTAATGTGATTGCTCTCCTATGGATTGCACCAGCCACTGCCCTCTGTAGAGCAATGGATACACGCTGTCTAAAATAAGCTACAAAGTATAAGAGCGAGAGTGGTACCCCTGACGCCTAACATGATAAGCTCTCGTGCACTCCTTGACAAATGTGTCAAATGCCGTGTCCATCGCTCCATATAACTCCAAAGCTAAAGAAACAAAGAGGTGACCTCGCTGCATGCCCCTATACTTGGAGATCTTGCGACCTGCTGCTGCACTCGCCGCCCATCACAACACAAATGTCACACTGCTAAAAGAGTGTCGGTAATACTACCCATCACAACACAAATGTCACACTGCTAAAAGAGTGTCGGTAATACTACGTACAAAAGCCATCTAGAAACCCTCATCTATTATGCTTGATTGTGCACTAAAGAGAAGGTTACCCTGACAATGCTCCTCTATCAAGAAAGAAGGCTACACATGTCAAGGTTATGAGAGTTCTACAAGTACCACCAGACATGGTCATGTCTAATGGTATACTAAATTATCGTGATCGTTAGACGTGCAAGAGTACAGGAACTTATGTAATAATATGAGAATATGATGCAAATTTTCAGTTCCCAGTCTTATCCCGCTCTTCTTTTAGCATTTCTCTTAAGTGCGGACTATCTGACGACATTGCCTACTCCGTCGGTCAAACCGGTAAACTATCAAGTTTGAAGAATCGGGCCTGCGCGCCACAGTGCAATCACCACCTGAGCAGGCTCAGGTGGGGATTGCACGTATACTCTCGGCTACTCGGAAAGTACATGTCTTTAAATAGGCCTTTTATTGGGGCTTAGCCCCATTTTACTTTTTCTCTCCCTGTACGGCTTGATGGGGTCTTCCGGTCTTCCCATCCTTCTCGTTTCTTTCCCCCTTAAATAGGTCAAAGTCACCGTAAGAACGAGCGGGCACGCGCAGTCATGTGAAAACACAGTGACAGGTATGAAAGAATAAGGCTTGTCGAGAATCGCTTTTCAACTCCCGTTAATATCTAACGAATAATGTATGGGAGATGTCGTCAAGTGTTCCGGGGTGTGAGAGGAGAATCCATTCATCTTACGCGGATGAAGTCCCGTACCCTCCTGAAATGTTACGGGAGATTGAAAACTGACGCGTAAGCTTTTACATTTGGGAGGTCCATGGAACTTATTTACCAAAAAAAACTACCCGGAAAATACCAACTGAAACTCTAAATTTGTATGGAGATTTTATAAATACACCTGTTTTACTTTACAAGGCCTTTCAATTTACGGGGAATGTCTAATTCCCGTTGAGCCCATTCTTGAAACGCCCTAGTGTTTGAGTCCACCTAAAGTACTATTACCTGTAGCCACAGTTTATTCTTATGTTTCAAAGAGCTGAGTTACTGTGACAGTGAGTTCTAAGTAAGCGTAAATTCGAGGAAGGCTTCACCCTGTCCATCCCTGGCAGGTTAGCTAATTTTGAATCGGCTAGCAAACAAAGCTCAATATTTCTGTATTGAGATAACGAGCACATCCAAGTGCGACTTTGTCTGTAATGTGAATATTATTGCACCCACAACGTTCATTTCTCGATGTACACTGGGGCCGATCGGAGGTAACAATACTTGCATACTCCTCGTGCATTGCAAGCCGAAGCTGCAAGCGCTTATCGCTAACCTGAATTCTCCTCTTCAGGTGTGAATGAACGCATGCAGTGTTACGATTTCGGTTTGCACGGACGTCAACTACTCTGTAACGAAAAGCTGTGTCCATCTCGTCTTCGTTGTTTATATACTCTAGCTATACTTTTACCCCTGATGCTAGATGGAATCAAGTTCTCTATCTGGAGATTCCAGATCAAAAAGTTGATATTCATGTTGCGTCTTAATTGCTATCAGGTAATATGCTTAGTATATTAGCTAAGGTTTCCATCGCTGCTTGAAATAATCGAAGCTCTATTTCTCCAAAGTCCGTGCTGTGTTTTTCTCAGTATGCAATTTCCTGCAGCCGTGTATGCGAAATCGAAATATTATACTATTTATTATAAATCTTATAAATTTTTATGGCAATAAAATAATAATTTTTGAAGCGAAATAAACATTTAATTTCTAATAATTTGTGATTTCCATTATTTAATAAAATTACCTCCATCCAATGTATAAAGTATAGATAAGACTGTACCTTCTTCCACGTGATCCGGTACCTGGAATCGGGAAAGAGTCGGTTGCCTGAGACAGGAATTGGATTGTGGAACTAATATTGCAAAGAGAAAAGACCTGATCAAGTACGATTTGGAAAGAAGAAAGATAACATAAATATCCAACACCATGGAGCTAGCCCCTGTTCAGTGATTGCAAAAAGACAATGCATTTCACATATGAACCTCAAGCAATTCGGTCTAAACACGCACTCGCAGTTGCAAGAGACACACTTCTTTGAAATCTCCGGTAGCATTATTCACCGGTACTTAAATATGAAATGGTCGAGCAGAGTCCTATATACGAGTCCTTACAGAGCCTTATAATGTATACGAAGGTCAAGGAGGAAAAATGAAAACTACAGTATGCAGAAATTCATCAGACGCACGGACACCGCGTTAGTGGGAACCGACTGCAGTTCTGACTCTCGAGCGTGCGGAAATTCGGACGCATGTGACATACCCACAAGATTCCAACTTGCTAGAATCTTCCTGCAGCTCGTATCGGACTCGTGCAGCCGTACAGCTCGAGTCTGAGGCCGCGTGCCGTAGCGGCTGCCAGCAGGGCCGGCCCCTCGGAGTTACTTGGCTCTGGGCCGGTAACACTGGCATATTCTGGTCTGGTCGTTTGCTAATTGGTCCTCACAAGCTTTGCATGTCATAATATCCATCAAGACGAGTTGCCTCTTGTAGTGGAACTAAAGTCCTGACGAGAGCTTCAATAGCGGGGGGAGCTTTTGAGATTGTCACTTCCGCTAATGCATGCATGAGCATGAGTTTCCATTCGGGAGCTGGGGCTATTTTCCTTCTCGGTTCACAATCGAGCTGGGTTTTTTGGTTGCAGAGGTTTCTAATTACCAGAGTTGATTCAGACATATTGGAAAACTGGACACTTGGGCTAAACCATACCTTAATCTAACGAAATATAAAGGCGACATGCATAGGATAAAAAGGAGGATGAGAAGACCCGATCAAGCCCCCTAATCTAAACTAATAAACAGACGATGAGGTCTAGAGACAAGCATCGCAGTAGTGTGGTAACCACGTAGGTATTTACCTACGCTTGTCTAGAGACAAGCATCGCAGTAGAGTGGTAACCACGTAGGTATTTACCTACGCATATTTACATATTTACACGTAGGTATTTACCTAATCCTTTGAAACCGCTTCAATCAGTGATTGATTATTAGTTTTAAAGGAACATTCTTACAATCCCACCGAACCAACTCGCTTCTCACGCTATCCAAATTTGAGTTAATAAAGTCAAAAATATATGCATGGCGTGCGTACCCAACTAGTTAACATTCTGGGCACTTTTTAATCATACGGAGTCTTTCTTTTACTTTGTTTATGTGGTTGACGTGGACACGAATCTTTTAAGGTATACTCGTCTCAGATTAAATCGTTTATATGTTAGACAACGAACGAGAGTGGTGCGGCATTCTCCAATTTTCACGACTGTTGTCGTCCAGTTCCCTATTGTTTAATAACTTTTCCTGTCGTCGTTTAATCTGTTTCTCCCTCCTGGAGAACCTGCTCCATCCTCAGAGGTCTAAATTTCATATTGTATTGTCTCCAGACAAGTGAACGATTTCTGGACGAGATCTGGATTTTAACCCGAAATTTAAAAACGAAATATGGATCTGGAGACGAATGCTAGCAGTAGTAGCGCAGAGTGTACCTTAACGGAATCGAGTGACACTCGCAGGTTTTCAATAAAAATGACCTGCCAATTAGGATCTTCTTTGCACATAATGTGTGCGAAAACTGATTTTGATAACATTACTTTTTGCACAAATATAATACACTTTTAGCTGTTAATTGTTTTATATATGAACTTGGAGGTCCTTTCTTTCTATGGTGATTTCTAGGTCTTTCACGATGACCTCCTAGGATCTTACAAAGTAAATTCTCTTTACCAAGATATTTGTCACATTTGCCAATGCCCAGTAAATCAAAGGACAACATATTATATGGATTCCAAGGATGCTTGTTTAAATTTTAAAGTGGTCCGCATTCAAAAGATAATGGTAGATACCTGAAAAATGATCAAGAGTGAAGAATTCTGATAAATTTTTTAATTTATAAATAGGTATGTATGTATAATATATATCTGGTTGTTGCTTGCTATCTTAACGTCATAGTTTGAATCACCAATGAACGAGTTCAAACGAAATATAAACAAACGCAGGACAACATTACATCCTTTTGAACTTTTCGTCCACATTTAAAGGTCTTTACATGAACCCCAAACTAATGATATCAACGCTATTTAATGTGTTTAATATCGACGCTGAAACAGCGATGATAAAAGTTGACTGTCATCGACTAATACATTTCCCAATCAACTTATCTGGATGGTGAAGGAATGAGAATGAGTGGCAGTCGCGGTCAAGTTGGAATGTGTTCATCTAGCCCTTAGTAATCTTCCATCCTGTGTTACGGTCTCTCCACCGAAAAATGGAAAAGGAGAACTTTTATACATATAGAAAAAATACAATCCTATTTTGCTAAAAGCTAGGGTGATCTATGTTACAATTCACCTGGGAGAATCTTGTGATCTTTTGTACTAGTCATCTACGCAGGCGCTAAATATATAGATCACCACGTGAAAAGCGGACAAACTATATCTATGAAATTGCTTTTCATGCAAGCCTAACGGTCAGGCTACAAATCATGTGTCGCGGATTGATTTGGTTCTGTATTGAATACTACCTGGATTTCTACGGACAACTTTAGAGCCCAGTTATGTGTGTAACTCATATGTGTGTAAACCAGATTCTTGTCCTATATGTCACATGGCTAGTTCCCGATGACCTCCAGCTCTTGACATGGTGATCCGCAACCAGATCGGATCCGCAAAATATCTTTGTTATATGTCAAATACAAGGATATGACCATTGGACGTAAGTTGATTGATATTCGGAGGTCTCCACTCACCTTCACTGGCTTGGCCCTTACTCTTGGTGGACGAAGTATAACAGAATCACTCGAAGACTAGAAGTACTTTTAAGGTCAGTAATTTGTCAACTCAACATTCCAAAGCACACCGACACAACCCTCCCGGCTTCTTCTTGCAATTGCTTTACCTGGGCCGATTTTACTCGTCAAATTAGCTTCGATATTTCTTTGAAAAGTCTAGGAATCTCTAGTTGGAAGTAGTTCATGCCCTCACTCTTCGGCCAGAGAATCTTGACAAACTATGTATGTGTAGAGGGGTTACTTCAAGGCGAGACTTTGGGTTCTTGAATGAAGTGCTCGAGGGTCGTTCTTGTCAAGTTGGTCAGCAATGCGGATATTAGCTTCACTCCTCTGCAGTTCCTGAACATGTCCACCAGTTATCTGGACTTCACCTCAAGTGGAGAAGAGAACCAGAAGGCCAAAAAGTATACCCCGGAGGAAAAAGAAAGAGTACAAAAGCACTGAGAAGTGCATATGGAGTAACCGAGCCAGAGGTCCAAGCAAAAGGGCGGAAAAGCCGAGGAAAAGAAACGACGATCCAAGCCTTCACTTCAAGTAGTACATTTCAGCTGTTTGTAGGATCTTCGTGCCTTTCAACACATGTTTTACTCCATACCTCATTCCAAACTTCCATTCGTTCCATTCGCTTTTTCTGATCTCACTTCCATTCGTCCAAATATCCACATAAGGGTTTGGATTAAATTCCATCCTAAACGTGATAGCTGGAAAGTACGCCAAAGTCATGTGCCATTAGCTGCTTAACCCACCCTCATGATGATTGGTCGAAGCTTGAGGAAGAGGGGAATTTTGCGTTACTTTACCTCAAGAGTCGTAATCTAGAAGCAAAGGCCTTGTTATGATGCTAGGGCATACAGAGTTCAGTTATGCCATAAGTTCGGTCGCTATAGTACAACTTTATCTGCAACGAGCATGCTGTTAATCTTAATTATTTCATATTTTTTGAATGTAAGCTGACATACTGATCAGCTTCAATCGATGATCGGATGTCCTTTATCTCTAGCTTACTCTCAGCATCACATAACGAACTTGTTATTGTTATAAGTACTGTACATTAGAGCATCTACAGTAAAAGATTTTGCAATCTCGAAATCGGAGTACTGTACTTCCAAGCACTAGGGAACGCTAGCAATTATAGATAATGGAATCCGGAGTTATAAGCTCTCCTTGATTGGCTACAGCAGACATTCTTGAAGGTGACAAAATAAGGAAATAAGGAACTATTGAAATTTGATTCTATGCGATGTACAGTAGCACCATATATTTTGTTCTTTTTTCATATTGATATGGAACGAAAACCCGATCTGTTGTTCGACATGGGATGTTGCAACAAAAGTTCACCGGTACTTCACTTTCTCATTCTTTCTTTAAACTCAGGCCAACAGGTCATTCTAGAGTGAGTCTACAATCGGGCTAGAATTACTTGTCGACAGTACGTGAAGTGCATGTTCTGGCTGTTCATCTGCAGCATAATATTTATTCCTCTCTTACGTTATGATAATGTTAGGAATGCTCTAGAAAAGCATCAGAGATCACTTATCTCATACGGCATCTTGAATATCAAGATGCGTCTTCGTGAGGTTTTCATGATCACATTCCATTATTTCTTCGCTATCATACTTGTAAATGATCACTTCCAAGCTGTGTACGCTGCACGTATGACATTCCGTCATTATGTTTCTCTGTCATCATTCTTTGCAACTTCCCAAACCCATCGGTCGTTTCTCGAACTTTCAGTAAACTTTCGGCACACAGTACATCAATCCACACTATCAAAAGAGGGTTTGCCGTACCCACCATCGCAATAGAGTAAAGAAAAGAAATACATCGCAATATATGTTCCACAAGAAATGTTGGCCATGATCATGGCTCCAGCAGATCACATCACAGCGAAAGTATGTCTCTTCATTCAGCTCCATAAACATTCAGTGGAGGAGCTTTGAAGAGCTTATTCGCCTTCAATGGACTCCTCAGATGGAAGTTTGTCTCGAGAGTATGGCACCTTCCGGCTCTTTGCTTCTTTTACCTGTCTCTTATTCAAGGACACATGGTGTTCCAACATCTTTCTAAGGAAAGGGGGAATTGTTTAGTCACCTTATTCCTGTAGAAGTTCTCTAAAGTCAAGAAGACCGCCTGAATAGAAAGAGAACATCATATCCATCATATCAGGTTTCACATCAGGCTTGGTCAAGAAAGTATATCAGAAAATAGCGACGCACTCTCGAGGCACGTATGTCTCTACGTGATGGGAAAATCATGGATATTAAGTTCATGTAGAAACATTTCATCTAGCTAGCTGCAATGCACTGAAAGCATGACATCAACGAAATCGCCTACCAATCACCAGGACACAAATATTGAACATCGCATGGAGAATCTCGGTAATTGGTAACCGAATCGCGTTGGACTGTGCTAGGAGAAGCTCTTGTGGAGTACGGTTAAACTAATGCTAAAGCATTCAACTTAAAGTTCGCAATTGGATCCCATGTTTTCACAGTGGCACAACCACACGTATCATGAGGAGCTTTTACTTAGAATGAAACAATGAGCTGTAAAGGAATTCAATTGGAATGTTTTTGGGTCACATTCATGTCGTGTGAATTTAGGAAGATGATAAACGCAATATAAACTGCGGAACCAACACGCTCACAGGTATATCTAGTAACGCCGTTTCAAGATAGAGTCATTTCTGTACTGGACTTCCATTGGCGGTCTGCCTGTCCAGCAAACCTTATGCGTTTGCTTTATTACTTGCCGGGAAATTGAGTTCTTACGACATGCTTCACAAGATAAATATGAGACAAACAATCATCATCATGTCCATAAGTCGATGTGGAGATTCGAAGGGGACTGAGACATCATCATGAATTCCTTATTCCGTATTAAAAATAGTTGAGATTCCGTAAACTGGACTTAAGATGCTGCATTTGTAAATCGGCCCTGTCCTCCTCACAATCCTGACAAACAAAAAGCAAATGAGGCCAAAAATAATATTAAATTTGGTGCCTTTCCTTCTAAGAAGCCATTTATACTGGAACTCGATCTCTGTGGCACCATCATGGACTTTGTATGTCCTTGTTTGTTACCTACCCGGACAAACGTGCAGACATACACTTAACCTCCCCAATATTTGGCAGTTCCATATGGTCAAAACCTTGAGCCTTAACGCGCGTCAGTCCATGTGGCAACGATTTCACATGCACGACCATTCGAAATACGAGAACATTGGTTGCCAGCACGAACTCCCTCCATGCCAGCTCGCACTTATGGATGCCACGTCAGGACTCGCGGCACTTGGGGGTTTGGTTAAGTCTATCTCTAGAAGAAACTTGAATGAGTGCTGGACGTACTTGACAGCCATCATCCACAATTTAGCAATTTAGGCTGCGGCCATGTATCTGAGGAGACAGTGAGGAACCTAACTTTTGATACTATAAAGGAAGTGACCGATTTTCCGAATTCACTGGTCGCTAACATCTAGCGAGAGGGGGCGACCGCGTAGAAAACAGAAGGATGGGAAAACCTCATCAGGGCGTACAAGGGTGAGACAAGCATCAGTAATAATAGCCGTAAACAAATGGATAATACGCACATTAAATTTCATATGTTTGTTTCCACTATAACGAAACATTTAACATTGGGGCTTAGCCCCATGTTACCTTTTTTTTCTCTCCCTTGTACGGCTTGATGGGGTCTTCCCATCCTTCATTTTTCCTGCGCGGTCGCCTTTTTTCTTCTCTCTATAACGAAAGAAAAAGGGCGACCACGGAGCAAACAAAGATGATTGGAAGACCCAGTCAGGCCCGTACAAGAGAGGAAAAAAAAGGTAAAATAGAGCTAACGGTTCCACTACAACCCGGGAAAAGAAATGAACACATCTGGATCCGGAAACCAAGTCTCCGGATCTATCTCATGAGACAAGGTACGGTGTTCAACTGGTACAGTGCAGTGGAGCTAGGATACTCACGATGATCCGTGTTTTTGTGTTACTCTCTTTCTAATTTACTAAGTCTGCAAACTTAGGCTATCGGGTAGTGAGTACGTCATTGATATCTATTGCACGGGAGTGAAGTCGTGGAGGTTAGCACTGCAGCGGAAATGTCCGCGGAAGGAGAAGCTCGGGGTAGCGATGAAACCTGTATTAATAATTCAGAAAGAAGGCTTTCGAATTGATGTCCTTGTTCAGTTTCTCCCGGAATATAAAGCAGTGGATTCGTGTTTAGACCCTTCAAGGTTTGAACTCCCACACATGGATACATGGACAGGTGATTGGCAGGGAAGAATCAGATGCAAGGGGACTCGCAAGGAGGAGGAGGAGCAGGTTTAGTAGCACATGGTGCTAATGGCAGTCTGACCGCATTCAATTGGGGTTACATGCTACACTAAAGCAGCAGCAAAGGTCATGCATGATAGAAGAAGGTGCAGAAGTAGTAGAAGGCCAAGATTTTTCTTCTTTCCATTTCCTTTCCTGATTGACTGCCCCAATGGTTGGGACAGTGCTCCACTCAAAAATAGGGAAAATTAGAGATTTGGTGAGCTCTAATTTTTGTACCAAAGCATTGATGGTTTTTCCATCAAATTGTTCTTGTACCAGACAAGATGGAACTTGCAGAATAGAGATTCTCCTTCAATAGCAAATGGGCTATCTTCCCCCATTCCTTATTTTTCTTGTTCTGTTCAGTTTTTTCAGTCTTCAATTTTCTTCCACTCATGTTCATATGTGTGTTCATCTTTTGGCAGCTGGTTTCTTAATACGGGGTTTTGATTTGTACTTGTTTAGTCATGTATTAGATTATTTCTCCTAGGAGTTGGGAGACTCTTTAGTAGTCTCTTTCATGACGCCTCCACTTTGTTCTGTGGCACGGGTAGCTAGAAGGACAAGTGAAGGCAACACTCCTCATCTATCACCCCATACCCCTTACTCGCATCTAGGACATAGCTCTAGGTGCCGCCCATTCCAACACACTCCCATAAGGGCCCAGATTCCCCTTTGATAAGGCCACTTCTCCTCCTTTGCCATGTCCTCTACCGTCTCCCAACGTCTTGATATTTTGAGATTTCCTCTTGGATTAATCAGTTTCTACAAGGAGATTGGCTTTCTTTACATGAAGAGTGTACCATTTTAGCATGCACAACAACCATATGGAACATAGAGTACTCATAGGGTCATGCTCTACCTCTACAGCATCATTGTTTATGTTGTTCTTTGATGCTAGCATAGGTAAGGGAGTGTCGGCAAGCAGTACAAGCACTCTCACCCTCTAGACTAGCACCCTTTTCCATTGACACTCTCTTAACTTTACAGGGCCTCCATCCATCTGCCAGTTATGACCTTTCTTTTGTCCATGATTATCACCCAAATAAGGAGTTCCAGCTTATAGAGTCCTTCTTCACCCACACTTTACTCTACCCCCCATGTTCTTCAATAGGTGATCCTTTAGGACTAATTTTGAGTACTTACAAGATTGTCTTTCCCTTGACTTGCCAAACTCATGCCTCTCCCTTCTCTTTGCTTTTTGCCAACATCTTGCCTTGCTTTTGGTGCTCCAAGGTGCAGCTTGTTTGTTTGATGCATCTCATCGCCTTGCTCTATCCAAGGAGACATTTGGTGTGCACCCCATAGCCATAGGAGATATCTTCTTGCATTTAGTTTCATGCACTATTTTCTTATAATTTTATAAATCCTTTTTATCTTTCTTGTCTCCTCATCAATATGCAGTATCACGCCAAATGGTTCCGAGACAGTTATTGTGGTTATTAGAGCATCCTTGGACCTCCATCCCAATTGGATGGTCATCCAAGTAGATGTCTCAAATGCCTTCAATACCATTTCTCATCCAATATTGTTACGAGCCCTTTGTTCTATAGGGGAGCATATCTCATCTTTGATTCCTTTTATATGTGCTTTTTATGGCATTAAGACATTGTTTAATATTATATGCTCTCACAATTAGTAGATGTTGGTGGCAATTGTAGATAGCTCTTCCCACAGCCATAGGAGGATGCAATATCACATCATAGGAGGCTATTGCACCAATAACTAGGAGCCAATAACAATTACCTAGGAGCATGGGCACCTTGTGGCTCCCCTTTTGGCAGATAGGTTCATACATGAGGGGTGCCCATTTTTATAACCACCCATCATGGCATTTGACTCAAGCACCCATGCTTTTTAAGCATCTCCTTGATTGGCTTATGATTTATTGCTAGGACCAGCATGTATAGCACTTCCTCCCTTTGTGGACTTTTTTTGCCTAGACTCTAGTAAGATTTAGGTGGAGGTCAATGAGCATATGCACACTTGCACTCTTTCTAGCATTCTCATTGATATGCCTTTACCCTATAGAGCTAAGATCATATCTTGTGCCGACAAAGGAGCCAGAGCTTGGCTTCATGCTTCTCCTTTGATTGAGGACTTCTGGTTCACATTGGAAGAGTTTACTATAGTTGTAACAAATTGGAGTTTGTAGATGAGTTAGTAGAGGTTAACAATTTACTAAATAGACCAAATTAGCCAAGTAGTCTATGAATATTCTAGAAGCATCTAAGAAACTTCTTGGTATCTTCCAAGTATCAAGTAATGTGTATGCCAAGTAGAAAATTTCTAAGAGGAAGTATCTTGGCTAGCTTAGTTTGCATGCCAAGTAGGTGGCTCCTAGGAAGAAGCTTCTTTGGAACCCTCCTCATTGGCTTAGCTTGCATTCCAAGAAGGCAAATTCTAACAAGAACTTCTTCCTTGGGGAGCTTCTTAAGGATCTTGTATATGTCATATAAATACCAAAGCCCATGCTCATGCTAGCATTTAGAGTTTCCCTCATTTGAGAGTCCCAATGTGATCTTCCACTCAAGCCTTCCATCTCTTATTTCTCTCCTTTGTCTTTTACATTGGTATCAAAGCAAGAATGGGATAGATGGAATTTATAAACCACCAAATCCATTTTCTCCAACCATTGGGATATATGTGTCCATGTACTACCTAAACATCATTTCCCATAGTCCATGTTTCATACTTTGGATAGAATTTTTTTTAATACAATCATCTTGTTTGATGAACCATGGATTCTTTTGATTGTAATTTACAAAGAGTGGGGGGCGTGTTGTATCTACATGTTAACTTAGATAATTGGATGTAGTTTAATAGAGTAGTAGCCATGGTTGACAATGACCATAGTTATAATTGCTATGAAATAACAAATCAAGCACCTTACTTGATTGTTAGAAGAAAGAGATCCTCAACAACAAGAGCATGTGAAGAAAACACCATTTTGAGAAGGAGAAGAGCAAACCCATTTTCCAAAGCCCATGGTATTTGAATGCAAGAAAATCCCAAGTGTAGAATTTTACATTTGATTGCAAATGTTATTTTGAAGCTATAAATCTTCAAGATGAATGGAGATAGATTCTTTTGGTCTTAAACCAATTGGATAGAATGACAAAACTATGGTAGCAATTTACATTTGATTGCAAATGTTATTTTGAAGCTATAAATCTTCAAGATGAATGGAGATAGATTCTTTTGGTCTTAAGCTAATTGGATAGAATGACAAAACTATGGTAGCAATTTTGAGCAAAGCAAACTCAATGGTAGTTTGTTGAACCCAATCTTGACATGAGAAGAATTCAAAAGCACAATAATTGGAAGATTCCAAGTTATAAATGTTGCACAAGATGCACAAGATAAATTGGTTTAATTGAAGTAGATTGGTTTTGTGACTAGCTACATCATTCAATTCCAAAACATCATAATGCAAATTTTAGATATACTAGAAGGTGAAGATTAATTTGTGAGGGGATTCAAGTCACGTACCAAATTGAAAGTAACCATGCATGAGCAAAATACTTGGAGGAAGCCATGAAGTTGGTTGAAAACTTTGATTCCTTGATTCTTACAACTTGGTCTTGACCTTGACCTTCATAAAACTTGTCAACACACTACATACAAGTGGAGGAGCCAATACTTGTAGAGATTGATGTCATCCAACAAAGACCACTTAGCACTACAAACAAGAAGAGACTATCAATAAATTGTGGTTGTACTTATGATCACCAAATTGGACATTGCATTGCTAAATGTCCATTCAAGAAAGGACAAACCTAACAAATTTCTCAAATGGAATTTATGGAGTGCAATTATCAAGGAAATTAAAATCCCAATAAGAGATATCAAGCTAGCTATTAGGAACATGATTAGTTCCAATTGGATTGAAGTTTGACCCATGAAAGTTTACTTTACTTGCAAGGTATGATATACAATCATGGTTGTAGGATTTTGATGATTTTGGGAATTTAAAGAATTACATATCCATGCAATTAATAGAGGAATTATGGATTCTTATGAAGACAATATTTGGAACTAGATTGATGATGACAGATGGTAGAAAAGGCCTTGCATTCCATACCTCACATTTTGTTACATTCAAGATTGAAAAGGAGTGTTTGGAGTGTACGAGGTTTGTAGTAGCACCTTTACACTTTGATATCATTCTAGGTGTAACTTTGCTTGAACGTCATAAGATTCAATTTCATTGGTTCCAATGATAAATTCAAGTACAACACCAATGTAAGAATTATTGATTAGGTTGTCAAAGCACCTCTAAGTAGGACATTTAAGAATAGTCAATCCCAAGATGATATTTTTGTTAATAAAGCAACCATAAAGCAAGCTTTGGAGGAAGATATTCATATTTTTACAATGTGGATCAAGCCAATTGCAGAAGGAGAAGTTGATGAGGGCCAAGAGCCTCATCAAACAATAATTGATCAAATAGTTCAAGAGTTTGAAGGTGTGTTTCCAAATGATCTGCCAAAGGGATTACTCTCTAATCAAGGTATGTCGTTCAAGATTGAGGTATTACTAGGTAATACTCTTGTAAGTAGGCCAATTTATAGGCTCTCACCAAAGGAGTTGGAAGAGCTTTGAACAACATTGACCGAGATGCTAAAAAAGATTTCATATGACATAATACATCTCCATGGGGAGCACAAATACTCCTTGTACAAAAGAAGGATGGAGGGCTATAATTTTGTATTGACTATTGTGGCCTTAATAAAAAAATTTGTGAAGAATATGTATCCCTTGCCAACAATTGATGACTTGTTGGAGCAATTGATTTGAGCACAATAATTCTCCAAGTTAGATATTCAAAGAGGCTACTAGCAAATCTCATTGATAGGAAAGATGTGCAAAAGACTACCTTTTGTACAAGGTATGGGTGTTATAAATAGAGATCTTACCTTTTGGGCTCACTAATGCTCTAGCAGTTTTCAAAGATCAAATGCATTGGTGATTGGATGGGTTATTGTATTGGTATGTGACCTTGTTCATAGATGATATTGTAATTGGGAATTTTCATATAAGAGCATGATGTTGAAAGATATTACAAATAAGTGCATGATTTGGAAGTAATTTCTAGTAGGAGTATGATTTTGTGCAATAATAGCAGATTAGTGCATATTCACATGTTGCATTTAACAATGATCTTAGACATGTCAAATCCATATCATTCCACTCTTGTCATCCCTTCCTTCCTTACTTTAAAAGATACAACACCTTGTTCGATAACAAAATAGGATAGGTGAAGTACTTGTATACTTTCAAATGCTCTACTCTCCTACCCAATGTTAAGGACATACTTCCCAACTTGGGATTAATTGTTTTCAATCCATTGTTTTTTTTCACATTAACAACATCCCCACAAGACCAACAAACTCAAATCACTCACCACAACTATGTCAACCTCGGCATCCACATTCCAACCACTATTTGTTAAAACCACATATGGTCTTCCAAGTGAAGCATGGACTGCCTTTCACCAGTACCCCATGGAGCACAAGGTTCCTTATTGCTTCAAAGAAAACAAACCAAACCAAATCAATGTGATCTCCTAGCAACCAAAAGAGGGGAGCAATATCCTTTTGTGATCTCTTTGTTCAAAGAAAAGGATGTGCTTCTACATGTCATGAAGGTGGAGGCACATGGAGATGAGTGCTCTATGCATGCTGAGATATTGGCCATTCCACGTGCTTTTTTGTCCAATTTTGTAGCACCATTGATTTAGGATATTGCAATTGTCAAGCCATGCAACATAAGCAACCAATCCCGTAGAGAGCTTGGCATTGACACCACCTAAATCAATGCCTAGAGAAGGCAACAAGACAATAAAAAATGGAGCATAATGGATGTTAAGCTCAGCTATCAAAAAATTTCTAATCTGTTCAAAAAACTACAAGAAGCAAACCTTGGATTGGTGTGTGAGGTTGCAAGAAGAGGCAAGGGCCTTCAAATGTGCTTGGAATCTTGGAACTTTGTAGTCACCTTTGGACAACCAATATTTGCCATGGATGCTTGTCATGCAAAATCTTCATACAATGGAGTGTTCTTGGGCTGTTGTGCTCTAGATGGTGAGGCGTCTATGGTGCCTATTGTCCTTGTTCTTGCCCCCCAAGAAAATGAGACAAATTGGATGTGGTTTTGCTGCCTCCTTTGTGTTTCCATACTAATGCTGAACTCCGCAAGTAAGATAGTCACCTTTGACCAAGAAAAAGGGATTATGCCTACATTGGCTGGTGAATTGCCACTAGCACACCATGGATATTGTGTTCGGAATATTGAGAAGAATCTTAATGCTAGATTCAAGACCAAGCTAAATGGCAAGATTTGGGGAGAAAAAAAAGCTTTAACACATGAAAAGTATCACACGGTCATGGACAAAATCAAATGGATGAATCTTGATGCCTAAGCCTATTTGGAAGCAATACTAGTTGGCACATAGACTCTACATGCAGCACTAGCTCATTGGTTTTTTCATCACATGTCAAACCTTGCTGAGTGTATGAACTCATGGATGGAGGCAGTACAAGCTGAAGAACCCTTCCATGCCTTTAGTTTGTTCATTTGGAAGATTGGAACATAGCAATTTGAAAAATGTCAAAATATTGAGTCATTTATTTCAGATTTTCCAAGCATTATTACAAAGTAGGTTTCCACACCTATCATAGGAGGAGGAAACCACCTTATGTACAAAATTGACAACCATCTATTTGAAATCCGTAGCAATGAGCAAGATCAATATCACATTGTCAACCTTGATGATCAAACTTGTACTTGTTTGGCTTTTCAACAAGCTGGGGTTCCATGTGTGCATGTTTGTGTGGCCATTTTCCACTGCCAAAAGCAACCACTAGCCTACATACATGCAGTCTACCAAAAGAAAACACTCATCCAGATGTACCAAGAAGTTGCAATCCTTGTTTATGTTGGGGAGTGTCAGCCAGATTGAGTGACATATCCACCTCTCGAGACTTTTCAAGTGGGACGTCCATGGAACAATTGCATCCGCTCATAAGGCCAAACCAATGTTGACAGCCAAGTTACCTGTTCAAATGTGGTCAAAAAGGGTCATAATGTTTGAACATGCAATTGCTGCTCTTAATTGAAAATGCTTGTGGGATATTTGCGTTGTGTGTTTCCCAATTTTTTCTTCTCTTTGTTTGTCAATTGCAATTGCTATCACTGTCTATATATTGAATATTTAAGCTCAACTTCCATTATGCTCCACTTTTTACTGTTTTGTTTACTATTAGTTGGCATCTTCAGGCAATGATATATGTGGTCTCAATGCCAAGCTCTATGTGGGCTTGACAATTCCTATGTCATGAATCAGTGGTGTTGTGAAATCAAACAAAAAAGCACATGGAATGGCCAATATCTTCTTCCCATGTGCTTTCACCTTCATGATATGCAAAAGCCCATCCTTTTGTTTGAATAGAGAGATCACAATATGACATTGCTCCCCTCTTTTGGTTGTTGGGCAGATCATGTTGATTCTATTTGGTTTGTTTTCTTTGAGGCAATAAGGAACCTTGTACTCCATTGTAGTACTGGTGAAGAGCAATTTGTGCTTCACTTAGGAGACCATAAATGGCTCTAATAGATAGTGATGGCAATGTGGATGCCAAAGTTGACATAGTTGTGGTGAGTGATTCAAGTTTGTTGGTCTTGTAGGAATGTTGTTAATGTGAAAAGAAACAATGGATTGAAAACAACAAATCCCAAGTTGGGAAGTATGTCCTGAATGTTGGGCAAGGGAGCAGAGCCTTTGAAAGAAGACAGGTACTTCAACAATCCCTTTTTGTTATTGAATTGGGTTGGTTCTGTATCATTTCAAGTGCGGCAAAAGGAGGAATGATAAGGAAGGAACAGATAACAAGAGTGGAATGATGGGGATTTGATGCATCTAAGATCATTGGTAAATGCAACATGTGAATATGCCCTGATCTGCTATTATTCCACAAAATCATGCCCCTTTTGGAAATTACTTCCAAATCATTCCTTTATTTGTAATATCTTCCAAAATCATACCTTTATATGAAAATTCCCATATTTTAATCTATAGCAAGATAGAGGTGGAACAAAAGAAT
This sequence comes from Lunularia cruciata, assembly GCA_948567375.1. Taxonomy (NCBI): domain Eukaryota; kingdom Viridiplantae; phylum Streptophyta; class Marchantiopsida; order Lunulariales; family Lunulariaceae; genus Lunularia; species Lunularia cruciata. Next base: position 3,377,144 of record OX419757.1, on the reverse strand, counting down.
TATGTATGAGAAGTCCTAAGACTAAAATATCGGTGGAAATTTTGGTGTATGAAGTTAAAGTTTACCGTTTGGTAGAAGGAAGTTACTTGCTTGGGTAATTAAGTCTCATTAGAAGTGATCAAGATGGAAGAGAAGAAAATCAAGTCCATTACCAATTTTCCTACTTCAAAGGATGCCATAGAAGTGTGGGCATTTAATGGATTGGTGAGTTTTTATCGATGGTTCATGTGGCTACATTGTTGATTAATCATGTGGCTATATCATTGCTAATCTCTTGGAGAAGACCTCAAGATTTCAATGGATAACCAAGGAAGAAGAAGCATTCAAGAAACTAAAGCATAAGGTGTCTTCATGACCCATCCTCCAATTATATGATCCTCAACTACCTTGTGTGGTTGATTTTGATACTTCTAACTTTGCCATTAGAGCTAGATTGTAGCAAGAATTTCTAGATGGGTTAAATCCCATTGCCTTCGTGTCTTGTTGGCTAAAAACCACAAAAAATAATTACTTTTCTCAAGATCAAGAACAACCGGCAATTTTATATGCCACAAAGATGTGTAGGATTATCTCTTGGAGAAACAAGTGATCATGCAAACCCTATCATAAACCTTTGTTGCATATCTTACATTTGGAGCACATGAAGAGTTCATTAGTAGGAGGAACCAATGTAGTTGTTTGATATCAAACTTGAGTAAAACACCTAGTAGGTTGCATATCATTCTTGATGCCTTATCCCAACATCTTGATTTGAATCTTCTTCTTGAATCTCCCATGGTAGTAGCAATGACCATAATGTGAACCAACTCACAAGTACACATAGTGTTCAAGGTTGTTTTACAATAGGATCCCTTTTCTTAGTAGGTGAAAATTTGTCTTGTACTGCATGACAAGGAGTACAACAATTTTTCCCTCAATGAAAGCCTTCTATTTTGTGAGAATCAAAACTATATTCCATCTATGGGTGACCTCCGGCTTATGCAGTTTGAAGTAGCACATGAAATACCAATTGTTGGTCATTTGGGTGTGAATAAAAGCTTTAGTACCCTCTAATATCAATGGTGGTGGCCAACCATAGCACAAGAAGTTCAAGAGTTTGTTCAATCTTGTGAGAGTTGCCAATGCAACAAAGTCAACAACCAAAAACCAAGTGGACTTCTTCAACCACTTCTCATTCCAACTGCACAATGGGAAGATAAGTCCCAGCCTCATCACATTCTTACCCAAAATAGATCAAAGTCATAGCGCACTTGTGGTGTTCATCAATCATGTGCAGAAATGGTAAAGGCATTTTTGACCACTTGAGCCTTTGGACCAAAGACCAAACTTAACAAGCAATCTCATTAGCACCCACCATGGATGCCCCCATGCTAGCCAAAATTTACTTTGACACTATCTTCAAGCACCCCAAGCACCATGGTGTGCCAATGTTCTCATCTCAAATCATAGTCCTTGATTCATTGGTATATTTTGGCAAGCACTCTTCAAGCTTCTCTACATCAAGCTTGCTTTGTCTACAACCTATCATCCTTAAATTGATGAGCAATCTGAATGTGAAAATTGCACCTTGGAAGATATACTTCATGTCTTTGACAATGTTCACCATACCAGTTGGGATGCTTGCCTTGTGGCTATTGAGTTTACCTACAATAATTCCAAGCAAGCAAGCATTGGATTCTCTCCCTTCTTTCTTAATTTTGGCCAAGACAGACTTGTTCCCAATTCCATTCTTGTTCCTTTGCCTTTTTGTGGGGCAAAAATGTTTGATATAAAATGTTACAAGAAGATAGATGTGCAAGTATAGATGTATGGGAGGAGAAGATATATAAGAAGAGAAGTTCTATGGGAATGTACAATAGTAGAAGAAATTAATGAAGAGTTCAGTGGTGCATTGATAGGTTAGGATCATCTAGCATCTAAGGGAGGAGAGAAAATTGGCCATTATGCATGGATTGCTAGGGTAGTGGTGGCCACAAACTATTGTAGTGTTTTAAGGTAGGTTAGGAAATTCTTTTAGGGTTGGATCCCATATTTAAGGGAGAGTGGCTTCCATTGAGGGGTTAGTCTTGATTTGGCTACCAAAGATCACTCTAGGACTTCTCAAGGCTCTCAAAGATTTTAGTTAAGACAAATAGGCTCCTACAAGAGAGATGGACTAAGTGCTCTATGGGAAGTAGAATCCTTCTTCCCTCAAGATTGTATTATGAATTTTAGATCCTAGGATTGATATTGCACAAGGCTAATAAACCATGGTTCACTTCTTCTTTACTTGTATGTTAAATGGCATGATTGAAAGTCATAAATATGTGAATGGTTGTTGAGATATCAATGCTCCTTTGTGGATAGTGCACTAATCCCATGTATGGTCCATGTCATTGGAACCTCACTTGTTGATGTATTAATAAACCAACTCTAAGTTACATACCAAGGAGGCCAAAGGGTTTGTAGGGGTGATAGAACTTTGAATCATCCTTGAGGGTAAATATCTAAAGGGGATTCTCTTCCCTAGATATAATTGCGACTTGCTATCAAGCCTTGATTACATCACCTCCTTGTGTTTTGTAAATGGCCAGCCATGCAAGGATTGTACAATTGCTTTCCTTGCCCCACAACACTCTTGCATTTCCACCACTAGACTGGATAATCCCACCAAGATTTTTGGTACCACCATCGGCTGATTTGTATGTCCTCTCTACTTCCTTCTACAATGCACTCTGGTCATGTTTACACATTGCCACCCTATAATTTTTTTTGGTTTGGGAGAATCATTACCTCTCACTATCACAAGCAAGATATTTTTAAACTCAAATCCTCAGACAAACAATTAAGTGCAAAGAAAGCATCACCTTCAAACCAGGCAACATTGCCATTGATGACAAGTACTTCTACCCAAGGAAACCCATCTCCCTTAGCTTTGCACAATGGTATACACTCCTGCAACAACACCTACTCCAACTTTTGCAGCCCTGGCTACCCCAATTACAATGAGTTCCTCAACCAAGGGAGGAACTAACTGCATTTTGTCTAGAACAATAGTATTTACAAGATAGGACGACTTTGAGTCATTTGTACAAATGTTTGAAAAGTTTGCATGGAACAAAATATCATACATGATGATGCCATGGTATGACAGATTGGCCAATGTTTCATTGGCATGAAACATTGGTTTAATGGCCTTACCCTTGCCACATAAATGAGCTATGCAATTGACACAAGCCGGAGGACAATAAGAATATATCTCACAACAACAACAAAAACTCAAGGAAAAAATAAACCAATTGTGCAAAGGATACAATAAAACCATGCAAGTATTTATTTAAAGGTTCCAACACATATCTTCAATGATCACACGGGCTCCAAACCATACAATGATCCTAAATTGGTGTAAGGATGCTCTACTGAGGATATTCAAAAGTTTATAATCTACAACAAGGCTATAACTCTAGCCCAAGCATTCAAAGAAGCATGCTATTGGACTCAATCTAACAAGTTGGACATGGCCTTACTAGATCAATGCTCTATTATATTAGGTTTCAAGAGTAGTCTAATGCATAACCCATATGTTGTCACTTAGGGACTCTTGCAATCTACATATTTCTAAGGGGAGAATTCTACAATCACAACATTCTCATACATGGTACCCCAACAAACTTGCACATTGCATGTTCTACTCTGGCGTGCATAGTATGGCACAATGTCCAGACTTTTGGAACTTCATCACTTAGGCATATAGAGTGCAGGCAAAGAATGAACAACCCAGTAAAATTGGCTCCAATGGGAACATGCATTTTATCACCATTGAAGAAGTTCCTCCAAAAGGAGGGAATGTATTAAATAAAGATGGTGTCCAACTAGAGGCCAATATCTTTCTCACAATGCAATTCCGTACTTATGCAATACCCAATCCAACTAGTCCTTCTTGCTTAGAAGACTACTCTTCTATGGACTCTAACAACAAGCCCATACAAGAGGAGACCTCACAACCTATCCTCAAAATGTACCATGTTGTGATTCCTATGTTTGATATCTTGATGAAGTAGTCTCCTACTTCCTTCATACACAACTACAATATAATTTTTGATTTGGCTAACACTCAAGCAAATATCACTCTCAAACAACTCTATAAGGTATCTCGTATAGAATATAGGAAGCTTCAAAGCTTCCTATTACAAGAGCGGCCCGTGGTGCACTTCAAGGATCCACCAACTGAAGAAGTCCTCCCAGTCCTATAGATTCCTTGCTTCCTTTGCCTACAAGATGCCCGTCAACTTCCTCTACAAAAAGCTCACACTCCACCTTTGTCAAAATGATGCTATTGGAGGCCTTGGTGTTGTACACTTAAGTTCAAAATGTTAGCAGACACATAACAATTGAGTGCAATGTCATCCCAAACTATCCAATTGATTTGGGATCCTTCGTAAACATCATGACCAAAGGAGTTATGCAAACCTTTGGATTGAAAGGAATGACCAAGAATTCTACCATCCTTTGAATGGCTGATGGAAGAAGACACCATCCAATGGTAATTTTAACATGAGTACTCATGTAAATTGGTGAAAAAACCTTCTTGGTTAATTATTTAATCATGGATACACCTCCTCCTGCCCAATTTCCACTCTTATTGGGAGTTCCTTGGTTGGTAGACATGGATGTTATCACCTCCTAGCAAACTAGTAAGTTGACTTTTGGCAAGAAATCAAATCACATGATACTACCTATGTATATCCTATAAAAAACTATTTCAGCTTTGATCACAATGGTGAACCAACCAAGCTTTACCATTTATGCATGGTACATGCAAATAGTGAGGAAGAGATTGTAGATACCATTGCTAACTATTTGTTTGTAATTGTTGAAGTGATGAGTGGGTGTCATTCCCATAGATACAAAGATGATAAACTTGTTGGCCCTCTTCCACAACCTTTATCAAATCAAAAGATGTTTTTGGCCAACCCATTTCTACAACTTCCTCCACATTGCCTTTGGATTTTGGCATCTTAGCCCCACTAGTGGATGGCCTCTGCTATCATAGCATGTCTTGTGGATTCACACAAGCAATCATGCTTGTGCCACCTTACAACCCTCATGTTATTGTATCAATGATGACATTGACTACCAAGGCGGACAAACAAACAATTAATGCTTCTTTCTTGATGGTGCTTGTTCCAATGATACTATTATTACCCAAAAAAAACCAAACACAAAGACTACATTATCCATTGTGTCCTTCCATTAGGATGCAAAAATATGTCTCCCATCTCACACAACCAGTTGGGCTTATTGGATAATTGCTTGTTAAAACCAAGGAAAAACTCCAAAATGCCTAGAAAAAAAGCAAGAGGTACACCAAAAAATACCTGATGAAACATTGTGGTGCTATTTTTTTAGAGAACCTCTCAAACACACAATTGAGCCTATACCACTCCATTTACAAAAAGTTGATAAATTCTAGGACCTCAACACTCCCGTGCAAAGGAGCCTCCTTAATATATAAAAATCAACACAAAGGTGAGCGGGGATGAACACCTTACATACCAAGAAATCTTCCATGAGTTCTGCAATGTTTTTGACTATAGCTACATGGAACTTATGGGTGTGAACCCATGAACATATCAACATCATATAGTCCTTCATATAGATGTCATTCTCATACAATCCAAGCCATATAATATGAATCTCATTTACTCCCAAAATGTATGAGATGACTTGGATAAACTACTCAAGTGGATGTTTATCTATCCTATAGGAAAAATATAGTGAGCATTGCCAATTTCAATGGTCCCTAAAACATTTATGAGAAAGATGTGTATCTAAGTGAAATTCTAGAAACTAAATTCCCAAACCCTCTTGAATTCTTGGTCCTATTTATTGACACATTGCTCAACAAAGTAATCAACATTAAGTGTTTTTCCTTTATAGATGGCTACTCTAGTTACAACCAAATTGCAATTGCCTCAAAAGATCAATGTAAGAGCACCTTTGTAACCAAGTGGGGAACCTATGCATATTGCATCATACCATTTGGACTCCAAAATTCTCACACAACATTCCAATATTACATGATGAATTTGAGATACAAAAGATGGAATTTGAGATATCCCTTGTATTCATGGATACCTCAAACATGGCTATAGTGTTGTCCTAGCCCAAAATTATGAGCAGCAATGCAAAAATCTCATCTATTATGCTAGCCGGCAGCTTAGCTCCATAGAATAAAATTACTCCACAATGGAAGGAATGTTTTGGCATGATTTATGTGATGCAACATTTCCAACACTACCTCTTGGGCAAATTTTTTGTTCCATGTAGATCATGAGGCTCATAAATACCTCATGAACAACCCTTGCTATGTGGGATAACTTGCCCAATGGATGATACTTCTACAAGAATTCTTGTTTATGGTGGAATATCAACAAGTCCCAAGATAATGTGGATTTCCTCTCCCACATTCTTGGATCCTCAATCGCAAACTCCCTTAGCATTGATCCTATAGATTTCCACCTTTTCTATGTAGGGGATCAAGTGACAACCCAATTGACCTTGATGGACTAGATCAAAAAAATTTCTATGGGTTGTATGCCATTCGACTTACCTCAACATAGCCATAAGAGTTTTCATATGTAAGCTCTTCCTTTCACAATCTTGTATGGTGATTTTTATTGAAGTAATTTTTATTATGTAAGTTCTCCAACGTTGTTTTGGCCCAAAAGAATCTTTATAGTCCTCAAATTTTTCCATTGTAACAACTCAAGTGGGCACTTCTTAAGAGAGCTCATTTCTTGCAAATATATCTGGTAAGATAATGGTGGTGGTCTATAACACATGATGCCAATCTGTAATACCAGGAGCTAGCCATATGATCTAGATGTGAAATTTGATTTAGTAACATCTAGATTGATGTTATACATGGTGGAAAAAATAGATCAGATAGAAGTATCACCAAAAGAGTACTTCTACTAATAGGGCAAAAACCAAAATAGACTTGAAGACCTTAAAACCAATAGCTAGATATATGATTTAAAGGTGAGAATTGGTTTAGTAACATCTGGAAGGATGTTACACATGAAGTACTAAATAGATCAAGTAGAGGTTTCACAAAAATAATATTTCTACTAATAGGGCAGAAACCAAAATAGGCATGAAAACTTCAAAGGTAATTTTGGAGGCCTAAATAGATGAATAAGGCCTTAAGAATGTGCAGATTCACCCTCCTTCCCCCAAATAGAGGGAAGGTTGGCTATCATGTCTATCTAATTTTTGCATAACACATTATATCCTTTTTTGGGGTTCCCTTCTCCATTGTCACCAACAACGGGTCCCACTTCATTAATGAAGGAGTGCAAGACCTTACCAATTCATATGAGATACAACATAAATGATCTACCGCTGATCACCCACAAGAAAATGGCCAACGGGAACGTATTAATGGCATCTTGCTTACCTTCCTTAAAAAGATGGTCAGCCTAAACTCCATTGATTGAGACCAAAAACTAGTTGGTGTTCTTTGGACCTAACTACAAGATCCACCCTCTTCCAACTTGTCTACAAGCAAGAGGCTAATCTGGCCATAGAGTTCCTTGTACCTCCTCTTACAATACTCACCTATCACCTGCACTGGATGTCTTGGTGTGAAAAGGGAGCAGCCATGGAAAGAAAGGGTGTGTGCATTTCAGGATCCAAATGAAAAACATTTACATGCATTGTATATATGATAGACAACCTAGGCAAAACATAAAACTTATTTTGATAGAAAGACAAAAGATGTCCCACTTTACAAGAAAGACCTGGTTCTCAAGTTCAATGATAGGATGGGACTGATTCCCCAATAAATTTGTCAAGAAATGGTTAGGCCCCTTTATAGTATATGAAGTATTCAACAACATGTCAGTTCAGTTGGAAACATTTAGATGGTAAAATCTTGGAACCTTACACCAATGGATCAAAGTGCAGACCTTACAATCCCCATTACATTCTTGAACACAACCAAAAAGAAAAGCTGCCACATGAAACTCTTTGTTTCACCATATCACTTGAGGACCAATCATATCACATGAGAAATATACCATGAGAAGGTCTTCTTCCAAGATTTGGAGGGCTTTTGAAGAAACTACAAGATTGACTATAGGTTTCTATAAACCATGGGGCATTTTATCTTGGATCTAAATTCTTGATCATAATCTAAAAGCCAAAGACAACGGGCAGAAATTGAGCACCTCTACAAGAACACTCTTTTTCTGACAAAATATAATGATTGTGACAATCCCAAGAAAAGATAGCATTGCATTCATGACAAGCTTCATTCAATGAAGGGATAGTGCCATGCATGAAATGCTTCATCTTCAAGCACAAAATAATGCCAAGTGGAAAACAACCCTTCATATTCAATTGCAAGGAGAGGTATCTTGCATGAGAAATTTAAATGTAGGCAATGAAGTACATTGGGTGGCAATGACCATGTCTCAACAAAACCTTTGCACAAACCCCGCAAGTCCTCACTATTTTGTCAATTGCAGCTCACAATTGTGGAAGCTATCACAACTTGTGTAAGCAAAAACACAAGAATCCATATTATTGAGAGAAACAAGTGTAGGAAGTTGAACCCTAACCAAGAACTTGGAACAAGAAGGAGGTCATCCAAAAAAAGTGGGAGCTACATGCACAATGAACAAGTATTCACATGAGGGCTGATTTAAGGAGCACTCTTGGACCGGTTAGATTGAACAAAAGGAGAGGAAATCGCTTCTAGTGCTTGGGAGTTTTGTAAAGACAAAGAAAAATATTGAGTAGACAAAGTCCTTCCCACATTCCTCCTTGAAGGCATATCTTATAACATTTTGAAGAGTTGGAGACTTATGCTAGCACCAAATGCTTTTAGGAGAGGGTAGTAACAAGGTGGAACCAAATCTTATGAGCTACAAGCAAAGAAGGGACAATATTACCATGAAAGTATAGAGGTGGAAGCCCCAATCTACATACAATCAAGGTACTTATGTGATTTTAGCAACATAGATCCCACCATGAGGGAAAACATGGAGCATGGAAAGATATGGAGCTTTATGGCTCATTATTTCTTCTAGCCATTGGAGGAGGAGATCCCTAGGGTTGTGGCAAAAGCTAAAAAATACAAGTGGAATTGAAGATAATCCATCACCTAATTCCCATATCGGATGATCTCAAGAGCTTCACAACCATGACCATCAACAAGGATACTAGTTGGGAGGTATTCTCTCTTGGGCTCAAGTTAGAGGACATCCACTTGCTTGGATGGAATTTGGATTCAGCACTCAACACTTACAAAGGATTATTTTCTTCAATAGTCCAATGGGAACCATGAACAAAAATGACTTCCCTATGATGATAGTAATGCACCTTCCACTCTTCTACACCATGAAAAACTTCTATTTGCTCATAGTTGGATTAAAAAATGTATCATTTGTAAGCACATCATTAATAGATGCCTTAATCAGAAGTGTGATACTTGGCCATTGGATTATACTCCCGTAATATTAACTAAACTATGTGAGTGCTGCTCAAGCTTTAGGAAAGTGGTCCACATTAAAGAAGATGGAGGCAGACACTTCCTTATAAAGCCCTACTAATGGCAATCTTAGAACACTTGGCCCCATGTAGCTTCCCAATGAAGGAGAACCTGCCAAGGAGATATTGCAAACTTCTTAGCTGCCTATCTTCAGGAAAAGTTACCAAGGTTGGGAGCTGAAACTTGAGACCCCATGTAACAGCACTGCTAATTCCAATTTACAAAATGGACTCACAAAGAGTGGGCAAACCATTTTGGATGGCTCCGGCCATCCAAGTAAAAGAATTTAGTTGCAAGAGCAAGACATTCCAACCAAAGAAGAAGTAGCCTATAACAAACAAATCTGGCAACTAGCCTTGATAAGGTTGTGATTGCAACCTCTTCCCCACCTAATGAAAAAAAGAAACTATGAGTAAGAATCAAAACTCCCACACAAGGAGAAGAAGAGGTAGAGCACCTTGTATTCAAGAGGAGAACAGCCCAAAAAAAGGGAAGGGAACCAGAATTGAAGACCCAAAACGTCTTATTCCCCTTCTAAAAGGACATGCACCACACTATTTGGGGAACCCCATGTCATTAATTGGAATATGATTCCCAAAGTGAGTCCCGGATAGGAGGTTTCCCCAACCCCACCAATTGGCCAAGTTTCCTAGGCTTGGATGAAGGACTTGGACTCTTGTCTCACACATTAGCAATGATTCTTGAGACCATATCCCATAGGTCTGGAAGATCCCAACCCATACCATTGACTCAACAATGGTAGGAAACCAACCCCATAGAATGAGATAGGTTGGGAGCATCATCTCACTTGATGGGCATCCTTGTTGATAGCCTAGTAGGTGAGAGACATTTTGATAGTGGGCAGGCACCTCAACCAGGCTTGGAAACTTGGAGCTTTGTCTCTGTTGACTGACCTAAAATGTGGACAGCTAGCCCGCAGCAAAATTCTTGAGCTACGGGAGGAGTAGGAGAAGTACAAAGGAGGAGCACCCATAAAGCCCAAGAGAAAGAGTTGGTTTTGGCTTAGAAGCAATCCAGCTGGAAAAAGGAGATTACCAAGCTTACCAAAGAGCTCATAAAATTGGAATTATAAGTACAACTTGCACAAGCAGAAAACTTTGCCTTGGATGCTCAATTATCCCCTGATCACATAGAGAAGAAGAAAAATAAGTCTGAGCTCTAGATACAGAAACCAAACAAGTCATGATAAGGAAGATTTTAATGCCACAAGGGAAAATATATAGGAACTGACTGAATCAAAGGAGGAGTCCCATAAAGAGATCAAAGGATTTGAACTATCCCAATCAACATTATAATCAATCATTGCAAGTTTAGAGAAGGAGAGAAGCAATTGGGAGGAAGCCATATAAACCCTAAGAAAGAAATAACTTCCTTATGAGTAATTGCAACCAAGTAGTGGGAAGACTCAATATACAAAAGATCTTCTTTATTATAAGGAGAAGAGATGGGAAGAGCAAGTGGAGGTAGAAGCTCAATAGAAGTCCCAAATCACTTGACAATCTGGAACCAAACATTAGAGCAAAAGGTAAACCAGCTACTTTGGTTGATTGGTTGTCACAAGTTGGAACTTCCCATTGAGGAAGAGGACTCTAAGGCTAATAAATATGAGGATACAAAGGACAAGGAGCCTAAAGGATCCGTGGGTAGAAAACCTCATAAAAGAGGGCTTGAAGATGATGGTGCATGTAGAATGAAGATGAATGAATGAAGATGATGGTCACCAAGTAGAGGGAGTCCTATAGGAGGCAGATCCTCTACCTTTACTTCATCTCGGCCTAGTACTCCCTCAAGTACAAGAAGCTAACCCAAGTCTTCTCCCAAAAAGAAGATGGGAAGTAATCCAATCCAACCTAAGGGCAAAATGTGGGAAATAGTCACATACACCAAGAAGCTATGTGCAGAATATCCCTTGATAAATATGTAGACTCTGTAAGAAGCAAAGTTATGAGATTGGCAAGTTCCCCAATCAAAGGACTGATCATCAACACATGTCAAAATATAGGAAGTATGATGGAAGTTACCCATATCATTGATGTACTTGAGCTAACGACCAAAGAAGGGTGTTGAGAGGAATAAGAGGCCACCATTTTGGACTTACTAGAAGAAGAGATGAGCTAGATAAGTTCATATGACACCAAGAAGCAATGTCTTGAGCTGAGAGATGTTGTGGGATACTTTATAGGAGAAGGCACTAGCAACCAAGGGAGGCAAAAGAAGAGATCCTTGGAAGAAAATAACGTGGAACTTCCATGGCTACCATTTGGAAACAAAGTAGAGCATGAGGAAGCTATGGCCTCTAACATAGAGAATCAAGAAGGAGTCTAGCTGACATTGGAAGTTGTGAATCTAGTAAAATAGGTAGCCAAAATGTAGTCACTTTGGACAAGGAGTTCATATTCTTTATGATTGCATCTTAGGTCCCAAAGTCTCAAGATCCCATTGACAAGGTAATAATCATCCCACACATGAGACAAATAAAGGGATTGGAAAGTTGTGCCCTATAGATGATAGTGACCTAGGCCCTAGAACCAAGAATTGCTCCTTCCTTTGATCTAGTGAAATATGTCCCACAAGATCCTCATGAATTCTAGGATTGGTTACGACTGGTAATTCCACCCACCCATAGGTCTAGCTATAACTTGATTGCCATAACCACTTTACCTCCATTCATGATATTTTTCACTGCAAGATAATCAATGTGAACCAAGTTGAAGCAGCTACTGTAGCATTTTTTCATGTGGATAAGGAACGCTCAACTTGGTATCTCTTTTTCCCTTGGCTAAATTTAATGAGGGATATGGAAAGGGAGCTATTTTCATGTTTTAGTTATCTACAACAAGAAATTTTGGTATTTTCCTTGGTAAATCAGATCTACCATTTTGACTTGGCCCTCCTTATTACAAGAACGGCCACTAATTGTCATATATCTTTAAGGGCAACCATCAGCATAAAAAAATTCTCTATGTTGTGGGCATATGGAATTGACTCTTGGGAACTATGGAGAACTTGATTTGCAATGACCAAGTCCATACTACAAGGAGGCATACAACTAAAGAACCCTCATGAATTAATATATGTGATAGTAAGCCTCCCTTGTTTCACTTTGACGTACTTAGTGGATTGTCTCAAGTTGGTGAATTTTTGGTTGGTATTGAAGCCACATCTATGCCCAGCAAGAGAGTACATCAAGGTAAACTAAGTATCTAATAAGGAGATCACAAAGTTCTACAAAGATACATGGTTACAAGGAGCATGCAATGCCATAATCAATAGTGATATTGGGTAGCAGATTGTCCAAATCAGCACCATGATCTAGGAACTAAGGATTCCCTTTGAGCAATCAATATAGAGTACCCAAACCAATTTTGCCAAAGTGGTAGGTCAAGCCCTCAAAATCTTGGAGAAACAAGTGTAAAGCAGATGCAGCCATGCTTTCACGTATACCTTGACATACAATGCACTTAGCTCATGTATGATCAAGTGTTACAACAAGGTACATGATGTGACCTTACTAAGGAGGAGGTCAATTCAAATGACTTGGATTGCCTTAGAGCTATCCTATATGTGCCCAAGTCAAGCAAGCCCATGGTCAAAGGGTTTCCCGTGCCTAACCACCTAAATTGGAAAATCTCAATAAGGAGCCCGATGGTTCTTGCAATAGTACATCAAGAGTTTAGTTATATACGTAGACATGACTAAATTTCCCATGTGTTTGTTTGTTTCCAGAACCATGCTAGGTTGATGGTACCCATTGACACTCTATTATGTTTGTTATCCATTAATTTCAGGAAACCTACACCAATTAATGATGCTCTCTCAAATATGGAGCAAACACACTTGTCTACACCACTAGAGGCACTTTTGAAGTCTCAAATAGGAACTTCAAGAAAGATTGGATTTGGAGGTGCACCGCTCTAGAACAATTCATCATTTCTCATACAAGTAAAAGTCACATTGTTGGCACATAGTGCAAGTTTTCTTGGTAGGCTTGAGAGAGTCTATAGCCATGCTAGAAAATTGCTTGAACTAGTGGTATACTACCAAGGATCTTGTAGTTTTTTGTGTTGTAGTATATTGCAAAACTTGGCATAGCTATACAATTGACTAGGCTGGGATGGTAAAGAAGAAGGAGCCTTCAACCCCATTAGACAAACAATCATGATTATTGTCTTCTATCTCTTACACCAAGCCAAGTATGTGGGGTTGGCGCCTGGGTAGAGTCATGGAGTTGGCACATATGGACAGGTTCATTGATGTGTGAGATACCATCTTCAAGTACTATCATGAGAGTGATCATGCGGGAACCTATTATCAGATGAGAGCTCAATAGAAAAAAGAAGAAAAAGTGACCTTCTCAATCTTGCTTGGAGTGCAAGGATTTAGGAGAGGGTTATGTTGTGGGGCAAAAAAGTCTGATACAAGACATTGTGGGAAATGAAGACAAAAGGGGAAGTACATATGAATGAGAAGAGAATTTTTGTCGGTAAGAAGATCTACAAGAATGTACAATAGTAGAAGATATTAATGAAGAGTTCAGCAGCATGCTAAGAGGTAAGGATCATCTAGCATCTGAGGGAAGAGAACCAAATGGCCATTATGGCATGGACTTTTAGGGTAGTGGTAGCCGCATACTAGTGTAGTGTTTAAGGTAGGTTAGGGAATTATTTTAGGGTTGGGATCCAATATTATAGGGGGAATCCCTTCCCTTGAGGGGTAATCTTGATTTGGCTAACAAACAACATTGTAAGACTTCTCAAGACTCTCAAAGATTTATAGATTAGACAAATGGACTGTTTAGAAAGAGATGGACTAAGTGCCCTATGGGAAGTGAAATCCTTCATCCCAAATGAATATATTATGAAATTTAGAGCCTAAGACCAACACGGCACAAGGCTAATAAACTATGGTGCACTTCTTTTGTAGTTGTGTGTTAAGTGGAATGATTGAAAGTTGCAAATACTTGAATGCTTGTTGAGGAATCAATGCTCCTCTATGGATTTTCACACTGATTTTGTGTTTGGTCCATGTTACTAGAACCTCACTGATTGATGTATTAATAAACCAACTCTAAGTGACATATCAAGGAGGCCAAGGGGTTTATAGGAGTGACAAACCTTCAAACCATCCCTAAGGGTAAATGCTAAAGGAGATTCCCTTCCCTCAATGGAATTGTGACTCGATACAAGAGCCCCAACTACATCACCTCCCTATGTTGTGTAATGGCTGGCTGCATAAGGATTGTACCAATGCTTTCCTTGCCTTGTAGCACTCCCACATTTCCATTACCAGATGAGATGACCCAACCAATACCATCTCATGTATCTCATACTTCCACCTTCTTGTCCACAATATCTAAATCCTTATAGCAAGCCAAATCTCATCTCCTTGTTGCTCAAAATTAGCAAAAGCAATATGTTCATCATCATCATCGAGATCTCACCTTTCAATTGGGTGATAAGGTCATGCTTTTTTATTGTAACTTGCCTCTCCCATTGGATACCCAAGTTCATAAACTTGCTCCTAATTAGATAGGTACATTTGATGTTACCCAAATTATATCTCTTGTTGCTTATCAACTTGCCTTGCATAGTCATATGCAAATCCAGTCTGTCTATCATGCTTCAAAGTTGAAGCATTTATTTATTATTGATATTCCTTTTCCACTCATGTCCAACCTCCTCCTCCTGCCATCCTTGTCAACAATCATGAGGAGTATGAAGTTGATCATATCTTGGCACGTTGCAACATCTAATGTGGCCGCCAATGACACATTAAGTACAAAGTCCTTTAGAAAAAGGTATCTCCTTCATGATGCCAAATGGAGCCTCTTTCTGATCTCCACAATGCACAAATGGCCATCTAGAAGTTTGAAGATTCCATGGTAATGAGGATGTCACCAATTAGTGGTGGGAGAATATGTAGCAATATGGAGTTAGTAGAGGCTAACAAGTTAGAAAAGAGACCAAATTAGCCAAGAATATTAAGAATGTTCTAGATGCATCTAGGAAACTTCTTGTTACCTTCCAAGTATCAAGTAACATGTATGCCAAATAGACAGCTTCTTAGGAAGCTCTCGGCTAGCTTAGCTTGCATGCCAAGTAGGTGGCTCCTAGGAAGAAGCTTCTTTAGAAGCTTATTGGTTGGCTTAGCTTGCACTCCAAGAAGTCAATTTCTAGGGAAGCTTCCTTGTGAACTTCCCAAGAGCCCTATATGTTTCCTATAAATACCAAAGCCCAAGGTCATGCTAAGCATCCAAAGTTTCCTTCATTTAAGAGTCCCAATATGATTGTCCACTCCGGTCTTCCATTCACCTATTTCTCTCCTTGGCCTTTTACAATGGCTTTTGACTTTGGCTAGGTGTACCACATCCAACACTCTTGGGCATACTAGACCAATGCCCGTGTGGTTCTACATTTGATATTGAGGGCATCCACATCTTACAATGTGCCATACGAGGGGAGCCTACTAGAGTCTATGAAGTGCAACTAGAGATGCAATGGCCCAAATCCTACTATCTACTTCCTCATAGGTTCAGATTGAGTGATGGGGGATACTATTAGGCTCACCTCATCGAAGGTATGGACAGATATTTTCACTTTCAAGGATGGCCAATTTGTACATTGTATGGTGTGGTGTTGGCAAACCCACTTTGACCAAATTCATTGGCACAAGCTAACATCCAAGCCAGATCTGCAATGATCATCACACTAGGAAGAAAGAGTACCACTATGGCTGGTGATTGCCTCCAACACCTTTGTTTCCCTGGCAATAGAGATCTTTGGCCACCTTCATTATCAATTTGATGTGCTTCTTCAAGAGGCAACACGGTGTTCATTGTAGAGGAAAGGCGCCTTGGCTTTCTCACCCACCATGCTTACCTCTTATTTTTGGAAAAGGTCTCTATCACCCTACATAGATCACATGCTTTGAGCTTTCATTGATGTGCAATAGTTGTCGGTGTTCCTGTTCCATCAATGGCACTCCTCTCATAGTTGCCAAATTTACCCTTGGGAGATCTCTACCACATTGTTCACATATAGGTTCCCATATACTTCATTTTACATGCTTTTGGTGTAGTGTACACTACACAACAATAGCTTAGCTCAATAGCCTTTTTGCCCCTTTTCTTAGAGCTTTCATCTCTTCCTCTATTTTGCACTTTTTGGTGCACTTGTATTTCTTTTCTTCCATTCTTTTGGGGTATTTTATTGGGCTAATGGGCCAATTATTTTACCAAGTGGTACCCTTAGTTCAGTTTAGTTCATTGATCCTTAATCCTCTCTTTTTGATGAATATCCATTTAGCCTAAAGCAATAGGATATATTGTAGTTTAGTTGTTGTCCCTTCTGCAAATTGTTTATATGGACACAAGTCTTCTAATTCCTTTTGTTCATGTCATGAAGCAATATGTTGGATTTAAATTTGGTGCTCATTAAATACAGTATAGATTTTCTACTTATACTTTTATTTGCATTCCTGGATGGAAACTTATTAAAACTTCTAACCTTCTAATAAAAAAATTATAAAAATAAGAAATTATGTTGATTTTGATCAATTTCTGAAAATATTTGTTTACATAAATGTAAATTTTAAACTCCTTCTAGCTGTATTGTTGGACTCAACCTCAATTTTGATTAATTTAAAGTTTTCTTTCATCTTGATTGTCACTCTTATCCTCTCTTTGTATTTGATTGCTGAATTGATATGTTGTACATCGAACAAATCAACAAACCGCAAGTATTATTTTTGCAATTAATCAGCTAACCCAAAATTAGTTAAACACATAACTATGGCACACAATAAAATTACTACAAATATTAGAGTATAGATAGTATAGTAGCAAGTCATCAGAATTTTGTTTATATTGTAAAAATTCAACATTTTCTTCTTCTTTGTAGATTTAAGATATTACTCTAGGTGAATAACCGTAGCAATATATGAACCTCTTGCCGATATAAAAGGGTCAAAAATTTTGAAGCTTTAAATACATTCATTGATATCTATTCAATTTATGCTAATTTTTTTTAATAAAAATATATAAGTATAATTTGTTTATATTTATTAAGATATCAAGAATTTAAATTTATATACCCATGTAAATTCAAGACTTGTACAAAGAAAGAAACATAAAAAACTAAATAGTTTACTTAGAGCAAAATTCTTAGAGCCCAACATTATACATTTGTACAATTGTTTATATTAAGATTACTTGTGGATTCTCTATTCCCAGGGTCATATAGTTATCAAGGTCCAATTCTGCCAAGAAGAAAAATAGTGCTCAATCTGTATAATGAAGTCATAACTTCAAGTGTGTGAATCATATATATATTTGTTGTACTTGCTTGGACATGCAGTTTTCAAGAGGATTGTCGAGAAAAATTGTCTTTGTTTGTTCTATTTAACTTTGACCTTGATAAAGAACTACATTGGATTAGTTTGTTCGATTATAAATTTGAAGCTTACAGTAAGAATAACTCTATATGATTTTCATTTATTGGATAAAAGTAGGACATGAAGACCTATATTAAACATAGTATGATTTTTGAGCTTTTATTTAAGTATTATATGAACATTGTACTTTCACTTGCATATTTGAGCAGGATTTAGTTCTAACTCTTATTTAGCTTTCATTTGTTGATTAATAACCTTGATTAGGAATTCCAATACATTATTTTTTTAATTGTATCTTTTAACTTAAGAAACCCTCTATTTTGGTGTATATTACCTACAATTGTATAATTAACGGTGTGGAACACCTTGTTATTGATAACCTGTTATAGGAACAGTGTACCTTTGTCATCTTATCATAGTATTTATTTGTTAACGATGTTTCATGTTTATGTGGGTATCGGTTGTTATATATACTTAAGACTCAAGTTAAGAGGTAAGACGAGGGTAGTAGTAATAAAGTCTATCCTGTCTAAATGAACAGTATGGGACGTAAAATTTATAGAACATATATACACTGTACATATAGAATACGTAACACTCAAGAATTTTTCTTTTATAGGAGATTTGCATATAAACCAAAACATATGTATTGAATAGAACAAAATTAGGAGTAGAAAGAAAGAAGACTTCTTGATCTTGGATTATTTGGATTTAAGGCGAAATGCATAGTTGTAGTTGCGGGTAATTTCAGGCGTAAATATCTACTTCTAATCTTTTATTTTTCTTATGTGAAATCATCTGGCTCTATAAGGTAATGTAGTCATTTTAAGAAATACCATTATTTTGTAAAATACTAATACTTCTTCCAAATGATGAATATGAACTAGGAGCAGAGTGCACGAACCAAGAACACCATATTCGAGAGAAATGCTCAAAACTATTTCACAACAATGTACAAGATTCACAAAAGTAGTATTTCGCTAAATTCCCCGTACCTGTATCTTGTAATAAATAAATAAATCTCGTTTGCAAAAAATTTGAAGAGGGTTTTATCTAAAAGGAAAAATTACTTTTCTATATAATTCTATAGATTTCTCATATGGATACTATTGGGGCTAGCCCCACTTTACCTCGTTTGTACGGCTTGAGGGGGTCGTCCCATTCCTCAAAGGTTCTACGCGGTCGCCTTTCTCATAATCTTATAATTTGGATATTCGGAGCTAATCTTCTTTGTTACCGACTAACTCGGGAGTACCTAAATCTATATTTTTACAGGTCTAGTACTTTTACTCAACGCAGAGTGTAGAAAGATCGAAACTCAATGCTTCTGCAGTTTGAGAAGGTTGTTATCTTGTTTTTCCACTCACGAGATTCCAATCAACAACTTTTGTCCCCAAACATCAAACAGCGGCCTCACTGAAAGCCTTAATTGCTACAGAGCAGTACCGTAAAGAGATCGGAAGATACCTAACTTGCCCTAGGTGAGGGGATTTATTCTGACTTGTGAACCATGTTCTCTCCCCCTGATGACAGGCTTGAGAACATTTCCGCACAAAATATCCTCCCATCGCTCTGTTTAAGTTATCCTTAATCAGTACGAACTGCGCTCTGACAGAGATGATATCGAAATACGGCTTCGCCCATGTGTAGGCTCCATTCAAGTGTTAGGCAGAGATTTCCAGTTCTCATAGGACGATGGAAGCGATTGCGATCACACGAGCATACACCCTCTAGGTTGCCGTAATTGACATCCATGATCGACAAGTACATGTCCTTCCCCTAGAAATCGTTTCCATATACTTACGTTAAGTGGGATTTGGGACCTCGTGCAACAAGTCCACTCTTCAGTCAACTTGAATCTGACTTCAACTACTGACTAGATAAAAGATAGAAACGCGACGCACATAGGATAACAAGAAGAATGAGAAAACCCTCTCGTGACTGGATAATGTATAGAAGTATTTTGCAACAAGTCTTAGAATAATATTCATTGAATAATTGCTGTTAAACTGGTTGCTTGTAGGCAGGCAGATTATACACTTTTCTTGTGGCTAATTACCTTGACTTCACCAAAGTCGGGGGCCTTTTCGTTCCTGCCTTCCCTTTATCTCTTTTCTAGGTGCAATTAGAAACAATTTTAGGGAAAAGGATGGAAAATCTCATTGAAGAATTGTAGATAGATGACCATATCTCTATAATCTTGCAAGACGAACTTCAGCAGCGTCCGAGTTCGTCAAGTAAAGAGCGCCATTCTAGCATGAATTCAAAACCTTTTCAACGACGAAGTATTGGGAGAACTAAAGATAGTTGAGGGCGGAGGATAGATGGCATCTCTATAAATACTGAGACCACATTCCTCCGCGTTTTGGTTTGTCAGTCAGAGCAACAACTTTCAGCATGACTTTTACTGCACAGTAGACAAATTGGTGAGCGAAGTAACAGTTGACCCTACTCCTCGCACAGAGATCTTGATTGAATCAGGAGAAAAATAGGGCGATCACATCACAACACCACGACCCATGAAACAGTGCGTGAAGAATCCTCTGGCGGATGCCCGCCGATCCCCTTATTGCGGTCAATTGACCACCAAAATTTCCATAACATCACAAACGTCCAAAGCGAATGACAAACTTTTACTGCCTGTAGCAAAACCCTCACCCCACAAACAAAGTATACACACCAGTTGCATATCTGACTTCATGATATTTGCTGCAGCGTGTGGGATATTGTGCCCACCAAGAAAGGCTACAAAAATTACGTCTCGAGTAATTCCTAGAAATTGCTAATATATTTCCTCGTTGGTAGTATTCGTTATTCGTTCTAATAAGATCCATCATTAATCAGTGATCGTATACCTATATAACCACAACAACCACCTGATATATTAAATATTCTAGTATTAATATCATTACATAAGAATTCGTTACCAGCAAAAACTACTATCTAATAGATAAAATCGTTACCTCATCTGATCATGAGAAAGATATATTCTCACCTGTGTTCTCACTGTATCAAGGTCACAATCGCTGGACACAACCTTGTGAAAGTTGGTGTGCGGACACGAGTTGGTACGCCGCAGTATTTGTCGAGAAGGCTTCTTAAGAAAGAAAGGACCATCGTGGACAGAAGTTTGACTTATATCAATCGATGCTGAAATTTTTGGTAATATTGGTACTTCATTTGGGTGGGGCTGCCACGATCAAAGTGGGTGCGCTCCTTCGTATTTGAATCAACTAAGCACCTTCCAAATAGAGTGGAATTATTGTGGCGAATTGATACTTCAATGGCATTCTTAGCTCCTACAAGCCTAAGTAAGCATGGAAGAGGGTATTTCTGGCCATACCAGTCTCGTGAAACCACCCAACTGGGCAATGATGTGCCATCATTTAACCACCATATCCCTCAAAGTGAAATGTATGTATAGAAATAGTACCCTGAAGGAAAGGAGAAAGGAATACAAAGCACTCATAAGTGCAAAAGGAAAGAGGAGGACCAATAGTACCCTGAAGGAAAAGGAAAGGAGAAAGGAATACAAAGCACTCATAAGTGCAAAAGGAAAGAGGAGCACTAGTGCTGACCTGGTCAAGAGGCAGGGAAAGACACAAAAGAACCAAACACAAATCCACAAAAGGAAAAAGAAGTGTAATAACACCAATGAAAGTAAGGGAGTGGAGGCTACTCCTTGATGGTATGGTAGAGGTCCTCCAATGGTATATTGTGTAAGAGGAGAGGGAGGACCCTAGTCATACTAGGTGTGCTCATCCTTGCCACCCGTCGGTGAAAACCCGACGCTTGAGCATGTTGCACTGTGATTGATACATGCTATTGATAATGTGATGAGCATGGCTAGAGAGACAAGCAACGCCCCTCTATGCTGCAATGAACTTAGAGTTGCATCCTTGAAGAGATCATCAAAATGGTGATGAAGGTGCCCAAAAATTTTGATTGCCAAAGGGATAAAGGTATTGGAAGATAGCCACGATGCATAGAGGTCTTCCTTGCCCCTAGAGGCAATGGCAATTGCTACTCCTGCTCATGCCAATGACTTAGCTCCTAGAGGGTTTGCCACCACCATGTCATGCAAGGTGTGACAACTATCTGTGAAAGTAACAATATTTACTTGCACCTGATAAATAGGTGATCCTGGTAGATCCAACCATCAGTCAATCTGAACCTAGGTATGTGTAGCTCATAAGATCTAAGCAATTGTATTATGAAGAGCATCATGAACTCTAGTGGACTCTTCCAATTGCACATTGGAAGAAGTGTACCCGCTTTAAATCATATGGGGAACCACATGCGTAATGGTCCGAAAGCCCTATGAACACTAGATATGGAAGACCCAACCTCAAGCATAGGGTTGTGGTAAATTCCTCAGAGGTAAATTGGTGAACATGAAGCCATGCTCTGCATAAGAGAATTCATGCTTGATCAAGTAGAGGCGCATCAATGAGGATGCTAGTTAGTGTGTGAGTGTGCATACACTCACTAAGATCCACATGCATCTTCCTAGAGTCCAAGGATGCAAAGTCAATAAACTCGGGGAGTGATATGCGTGCTATGCTGGGCTTGGCAATAAATCCCAAACTAACCGGAGGTATGACTGAAAAGCGTAAGTGCATGAACCATTGTCGTGGGTCCTGATAGGTCCCAACAAAAAAGGATAACCCTCATGTAAGAACCTATCTGCAAAGCAAGGGATCACGAGGGTATGCTATGGGTGCTGTGGCTTTTTGCTCTATGGGGCAGCATCTGCCCATGACTATGAAAAGAACTATTTGTTACCTACACCATTCATATGAGAGCCATGGGAGCATGCATCACACTAAGAAAGTGGAGAAAGTCTGCAGAATGGTGCTATCAAACATCCTCAAGTGTATAATCAATGTCTCAATAGGAGGGAAAGGCTATGCTAAATATGAGGCCCTAGGGAGGTAAGACAGTACAAGCCACCTAGGTATTCCCCAACTGGGATAGGAGATGAATATGGGCTATGGCCTAGACTAGGATATCTGAAATGAAAAAACTACAATAATCTTCAGGTCCCAAAGGAGAGCACAAAACTCACAAAACTCACCTATGGGGAATTGGAATCCTAATGGGAAGACAACAGAAGTGAAGTCCATACATGGACTCTAGACCTTGCATTTACGAGTCTGGACTTGTAAACCCAAGCCCTCTGAGCAAAGAATGCAAAGAGACACCGCGCGAACTACATTCTCCAAAGGGCACACTATTTGAATATAGTCCAAGAAGAAAAAGAGAAGATATGATGGGAAATAGGCTGCCACCTGTTGAAGAGCCTCGATATGTGCAAAGAGAGTTCCCAAGAATGATAAAAGCCATCAAGTTTGACTGGATACTCTAATGTATTTGACATGAAGTCGGGAAATTACTTGGTCTACGAGATCTCAAACCTGTACTCCGTACCTAATATGATATACTTAACAAAGGCTCAACTCAACTTTTGATTCGTGATCATTTTAATCTTTCACTTACACATCACTTCAAACGAGGGAAATCGAATCGAACCGTTATTCATAGCACATTAGATCTTCAACCTTGCGGGTTGGACCAGAATATCTAAACATAACGTGATTTTCACGTTCCACGAGTGGAACCAGTGCATAGTGCAAAACATGAAATGGGCGGCAACAGAAGCGAAATATACAGCCAACATACATACAGTGCCAGAAGATTTCAATTCAACATGCTAGAGGCTGTGGCTGAGTTACCTACTGTTCGAGCAGTTCATGCATGTATCCGGTAGTTGTTCGCTGTCAATTATCGATTCAGATTGGTATAATGAACTTGCCAGTTCCACGCGTAGGTACAAAAGTCGAGCAAGATTATCACTCCAGATTTGTAAGACGAACTTCCTGTTTACAGTAAAAGTCAAAAAAGTTGAGCAACCGACTACCCCAAAAGTTATCTGTAATTTGTGGATTTTTTTTGTAAGAATGGAACAAGTTGACCTCTGCGAATAAAAGTAGACTTGGATATACTTCAACAACTTTCTCACTCAATTCTCAAAATATCTCCTATCTGAAGTGAGGTAACTTTCTAAAGGGAAGCACCCAGCGAACCACCAACAATACCTTGACCACCTGATTACTTCATTGATAGGCTCACCATGTAAGGCTAAGGAAGAACGACAGATTTCTCGAATCACTAATTCTACTCAATCATCATCTTCTCGCCCCCTGATTGTTAATATCTGGTATCCCTTTGTCCTCGCATCCTTTTTGACATGTCCAATACCACGTGGTTCTCAGCTGTTTCGGTCAATGGAGTCATTCATCTAGCTGGAAGTAGCACATTTTCTACCACATCAAGTTTGACGTTGGATTACGAGTAGGTTTTTAATCAGATCCACATTCATTGAGTCCACCTATGAACCAGCAAAAGCCGGTCTTTGATCGAAAACTAAGGAGTAGCCGTCTTCAGCTTCTGTTCTTATGAAACAATCGTATAAGAAAACTAGCAAGGGAGGATGTTTAGCATAGGGTCATATGAGCCTTCAGAACATGCGCACCGCTCCTAAACCCCTAAACCAGACTGGGATAAACATCCAACAGCTGTTTTGTACCACATAAACATCTAAAAGCCCATATTAAAGAAAACCTTAAACACACCAACCAAAAGATATACACATGATTAATATGTTTAAAATGTTGGAAAGAGATATATTATACTATATCTAATATATCCCTATCCTTAATCCGATTCGCCATATGTACCACATGCACAGTAGACGGTAATGCAAGTTATGCATTTTACCTATTTTGTCTCACCCTTGTATGGCTTGAGGGGGTCATTCCATCAAGCCATACAAGGGTGAGATAAAATAGGTAAAATGCATAACTTGCATTACCGTATACTTGCTTACGAAAACACGAAGGATGGGGTCTTTCCATCCTTCGTGTTTTCTACGCGGTCTCCCTTTCCCCAAGTTATGCTAAAGGTCGAAGGATTTGTTTACTTTCAATTTATCGTGAGTCAGGTACTCTAAAAATTTACTTACCCTTTCATTACCGCATCTTACCACTGCTTTGACTTGAATTGACTTCCAAACAATAACCAATGGTTAAATGAATTGAATATTTTCATGTAACATCCCACAAACCTTGAGAATAAATGAGATTACATCCTGATGAAGCCGACGAGCACTTTACTTTATGACCCAATAAGTTAAGGTCTTTGCCTGAATCAAAGGAGCCAACTTGAAACAATAAGAGGTCTCAATGGAGCACTTATGGAATTCCCTACTGATAACTCGTTTTATGGGTAGTAAAATGTATTACGAGGTGTGTGACAGGTGATTTATACAATTTTAGCATTCCCATTTTACTATCTTCACCCCATTTTCGTAGATTATCACGTTCTTGTTCTTGTGTTAATTACTTTCTCCTGATTTGTAGGAGATCTCCATGATCAGTTTTATGACCTTTTTCATCCCTAGTGCCTGTGGTTTCGATGGTGTATTTAGTAATCTTTACGACAATGACTTCACTTCAGTAAGATTTCAGTACAATCTAGAATTTAAAACCGCCAAGGGAAGGATAGAAAGTATAGAGAACACGAAGGATGGGAAGACCCAACCAAGCAAGCCGTACAAGGGAGAAACTAAAAAGGTAAAATGGAGCTAGGCCCCAATAGAATCAAATGGGGCTAGGCCCGAAATGAAGTGGTGGGAATACAAAGATACTGACAACTTGTGTACTTGAATACGAATACGGTACTGCCCATCTTCGCCCGTTTGGCCATGAACTGTTCTTGTATGAAGAGGAGAGAAAACTCTCATGACTCCTCTGGAGAGTGAGTCGTGGGGAGTCACCTTGGCTTGGCTTGAGAGACTGACAAGTGAAGCACCACCACGATGAAGGAGAATGTGGAAGGGAAGGGAAACAAAAAAGTTACTTTTGACGACTGGGTTTAAGCTGTAGTAGGAGGGATTGGTGAAACAGGAGGCTTGTGGGTGCGTCAAATCGTCACCACTGATGATGATCTGATTATTCTGACGAGTATGACGACGTAGCCTCCTCTCCCCGTTCCCCTTTTATGTCTACGAGCAGGCCTCAGTTGCAGTGAGAAGCAGATCGTCGTGTTCCTCTTCTGCAGGACCGAGCTGCGTGGCTGTGGCGTCTCTAGCCAGCCACAGTACACTGCAGGGCTATAGGTGGGTACTGTGAGCTGCATAAGCTGCAACAACAAAGCGTCGGGGAGAGTACAAGATTGACGATTGCTTGATTGATGCCCGGCGAAAGCTCGAAAGATTGCCCTTGAATTAGTTTGTTGAAGCTAGACATCATCAACCAAGGTCCGGGAAGGACTTTGATTCGCGGTTTGAACTAGACGTAGTAACAATTTGTGGAAGAATAAATTAGGTAGGGGAGGGAAGAGAGGATCGTTGTCAGAAGTTGTTACCACATATGTAATGTGGGGCTGCATGCTGTTGCTGAATACTGACCTTCTGTGGAGCACGAGATACTGCCTGACTGCCTTGCTTTGTAGAGAAGGCTTAGGGAATTGTAATTCAGTTTTCGAGAATTTTGTTTTCATGATCCGGATGGACGAACGTTGAGGTTTAGGTGATGGCGAAGGTAGCGAAGCGTGGATTGCAATTCGCTGAGACTGACCTCTCCGAACGGGAGCACTCGAACTCGTCGCTGTTTGAGTTGTCAGTGAGGAAGAAGGAGGTACTGGTAGCCAAAAGCGTGGTGGAGGAAGTGAGGAGAAGAGTGATGCATTTCAGAGGGGAATCTAAGGCCGAGAAGGAGAAGGAGAAGCACGAGAGGGAGGAAGAATTGAAAGTGGAGGAGAAGAGCAGGGCTGCAGCTTGGGCTTGGTATCAACATGGTAACAGCGGTGCTCCCCCTATCAGCAACAGTCCAAACAGTCCTCTCAGCAGTCGAGGACTGTTCGGCAACGTCCGGAAGGCCTCTCGGTTCAAGACTGAGGCTGCACTGAAGGTTGGCAACAACAGCGGTAAAGTTGAGCCCCGGTGGGACTTTGAGACTTCGCTTTTCGATCCTTACGAACTTGATTCTGTCTCAAAGCAAATTGATCATGCCTTTCATGACACTACTCCGAAGACGACGACAACCACTCACCACCCGAGTATTCCTCCTTCAAAGTTAACGAGAAGCTGCAGCCTCCGAATATCGTTTCCGAGGTCGCTGTGCCGATCTATCTCTGACGTTGTGAGTACGGAAGAAATGGCGTTAGGAGTGAGGAAGTGTGACTGCAGCAAGGAAAGGACTACTCGTCGAACAGGTGGGTGGAGCTTTCGAAGGATTTCTAAAGCTATTCATGTGCTGATGCACGTGCCAGCTTGTGATTTCAACTGCCATGATGGTCAGCAGCAGTTGCATCACCATCATGAACACCATCACCACCATCACCAGCACGAGCACGAACATCACCACCATCATCACTACAATGTCAAGTTGAAAAACGGAAGCCACTACGGTAAATCCTTCTCCAGTAATGATCGAGTGAAGGAAGGTCCTTTTCCCATCTATCCCAAAGCCAGATAGCGGAAGTTCCTAAACCGATACATGTATTACTGATACTGACTGTCTTATGGAGTCTCCGCCTATCGTTCCAATTGTTCATTCTCCCCTCGTTTCCGCCATCCGAACACCCCTCGCCTCACCTGTTTCTCTCTCTTCCATAGCACTCAACCCCTCCCCATCGACCAAACCGGTTTGCCATAGAATGAAAGTATCGGTTGCATTTATAGGTGCAAAAGTTCTGCGAGTTCTGCCATGGGATTTGACTCTGAGTGGCGTGGATTTCTCCCGAATTGAAGGATGGGTGGTTTTGAATCTTATCGTGGTTGTTGCTCAACCAGGCAGTCGGAGTACAGTATCTTCACAGGCTTGGCTTTATGTATCATATCGCACTTGAGTGAGTGAGGTGTAGTTGAGAATCTCTATCCGTGTAGTTAACGAGCCGTGGTGTCTATACTATAGAGACTACTGCAGCCAGGAGATATCTTGCTTTGGGGAGGAGTTGTGAATGGTGGCTCTGTCGCTGAAACTGGAGGGGAAACACAGGCGCGCTGAAGTCGACCACCACTTCCTCTCTTCTACTTAAGCGCCATTGAGTAGCAGATCTTGTCTATTTATACCCTTCTCAAACTGCCGGGTCGGTAACTCTTCAGTTATAGATCAATATAAATATCGACTTCCAAGGGCTCTCTATCGCGGAGTCGGGTGTTTGTTTCCATCATGTAGAGAATAGAATGCCTCAAATTGAAAGGCGAATGATTTTCAGCTCTGGCACTTTGAGATGAGATGAGATATGAGCGAAACGAAACCAACCACTGCGCATTGGCTTCGTTGGCCTCGGTTAGCTGCTACCGGAGGAGTTCAAGCTTCACCCGTACGACTTCATTTCCTGGATTAGAATCTTATAATTCTAGATTGAGCACACTCGGCATCACGACTTTGCCTCACTGTAGCTGCTGGCGGCGAGAGGTACACAATCGTTTCACCACTCTTGTTTTCTTCAGAGTAGTGGTGTGCTTTCAGGTGGGATAGCTATAATGGATTCTATCTTCACACATCTGAACTAGTCTGACTATGCATGTCCATTATCGTTCTTACTGCTTGTCTGTACGGGATTGTATCCGACCATCAGTTCGCTCTCGCTGCGTTGGATATTTAGCAGTAAATTAACTTCACCGAAGGCTCGGGCGTGCGTGCAACTCATCAGGGGGACGGGCAGGCGAATTAGGCTAGTAAATGCCAGTGGTAGTTATTCAGGAATCGGAGGTCGTGCCCATCTTGACAACAGCTACAATATCTACTATACGAATTTGCGGCTTCATTTCTCCGAACTTTGGAACTCGATATTTCTTCCGCTGCAGCCTTCAAATCCAAGCTGTTGCGTCGACCTTCTTCACCTTCATCATCGTGGCGCTTGCCGAAGATTTGGAAGCGTCAGCGACACACTCCGGAGGGAGGAAAAAATAATGGCTCATGGAGCAAAATGAGAGCCTCTAATACTAGATAGATGTCGAATTAGGATTAAAGGAATGGTGGGATCGTGATTGCTTCAATCAAGCACAGTCCATCGTTCCTGACGACAATCCAATGTGGTAGTTAAGCAGGACCCTGGTACGAGGGAGGGCTATCCCGTTTACCTCACTCGGTCTCTGCTTCGGATTGTTCCATTGGAGGGGAGTTTATTTCCTCATTGCGTTGCTCATGGCAATGTTGAGTGGTGTTAACACGCAGCTCGTGAATCACAAGGACTATAGACGACGTGATTGGGCAGTCAATGTTTAAGAGATTGCCTCTGAAAATCACTTGCGGTTTGCTGGTAGGAAGATTGTTTGCCGAAACAGAAACTTGAGATTCTAGGAGTCAATAGCTTGGTATATAGGCACACAAATCGAATTGAAAGAATCATAGCCAGAGAGCGATTAGGAGACCCTGTGGTGAGATGCTGCATGTTGTAAACCCGGTGTAAGCCATCAGAATCGTCTTATAAACTCCATGCACTTCAAAGCATTCACATTGTCTCCAGAATTCTGCATATGATGCGTTTTGTGTTATCCTTTCATCCCAGACCTGAGTCGAGGCCCTTTTTCTCTAACCATTGAGCATTTCTGCTCCTAAATTCTTCATGAGCAAAAGATGAAGTCTCCAGGATTCTGCATTTGAGGCGGTTTGTATGTAATCCGTTCGACCCAGGCCCTTCGTCTCGTTGAATCGTGTAAGCCATTTTCAACATATCGCGTCTCGCTCGGATTAATTCTGCGGAAGAAGTCTTGGATGATTTCAGAAGCTTGTAAAATTTATTCCTCGCCTTCAAGTACATCGGGTTGGTTTAAAAAAGCGCACCGGTTAACCATTGAGCTTTCCTGCCCCTAAATCATTCATGAGAAACAGATGACATCATTACACTTCTTTACTTGATAGTCGTGTTCTACTGCCCTCAACTTCAGCTATGGCCTTCACTGACCAGGCCAGTCATGTGTCACTCACTCAATCCACACCAACCAGATATGCATCAAATCCTGCTCCGGGTTGCTTGGTACTCTGCCTAACGTTCAGGACATCTTCCCAACTTGTCTCGACCCCTGATCGTAGCGATACCCTTTTAGCCGAGGTGACGAGAAGTTTGACCTATTCGCATTCGTAATCTTGCGCTTCGGAGAAACATATTTGCCAGTTAGAGGTAGCAACAGTTACTCCTAGAGTGAGTGGTTTTTTGATCTGCATGGGAATGCATTTCGTGCGGTAAAGAGTGACTTTCATGTAGCATGTTGATTAAGAATTCTCGCCGGAAAGGAAATCTGGATATTTACCTTTCTATAAAGCACGGGAGAATCGCATGTGCGACAGCTCGATGTTAAGTACTTTCTCAACTCATCTGGTTTCCGCTGACTTGTCAGTTTCCTCATGTTCCGAATCTTCACAACCTTCCGCCCTTGCCGTTGTATATTTAAGTAATCACTGACACCGAGATGGTTCGAGCTCTTTGAGTGAGATGTGGAGTACAGACACGGCTACCATTTTAGGTTCATCCACCTCGAATAGTGCTTGTGCTAAATTGGCGAGGACAAAGTTATTGGGAGGCCGTCGAGTCCAGTTTCGTCTTAGTACAGTTGACCAGAGGTTGAAGAATAATCTCAGCAGTGGGTGAAGACAGTTCGATGAATACTGACCGTGTAGCAGTGAACAGGACTCTAGATGCACCTGCTCTCAAATGGATTTGGCAAGCCAAAGACACGGAAACTAACACGAAATCGACTGATAGTCTCCATAAGCGAACAGTCTAACGGAAGTGAGAAAATCCGATACCGTCCTACTGAGTAACTTATTCATGACTCCTTACTGGATAGGTTTTGTTAGTCAAGGTGTATAATCAGCCTGAAGGAGTGCGTGCCGTAGCTTCTCTAGATTATGAGTGAATGTGCCCCTTAGCGACTTTCCACAAAAGCTATATGCAACTATGCGCTTGAACGAACATTGGGAGGGACCAAAAGTATACCCGAATTTCAGTTCGTCTGGCCCTTTTCTAGCACCTGGATTGCTCAAAAAGATGGTTCGAAAGACCTTTCACACCAACAAAGAAAGAATGAATTACGGTGTGATGGCGACCACGTCTTGCTATGAAAGTATTCAGGCAAATTTAAGATCTTCCTGACTGTGTGTCTGCTTGAGTATGGGCATCCCCTTTGGAACAAACATAAACCTTCTGAGCTAAGACTTAAAACGAGGAACTTGCTGCACCTCAGGCGGGACTGTTGTAACCCCACTTGGCGACGTGGAAGCTCCTCCTACCGTATTCAGTACAATACCGCCCAGATATAGAAAGGACGGACTCCACTGAACGCGCTCAGATGAAAATGTGAAGACCCTCAATGTAACTTCTACATGCTCTTCTTAAGTAGGCAAAGAGCAAGGCCATGAATTACCGTATCAGGTCAAAAGGTCGTGACAAAGTGGTCGTAGTGGATGTGACCGTGTACAATAAGACCTTGAACAATATGATCGCAATGTAATTTCAGGAGTTAACCGGCCACAGATTTACTTTCAAATAGCCCGAGCTTAGCCAGACATTTTTAGAGAACTGTAAGTTTATGAATAAATCATCAAAACAACTTGATAACTTCTGTAGAATTGGAAATCCACTAGTGATCTTATTAATCGCGATTAAATTGTCTGCTTTCAACTTGTCCACGATCTTTTCACCTATAACCATCAATTACAGTCATGGACGGACTTGTAAGATTCTGTGCAGATCCAGAAATGCTCATATGAGGATGCTGAAGGCAGGTGGATACTTTCTGACAACACGACAAACAGTATGCATTTCAGAATGACCACTCCCTAGACGACATACAAAAACACAAAATTAAAGTATGCTCTTGCCCTTTTCGTGAATCGAAACGAGATGACCTTCATCGCTTGTGGTGATCGAGTGCCTAACTTGGTCCTGCTTTATAATTCCAAAGTTTTCAAGTCAAACAGGACGGACACACTGCTGAAAATTGAAGTGGATTCACACATGCGTACGTCTCTTGGTGGATATAATATATCCTCTAATAGACTGCGTAGCATTAGATTCTTCTGCATGCTGGGACACACGGGTGGAGGTGACCCAAAGTCGAGCGGAGGAGCATGGAGCGCCTCATTTCCTCCCCTTAATATCTAGTCTTTAGACAAGAGGTTGGAGAATGAGGCTCAGCTTGAGTTGCCAATGAGTGAAGCTTGATGGAAACCACATCTTATTATTAAATTTTTTTTTCTCAAAAGAACATTGAGCCAGGTTTGCCTCTCGTGAGGTGAGGGTGGCCTAGTGAAGACACGTAGATCACATCATTGCAGCTCTTCTTTCTGTGAATGACTGAAGCTAAAAGTCCTCCGTCCACGAAACTGTGTTACATCAAGAGACAAATATATCGCATGACGTCCAATTGCACTTTCGCCTCAAGCTCCACAGATCCCTACTGTAAAGCGTTGAGGACAGCATGTGTGAACCACATTTGTTTCTCGCACAAACCTTCGTCAGTAGCTACTAGCTCGATTGTGATCCAGTGACATATATGGACATGCTGAACCTGATGTTCATGAACTCATCGGATTCTCCAAATATCCGTTTGAAGAATTGAGACTACTTCGTAGCTCAGGTAAAGAAAATCTTGAATTTTTCCTTCTACTATCTGCGGACACCATCTACTCCATACTGAGAAACTGTTTCCTGGAAAAGCTGAATGGGGCCTAGCCCCATTCTACCTCTTTCGTCTCTCCCTTGTACGGCTTGATGGGGTCTTCCCATCTTCTTGTGTTCTATGAGGAAAAAGGCGACCGCGTAGGAAAAAGGAGGTCGGCTTTCTTCTTGAAAAGCTGAATTCGAGGCCTCTCCAGATGAAGGTGCTTTACCTCGAGGAAAATCTCAGTTTTGACCGGATCGGAATGTGAAGAAAATTAGGTTATCGAAAAGGTCTTTTGAGCCTTGGGTCGGCGGTTCACACTAGATACGATTGCAGATTATCTTCAGGAACAGTGCGCCGACATGTAAGGAAGATCCACACCAGATCTTTGAGAATATCAGCATGAGCCCTCGTAAACTTTCCTTCTCGAAGAATTTCTCAGACCAACACCGGAAGTTGATGGATGAATATAATATGAACGTCGATTTGGACACATGCTGGAAATGTGAGGGAGATAGAACTCATCACTCTTATATGAGGTCTACAACTACCAAGTGATACTGATGTTTATCACACACCAAGGTTTATTTTCTCCTTTCCATGTGCTTCGATGATAAATTTTATGACAGTTGAAGACTTAAGAATGCGTTCGCCTTTTATCACTTCTCTACCCATGTTGGAACAGAGCGCTGAAGGATGATACACTTTCTTTTGAGATGTCAATACCATGGGTGGTCAATAAGCTAACTTCGAGCTCAATGACCACATTGGCTCCTAAATTTTCCACGACGGTCCATTATCTATCACTATATTAGCAGAAGCAGGTCACCATCATAAATTGATCAAATCTCAAAACCTAATAGTCCATCTCTATAATCCATAATGGTATAGGTTTGATGTCTATAATATGCATGTACCTTGGAGACAATATTGTCAAATTTTTGTGGTTCCGATATAGGTTTATACTGAACTCCATGTAAAATTTTGGAGATTCCACACCTCAATTCAGTTGATCTTTTACTGCATCTCGTGTTCAATCAAATTCTATCTATCCTTTCGGATGAAGATGTTGCATTCTGTGAGTCGAGGTACAAGATCCAGTAAGAGGAGTATTGGTGGGCTGTCTGAAATTCGATACGGTAATTGAGGATTCCATACCTAATCATCGGGATAAATGTGGTGGACGAGAACAGGATGGATTCAGAATCAGCACATTGAGTGCATTTTCGAGAATTTCTCATCACTAAATTTTACTCGCTGTCCGAGGGTTCTCTGTTGGCTGCCCTCTCTTATAATTTCAAAGTTGTTGTATAGACTTAACCATACCTACTTAAAACTTTATACTTGATCCGCTTTCTTTATCTTCCACATGATGCAAAAGATTTCTCTGGTCTTAATTAACTGATGTGGTTTTATGCGAAGTGAGAGAACTTTCCAAATATTAATAACTATACCTAATTAAGATTCAAAGAAAATTCTTTGGTTCAAGAATTTACACTGAACATTTTCGAATTCAGACATGCGGACTTTTTCTTTATCATCGAACCTATTCGACTGACCATACAAGGTGAGCGAAGCAAGGCAATAGTGAGCAGAGGCCCTAATGTGACTTTCTATTATTACTTTGATGATATTACGGTTGTCCACTTCTCCATAAGTTGTTTCTCTATTCATAAAAGCATATATTACCAAGTCGTTTGAATGTTGTCGAACAATATGTACACTTTGTTTATTCAAACGTCAAAGTGATGGTCAATATTATCTGTTGGATTAACCCTCTAACATGAAAGCTTACACGACCAATCATAGATACATGAAACTTTTCGCCAGATCATGGCTCGATGAGCTTATTTACCTCCTGATCAAATCAATAAACTCCTGGTTAGTTTTCTTGCATATATACAACGAAGTAAGGTGAGAGTTTATTCCAGTTAGAAACGTTTCAGGAGAGAAGGGAAAAGACCTCCTCGATCAACAGTTTGAGTGATAGAAAACAAATGTTTGTTGATGGGTACAATGAGACGTCAGGTGGATGAAACCATGTGATCTATGATAGCATGTGCAAATGTTGAAGGAATCAATAGTGGTACTCTATATCATACACTTTCGAATATAGATATGGTGAAATTCATGATGGTATTCTCTATGGCTTCAACTTGATAATTGGGGTGTATAAAACTACTGTAGTCAATATGACCCCTACTAGCCCTTAAGTTACGACTTTAACGCTTAATTTCATTTGCTTTATTATAATAGTTCATGAACCAAAGACCTTCCATCTTTGGTGTTTGAAGACGTTAGAAACTGAGTACAATGAAGTGTATGAAGCAAATGACGGTGGAAGAGCACTATTGGCCGACTTACTAATCAGATGGTGGCGGACGGACCAATACTGCGCATGCTTCAGAAAGCCTGCGCAGTATTGGTCGTCTCGGCCCCACTATTGGGCGGAAACAGCTGCTAGTGAGTGCAAGGCTGATAAGCGCAACGAGCACTTCTGTGATTTGCAGAGATGATTGGCTTTCCCCCGATGCCCAACAATTTGGAATGAACGTACTAAAGCACTCGACTAAGCTACAGTAACTTTTAGATGTTTGAGACTGCTAGTGGTCAGCTGAAGTACGAGGAGATTGGAGCCTGTAATGAACACCCTGCTTAGTCAGGTTGTCACAGGGTTTGATTCTCTCTAGATTGTGGACCACGTCTATTTGTCAAAACGTCGGGAGGTTTGGATAGGCTTTGGCAGCTTTTGTTTCGGGAGCTTACTTTCGCCCGCCTCGCTGCTGCTAGAGACGGGGACCCATTATGCTTGATATGAAAGAAGAGTCACTGCAGATTTTCATGTGGTTGGTGGTCAAATGAAGAAAAATTAGGGTTTATCGATGGAAACTGGAGGTCTGAATGGGGCGTGTTCTACAATCACAGTTGTAGCCAGCAGGTAGACTTAAGCATGTAGATCTTTTATTCCGATTGTTTCTTCAGAGAGCTTTGATTCAGCAGTCTTCTTTGTCAAACTCCGACATCTGCGTCTGCACTTTATATCTTACAATAGTAATATCTGGGTGACAACCGTGATTAGTTAAATTTGCGGAAGAGCGAACCCCTAACAATAACAGCGAGCCAATTCAGCATAATGCAAGATTCATCCTCAGACTGCTTGTCAGAGTCTTTTCTTGGCAGCAAAGATTGAGGAGGTTCCCAGCTCATTGACCACAGCTAAATGTATGGCCTCAGAGTGCGGGATGTCTGAGGAGGTGGAGAACCCTGCAACTCCTTTGCAGGACACGAATGGATCTGGTTTCAGGATTTTACCTAGCACGACGGGAACTCCTAATCTCCTTGCAGAACCAAAGGAGTATCAATATCGTATCCGAACTCGTGAAGGACTGTAGTGTAGAGTAGATGTACAAACTTTTGCTTTGATGTTGCTACAGGGAAGATATCCTTTTTCTTTCCTTCAATCTACTGATACAAACTCGTTTCGGACGTGCCACGATCGGCAAAAGATCACTGGAGTATAGCACAGGATCGTGAAATCTTGTAATAGAGTCAACATGTCAACAAGGTAGACCCAACGGGCGCCAGAAAAGGAGGTTTGGTCGTGCAGTGGACCCACATAGTGACGAGTTTGACTCCCTTCTTTCCTTAGAGACTGAACAAAATTCCCCTGACTTCTATCATGATCGAAAGTCAAGAATGAGGAGAGTTGGCAGCTTTGATGTAGGCGGTGTAAGATCGCTCATAGATACACTGTTCTGGGATGAGTAGATCTACCGCTGCACTTCGGTTTCATTTGTGGTACGCGTACCGAGAAGTTAGATGAGCAGGGTATCTGACAAGTTTTCTCTCCTTGTTCAATGTCCACAAAATCGAGTTGAGAACAAGGTGATTCTTACAATGCGCAAAATATGTGTATAAAATCAGTAAGGGTTCATAGACTGTTAGGCAGTTGCTGAAATACCTCCTTGGTTACAAATTTCCTTTGGAGACCACGGATTTGAACTGATATTTTGGTCTCAAATGAGATGGTATTGTACCTTAGTCCGGCAGGTCGTTGTGCACGAATCTCCTGATTGCTGTGTCTCAAACTATCAGTCAGAAAACTAACTGGACAGCCCACATTCAGTCATGCACCAGAAAGTAAGAAATGAAGTTCGGATTTGGATTTTGGCAGGAGTATTTTCGTAGATGACTAGAAGACGAAGTCTATACTACGCGAATACTTCCTTGCTGGGATCTCAAGCAAACGGCACCCGAATGACAAGCCTTAAAACTTCTTTTCAGGTGGGCTACATATTGTCCAGACCTTTTATACTCACTCTATCAGGAGTCTGCCTGCATGTGACGCATACTTCTGTTATCTCTGTTCACACCTCTGTTCATCAGTCTGCCATGATTGCGTGTGAATCTCCTGACAGAGGAAACGAGAAAAGCCTAACCAAAACATTTCTACTTCGTACGTGCAAATTGATCATTATCATAAGCAAGTTACTTACCGTACGCTTTTTTTAAGTAAGGGCGGTGCTTAGTGTTCCTATTGACATTATTCACAGGTTTATAGTCCTCTGGTCAACTTTACAGTATAGACAACTTTAGGGCCGTAAGGTATTGATATGCATATACATGGGAACACCTATTTTATACTATTCCTCTAACCAACGCTCGCTCCTCTGCTTATAGCAGACATTTGCCTGTACCACTTCTTTCCCTTTCATCCTATTGTCATGTTAGGTCTATTCTACTGCTGTAATCCTCTTTCCCTTTCATCCTGTTGGTCATGTTAGGTCTATTCTATTTCCCTTTCATCCTTTTGTCATGTTAGGTCTATTCTAATGCTGTAATTTGGACAAAGAGGATCCCTGTAGCGTATTTCATGATAGATCCAGCAAGTTCAGAACTTGTAATTTTATGTAATTTCAAACTTCCTGCTCGGCTCACTTAAAGGTCCATCTGCTATACGTACATCTTTCTGGTGAATCGGCCTTAGACTTCTGCTGTAGATGCTGCTGCTGATTAAACCAGTGTAGTCAATTGTTTCCTGAGCGGAGTGTCCACTAGTGGGATTCAGTTTATATTGTAGACACGTTACCAGTTCATCAACTACCATCACAGGGCATATTTCATGCGCAAGAGCATCTGGTTAACGTTTTCCGCTTATATTCGATTCAAGACCAGAATATAGACAAAAATTCATGTGCGAGAAGACCTGATCCATGTCTTTCACTTTGTATTCAAAATCAAGTATAGACGATGTCTCAAAACTCCGATACACTGAACATTCCTTCAACTCCGTTTGTCCTCGCCAACTAGATGGACCCTACCAGGTACCAAGCAAGAAAATATTGCAGTGCATAAACAAAGACATTCCAGACTTGATTGGGTGCAAAACTTTCCAAACAACTACTTGTTTGATTGACTTCTTGCGTCAACATTGTGTTATTCAATGTATTTACAACTTCTTCCTACGGGTTCGTGACTGAGCTTCCAATCTAATGAAAATCAAGCTGCGGTCAGTGCCATGCAGCTTTACGGTGCTTGTGCAACGGCGCCATGACTAGAAGGTGCAGATTATGAACTGGAAGTCTTACTAGATCATCCGCTCGCTCATGGATACGATTTGATCCATGTTGGTCTGTCATTCCCAGTTTTTTAACATCTACCCCGATCTTTCGCCGCATCAACCGCTTCCTCTTCTCCCTCAGTTGGATACCGTGCCACTAACGCTCGGTTTCTCTTTATGAGAGTCTCCTGGTTTAACATAATTAACAGTATCCTTAACTTTCTCACCTACTTTCTTCACTCCTTGCTTAGCCTTGTCAATGACATTATCACCATCTGTCTCCTCGATCTCATGCTTCACCCAAGAGTCCACTCTCATCTCCTCTCCAAGTCCATCACTCTTCTCGGCTTTGGTACTTTGCGCTGCCAGCACAATCATTTCAATTTCCCGTCAGGTCAACTCACATAGAGGTCCAATTCATGTATCCTTTCACCAGACTATCCACCCGATAGAGATCAAAACAAAGAAACTAAAACGACGATCCACTTCCCAACGGGAAAATAAAGAACACGCAGGTTGACCCACAAACGAAACCAAGTGCATGCATGAAACGATCACCAGGGTATCAATCTCTGCATCGGCCTTCTAGCTCGAACCCACATGTCAGAAAACAAGACCGATTTCCAAACAGATGTACAAACAAATACCGTACGAAATGCATATAGAAGGAAACTATCGGTTTACCATGGCATCCTCAACTGCATGGACCTTGTAACTCGAAACCAAACTAAAAATACGACTGGTTTTCACAAACACAATGCAAGAGAAGAGAGGAGAGTAACTGATCGCATACCCGCTCCCACAACTTTGTCAGCACCGTCGTCTGGTTCCTTCTTGTAAGCTCCTTGGGCATAGCTTCTGGCACCCAGAGGAGAAGAAGAAGCTGGAGAAGTAGACAGGCCGAGACCTTCAACAGCCGAGGCCTCGAGGCCACCACTTTTCAGACAATGCAGCTTTCTGGCGCCTCCCAACTCTGGATATGGTAAACTCAAAGGCTTCCACAACGCTTGGTACTCCCTGCCGATGGTCCAGGTCACATGCTTCAGACAATTCCAATCTCTTGTTCTAGCCATTGCTGCCCTCATCTGAGTTCTCTCCTTTACAAATCCTTTGCGTCTAACTCATGCGATGACGGCCAAGAAAATTGTTCACTCTTTAACGCTTCAATTGGGTTTTCACACTCTTCGAGAGATAAGTCCTTGAGATATCAATCTTCGAAGACTTCTCGTTCGATTCTATAAGTAGAAGGAGTGAGTGACAGCAGCACCGTTTTGGAGCGCCAAAATCCATGAGTTGTTGTGAGCACGGCCAATGGACGCGTGAAGGCGACAAGTGTGAGACATGAGATGACAAGTGTAGTAGCCGGGACCTCGTCCTCGGGGAAGCAAGCTCCCTCTCGTCGAGACCCATCCTTTCACGAGGACCGGCGAGAATCCCCATTACGGTCGCAAGGACGGCCAAGACTTTCCGACTTTGGGGAACGAGGTGCCAGAACTTGGCTGATCGGCGATTCTAAAGGAATCCCGACCAACGGTAGACGGAACGCCGAGATGTTGCTGATCGGCAATCGTAAAGGAATCCCGACCAACGGGAAACGGAACGCCGAGATGTTGCTGATCGACGATTTAAAACCGTCTAGTGTTCAAAAGCAAGTTACAAAGATGAAATTGACGCGCCAGATAGGGGTCGAACCTATGACTTTCTGCTTAGGAAACAGACGCTCTATCCACTGAGCTACAGGCGCTTGTTGATCACTGTGCAAGGTAAACAAAATTATATATTTATAGTTTTTTTGTCTTTTATTTTCAAAGTTTTTTCCTTGGTAAAGGAGAGCTGCAGTAGTGGAAAGAAACTTTGATAGTCAACTTCAACTACAAAATCTTATGAAATATTTTCTTTTGTTTGAGAGGTATCTCTTTTTACAAGTTACTAGTAAGGTGCTACCCGGACATGGCACGTGTTATATAAAGCACCATTACAAAATAAAACACTGGTTAGAATTAATCTTGTTGATTCCTCCAGTATTAAGCCTTCACCCAAATGTCATTTAATTTTCCCCATAGATCCACAGGTGTGTAACTTGTGTCCACTGTAGTCCTTGGGATTTCGGCAGACCTAAATCTTCCGTTCATAGTATTCATGACGAGGCTGTGTCCTCGTCGTACAGACCCGATCGGCTACCAGAGGACACAGCCGCCTCAAATGCAATATCAGGCGCGGGTTCTTTCCAATCGTCTGTGACGATCAGAAACGGGAACTGGATAGATAGGCCTTTCACTAGTTGGAATCTGATAGCTAAACAAAGTTGACTGCATGAGAATGTGGCTGTTAAGATTGAATGGAAGTTAGGGCTGGTCTTGAAGGATGTCCAATAGTCCTGGTTGAATGGGGGTTTTCGATTTTGGATTCGGCGAGCTCGTAGAAATCCATAAAATCTTTTACAAATTCTTACATAAATATGAAGGATGGGAAGACCTCTTTTACAAATCTTACTGGTGAAATGTTGGAATTCGCATATATTAGAGATATTTTAAATGAACAAAAAAGTGACCACATAAAATATAGTAAGGATGGCAAGACCCATCAAACCAATACAAGGGAGAGACAAACATGGTATTTAAAATCATGATGCATATAGATTATAAATATTCTAAAATTATTTTATAAAATACAAATAATAATATCTTTTTGTCCACATGTATCAATGATGTTTCAGTTTCCTTCGCCCCGTCATGAACAATATCAAATTGTCAGATGCCTCATTCATATTCTTCGTAATACTCTATGAAATTGTCCACGTTTATCAATGATATTTCATTTTACCAAATATTAAATTGCCATATGTTTCACAAATATTTCCAGAGTACGGAATTGAGACCGTAATGTAAATGTAAACTGGTAATTTTAACAAGGCTCCTACGGTTTTATCGCCCGTGATATTATTTTATGGAATCTTACTCTAATCACTCATAAAAATCCATCAAATCCAAATATAAAACCTCCAAGAGGTAAAACGGTGATCGCGTCAAACACATGAAGGATGGGAAGGACCCATCAATCAAGCCGTAAAAGGGAATGACAAAAAAATCAAATGGGACTAAGCCTCAATTGTTAACCCTAAACCCCAATTGAGGATTCAACAGTAGAAACCACGATAGTTATAGGGATGTTGCCTCACCTTTGTTCCCTTACGGGGTATGAAAGCCTCAAGAGCATTCAATTATCTAATTAATATTACAATATGGAGATTTCAACACTAGAAACCACGATACTTATGGAGATGTTGATGAATATTACAAAATGGATTCTATAGAAGATTAGAGAGAAAAAGTATGGAAAAACCATGTATAACACATGAAGGGTGGAAAGACCCATAAAGTTATATAAGAGAGAGACAAAAGAGATAAAATAGAGCTTGGTCCTAGTAGTATCACCATGAGAAATCTGCACTACTGCACTTAAGATATTTGATCTATGCAAGTCGTAAGGTCTATAAACTACTAGAGCATCCGAAGAAACATCACCTAGTGTGATTGCTTTGCTATGGATTGCACCAGCCAATGCTCTCTACATAGCAATGGACACATGCTATTTAAAGTATGCAACAAAGTATGAGAATGGTATCCTTTGACATGTAATATAATAAGCTCTCTTGCACTCCTTGACAAATGTCCTTGACAAATATTGAGGAATGAACATAGTGTTCATTCCTCAATATAACTCCAAAATTGTATCACGTGTAGGATCTGTAATCCCAATATCTGCCATTGTCACCTGATCAT
Source organism: Lunularia cruciata (assembly GCA_948567375.1). Lineage (NCBI taxonomy): Eukaryota > Viridiplantae > Streptophyta > Marchantiopsida > Lunulariales > Lunulariaceae > Lunularia > Lunularia cruciata. The sequence goes on along the minus strand of OX419757.1, from coordinate 3,335,178 downwards.
CTCAGACCAAGTATAAGTATGCTTTGACACGTGTCATTTGCAAAGCATACAAATGCTCCTTCCAAGCAAGACATCCACTCTCTCTTGCCATAGCAAACACTATCCCAGATGACATCATGGGTAGCTATCCTCTATCCTCCAACATGACACTATGTCATATAGAACGCTATTGCATCTAGTGTAAAACCACACTCACAAGTGACTAACGAAGATGCAGACAGGTGGACCAAACGTAGGCGGAACCTCATTGTTGTAGAGAAGGTAATTGCAAGTTGGAATGCCCTAATGTATGGTCGAGCTAGGATCCTGCACCCTTGTCGGAGCAAGAGCAAAGAGGTGCTCCAGTTGCCCGAGGAATGAACAAGTCAACTAAGAGAGAATGTAGCATATTGTTGTCACTCCATCAAGGAAGGTTGCAAACCTCTGGTCCAATCCAACGGTAGTGAAGCAAAGGATGGAAGGTACTCTCGTGCTTGTGGGGATAGATGATCTCTCGTTAACCGCAATAACACTTGGAGAGAAAAGGATATCTCCATCTTGGTCAAATATGTCTCCAAAATTAGCCTACAAACAACCACAAAACAGAAAGAAAATAGGGTACCAAGAGAACACAACTATCCAAAAACATACAGGTGTCATTTCCTCCATAGATAATAGACTCCATAGACAATAGGCTTACCCCTCATATCGGCACAGATGTCGGTCTATAGTAAGGGGATCATTTGACAAATTGATATAAAATCTGTGCACAAAAGGGGAAAAAGATATACCCTATGATACAAGTAAACAAGAGAAAGCTTCAATTAATGCATTCATAAACTTTTACAGAATCCTTATTACCCATAAATCTTTTTGGATTTCGTGACCCATCAATTCTTTACTGTGATGAATTTTACCCATAATTTACCTTTAAATTTCCTTACGGTTATTTAAAAGTATCCATAAAAGTGATTATTGAAACCCTCTAATGTATTCAATAAAATCTGGACTCTTTACCCTGAAGATTTTATGGAAAATTCACTTCTCGTGAAGAATCATAGATTCGAAGCCTAGATACCTTCGTATACTAAACTGTCCGATGATTTATTAGTAGGAATTGCAAATCCAAATAGACAAAAGGAAACCTTACCATTACCCTTCTGTAGTGTGTAATTCTTGTCAGTGCAGTAGGCCAGACTTTTCATACTGATACTATAAGGATTTAACATTATTTATTAATGTTATATTATCCTTGTCGGTTTGATGGAATTTCCCAATCCTTCTTGTTATCCTACGCGGCCTTAGACACAATTCTTTTTAACTAAAGAACAGTGGCTTTGAAGTCTGAATCTCCCGTCGTCGCAAAGTCTCGTAATAGGTTCACCTGTGGCGATGCCAAGAGATGAACACGTTAACCCGCACTACGTGCTTATGTGCCCGTAGGATACACGGCCAAAAACTTATGGAAAATATCAACCTGACAGATTCCCGAAATTCCCTTGGACCGTTGTGCTGTGCAGGAGTACTTAACTTCGCTCTCATTTTTCTAGAACTCCGAGAACTATCTACCGCATGATCTACGCATGCATATCTTCTACATGCGTGATTTAACTACTGCGACGGAGAAAAATAGCGACCGCGACGGATTGCGATTCGCAGGTTCCCATCCTTTTGCTGCCATACGCCGTCGCCAATCCGCAGCTATCTGAGACATGTATTACTTAGAGCAAAACCGGAGGCAAAGGGCCACGTCAGGCGTTGCTACTGCCAGATCACCTATCTTAAGAAGTGCTACATTTCTTGGCTTGCAACGTATTGCACTACTCGCCATTCAGCTGATAATGTATCCACGTCCACATCAAGTTACAGATACAATCGGAATCGCGAACAACGATCACGTCGGTCTAGAATCCTGAGAGTTGCAGGCGACTCTTTGATTCTAGTCGCTGTTTCAAAACGCGAAGTATATGCATTTCGTTGATTTCTTACTGCACTCTTCCAATCTCGGCCCCAATAACTGACTGCCTGTTACGAATCTTGACAGCGAAGCCAAATAGCCAGGTACCTTCCAGATGGCGTCTGAGATGTTAAGGCAGAACAGATGTTCCCTTCCGGAGATCCCAAATTATAATAGCAATTAAATCATGCAGTTATCATGCGAAGGCCGTCCTCAAGTACATCTGCACTTTGCTTTCCTACTTGTACAGGATACAAACTGCGCGAGATGAGGGAATAGACGACATCTGGTTTCCTTGCTCCCCGCCGTCCGGATTGTCCATTTAACGAACGACTCTCAAAGTGTAAGTGGTCTAATTCCTGAGGCTGGTGTACACGTTGCGCGCATAAGGATCATGCCTTTAGTACGGATTTAACTCGATGCAGACTGAGAAGGAGGACAGCAGAAACACCGCAGTGCATTGAATCTTAGTACGGCTCTCTCTGATTGGCTCCGATTGGCTCCGATTGGCTCCGAGAGTTGTTAAAGACCTTAAACCAAACACTGCTAGAGCTTATCCTGCAGAAGGATTCGTATATCTGCGCCAATGAAAACATTAGCGCAGGTACCCGAATGAAGCATATTAAAATGACAGTTGACAGTCTAATAGTGAAAACAAGGATGGAAGTATGGAAATCCATCAAGCAATACAAGGGAAGGACAAAAAGGTAAAATGAGGCTAATGGGGCAATGTAACATGGACATTCACGGTTGACAAGGCCGGAACATACGAAGAGCGGGGACTGTATAACTATGGTGGTTTAACCACATCGTCAATATCGTACTCGAACTACAGTAGCACATTGATGCGGAACTGCATGAAGTAACTATTTTTCACCCATTTTCATGTGTAAGAAATTAGGGGGTTTCAAGAACTTAATTTATGAGAATTTTACGGCAACACGAAAGTCCAGTAAACAATAAGGTGTTTCAATAGAGAATTCGCGAAAATCCAAAAGACCTTAAATATATTTTCGGGTAATTGTATAAGAGGTGGGGCGTTCCAATACTCCCCGTAAAACTTTGACAGGCTCCGTTAATAATGTACTATGAACTTTTCGGTCTAGTTATCGCCGACGGTTTCTACAGGGTCATAGCACTCGACGGGTCAAGAAAAAGATGACCGTACTCTTTACGGACCTACGGAGGTTGTCCATCAAATCCGGTCACATCTTTATCGCGTTCCTATGTTCCATAGAAAAATGTATGGAAAGCTGAAAACCTTTGTTTGATACATTATTTCTCATATAACCCCATGTTACTTTTTTTTTTTTTTTTCCTCTCCCTTGTGCGGCTTGATGGGGTCTTCCCATCTTTCGTTTTTCCTCCGCGGTCTTTTGTTTGAAACATTCTAAATTGACGAGACCTATAAAATAAACTGTAGGGTTAACGACCGCTCCACACAACTATTGCAGAGGTGATGAGCCATTTTCAGTTTTTGAGGGAGAGCCTAAATTGTCAAAAAATGCTTTGACACGACCCGTTTTTTACAGATTTACCCAACAATTAAATAATACAAAAATAGCTCTGGTATTTACCTAAAATTGGTATTCGCCAGGGGAGCTGGATAGTGGGGTTGGACGGGAGAGGGTAGGCCTGCAGGGCTTTGGGATTCCACGGGTGATTCCGACTTGATTGGTCCCTGTGACCGACAAGGGAGTAAACCTGGTCCCTCACCTTGGTCTTTAGGGGGTTTTGCTTTCGAGTCAAGCAGACTACAGTTCTCCTCGGGACATGTTGTAGCTCTAGTGGATAGAAATTTGTTGAGTACGAGGGTTTCAACTCTCATGTGGGTGTCATCTAAGTGCTCATGGATGCGGGGTTCATGTCCTTTGCTTTGTTCATCAGTGGTGTTTGACCAGGCTATGGCAGCCCATGTATGCATTACTATGGTATAGTCGAGATGAACTTTTAGATATTCATAGAGAATGTCAAGGCACATAGAATTTGGGCTTTTATCTCGGCATTCACTAAAAATAAATATGTTCCACTGCACCACATCTCAACAGACTATGATAAACTGCAAATATAGATACTTCTACAAGCCCTTGCCCATTACTAGGATTAGATAGGTTTATGCGCTCATATGTTTGCAAAGTTGCAAGTTAAGGACTCTTTATATTTCTTTAGAGCAGATTTCAACATCTTTGTGTTTTTGATTATCGAAAACCAAATGGCTAGTAAGCCCAAGTCAAACTATGCTTCCCCGTAAAGACCTTTGTCATATCATTCAAGAAATTATAAAGGCCAAATTCAATTGAACACGCATGAACCATCAATAACATGTGAATCAGTCATAACTTTTTGTACTAAATTGATATATTCTCATAAATTTTGTATATTCCTTGAGCACCTCAATATCGTATTCACATACACCTTTATCATCTAAATCTCGGATAGATAGACTACCCTCCGTGAGTTTCCAATGATTGCATGAATGAGAGAAATTCATAAGGACAATTCCTATGATTGAGGTCATTCTGACTAATGTGATGTGATTTTGTGCAAGTTTAAAGACTCATTGGAAAGTGCAGACTTGGGAGTGACTCTCCTTGGTTTCTCATGAAAGGGAATAAAATCAACACCACCCATGAAACCCCAAAAATTGACATGCTCCGACATTCTCTAACCCAACCCTCTGAGTTGACACAAATGTTTGGTAAATACCAAGGCTACTTTTGTAATTATTGAACTTTTTGGGATAGGTTTGTAACATTGGAAATTTTTAATGGCATTCTTGACAATTCCCTTAAATTAATTATGGAAGGGATTAGGTGAGCATTTCAACAAAGGAGGTTTAAGACTAGTGCAACATGTGGCACTCCCATTAAAAGCATTACCAAAATCTACTATATGTCACAAATTATTGTCTCAAAATTAATCTAAGATTAGAATGTCATCCCAAAGGTGAGTTCTCGGTACTCAAGGGTAGATAAAAAAAGTGAGATTATAGGTGGGTGCCATATTTTTGGGCAAAAACTACATTTAGAATGATGTCATGAACATTTCTCTTGATGAAAGTTATTGGATGCAAATTATCTCTGAACCTTTTGATTGATTTCTTGGTACTCAAAGGTAGACACAAAGGTGAGATTATAGGTAGGTGCCATGTTTTTTGGCAGAAACCATGTTTAGAATGATGTCATGAACATTTCTCTTGATGAAAGTTATTGGTTGCAAGTATCTCTAAACCTTTTGATTGATTAATAGGCAACAAAATCACTAACAAACATCACTAAGCAAACCTATTTGGGAGCTATATACTTGGGCAAAAACTAGATTTAGATTATTGACAATAGAAAAAAATTTTCATAAATATTGTTGGATCCAAGCATTTGAACATTTGGATCAACATATGGTTGCCAACATCACAAATCAACATCCCTAAACCTTCTTGACATTGTGTTGACATGAATAAATTCACAAACAATGTGCCAAACTTGAAACTTGAAGGGTTTCATGCACCTTGGAGGTCTTAGATCTAAAATAGAACAATTCCACTCCCTTTAAAATAAAAGCCTTGCCTTCTCTCCCCCATGATTCATCTCATCAAGAGCTTTCCAATGGTACCTCACCCATGTGATTCTTGAGCTTCTTACAAGAAGATTCTCTTTGGTCAAACCCTTTGGACCAACTAGATAAGACAAGGGCTAACATATCACCTATCCAAATAACTAATCTAAGAGTGGAGCTCATTGACATGTCACCAATCCATGTATCTGATCCAAGGGTGGAGCTTCTTTGGAGGGGGTCTTCTTTCCTAATATAATAAAGAGAAGGTGCTCCTTTGGGAGCATTGAAATATTGAGTGTGAAACTTATGTTTTCTCCCTTGTATATCTCTTGGAGAAGCTCTTGTCCTTGAAGTATTATAATGGTATTAGAGTAGGTGTTTTAATCCAAGAGAGTGGATCATCACTCTTGGAAGAACACAAGCTACTAAAATTGAGTAATTTGAGGGGAGAAAACATAGTGCAATTGCTAGACTTGGGAAGTGTTTTAGAGAGTGGATGGGATAGAGGCACCTAGAGGACAATTTCCAGCACCTAGCTTCCCATTCTTGAATCTATTCCACATCAAGATTATGTACATCCAGCGTGAACATCTCTTGTTTATCTTTTTGGAGCAGAATTCATGGACAAAGTAATGAATTCACCAAACTTGATGATTCTACATGTAGTGGTATATGGCAGAGAGTGCGATTTGACAATCTACATTCTGTGATGATGTTATGGATTTGAATGTACCAAATCTTCACTCTTTCAACATGCAAGTAGAAATCTATTATGTAGTTAGATCAAAAGTGATGTTTAGGCATTTTGTAGTTTGCAATTTTGGTGAGGGATATTATCAACGAGTGATAGCTTCTAAGGTCCCAATGGTAGTTCCAATAGTTTGTGCTCCCTTGCAAGTGATCATTCTAATCCTCTATTGAAGTAAGAAGTATCAATTGAATATTAGCAGTGTTGCAGGAGTTGATGCAAGGAATGTTGAATGAGCTTTGAGAAATCAAAATGACCATGGAGGAATTGCAAAATCATATACATACTATCAAGAACAGTCAAGTATTGTGTAACAATATGTAACATTATGTAACAATATGGAGCAATGAAGTAAGTAGGACTAACAAAGTAGCAAATAGACAAATTAGCCTAGAATATTCTAGAAGTATCTAGGAATCTTCTTGGGAGGCTTCCTAGTTAGCTTAGCTTGCACCTCAAGTAAGTAGCTTCTAGAAGGTTCCAACTAGCTTAACTTACATGCCAAGTAAGCAACTTCTAGAAGGAAGCTTCTTGAGAAGCTTCCCAATTAACTTGGCTTGCACTCCAAGAAATTGGCTCAAGGAAGCTTCTTGAGAAGCTTCTCAAGAGCCTTGTATGATCCCTATAAATACAAGAGCCAAAGCTCATACTAGGCATTGGGAGTTTTCTCTCATTCAAGAGTCCCAATGTGAGCTTCCATTATCCTATTTCTCTCCTTGGTCTTGGTCTTTTACATTGGTATTAGAGTAGGAATGGGATGGATGGAATTTATGGACCACCAAATCCACTTTTGCTAAACCATTGGGATTTTCATGTTTAGATATTACCCAAACATCATTTTACACAATTCATCACCTCATGCTTTGGGCAGGATTTTCTACATATGATCACCTTGTTTGAGGAACCCTTGATACTTCCGGTGGTAACTTATGGAGAACGGTGGACGTACTGCATCTTTGTGTTAATCAATTAGATAAATTGGGAGTAGTGGGATAGAGTAGTAGCTATGGTGGCAATATTGGACATTATCCTTGCAATGTAGTAACAAATTGAGCACCTTACTTGATTGTTGGATGAATGAGACCAACAATGACAAGAACATATAGAAAGAGTGCCAGTTCAAGATGGAGAAGATTGTATTCAATTTCCAAAACCTAAGGTGTTTGAAGGCAAGAATCTTTTGGGCATCGTGGATAATTTTGTGTTTGACTATGAATGTTACTTTGAAGCCACTAATCTTCAAGATGAACAAGAACAGATTCTCTTGGCTTCTAGCCAATTGGATGGTGTGGCAAAACTTTAGTGGCAATTCCGAGTGGAGCAAGCTAAACGACAAATTGTTGCACCAATTTTGACATGTGCAAAATTCAAGAATGCAATACTTGGTCAATTTTAAACTATAAATGCTTCCCAAGCCGCACAAGATAAATTGGCAAAGTTGAAGAAAATTGGCTCAATAAGGAGCTACATTACACAATCCCAAAACATCATCATGCAAATTCCAGATATACAAGAAGTGGAAGTTCTGGATCAATTTTTATGGGGATTAAAGTCAAGAATCAAATGGGAGGTGACCATGCGGGAACCACAAAATGTAGAAGAAGCCATGCAATTGGTTGAGCACTTTGATTCCTTGGTTGTGATAACTTGGTCTTGAACTCAACCTACACAAAGCTTACCAATACACTACGCACGGGTGGAAGAACTAACACCAATGGAGATTGATGCTATCTAATGGAGACCATTTGGTACAGCGAGCAAAGAAAGATTGTGACAAAATGGAGATTTTTTTTATTGTTGCCAAGTTGGACATCACATTGTTGAATGTCCACTCAAGAATGGGCAATCTCAACAAGTTGCCTAGATGGAGTTTGTAGAACAAAATGATTAGGGAAATGAGGAGTCCCAATAGGAGATTTCAAGCCGCCTATTGGGAGCTTGATTAGTGCCAATGGGATTGCAGGCTTGACCTATGCAAGTTTGCTTCACCTGCAAGGTACAATATCAAATCAAGGTTGTAGGATTTTGGTTGATTCTTGAAGTTCAAAGAATTGTATGTCTATGCAAGTAGCAAAGGAATTGGATATTCCTATCAAGTCAATGATTGGAAGTAGATTGATGATGGTGGATGGTAGAAAGGGTTTTGCATTCCGTACCTCACATCTTGTTACTTTTAAGATTGGGAAATAGTATTTGGGATGTATAAAGTTTGTAGTTGCACCTCTACACTATAATGTCATTCTACTTTGGCTTGAATGTCATAAGGTTCAATTTGATTGGACTCGGTGACCAATTCAAGTACAACACCAAGGTACCAATTTCCAATTAGGTTGTCCGACCCCTCCGAGTAAGACACCTAAGAATAGTCAATCCCAATATGGGAAGTTTTGTCAAGAAGGTAGTCATAGAGCATGCCTTGAAGAGAGAGGAGCCCCAAGATGAGAAGTTCACCAAGAATGCAACCATGGAACAAGCTTTGAAGAGAGATGAGTCCCTAGATGTGAAGTTTGTTAGTGAAGCAGCCATAAGCAAGCTTTGGAGGAAGATAAGTATACTTTTGTGGTGTTAATCAAGCCGATTGCATAAGGACAATTTGAGGAGAGTTGAGAGCCTCATCAAGCAATGGTTGATAAGATAGTTCAAGAGTTTGCGGATGTATTTCCGGATGATCTGCCAAAGGGATTACCCTCTGATTGTGATATGCCCTTCAAGATTGAGTTGTTGCCAAGGAGTACTCCAGTGAGTAGACCAATCTATCGGCTCTCACCAAAGGAGTTAGAGGAGTTGCAAAAAACACTTACAGAGTTGTTGGAGAAGGACTTCATACGACATGGTACCTTTCTTTGAGGAGCACCAATACTATTTCATTCCGAAGAAAGATGGAGGACTACATTTATGTATTGATTATTGTGGGCCCAATAAGAAAATAATGAAGAATGCATAACCCTTTCCTTGGATTGATGATTTGCTTGATCAATTGAGGAGAGCATGATACTTTTCCAAGCTGGATCTTTGTAGTGGCTAATGGAAAATTGCCATTGATAAGGAGGATGTGAAAAAGACAGCCTTTCACACAAGGTATGGGCATTTTGAGTGGAGAATTCTACCTTTTGGGCTCACTAATGCTCCAACAGTCTTTGTGGATCAGATGCATTGGGTGTTGGGTGGACTAATGGATCAGTACATGGTGGTGTTCTTGGATGATATCTTAATCTATAGCAAGATAGAGGTAGAACACATTAAAAACATGCAAGGAGTCCTAAGACAACTACAACAATGGAAATTTTATTCCAAGAAGTCAAAGTGTGCCTTCTGGCAAAAAGAAGTTACCTTCTTGGGGCACAAGATCTCATCAGGGGGGATCAAGATGGAAGAGGAGAAAATCAAGTCCATTACTAATTGGCCTACTCCAAAGGATGCTATAGAAGTACAAGCATTTAATGGCCTAGCCAGTTTTTACCAACAATTCATCCATTATTATGCTCATGTGGCTGCACCATTGATTGACCTCTTGGGGAACATCTCTAGCTTCCAGTGGACCACCAAACACAAAGAAGCATTCCAGAAGTTGAAACATATGGAGTCTTCAAGGCCCATCCTTCAATCGTATGATCCTCAGCTACCATGTGTGGTTAATCTTAATGCTTCTAACTTTGCAATTGGAGCCGTGTTGCAACAGGGATTCCCAAATGGACTAAATCCTATTGCCTTTGTGTCTCACCAACTCAATATAGCTGAAAGAAACTATTTGGCTTGAGATCAAGAACGACTTGCAATGGTATATGCCATCAGGGTATGGAGGCATTATCTCATGGAGAAAAAAGTGGTCATGCAAACTGATCACAAACCATTGTTGCAGACCTTACCTTTGGGAACACATGAAGAGTCAACATCATTGAGGGGAGGAACAACTCCAACTATTTGACATCAAACTTGAGTACAAACCAGGTTGGTTCCACATCATCCCTCATGCTTTATCACAATGGCCTGATTTCAAGTCTCTTCCTCTCATCATAATGGCAATTACGACGGTGTCAATTGATTTTAAGATCCAAAATGAGTTCCAGTCAGCTCTACAACAAGATCCCTTCTTCCAAATGGTACATGGTTGCCTTACAGCATGTGACAAGGAGTATAACACCTTCTCCATCAAGGAGAGCCTTTTATTCCATGAGGAACGGATCTATGTTCCAGCCAAAGGTGATCTTTGACTTGTGTGCCTTTAAGAAGCCCATGATTTACCCATAGTTGGTCATATGGGCATGGAAAAGACCTTGGGTACCCTCCAACGTTGATGGTGGTGGCCCAACATGATGCAAGATGTTTGAGAATTTGTCCAATTGTGTGAGAATTGCCAACGCAACAAGGCCAACAACCAGAAGCTGAGTGGACTTCTTCAACCACTCACCATTCCATCCGCTCGATTGGATTATGTGAGCTTGGATCTCATCACCTCCTTGCCCAAGACAAAGCAAGGCGACACAACAATCGTGGTGTTTGTGGATAAGCTTAGTAAGCAAATCCAATTGGCACCAACTTGTGATATTGTGGATGCTCCAACCTTAGTGCAAATCTACTTTGACAATATCTTCAATCATCATGGGATACCATGTGTACTCATCTCTAACCGTAATCCTTGATTTACCAAGAATTTTTAGCAAGCACTCTTCCAGATACTCAACACCAAGCTTGCTTTGTCCACGGCCTATCACCCTCAAAGTGATGGACAAACCGAATGTGAAAATTGTACATTGGAAGATATATTGTGTGCCTTCATCAATGTCCACCATATCAATTGGGATGAATGTCTTGTAGTTGCAGAATTTGCCTACAACAATTCCAAACAGGCAAGCACCAAATTTTCTCCTTTCTTTCTCAATTTTGGCCAAGATCCGCTTGTTGTAGATTCTCTTCTTGCTTCCCTTCCATCTTAGGTCCCTCATACTTCAACATTCTTGACCACTATATCCCAATCTCTCCAACAAGCCAAATCTCACCTCCTTGTTGCTAAAAATTGTCAAAAACAATATGTGGACCACCATCGTTGCGATCTCACCTTTGAAGTTGGTGATAAAGTCATGCTATCCTCTAGAACCTCCCTCTCCCCCTTGATACCCAAGTTTTTAAACTTGCCCCTAATTGGATAGGACCCTTTGATGTCACCCAAATTATCTCTCCTGTTGCCTATCAACTTGCCTTGCCTTGTCATATACTTGTCCATCCTATCTTTCATATCTCCAAGTTGAAACCCTTTGTTCTTAACCTCTCTTCCTTTTCCTCTTGACTCCAACCTCTCCCTCCTCCTAACCCCATCAATGATCATGAGGAGTACAAAGTTGATCATATCCTTGCATGTCGCCATATTCAGCGAGGCCGTTAACAACAAATGGAGTACAAGGTCCTTTGGAAAGGGTATCTCCTTCATGATGCCACATGGGAACCTCTTTCTCTAAAGCTTTATTAAAGATCATTGCAACTTTTAAGTAGGTATTAATTTTTATTTGTCCTTAGTATGTTGGTTTTGCCATGTTTTTCAAATGAAGCACTTGCCACATTGAAGAGTTGTATATTATATCCAAGAAAAGAAATTTAAATTTTGGGTTATTTTTAGCAAGTAATTATTCTTAATCAGAAATTCTTATATATGAATGAGCTTATACTAAAATCCAAGACTATATATATGATTAAATAATAATGGCTTATCAAAAGAAATGAGTGTATTCTTGCTATAAGTAAATTTGAAATTTTATTCAAGACATGAACAACAATCTGTGATTGAGTTATGGTTATCTTGAGATTTGAAAAATATAACAAGAGCTTTCACATAGGTGAATTATGATCATTTTTAATTTTGATATTTGATAACATTTACAAGAGCTTCAAGTTTCTACATGGTAACTTGGTCAATTGAATGAATTCAAAATACTTCTTACTCAATTACTAATTATTTAAATTCATTGAAAATTAGGTTTATTATAATATTGAGACGGTTATTTATCTATTATTATGTTTTCAAATTCTTAATATAGCCCAATATAGACATATTAGTAGTGAAAATGGTAAGAATAGGTTATTCACACAAGGATACGCTTTAGAGATGACTAAAAGTGAAGGAAAGTGTCACTATGTCATAGTTTATTTATTAACTCCTATTCAACCACTGGAACATGAAGTACTCCCAATAGGGAGTAGTGTTATCCTATGTAATACACCATAAAAAGAAGAAAATCAAAATCACTTTCAACTACTTGTGTAATCCAAGTTACTCCTAAAAGTGATGGCTCACTTCACTTTGAGTGCCTTTCCATCCCAAAGACTTTGCCCTTGTAGATGGGTGCTTTCCTTCCTAAAAGGCACAACTACAAATTTATCTTCATGTTGGCAAAATGCCTTGGCTTTTTGATTCCATGTACTTCTCATGCTCAAAGTATTCCAATCAACTCGTCAATGCTTGCAAGTTCATTCCTTTGTATCCCTCAAGAAATATTTCTTGATCAAGGGCAAATACACTACTTTATATTCAAGCACTTGTGACTTTATTGTAAAATTCCTGACCTCTACTCTACACAGACATTCAACAATACATAAAATGGAAAGATTCGGTTGCAAAGAAATCAAAAGTCCTCTTTATTGTAGTCAAAGTATGGAAAATGAATATGAATGCCTTTGGGTCTAAGCCTTAAATTTATTCTCATGTTTGTCCCAAAGGGATCAAGAGCCTAAGTGGATCACCTAGAAATGCTTTATTAGTATATACATCACATACTTATGATCCTAATCTTATCTGATCCTAATCATCTAAAGATTGATTAGGTACCTTACACATATAAGGGAAGGTGTTAATTCTAACCCTGATCTAAATTTGAATTCCATCCTATGGACATACACTTTGAAGGCTTGTATAATTTTGAGGGCACTCTTTATTGAATATGTACGATTCCAAGTGCTATTGTTAAAGTCCTACTAAAGAGTATCAACAATTACAAAGGACTTCCTCTTGATGAAGTGTCTCAAGCCTGAATTGTTGGTAGTGATGAACATGTTTTGCTCTAAGGTATCTAAATAGTTATTTTCTCTTTGTATCTAGTTATCTCTAATAAGTAAGATCTTCAAAAGTGTGGATTTTTGTGCAATTTTCTTCATTTTGGTTATTTCTTGAATTTTCTATTTTAATGTGAAATTTGAAATTTTCATGTACCTATAAAAATTTATTTGTGCATTTTATGGGTACAATACCTTATCTTTATACTTATTTATTGTAAAATGTTGTAACCATAATCATAGCAACAACCATGTTGGTAAAAATGTATTGATTATAAGATAATATATTTTATGTTTACAAAAATTTATTGTAAACTATTATAATCATAATCATAATCATAATGGTAACCAAAAATTGTAAATAATTTTTGGGTAAAAGTTGATTGATTGATGTTGGGTGCTATTTTGATGATTCATTTATTGTCAGTCAATGAATATTTTCCACCCTTTTCCTTTCTTTGCACAATAACACAAATATGACCACTTTGCCATTCTGCCAATAATTCATTGTTATAGTGGTCAGCAACACCTTACAAGAAAGAAATCCAAATCATCAATCACAAGTTTGCTATTTAAGTGGTAGTCAAAGAATTTTGACCTCAATGTCTTCAAAACTAAGAGATTGATCTATGTGCAAAAGTGTCCCAAGTCTATTGTTAGGGTCCAAACTGCCATAACACATGGATTCATGTCCATAAACAACATCTCAAATCTGAGCTTCATGGCCATATGCTCAAGAATGAAACAACTCCTTCTAGACTTGAGAAATCTTTCAACAAGTAGAAGGGCAAGTATATCAACATCTTTAACTTGGAGCTAATCAACCATTACATCCAACTCACTTCTCTCTCAAAATTCTATGGGATGAGAGATTAAAGACATTCATGGGAGACAAAGAACTAACAATATTAGGATCATCATTGACAAGACAACTGACTTTCTCAACCAAAAAGTAGTCAATATGCTCATTTTCTCTCTCTTTGACATGTGCGAGAAATTGCTCCTTAGGTCAGTTACACATCTCAAGGAAAAAGAGAAGTGCAATGTGATCAAGATTGTTCAAATCATCTAAGACACAATTCATGACCTCTTCAACAGCCAAGTCAAAGACAAATACTCACAACTTGCATTGCTAGTCTCAGATCAAGCTCCATACATGGTCAAAGTTAGAAAGGACTTTAAGTCAACCTCACTTCCAAGGTTGCATCACATGCACTGCATAAGCAATGCAATTTAATGCACAATGTTTGTGAAATTGTGAAAAATGAGCTCCCACTACTCAATAAGTTTATTAGATCCATGAATAACATCACCTTGAATTATCAAAATTTTCAAGAACAATTCATGAAGATCATTGTTAGGCCAATTCCAAACTAAACCATCATCACTTGTTGAGGGACATGGATTAGGGCCATCATTTCTTATTAAAAGATGGATATAAGCAAGTTGGAGGAGTTCATCACCCAACTCAATGATAAGTTGCTTGATATCTCTTGTGTCAAGAAGCTAATTGTCAATCAATCCTTCAAAATAGACCTCCAATCCATTTAGAAGTACAAGCTACTACTCATTATCATCACTCAATTGGAGACTCACAGATTGATAATCAAAGAACATATCTCCTTGATTGATAAGGCAAAATCAAAATTGACTAGTAGCCATCTTGAGAGATTGGAAGCCATTCTCAACCATAGTTGGGTTCCTAACTATGGCTGGTTTGTGGAACATGTAGACCAACTTGATACTTTGTGGACTCTTGCTCCTCTTGTTAATATGGATGTCAAGCACTCTTTCTCCCAAATACAAAACCTTGTTGTTAATAAAACCAACCATCTTCATCCAAAGACAATCAACAAATACATGGTCATCTAATTCAAGTTTAATTTGCTCTAGTCTCTTTGTGATTTTTTTCTACATTTAGATTCCATCTTTTTCCAAATGATAATCCATAGAGATTCCACTTTTAACAAACAAATACTCTACACTTTCAAAGTCCTTACTAATAAGTAAGTTTTGAATGTCTTTGTAAAATTTCTATCAAATTGTTCCTTTAACTGCAAGGACAAGAACAGAGGCTCCTCTTATAGTCATTGTTTCTTTAACAATGTACTTCCTTGCCTTCATAGCATAGATCTATGTGTGCATATTGCATAGTAACGTGGTGTAGTCCACAATGTCAAGGCACTTGGCTTGGTATTGGGGTAGTAGGATTTCAATAGGTAGTGTTGTACCTATTGAGTGAATGAAAAAGTGTGCACCCTTCCTTATAGGTACATGGGTGGAAGGAATTGATTCTTCTCTCAATTTGGTCTGCACTATTGGTGTGAAAGTTTCAGTCTTAGCTTCTATGTCCACCTCTTCTTTCTTCAGCATGCTCCATGATTTGGTTGTCTTTTCTTGAGGCTTTGGCATGAAATTGTACTTTGGGCTGAAGTTTTTTGTCCACTAAGTACTTGGTGTGATCTTTCTCCCCTTCTTGATCTCTCATTTCTTGAATAGGGCCAAGGGGTATATTCTCTGGTGCAATCTCTTCCTACATCTCCTCATTCAATTTTGGAGGTAGTCCTCAGATTCTTGATCATCTAGATTTGGAGCAGGCTGTGCATCTTCCCATTTTTCCTTCTCCCGTCTCTTTTGATGCTAATGCCTTGTAACTTGAAGGACCCTTGTTCTTTTTCTTCCTCTTCTTTTTCTTCCTCTTTAGTACCTTTGGCTTCTCCTTTTGAAGAGGATACATCTATTACTTGGATGTTAGACAACAACTTGTTTGCAGACTTTGGTTACTTCTTTGGAGTGCTCATCTTCCTCTTAGTGATCTTGGGGGTGACAATCTCCTCATCCACTAGCACAAAGTTTCTAGACTCCAAAAATTTTGCATCTTCATCTCAATACTTCTTGATGAGCATTTGTCTTATAAGTTGGTTCCCAAAATAACCTATAGGATGGAAGGTATAGTACAATGTGTTGGGAGTGTCTTCCTTTCTTTCTTTGTCAATAAGTTAGTACACATGTAGAAATGAATGGAAAATGGGATGAGGTATGTGACACCTCCATCTTCTCCAAAATCTCAATGTAGGGTCTTGGCTAGTTGATAGGAAATTTTTGCACAATTGATAGGCTCGCTTGAGTACATGTATTCAAGGAGAACTTCTTGAATTTTGGTTAGGTAGGTCATTTTCTTGGGCTTAAATAATTTCATAATTGCCTCTACTATGGCTCTTCTTGTTGGGTCTTTGTACCTACAAACACTCCACCTATTTTTCTTCAAATTATGGGCATTAAAAGTGGACTTGCTATCCTTAGTCAATTCTTTACTAGCAAATTTTGAGTCTAAGGTTATTGCACTTGCAACCCTTACATCTAGGCTAAGTACCATCTGCCAATGTTCATCAATCCAATTGTGTGGATTTCCTCTCAATCCCCATGCAGTACTCTCTCATTCTCCCTTCATCTCATGGATGATGTTGAAATCACTCGACACGTAATTCTAGAGCAGAAACCCCAAGTGCTTGGTCTAGATGAATTTTTTTCTTGCATTATATGGCTCACTTGTTCCTAGCAAGTGCCCAAAGAATGGCCTTCCGTAGTTTCTTGTAGCTTCTTGGCAAAAACACTATCTGAATGGAAGAGTGCAACTCATAAGGTTGAACTACTCTAAGTGCCAATTATCACTCCTGGTGCTATCCAAATCTAAAGGTTAAAAGCTGCAAATTGACAAGGGAATCCTACTTGATCAACTCCAAATGCATGAATGCTCTCTGAAAAGTGCTGAGCTCCTGAATTTATAGTCTAATTCCTTGGTCATCCTTCAGTCATTGGTGGGTGAGGAGCAAGTGAGCCCTTGTCCTCCACACATGCAAAGTGCCAGCAAGTCATCCTTGAATAGGTGGCACTTTCTCACATGTTAAAGATTCTTGGCAAGTCACTCTCCCACCTGCACAACTACCTATTGTGTACCTAGTTGTCTTGAATGTAATGGCCCTTGGAAGCAAATCATTGTTGGGTTTCCAATGCATTCAAATTGTGATACGGTCCTTGGGGTGCGACTGTCGGTATGTCCCCAAACACTCAAGCATGTAAGTACTTGGCTTTGTAGGCACTCTGTCTCATTCTCCATCACTCTGAGTGCAACAAATTTTGCACATTTGTGACACAACTAGGAGTTCCACTCTTAGTAAGGAACTTCTCCTTGCAAACACCGACTAAACTCAAGCTCAAACCCTTCTTTGAAATCATGCATGATTTGATACAAAATAGAAATTTTGAAAAACTGTGAACACTACAACCACCTTCTAAACCTTGATTTGCAATTTATTTAGCATTTCAATGTAGAAATTTTGAAAAAATGTGAACACTACAACCAAGAGGTGTAACGTGGACATTACAAGAGGACATCTCATCTTTTAGAAAAATGCCCCTCCCTGCAAAAGGCGGCTAAGCGACCTTTCCATCGTCCATGGTGATTCCAGGTGATTCCATGTCACATCCGTTGATGGCCTAACTTTTCATCTTGGATATGTATTTCGATATTTCATCAGTGTAGTAGATATTGTGCCAGTGATATATATATTGTGACGGCCAATCTAGGGGAACCATTGCTAAAAGCCCATCCACAATCAGAAAGAATTAAAGTTCGCTCTAGTTTCAAGAAAGGGTCAAATTCAATCTCCAAAGGCATACTATAGAAGCTCAAGTTTAGAGGAAGGGCTCAACTCAGCCAAAGCTCAAGAAGGGCCAACTCTAGCTGAACTCCACCTGTATGCACACTCGGATACCAGTGAAAGTCAATGAAATTTGTTCTAAATTAAAGGAAAGTTTGCTACCACTCCAGGTCGAGGATGGGGTCTGATGGGGATCCGTTGATGGGGTCTTCCCATCCTTCGTGTTTTCTACGCGGTCCCCCTCTTTCGGATCCAGGATTAAGTCCCTTTAAGTTAGATGACGTGGACCAAACGCGCTACAACTCCTTCCGATGGAAGATCACCGTCAATAAGTCACAAGTCACGGTCTAAACAACGTTACTAGTTAAACTTAGCAAACTCCTTCAAGTTTGATGGACACTGCTCTAGTAGAGACCCAGTTTGACCGCGGACCAGTAGACTGCGAGTTTAGACGGAGATTGCTTGGTGTAAATAGTGAGTTTGTATGGCTATTGTTGAGATGGACTGCGAGTTTTGGATGCAGATTGCTTGGGTGGATACTGGGTTCTTCTAGGGCCACTAGTCTGGTAGAGGCCAGACTGTCAAAGAGGTCGAGTTTGGACGGTGACTGCTGAGGTCGATAGCAAGTTTGGAGGGCGATTGCTTGGGTGGATAGGGGGTCATTAGTGGACAGTGGGTTATTTCTCGAGTGTGAAGGGTGATTGATTAGGTGGACAATGAAAATTTTTTTATGAACCGTCTGGTGGAGAAGTTTGGAGACCACTGTTGTCCACCGAGCTACAAGCTACGTGACTACTGAAGTTTGGACGGGGATTGCTTGGATAGATAGGTGAGGTTTTCAGCTGCACCTTTGGTTCTCCGCGGCTCTGTTGGGCAAGCACGTGACTTTGGTGCTTAGTGACGGTGGTAACTGCTGTCGTGGATGGGCACAGAGGTTTACATCAGCTGCCTTTGGATCTCAATGCTATGCTGGGCAGTGACAGTGGCTTTCCATTTCTGTGCTGGGCAATGACTGCGGTTATGGACAGTGAGGTTTTCATCAGCCCGCCTTTGGATCTCAATGCTATGCTGGACAGGGACAGCGGCTTTCCATTTTTATTCTGGGCAATGACTGCGGTGATGGATAGTGAGTTAAACTGCCATTGCAATTGTAGAGTTTATATTACAATTGCTAATTGATGAGTTAGCCTCTATGACGTCTACTTTAGACAGCAAGTTTGAATTGCGACTCCTGAGAATTGTCATTGCCAGACGGCCAGTGCAAGTTCACTACTGCTAAGTTCAAGTTTACTACTACTCCGTGCGCAGCAAGTTTTGGCAGCCTCTATATTGGTGGGCCACACTTTGGATTATGACAGCTCTCTGGTGGATGCAACCATCCAGCTAAACTTACACGGGAGGGACTTGGGCGGTTACATGTGAATTCCGCATGTAGAGCTTGATAGCGAAGTTCCAGCAACTCAAGCCAAACTTCGCTAGCTGTCAAGCTTGATATTGAGAAGCTGAATAAGGATTTGGACCGTCAACTCTACCCAGCTTATTGGGACCTTACAGCAAGTCAATTGGAACTTGGCTGTGAACTTTTGTATTGGTGCTTGGTCTTAACAAGTGAAACATCATGCTTCAGAGGGATTTGGGCTCTGTACTCCGCCGGGATTGATCGGACCTTATAGCAACTCAAGTGAACCTTGGCTGTCAAGCTTAAGCTGGACTTGTACAAAACCGTGACCTTCCAGCAACTCAAGCGAACTTCGCATGCGTACTTCAGGTACCTTCCAGATGTACCACGGCGGACTCCCCCTGCGAACTCTTCAGAGCTTTATAGAGACCTTTCAGAAACTGAATCGAAGTTATGTTGCCAAGTTACCTGACTTGATAAGGACCTTTCAACAGGGACCTTTTAGTAACTCGAGCAAAATTATCTGGCGAAGTTCAGAGAGCTCTACACGTCCTACCAGATTAATTAACGCGAATTCCCACTGCGAACTGTGCAGATGATAGGGACATTCCAGCAACTCATGCGAAAGTTGCTGGCCAACTCCACAGAACTATATAGGTGCCTTCCAGGTGTGGAATTCCCCAGCGACCTCCAGAAAGCTATGCGGGTGCCTTCCAGATTTATTAAGGCGGACTCGGCTGTGGACCCTACAAAGCTTGATGAGGACCTTCCAGCCACTCGAGAAATTCGCTTGGCAAACTTCACACAGTCATACAGGTATACCTTTGAGATATACTAAGGCATTTAAGTCCATTCCAGCCAAATAATAAGCAAAGCTTAAACACCGTTTGCTTCGAACGCGGAAGATGGCAAAGCTAGAAAGCAATCTTCCAACAACGTAAGAAACTTAAGCTGCCTTACTTCTCCAGATAGCATGACAATACACAGCTGTGAACTCCTCAGCTTATAGCCTTGCGGCAACTTAATAGGCGGAAACTTAAGGAACTTGGGCTAAATTCCTCCCAGCTTACAGCTTTCCAACAACTTAATGGGCGGGAACGTGAGAAACTTTAGTGTGCCGCCTGCACATAACCTGACGGCAGCAGCCACTTTCAACTAAGCTTAGACACCACTTCGGCTCGAACTCCGCATATCTTGATAGCGTGCCAGCAACTTAAGAACTTTGGCTGTTGCAAACGTTGCCGAGCTTCACAGCCACTTTTGAGCTAAACCTCAACACATTAGTTACCAAGAAGGACTGCAAATCCAAAAAAATTTGGCTCACATAGAGTTAAAGCATATCGAAGAACCTGTCCATTCAATCAAAACTCTTGCTGGCTAGCAAACTTCCACAAATAGACCCAGCCCGCTCTGGTAAAGTGAAAGGACGATCAACAGACCTGTCCATTGAATCAAAACTCTTGCTAGCTCGCAAATTTCCGCACATAGACCAGCTCGTCTATCAAAGTTAGACTCCCGCTACTCAGCAATTCATTCAAACTCGGTCTAGCCACCTTCTGGCCACGACTAGGCTATAGGAAATGGTTCGTGGGCTAACCAATGTCTCTCGAGGGGAGCAAGCTGTAGGCGAACTTTATGACCAACCTTCGTATGGCAACCAACAAGACTCCGCATGGAGAAGAAAGTAGCCACCCTCAAGGACTTAGTCTAGGCTATACACCAATGCAGGGTCCAAGAAACGAGAAGTGAACTGGAAGTAATCGACAGTTGACTTAGTGGAACTTATTAATCCCCATCTAGAATTCCTACTTGTTTCTGCCCAAAGTCATTGACAAGTTAGCTCCAATTAAATTTAACGGACCGCTCTCCACTTAGTGAACTTTGCAATCTAGTACATGTCGGGCCCTTATGGGCATTACCTTACACCAGATTCCATTCAAGAGATCCCATTTGTCCCATCCATGAGCTGCCGTTCTACGAGAGTTTCTCTCAACAACTTCACTTTCTTTACGCATTGTGTTTCTGATTTTCTGGACTTGTTATGAAATTTGTTAGACAAGGAACCAGGAAATTACATGAACTTGTGAAATGATTTTATCATGATATTTAGAAGCAACAGCTACCAGCTCCATAGGATTTTGCAAAATTAGAAGCGAGTGCTACAAACCCCAAGGATTTGAACAAACTTGAAAAATCTATGTATCACTATGATATCAGTCGTACTTACAGATTCTGTTTACTCCAACAAAGAAATTTTTCATGCGAAAGCCTTCGACGAATAACGAACGCCCAATATTCAGCATCTTCAAGAAAACAACTTCCACGAAAGACTCTTGAATAGATGAAGAGCAAAATCCTACCAATAAACTATCATGTGCAAATCTTTGGACGGACAGCAAACTCCCAATAATAAACTTTCATGGATAAACGCTTGGATGGACAGAAAAATTTAATAAGTGAAGGTCCATGGACAGAATCTTTCCAATGATTAGATGACAAACGATTGCAAATTCCCAAAATTAAACTTCGTGGACAAACAATTGATAAAACATACTTCCAACCTCCAGCAAAGTACAAAGAAAAAACACCCATGGACAAAACCCTTGCAATTGCATAGATGGAAAGCAAACTTCCATGGACGGATCCAGCAATCAGATGAATAAATAACAAACTCAACGGACCCTTGGACAAATAGCGAATTCTCAAATCGAACAAATCCCAACTAACAAATGGCCGTAGCTGGACCCTTGGATGGATGAACAGCAACCTTCCATGGACAGATCTAGCTAGGGGATGCTATTGAATGAATTCGAATATAAAACCCACCACAAGGGTATCTATCATGCATGGTACAGTATCCTGCATAAAATTTTGGTTCAAATGATGATAGCCAGACTGGGACTCATTTTATGACATCATTGAGGCCCAGAAAGGATCTGAGACTTCTTTTGGAAACTGTTGCTAGAACTCTTTTCTTCAGGAAGAACGAACCACAAAAGAATCTGTACTCTCAGTATGTGTTTAAAACTTCTCCGGGAAACAGTAGCTATACTTCTTTCTTTAGGATCGGATGGATGAATTTTCTATTCCCCCGGAAGGATCTCGAACTTCTCCTGGATACCGTTGTTAGAACCCTTCTCGTCCCGAAGGACGAACCACGGCGAAATCTGTGCTCTCACTCAGTATTTCGTACTTCTCATGGAAACAGTACGTTATAACCCTTTTCTTCACGACCGAAAGGATGAACTCTCTCCTCCAGCGGGAAGGATTTCTAACATCACTTAGAAACGGTTCGCTCTAACTCTTTCCTTCAGGATCTGAACTCTTCACTCCCAGAAAGGATCTCCAACTTCTCCTGGAGTTTGATATAAATCTGTCTTTTACGATCGAACAATGAACTCTTCACTCCCAAGAAGGATCTCGAACTTCTCTGGGAAACAATGCGCTCCAACTCTTTCTCTTAAGATCGGAACGACGAGCTCTCTGGAATGTGAAACGTCTCCCTGGAAAGCTGTCACCGGCAATGTTAATGAGGGATCCTCTTAAGTTTCCTTTGAGACTTTACTAGTCTTAAAGTTTCGACTTTTTTCAACGCCAACTGGTACTTCTTTCCCTCGAGCATTGGCTAGACTCTGGAACTTCTTCTTAGAAACTTTCCTTTGGGAAATCTGATATCCTCTAATGAGTTTCAATGCGACCAACTGGTACTCCTCTTTTGTTGGTTATGTTCTTTGTTATCTCATCCAGTTCTTCTTGCATTTTCTGCAATCTGGAAGGTCTGCCTAAAAGCTGTCTGCTGGGAACTTTGGGATCCTCTTAAGCTTCAATACCACTAACTAGTACTTCTCTTCCCGTGGTTATGTTCTTGTTATCTCAGTCAGTTATCGTGAGCAATTCTATTTGATTATAAATTGGGAGTCCATTTTCCTTCGGAATTCAATTCTCCTGGACCTTGAATTTTTGTAGAACGAAGAAGTAGTTCGTGTGCTCGTTCAGTGGTTATATTCTTTTGTAATCTCACTCGGTTGCGATTCTCACATGAAATTATTTTCAACTATAAACTCATAGTCCATTTTCGTTCGAAATTGGACGAAGAATTGGCCATGGTACTCCTCGTTCTCCTCCTGTATATCATCTATTATCGGGAGTAAGTCCTTCATAATCATCATTTCTTCTGTCTTCTATTGTACAGAGACGCTTTCATCGTCCATTAGGATTTCATTGTAACAGAACTAACATGCAGAGCCATGGTGACTGTTGCCATATTGGCAACTGAGTGGTTGACGATGTCTCGGTGGCTTGAATATAGGTTCAGCTGTATTTGCAGGAATTGAAGAGAAGGAATTTGAAGCAGACGGTGGCACCGCATGCATGCACACAGGTAAGTGATTTATTTCGTGACGTTCTGTTCACCCTCGGTTCATAGAATGAGTATATTTGGAAAATGATGAATGTACTGAGTTTGTAGACCTAGACTCTCCATAAAAGATTTTGGAGAATTTTAAACGAATAAATGTGTATATATTTCTCTAAAGTGCCTCGTAGTCAGTTTAATTAAGTGATAGTCTATTACTAATGTGTATATTTACATGGTAACACCACTACTCTAAATTTTAATAGTTTGTAATTCAATGACCCTGATAAAATAGCATTGCTCATGTTAGTATAATAGTCTGAATGTAATCTTGATTTCTTTGAATCAGTTATTCAAAAGAACTCAATGTATTGAGTTTTTAAATCTTGGTAGCTCTGTAAATACATATATAAACTTATGGTATTCTAGGTCTCGAATCAGAATGTAATATATAGAATGTCTCCAAGAGTTCATTACAAGAGAAAGATAATATTATATCAATATACTATATCCCAGGTCCCGAATACGATCTATTAAAGGTGTCCAAGAGTACATTACACGATAAATATTATATTATATCAGGATAATTTTTCCTCTACATATTAATTTTACGTTATGTGTTAAACAAAACTGATAACAATTGTAATCTGCAGAATTATTTCACGACCTGCGATTCCCGTTGCAAGCTGATCATTTGGTTAGAATCATGAATCGCATTCAAGGAATGTTGAGTCTATGTGAAAGATTGGAATAGATTTTAGATTTGATCATCATTCGATACCTCGAGAATTCGAAGTACAGATCAGTATCCTTTTTAACCGACTCATGGAATTTCTTACAAAACCCTATAATTTACTTGACGAAGTGGAGCAGGTTCTAAATCGAAGATCGTATGTCATTGATCAGACTTGAAAACTTCGATCAAATATAGTGTTGATGGTTGAGTGAAAACCAATTGTTAGACACTCCAATTGATAAGTTGCTTTTCCATTTTTCCTATATTCATATCTGAAATATGAATAAATAAATTTTCAAGTCAATCAATAGGACCACTTAGCTAAGCTAAATCTGCTGGGTTGGACTTGGTTATAATGTCTAATTCTCAAGTCAATCAATAGAACCATTCCGTTGCTTCTTTGATGTGTTGAAACTTTTATTATATCAGAGATGGATATCAAACTAATGCTGAAATTCTGCTGAGTGAACACAGCTATAGTATGGTTACCTAGAGATTGTCAGGAAACTTTTGAAGTCCCAACCATTGCAACGCACGATGTTATCAATATAAAAAGAGCTCAAGAAACAAAATCTCTGTCTACTATATTAATGGCGACTACATTGATGGTTCACGCTCATCAAGTTTCGCTATAAGGCTTCAGCCTCACATGAATGTTTCAGGTTTTCTCTCTACTGCAGCGTTCCAGCGTTCCTTGGTTAGTTCTTACCTCCTTGCACGGCTACTACGTATACTCTCCTTCTTTTAGTTCCTTAATAGCAAGTTGGACTAGCACTAATCTGAAGAAAGATCTAGTGTGCACTATATCAATTAACCAAAACTTATAACGAACTCAGGCAGTGCTCGGTAGTCAATGGTATTGCCAAGACACTGCACATCGGGATGCTTGAGAGATGATGAAACGCACATTGACAAGGGAATTTCTATCAAAAGGTTTTTTAGAGTAGAATGTTAACAACATGTGTACTCTTCTTGCATGAAATGATACTCATGGAGAGGCAAGCACGCGGGGCAGGTTGGAGAGGTGAAGGCACGTCCAGTTATGAGCTGTAGGCTCTGCAAGTGAAACCTCCGGCGCTTGAGGAGAGCACATTTCGGGAATGAAAGATCAAACCTCGTCATTAGGCATGGTAAACTACTGGGCAAACTTGCAATTACATGAACAGATTCCACTAGATATTTTCTATCTCCGCAAACATGCAACTACTCACACTACCCACAGTGGCTCTACCGTACCGGATTTAATACCCTCTTGTCAGACTTGGAACTACTACTAACACAGCTGACTCCTCCAGGTTTCTGCTGTCTCCGTCATCTTGGAACTCAACAAGGCAGTTCCACCCAAACTATCCCGAATTCATGTTTGATGTTGTACATGTCCGTGATTGCGCAAACTACAAATGGTGCTCCATTGACAAACCAAAGACTGAACAGCTTCAGTGGCGTATGCGACTTCCAGGAAGGCTGACGTATTATGGATAATCTGGATTCGTCCCTGTTCATCTGGTTGCAAGATGGGAAATTGGCATTAAATTTATTTTCCGGGAATTCATTTTGACATGCAGACAATCCTTGTTCATCTTGCTGGGATTGATTATCGTATTGAGATGCTGAAGAAATAGCCGAACGCAATAGTATTAATGACTACTACGCACTTCCAGTGGGAAAAGTTGTCGAGATGAGTTCTCTTAGCACTAGACTCAGTACGAGAATACGAGATGTCCTGAACTTCTTTAATCATTGACTTATCCAATTTTTTATGAGAAACTAGTATTGCAGTGCTGAGTGAAGTGGTTTTAGCAATTTCTCTCCTAATCGTCTCTGCCTGCAGCTCGGTTCGTTTTAACTGAGTGTTCAACGCGTACGGTCTGGTTAACAACTCGTGTCGTTGGTATTTATTCGCATTCGTCGTATTCAGACTCGCGCATCATTAAAACGTTCTCAAGTTACTAAATTGTCCACGTCTTCGAACAGCTGCTCTATATATCGTGTACGCGTCACTGACTCGGCATGTTAGTGAGACTGTTCAATGAGGTGATTCAAACGTTTGTACAGCTTCTCTAGCTTCCTTCTTGTCTTTGACAGATCTTAGAGGAGCTGTTTAGACGATTAGAGTTTAGCTTATAGATCTTGTAATGATCGGCTCGTTATGTATATCCCGTGTTTGTTACCGGAGCTTTCCAATGGTCGCAACCACTCGTCGGCACGTCGAGTGGTTCATTCCAGAGAAGACAGGCTTGTCATGAAGGTGAAAGTTGTCTGGATAGTCTTTTATCAAATCTCTATATCATTTCTCTGACAAGAAATCTGATATGTGGAGGTGTAATGGTGGGATTCTTGCAGCTTGTCAAGGTTTTCTTCTCTCAAACCCATACGCTTCCCAGCAGTCCTTAAATACGGACAAAACAGCCCGAGTTCAGGTTGGATGACTTCGTCCTCAATTAACCCGCAATTGAAATTGGAGATGTGAAGGAGATTGCATTACATTGGAAGTAAATTTTCGTCTGCTATTACGGATTAATTTACGGACTTATTTACGATTATAGATAATTTCAGGTGGTATGTGAGATTTATAACCTACAGTTATAGAAAAATACTATTATATATGGAGTTGACTACTTTACAAGGTATTCTTCATTTTAAATAGCTAAGAATCGGCAAATTTAAGAATACTATATATGGAGTTTGACTACCTCACAAGGCGTACATCATTTTAAATAGCCAAGAATCGACCAATTTAAGTGCCAGTTTTTGACACAGTTTTAGTTACACTCGAGATTTGCCAGTAAAATTGTCTATATTATTTTTTGTCTATTACTCCACGATACACCAGTTTTTGCAGAAAAGATTTACACTTACCATCCAGACAACATACTTTGTGCGACGAAAAGTCCTAGTATTCGCAGAATAAGTCAAATTTTCTCTCTTGGCATTTAAAATTGGAATAAATAATGTTACTTTCTTAGGCATTTAAAATTGAAGCTCATTATTAATATATTCTTGGAATTTAAAATCGAATAAAAAATAATAATTTGGTATTTAAAATTGGATTAAATTATGATTTACTAATTTTTATTAAAATTAATTTAAAATGGAATAAATGTTAATTTACTTTAGAACTTAAAATTGGAAAACAGCATCTCATGGATCTAATTTTAACTAACAAAAGTCTACTGAAGATATTTGTTGTTATCTACGTGTAGATGAAGCTGCATTGTCAGCTTAAAGAATTTGTACTCCATATTCCAATCTGCTGACATTCGGAGAACTTTAAATCAAAATTTCTATTAAGATTGCAAAACTGTCTTCTTGTTCATAGTACCTGCCTAACCTTGCGTTTCTATATACATTTTACAAAATTGATCTGCTGGTGGAACACACACAGCATTCCACATTTAACGAAAATACCCTGCGAAAAACTTTCTACCAGAAGACTACCCAAATAGTTATCTGCTAATGTATATAGCATCAAAACGCTTAGATATATGCTTTGCAGCTTGCCTTCATCCTCGATCAGAGGGAAGAAGTTCCATGTCAGGGTCACGTTCTGTCTCCTCTCCAGGTCGTGGTGTGTTTTCTGCCATATCTTCTGACCATTCACCAGCTTCTTCAGTTTCCAACTTTTCCTCACCTGCGAGCGATAACGTTTCCTGTCAGTCAATTGTAATTAACAAAACAGTGAATCATTGACTATCAATCTAATCCACAATATGCATCACAGCTCATACAACGATCCATTTTAATCTCCATTGTATAGCAATCTATTTTAGAGTAACACAGAATTCGATCACCTCCTTCAATCAAAAATAATATGATTTGAATTAAGTCGCAGATCAATGCTCACTATCAATAGTTTGTAAATCTCGTAAGAATGATCGCTTCTAAAGTGCACACGATTTCTCATTCATAAACGATCTTAGTACACACTATCATTAATATAGTAAGCCAAATCCCTTTTACACATAACTGGGTGCAACAGTGAAGTTGCATATGAATTCACAATCACAATTGACTGAGGGGAAGAAAGATCTTACGTTGGATTTCTGTTGCATATGAATTCACAATCACAATTGACTGAGGGGAAGAAAGATCTTACGTTGGATTTCTGCATCCTTCAAAGGCTCCGCATCTTCTCCTACTGCTTTGCCTGGGTCGTCCTTCGTAAGCTCAGCATCTGCAGCAGAAGGATCCACCACAGGAACTGGTTCGCCTTCCTTGGTAGTCGGGTAATCATACTCGGCTCCGGATCCACCTAGGGTCAATCCTGTCGCCAAGTCGGCCTGAAAACCCGCTTTTAATGATGGACATTCTACGTGTAGAGCAGCTATATTTGCGGGGAGGATAAACTTCAAAAGTAAGTTATGATTTACCAAGAGTCAGAAGCACAACGACATGTGACGAGACGAAGGACATTCAGTAACAACGTGTGACGCTAATCTTCCCCCGTCACTTCCAAACAACATGATTTCTATTACATTCTGGACTGATGAGATACTAACAAACTTACGATGACGATGATACGACATCAGCTTAACATTCATACCAAGAGTCAGAAGCACAACGACATGTGACGAGACGAAGGACATTCAGTCACAACGTGTGACGCTAATCTTCCCCCGTCACTTCCAAACAACATGATTCCTATTACATTCTGGACTGATGAGATACTAACAAACTTACGATGACGATGATACGACATCAGCTTAACATTCATACCGACTTTCTCAATAGAAACCCAACATTCCAACTAAACCTAGACTAGTGAGACACTAACAGATTTGAGAGAGACGATGATGTGCGCTACCAGTTACAACCTGGACACTATCTTCTCCCCGTGAAGCTGGAAAGAAGGGGACCACACAACCAAAGCTCGAGTAGCCACATCGAAATAGTGTATTAACTTCGGGTCGAAACCCTACTATCTGCGAGAGGGATCGAGAGCTAAAGCACGAGTAGCCACAATCGAAATAGTATATTACCTTCGCGTCGACATCCTGCTTGGTAGCCATAACTTCAGGAAAGCTGACAATAGTCTCTCGGTATACGTAGAAGTGCACTTCCAACAGTTTGTTCCAATCAGGTCAATCAAGAGTGGGTGTGCTTTGACAGCGACTTTACAAAACTCGTAGAGAAGGAGTGAAAATATATAGCAGACGAGCAAAGAATGGAGACGAGAGAAAGATACTGCTACCGCTGAGGGCGAAAAGAGTTGCCACTTAGCATGCATGTATTACTCACAAGTGTTTTAGTGATGCATGCATGGAACGCTTTTGACGCGTGGGTCCTGCTTAACAGACAAGGCGTATAATCACTGAGCCTAGTAGTGAGCCGCGAGCAAGCACTTGGCGAGCCATCGATCGTGGAGCGTTGGCATGTAACGGCAACAATTAAATTGGACCAAATCTGCTGTTTCCAGCATAAGAATGCCAGATCCGTATAGCCGTCAACCACTGTGAGGCACCAACTGCCACGATCCTTCTCTTCACTTAACGTGGTATCGATATTCGTTCCCTGGTTGATGATGATACCGCGATAAGTGTCCTTACTGTCGTCAACGTTTGGAGGGTGGTGTCAAGTCAACCGATGTACTCCTCCAATTACCTGCTGTTTTATGATCCTTGAACTTCTTGATCGCGTAGTGGCCATAGCCTCCCGCACGAAAGGATAAGGAATTTTAAGGGTTCTCCTTTGGTAGGGTCCTCAGGTGATGGAGAGGAAGATGGAATCGATTCTCTTTGTCACTAGCATTATACTAAACTCATTTGTCTTGGATATCAACATCTTTATCATCGAATGGGATGGGTGTTGTGAGCGGTCTTGATCGATCTAGCATGATGAATTGCCTAGGCCTCATATGCCCAGCATGAACGTGTAATGCTGAACAGTGTTTTATATAGAAAAATATATAAGATTTTATTATGACATTTCACATCTTCTTGAGAGAATACTTGGAGACTGAAAGCTACCCAAGGTATAACTGATGTAATTTCCCACAGAGAAACGTCTTAATAAAATTATTAGAAGATTACTCCATACAGGGGTAATGAGTTTGAAATGTCATTACAGCCCGTGAACTGTCAAACTTACTCTTGAATATCAACTTTGCTCCTCGGCATTCCAATTATTAATTTCCGTTGCCATGAGTCTGGACTAAGAACCATTCCAAGACTCTAGTCAAATTCTCCTACTTCTCCCTGATGCTTGTAGATGTGTTTATAGACTATCATACTGTTTATAATGCATTTTGAAGTCGTTCAGTGTCTATTTCTTTCTCCCGGCATATAAATTAGGTACTATTTTCAAACCTCCTTACCGCTCCTCAATGTGGTCGAAGACGTATTCTAGGATCAAGAGGGGTGCAAGAAAGAGAAAATCAGCATAATATCCGATCTGAAAAGCCAATTTGAAAGAGTCCAATTTGCGAGTCCCTTCTAAAAATATCTGAAACTAAATTACTGAAATTTATTTCGCAAGCTAGTTCCATTATCAAGCATTCAATTTTAAGATTCAAAGTTCATCACATTTGGACATCATTCTGGAGGAGACAACTCAATTTCAAGGCAACACTTAAGCTTTCGATGATAACAACGTGAGGGCGGATAATCCTATGCTCCAACCAGATCAGACCCCTAGGAGTATAAACTAAGTTAAACAATGTTATTCCAAGGGACTAAATCCTCTGCTCCAACCAGGTCAGAAACCTAGTAGTATGAACTAATTTACACAATGTTATTCCAAAGGCACTGAATCCTTCCAGATTGGCACACATCTGGAGGACTTACTAGCTTAAACTATAGAAGATTTGTTTATAAAAAGATCTGTTCTCTTATCCAGTTGCACAACATGCAATTTGATGTTGTCAATTAACTTACGTTTATTCCAGCGTTCAAGCCATCCTTGCCTGGTTTCGGGAAATGGACACCTTCATAAAACCTGCACCACGACCTACGAAGGGGTTGTTAAAGCATACAGACCCTAGCACAGGAAAGCTTTTTACGGCCTAATTGGTGTTTAATGTAATTCCATGACTGTGAGGTAATTAGAACACCGTTGTTTTCTCATTGAAAACACAGATTAAAGTGAAGGACTCAGATTGACGAGCCAAAAAGTCAGTCTGAAACTTACGAGCATTCAAACTGAGAAAGAACTTCAGTGTAAGTTGCTGCCGGTCAGTCACCTTGCCAGATATACATAGTTACTGCACTCCTCAAAAGTTGGGAAAGTGCGATTAGGTTGGAGACATCCTTCAGTTTTCACCACGAACGACCCGCCCGGAACTGTGTCTGAGATAGACAAACCAACGAATAATCACTACGGTAACCATTTCGTAACGACATCTCGATTGTTTTTCAATTGCTGTGAAAGACGTCATTATCTTACAAAAATAAATCGTAAGTAACAAAAGCTACAACAAAGATCAATTACAGAATCTAAAACGTAACACCTTGTAAAATTGTATTTTCGATGCTGGTGCATCAAACGTACTTGGGTTACTAGGTGGAGTTGTACAAAATTATAACGCAATTTCTAATGTCTTCAATCTAACCTTCCAATCTTTAAGCCAATCCCCGCTGTTGAAGACAAGTGAGAGTACTCTCAGATTTTGGAAAGTTGAAAACAGGATACATGGGTGAGCTTGGTCGTTGTTTCTGCAACTTTCCGTTTATTTTTCTAGATGATAAAGTCACTCATAGCGGTTAAAACAAGTCGGACAAAACGTTAGAGAGTTTTTCCAAATAGTGTTACAAACTAAATTCAGTACTAAATATTCTGATTTTTCTCTCTAAAACCGGACAATATTTTGCACCTGCCAAAGCAAATTACCTTACTTGAAATGAGAATTTAGTTTGAAAATTTTTGAAATGTGAATTAAAAATTATGAAAGTTTATAGTTTTAGGGTTCTAAGAGATTGTATTTTTTATGTGAGTTGTGATATGAGGGGTTGTGGTTTTGCAAGTATGTGAGATATGGAGAGTATCATCATGTGTTATAATCATTATTTTTGTGCTAGCTATGGCTACACCTTCCCATATGGGGCCACCTAGAACGGCTTGGGATACAGCATGCCCAGTGTGTCATTGATACTTTATCTCGCAAGGGGTAAAGACCCATGTGTGAAGAATGCACAAGGACTCACGTGAGGCGAGCGACCACATCTACAGTAATGACACTTGGCATTATGCATGCTTCCTCTATCCCTTTGTTGATTGTTCAAGGGATATCAATCAAGTCGTGGGAGTGGTTAGCTTCTTAGGCGGGTTGGGGTTTGGGGTATTTGAGACTATTTTTTCATGTCCACATCTATTCCATAGGCTACCCCGTACACTCCATGATGAGGCTAGATAGGCTTTTCGGCTACCACTTGATTGTTTAGCACATGATCTCTTGGACAAGTTAGCATGGTTCCTGTTCCTCTTACTCCCTTGATTGTGTCTTTGCTATGCTAGAGGAGGACATACAAGGCATAGAGAGGTGGCTGCTAGATTTTGTCAATTCCGACAAGGGGATTGAGCCCTTCAAGAAGAGTCTATTAGGGTTGCAGATTTTAGAAGATAGGTTTTGCCATAGAATACCATAGAGTCCACTTGATTACAATGATGTAGAACATTGGGTCAAGTGGGAGAGTTTAGTAGAGCAGCATGAGCACTACACCCTTTGTCTATGGCTAGTCCTATTGATGAGACTATCTTTTCCCTATGCTCACTATATCCTATGGCATGAGAAGGATTACCACTAGAGATTTAAAATTATCAGCCAAAGCACCCTTTATGTCTTGATAGGTTGCTTTTTGCACAAGCATTTGTGGACTATCCCTTGCCTTTCCTCATAAGGCTTGTAAGGGATGGTATATGTGCACCTTAGAGATTGGTTTCAAGCAAATGATCCTTCTAGTGGTTTTATCAAGTTGTTTCAAATGGCTATAGCAATTGCAAGAGTATATATTCTTATGTTTGTTAGTCAAGTGTTAGGTGTTAGTTGACTTCTTGCAATGCAAGACACGGGGTAATTAGACAGATTGCTATTGGAGATATCTGTTTCTGTTTCTGTTTGGTCAGCCATACCATCGTACTTCAACATCATTCTCACTTCCTATAGCACCTCAGTCCATATCAGTTTGGAGTAGCTACACCTAGAGGATGTGAGGCTATGTAAAAATATGGAGTTTAGCGACAAATTTAGTCGAGCTTACAAAGTAGCATATAAGACAAATTAGCCTAGAATATTCTGGAAGTATCTAGGAAGCTTCTTGGGAAGCTTCCCGGCTAGCTTAGCTTGCACCTCAAGTAAGTAGCTTCTAGAAGCTTCCAACTAGCTTAGCTTGCACGCCAAGTAGGTGGCTTCTAGAAGGAAGCTTCTTTAGAAGCTTTCTAGTTAACTTGGCTTGCACTCTAAGAAAGTGGCTCGAGGAAGCTTCTTGAGAAGCTTCTCAAGGGCCTTGTATGCTACCTATAAATACCAAAGCCAAAGCTTATGCTAGGCATTCGGAGTTTTCCCTCATTCAAGTGTCCCAATATGAGTTTCCATTCTCCTATTTCTCTCCTCACATTTGGTCTTTTACATTGGTATTAGAGCAGGAATGGGATAGATAGAATTTATGGACCACCAAATTCACTTCCACCAAACCATTGGGATTTCCGTGTCCAAGTGCTACCCAAGCATCACTTCACGCAATTCATCACCTCACACTTTGGACAGGATTTTCTACATATGATCACCATATTTGAGGAACGCTTTATACTTCTTATTGTAACTTATGGAGAACGATGGACATGTTGTTTCTATATGTTAATAAATTAGAAAGATTAGGGGTGGAGTGATACCGTAGTAACCATGGGGGCAATACCCAATATTATCCTTACTATGCAGCAACAAATTGAGCACCTTACTCGATTGTTGGATGGACGAGATCTTTGACGACAAGAGCATATATAGAGGGTATCAATTTGAGAAGGAGAAGATTGGATCAGATTTCCTAAACCCAAGGTATTTGAAGGCAAGAATCTCCTGGTTGCATTGGAAAATTTTGTGTTTGACAGTGAACGTTATTTTGAAGCTACCAATCTACAAGACAAGTGAAAACAGATTCTCTTGGCTTCTAGCCAATTGGATGGAGTAGCAAAGCTATGGTGGAGATTCCAAGTGGAGCGAGCTGAACGAAAAATTATTGCACCAATCTTGACATGGGTAGAATTCAAGAGTGTAATAATTAATCAATTTCAGGCTATAAATGTCACGCAAGCTGCACGGGATAAGTTGGCAGAGTTGAAGTAGATTGGCTCTGTCAGAAGTTACATCATGCAGTTCAAAAACACCATCATGCAAATTCTAGATATATTGGAAGGTGAAGCTCTGGATCGATTTGTGAGGAGCTTGAAGGCGAGAACCAAATTAGAAGTAACCATGTGAGAGCCACAAAACTTGGAGGAAGCCATGCGATTGGCTGAATGTTTTGATTTCTTGGTGGTAACAACTTGGTCTTGACCTCAACCTTTGTAGAGCCTACCAATACACCACACACGAGTGGGGAGCCATCACCCATGGAGATTGATGCCATTCAACGAAGACCACTTGGCATGGCAGATAGAGAGAAATTGTGACAAAATGGTGGTTGTTTTTATTGTCGCCAAGTAGGGCATCGCATTGCTGAATGTCCACTCAAGAATGGACAACCTCGACAAGTTGCCCAGGTGGAGGTTGTGGAGCAGAATGATCAAGGAAACGAGGAATCCCAATAGAAGATTTTGAGCCGCTTATTGGGAGCTTGATTAGTTCCAATGGGATTGAGGGCTCAACCTATGCAAGTTTGCTTCACTTGCAAGGTATGATATCTAAGCGGGGTTGTAGGATTTTGGTTGGTTTTGGAAGTTCAGAGAATTGCATATCTATGCAAG
Organism: Lunularia cruciata; assembly: GCA_948567375.1. Classification (NCBI taxonomy): domain Eukaryota; kingdom Viridiplantae; phylum Streptophyta; class Marchantiopsida; order Lunulariales; family Lunulariaceae; genus Lunularia; species Lunularia cruciata. The sequence continues at coordinate 3,299,858 of OX419757.1, read as the reverse complement.
TAGCAAAGGAATTGGGTATTCCTATCAAGCCAGTGATTGGAAGTAGTTTGATGATGGCGGATGGTAGAAAGGGTTCTGCATTCCGCACCTTGCATCCTGTTACCTTCAAGATTGAGAAGGAGTATTTGGAGTGTATGAGGTTTGTAGTGGCACCTCTACACAATGATATCATCATGGGTCTACCTTGGCTTGAACATCATAAGGTTCAATTTGATTGGACCCGATGACAATCTCAAGTACAACACCAAGGTAGGAATTTCCGATTAGGTTGTCTAGCACCTTTGAGTAAGACACCTAAGAATAGTCAGTCCCAAGATGGGAAGTTTGTTGAGAAGGTAGCCATAGGCCAAACCTCAAAGGGAAATGAGTCCCAAGATGGGAAGTTTGCCAAGAAGGCAACCATGGAGCAAGCTTGGAAGAGAGATGAGTTCCTAGAAGGGAAGTTTGTTAGTAAAGCAGCCATAGAGCAAGCTTTGGAAGAAGATAAGTCTGTATTCGCGGTGTGGATCAAGCCGATGGCACAAGAACAATCTGAGGAAGGCCAAGAGCCTCATCAAGCAATGGTTGATCGGATAGTTCAAGAGTTTGCGGACATGTTTCCGGAGGATCTGCCAAAGGGATTACCCTCTGATCGAGGTATGCTCTTCAAGATTGAGTTATTGCCAAGGAATACTCTAGTGAGTAGACCAATCTATCGGCTCTCACCAAAGGAGTTGGAAGCATTGCAAACAACACTTACCGAGTTGTTGGAGAAGGACTTCATATGACATAATACCTCTCCTTGGGGAGCACCGGTACTATTTATTCCAAAGAAGGATGGAGGACTTTGTTTCTATATTGATTACCGTGTGCTCAATAAGCAAACCGTGAAGAATGCATACCCCTTGCCTCGGATCGATGACTTGCTTAATCAACTAAGTGGAGCATGTTAATTTTCCAAGTTGGATCTTTGCAGCGGCTATTGGCAAATTCCGATTGATAGAAAGGATGTGCAAAAGACTACCTTTCGCACAAGGTATGAGCATTTTGAGTGGAGAGTTTTACCTTTCGGACTCACTAATGCTCCAATATTCTTCATGGATCAGATGCATCGGGTGTTAATGGACTATTGGATCGGTCAATGGTGGTGTCCTTGGATGATATCTTAATCTATAGCAAGATAGAGGTAGAACATGTGAATCATGTGCGAGAAATCCAAAGACAACTACGGCAATGGAAATTTTATTGCAAGAAGTCAAAGCGTGCCTTTTGGCATAAGGAGGTTACCTTCTTGGGTCATAAGATCTCCTTAGAGGGGATCAAGATGGAAGAAGAGAAGACCAAGGCAATTATTGATTGGCCAACCCCAAAGAATGCTACAGAAGTATGGGCATTCAATGGATTTGCCAGTTTTTACCAGCGGTTCATCCACTATTATGCTCATGTGACTGCACCATTGACTGACCTCTTGGGAAAGAACTTGAGCTTCCAGTGGAACACTAAGCATGAAGAAGCATTCTAGAAGTTGAAGCATATGGTGTCTTCAAGACCCATTCTTCAACCATATGATCCTCAACTACCTTGTGTGGTTGATTTTGATGCTTCTAAATTTGCGATTGGAGCTATGTTGCAACAGGAATTCCCAGATGGATTACATCCCATTGCCTTTGTGTCTTGCCGACTAAATACAGCTGAATGAAATTACTCTGGTTAGATCAAGAACAACTTGCAATGGTATATGCCACCAAGGTATGGAGGCATTATCTCTTGGAGAAACAAGTGATCATGCAAATTGATCACAAGCCATTGTTGCAAACCTTACACTTAGAGCACATGAAGAGTCAACATCATCAATGGGAAGAGCAATTCCAATTGTTTGACATCAAACTTGAGTACAAACCAAGTCGGTTCCATGTCATCCTTGATGCTCTATCACAAAAACCTGATTTGAAGTCTCTTCCTCTTGCTGTGACAGCAATTACGACGGTATCAATTGACCCCAAGATCCATAATGAGTTTCGGTTAGCTCTACAACAAGATCCCTTCTTCCAAATGGTACATGGTTGTCTGACAACAGGTGACAAGGAGTACAACACCTTCTCTTTCAAGAAAGGCCTTCTATTCCATGCGGACTGGATCTATGTTCTAGCCAAAGGTGATCTTCAACTTGTGCACCTTCAAGAAGCCCATGATTTACCCATAGTTGGTCACAAGGGTGTGGACAAGACCTTGGGTACCCTCCAACATCAATGGTGGTGGCCTAACATGACACAAGATGTTCGAGAATTTGTCTGATCGTGTGAGAGCTGCTAACGTAACAAGGCCAGCAATCAAAAGTCGAGTGGACTCCTTCAACCGCTTGCCGTTCCATCAGCTCAATGGGAGAATGTGAGTTTGGATCTCATCACATCCTTGCCAAAGACAAAACAAGGACACACCGCCATCGTGGTGTTTGTGGATAAGCTTAGTAAGCAAATCCACTTGGCACCAACCTATGATACCGTGGATGCTCCAACCTTAGCGCAAATCTGCTTCAACAATATCTTCAAGCATCATGGGATGCCATGCGTACTCATCTCCGACCGTGATCCTTGATTTAACGGGAAGTTTTAGCAAGCACTCTTTCAGATATTCAGCACCAAGCTTGCTTTGTCCACGGCCTATCATCCTCAAACAGATAAACAAACCAAACGTGCAAATCGTACATAAGAGGATATGTTGTGTGCCTTTGTCAATTTCCACCATACGAATTGGGATGAATGTCTTGCCGCTATAGAATTTGCCTACAACAATTCCAAACAAGCAAGCACCAGATTCTCTCCTTTCTTTCTCAATTTTAGCCAAGATCCGCTTGTCCCATATTCTCTTCTTGCTCCCCCTCCATCTCAAGTTCCTCATACTTCTACATTCTTGACCACTATATCCCAATCTCTCCAACAAGCCAAGTCTCACCTCCTTGTTGCTCAGAATCGCCAAAAACAATATGCATACCACCATCGTCGTGATCTCACCTTTGAAGTTGATGATAAATTCATGCTATCCTCTAGTAACCTCCCTCTCCCACTTGATATCCAAGTTCATAAACTTGCCTCTAATTAGATAGGACCCTTTGATATCACCCAAATTGTCTCTCCTGTTGCTTATCAACTTGCCTTGCCTTGTTACATGCATATCCATCATGTCTTTCATGTTTCCAAGTTGAAACTCTTTGTTCCTAACCCCTCTTCCTTTTCCTCTTGAGTCCAAACTCCCCCTCTTCATGTCCCTATCAATGATCATGAGGAGTACAAAGTTGATCGTATCTTTGCACGTCGCTATATTCAACGAGGCCGTCGCCAACATATGGAGTACAAGGTCCTTTGGAAAGGGCATCCCCTTCATGATGCCACTTGGTAACCTCTTTCTCACCTCCAAAATGCACAAACAGCCATCCAGGAGTTTGAAGCTTCACTGGCGACGAGGACGTCACCAACTAGTGGCGGGGGAATATGTAACAATATGGAGTTTAACGATGAAGTTAGTCGGGCTTACAAAGTAGCACATAAGACAAATTAGCCTAGAATATTCTGGAAGTATCTAGGAAGCTTCTTGGGAAGCTTCCCGGCTAGCTTAGCTTGCACCTCAAGTAAATAACTTCTAGAAGAAAGCTTCTAGAAGCTTCCAACTAGCTTAGCTTGCACGCCAAGGTTGCGGCTTCTAGAAAGAAGTTTCTTGAGAAGCTTCTTAGTTAACTTGGCTTGCACTCTAAGAAAGTGGCTTGAGGAAGCTTCTTGAGAAGCTTCTCAAGAGCCTTGTATGCTACCTATAAATACCAAAGCCAAAGCTCATGCTAGGCATTTGGAGTTTTCCCTCATTCAAGTGTCCCAATGTGAGTTTTCATTCTCCTATTTCTCTCCTCGGATGTGATCTTTTATAGGCTATATTTCTAGGCAATAGGGCACTCCTAGATATCCATCTAGAGTGGGTCATCCTATTGGTGGATGTTGAGAATAGTTTTAAAAGCATCTCATCTCATGGGCATCTATCTTTAGATAGCTTAAGGAGGTTGGTGTATCCTTGGCAAGTCTTATTCCTTTTGTGCAATTTTTTTTGGCTCTCATGCTTCCCTTTACTACCAACATGGTTGTTCACAAGAGGGAGTCACCATCTTGGAGTTAGTTATTGACACACATCAAGGAGATCCTTTAGGGGGACCCTCATTTGCCATGGTTCATTGTAAAGCTCTCTTATCTACTACTTTGGCCATGTAGGTTGTGTATTTCACTCCTTGGCAGATGATACACACATCATGAGCCCTATAGATCAGATTAGGCATGCCTTTGACCACTTGACTAATGAGCTATATCTAGGAGGCTTGAGAGTCAAGGTGTCAAAGTGTAAAGCATGATCCCCTTTAGGTATTCCTCTCCACCTTGAGTTTCCAAAGGGATGTATCACATCTACATATGGACTACGTGTTCTTGGAGTGCCAATAGGATTTGAGGATTTTGTCACATTCTTTTTAGACATTGCCCTTGCAAAAGACATTCTCCATGCGGATGACCTTACGTTACTAGGAGATATTTATGTGGCATTTGGTATACTCTCTTCTAGTATTGCTTTTCTACTGACTTACCTCCTCCGCATAGTTCCCCCTTCCTTGTCCTTCCTATCACATATGATAAAAGGATTATGGGAGTATTTGGTGATATTATTAGACCAAGGACATTTGAGTGTCTGACAAGGGATTTGGCACATAGATTGATGGCTCCGCCAATCTTGTGTGGAGGAGTTGGCTTGCTATCTATGGAGGAGATGGCACATATAGTATTTTTGGGTAGTTGAGCTCTCTCGACACCCTTACTTTCCTCCTGTTTTGGGATTGTTAATAGGCTGGTTTTGGAGACTTATGTGATAGAGGTGGAAGAGGTGTCCTTTTCTCTCCAAATGATATTGCGGCCAACAAGAGATAGCCTATCCCCAAGTGCACGTGAGGACTTTCCATCTATTATTTCACTATCTTCCTTGATGGAGTGATAGTGTGAGTATATGCTACATTCTTTCTTAGTTGACTCATCCATTCCTCATGCTACTAGAGCACATCTTTGCTCTTGCTCCAGCAAGGTTGCAAGCTCTTGGATCCTAGCTAGACTATGCATTAGGGCATTCATACTCACACCAGATACTTTCTTTAAAATGATGAGGTTCTGCCTAAGTTTGGTACACCCATATGCATCTTCATTATTCAATTGTGAGTGTGGTTCTACACTAGATGTAGCAACGGTCCATGTGACACAATGTCCTTTTGGAGGACAAATGATAGCTACCCATGATACTATTAGAGACATAGTGTTTGTTATGGCAAGAGAGAGCGGATATTTGGCCTGGAGGGAGCTTTCGCATGCTTTGAAGACGACATATGTCAATGTAGACTTATACTTGGTCCGAGACTATCATGTGATAGTAGCGGATATCGTGGTATGAACCCTATGTGTGATATAGTTTTGGAGGGAGTGATTACCCATCCCCCGGATGGACAGCGAGTGCAGCATCAGCTCTCAAGGTCGACAAAGGATAGCTACCCATGATACTATTAGAGACATAGTGTTTGTTATGGCAAGAGAGAGCGGATATTTGGCTCGGAGGGAGCTTTCGCATGCTTTGAAGACGACATATGTCAATGTAGATTTATACTTGGTCCGAGATGATCATGTGATAGTAGCGGATATCATGGTATGAACCCTATATGTGATACATGTGATAGTAGCGGATATCGTGGTATGAACTCTATATGTGATACAGTTTTGGAGGGAGTGATTACCCATCCCCAGGATGTACCGCGAGTGCAGCATCAGCTCGCAAGGTCTCCAAGTATAGGGGCATGCAGCGAGGTTACCTCTTTGTTCCTCTAGCTTTGGAGTATATGGAACAATAGACACAACATTCCGACACATTTGTTAGGGAATGCATGACAGTTTATCATGTTCACCATTCTCACTCTCATACTTTGTAACATGATTTCCGTGGTGGATCTCTAGTTAAAATTTGTAACATGATTTCCGTGGTGGATCTCTAGTTAAGATAGTTTGAACTTTTGGTACCGGTCTGCAATCGACCCATCGAAGTGCGAAGCTGCAAGAACGGCGAAAATCTTTAAAAGTTTGATTGACTGACATTTGTGGACCAACTATGTCCAAACTAGCGTTGAAAAGCTGGCGGGAAGACTAGAAGTATCAGCAGTCAGCAAGGATCAAAGCCGCAAATATTTGTGATCGTATCAATCGGGAGTGTTCGGTAGTTCGGTGAAGCTCGTCGACGATTCTATAACTGATGTTCATCGATAAGATCTAGAAGTCACCGATCAAATTTGAACGAATCACACACTGAAATAGTTAGCATTTAGACTCTAAGTCCTAACATCTCAATGAGCAATTAATCATGAGTCAAATTCTGCCTCAGAAGAAGGTTGAGAACCAGAAGGATACCTCAATCTAGATGAATCTGATTTTAACGGTATACCGAAAAGTTCTCGATTCCGGGCCTCCATTCCAGTTTGACTTGGAAAGCACATACTTCCACCAGCTTCCCAGAACCTAGCAGTATCCTTCTCAGATATAGTCTGCTTTGGAGAATTCGCATTTCCCACGGTTGAAGCCACCTCATAATCTGCGGAGTAATCCGGACTGGGAATTATATGAGGGCCTACCTCCTTATCGCATTCACCAGCAGACGTAATTACCACAGGTCGAGTACTTGCTAGTTGTTGACAAAGAGTTTGATTAGCAGTATGTTGATACTTCCCAGTCCAACCGTTTGGAGTAGCTGGCTCAAAATCAGCCCATGATTGACTGCGACCAAAAGTTCTGATCACAAGCAATATTTGAAGAGTTACGCTGTATGCTCATACCAACCTTTAGAACGTCAGATCAATTGTCGTTGGTAGAATGTCTCACAATCAACGAACAATTGTTTTGATCTAATTGCAATTGAATGTCAAGGATTGAGTGTTTGATCCAACTATCATCATGCTGAAGGTGACTACAAGCTTAACATCCAAAAAAATTCAAACATCAACCAAACTTAACCAAGTGACTGGGAAAGTCTACCCGTTTTTGAGGTTTTCCACAGCAATATAAACACCAGTGCGTCTAAGCTGTCTCTCCGAGAGCTTAAGCGGTGAAATCTGCGACCCTATGAACTCATCGAAGATATATGATTCCAGACACGGAAAGAGTCTAAATGATCACATGTACACAGATAAGTTAGTGGATGTAGTACTTTACCTCAAGAATGTGAATGATACATGAATGTCAATTGAATTAGAAACAAGAAACTGGTGGGTATCATGCTTACTCTGGGAGTACATAGTGACCAACATAATGAGCAGAGACTCTGGGTGGGAAATAATTGATTCTGCAAGCCGATTGTAGAGCTTGATATTGGGGAACATGGACTAATGTACAACACTAGCACCAATCTGATTTTGTATCGATAACGTCCGAATTACCTATAAATCAAATAATGTAGCATTTTATACATAAACATTCAGATCAATGTCTTCGCGTGTGTAATTTCTGCCAGTTCACCAAAAAGAAGATTCTGATAATGTCAGTAGTAACCGTTTAAACTGAATTAGAAATTATTTTTAAAGAATATAATCATAAATACACAAAACGCTCAAATTTATATCTTATTAAGAACAAAATCATAATAACACTAGAAGTAAACATAGAGGATTACCTATGGCAACACAGTGGAAACTACTCATCGCTTGTGTCATGACATTCCACTGTGAAATAGCGTTGTCGATTCCATAAAGTTCATACATTGGAATCAGCTTTGATGTGCACAAGAGTGCTCTGGCTGCTCCAGCAACTTAGAACGAAAATGATACCTAGGGCAATAACTGAGCATCTTAAGGTTCTCTGATAAAACTTTGAAGCTTTGAGACTTCTTTGTGAACACAGAAAAATTTTCAAAATATTATCCCCTTTCATGTCTGTACTCAGTTGCACTAGATTGGTCAACCTCAAAATGATTCATGTTGTTCTCAACTAATGAGCAAAAGAGAGATAGTATAAGATAACTTTTCCAGGAGTCTAAAAGTAGAGTTTTCCTTACTCAGTCAACCCCTGACCTGCAATTACCAGCACCAAGTGCACACTGACAGATTTTTAGACTTGTTACTGAATACGTGTGAAGACTTTCTGAAAGCATATAACAAAAGTGTGTGAAAGGTAAAGCGAACGCAAGTGGAGACTTTCCATTAGTATGAAACTAAAGCATGTGAATCTTGAGACGATTTGGCACTAAATGTTTAAGATTATACACTTTCACCATTGGGCAGATTTTAACATATAGAAATTCATCTACGTTTGAAATTCATAGCTAATATTCCAAAGTTAATCACAAGTCCACCAAGACTTAGTCAGCTTCCGCATACAAGAAATTCTAACATAAAAGCATCGATGATCATAATTGCATACGTTGGAATGATCCATTTACATGCAGTAAGAAATATATATATAAATATATATATATATATATATATATATAATTATTGGAACTTTTCAAATGTCTTATTTATTAAAGTTCAACAGTGTTTAGAATTTACAGAAGAGTGTGATTTGTCATATTGCAAATATCAGGGGATAATTGTCTCATGCATATGCATTATATACACAATTATAATTCTATCATGTATATACTCCATTGAATATTCAAAGTATTTATTTTTAAATATAAACATATGACATTACTCGTCAATGATCTAGGTTGACTGATTCCCTTGAAAGAATTTGAACATTGAATCATCATCATCATCATATCTTTTATTTCAAATAAGGGAGGGATTTTTCATTGTGTCATTAAAGTGAAAACACCTCTACATAAGTCTATATGTATAGTATTATGAATATATGTATTATGCATATATGCACTATATTTCTTTATGCTTCTATTTAGTATAGAGACTATGCTAAATAAAACAATTTCAGACAATCACAAAAAATTATATTAAATTTATAACGTAATAGGGTTTAACAGATGGATTTATTTGAAAGATGTTCTGAATCAACATTCTATCATAACTTGCACTACGTCATAACTAAGAAATCCTGTGATCTTAAATATGGTATAAAAAATTCTCATAAGTGAAGAATCTAGTGGTCCTCCTCTTTCATTTAAGTACTCTTTGGGATGTTATTGTATATGTTTATTTCTAAGAATTATAACCTCATAAAAATTATCTTAAGTTTAGAGAGTGTGCCTTTATTAAGGCTAATAAAGGCACGATGAGCAGAAATATAGTGCGAATTGCAAATTGCAAATTCCGTTGACAAGGTCGTAGAACAAGTTGCTTTGTAACCAAGCGTAGTAATGATTCTTCATTTTTTGTTAACTAAACAAGTACCCAGCAGTCCAGAGAAGAAGAATATTAGGTACTTGCCTCTTTACTCACCCTAAGGCTTATAAAGTTACTGGTAACTATTTAGTTTAGATTGTAAGAATAATTTATTTTATTTTATTCACTTTATAATACTAGGATGATGAAATAGTTTTCGGAATTAAATTGCATCCGAAACGCAATTTAAATGCAGTCTTTCTCCATTAAGTCCCAATTTAGCTTCTCATCCAAATCTCTATGTTGGTGCGACACGCGATTCAAAGATTATAAATGTAATGTTATGAATTATCTCGAACCTATTTTATATAATAAGTCTGATGCAGAGGTGTTAAGTAGGTTCTCTAGAATAAAATCTGTCAATCAGCTTTTAAGTGCTATATACAGACAGAGATATTACAATAGGCTCTTTCCTTTATATTGCAAATCTTATAACAATATGGGGTTTTAATTCGATGTTTAGAAATGCCGTAGCTAAATGGTACAATGTTTGATGATGCCCTTCGTAAATTTGTGTGGTGTGTGTGGGGAAGTGTAGAATCGTTCCCTCAAATTTTTTGTTTCTTCTTAAATATTCTGTCCAATAATCACTATAGATTTTAAAAGTAAATTTATGAAACTATGCATTTTTCTTGAAACCATCTTTTAGAATATCTCCTTCATAGTTACGAAAAGTAGATTCAATGACTCGTAAAAGGAAAACAACGCACATAGCATAACAAGAAGGATGGGAAGACTAATAACTTATAAACTATTTTCAAAGAAATATGTAATTCAAACGTAGAATTCGAGTATCTGGCGGCACTCATCGACTACAGAATTTTCTGTCAATTGCTCCATAGGATAACAAAAAGGATGGGAAAACCAATGACATGTAAACTACTTGCAAAGAAATATGTTATTCAAGCGTAGAATTTCAGAAGAAAAACTATGAAACTAAAAATATCTGGTGGTGTTCATCGGGTACAGAATTTCATGTCAGGTAAGCCAAGCCGGAGGACTAGGAAAATAACAACACGTCAAAAGTGGAGGCATCAGCTACGAGCTTTTTCCGTCAATGGTTCCATGTCCGAGGACATGGAGCACGACAGCCGAATCATCGAGTGTAGGACATCTTCTGCCATAGAAGGGAAGACTGTAGGTCTCGAACGTACGACCTTCGGGACTCCCCTGGAGGTGGTAGCCAGTGAGTCCGAGATGTGATCTGGACAACTTCTGGTCGTTTTATCTACTATTGGGAAGAAAATCGGTTTGTCAAATCAGTTGCCAACTATTATAAGAAGGCTACTGCATGTGATAACAAGAAGGTCTATTTTAAGTACACGGGGGAAGATGATTTTTCATATATATATGTTCTTCTTCTTTGATATAGAAGCTTTCCATTTTATATGATATATAATGGAATTTCTTGACTAGGATAAGTATTTCAATTGATAGAAGTAAAATATTAATTTTCATCAAAGATATTCAAATTAGATCCTGATGACAGATTTTGAAATATTTTATTTTCACACATCTATATTTTACTGTATAATATCAGAGAATAACTTTCTACACCTATGAAAATGCACTTTTATGAAATTAAATATATGCACAAATGTATATATGTATATTTTTATTAAAAAATAAAATAAATTTTATGTTGAGCGCTTCTATTTAGTTCAATGATATTGATTATTATGATATCTCTTCTTCTTTAATTAGATTTTATTGAGGTGTAATCTCTACTATATACTACAAGAACACTATACATATTCCCTCTGCAAAGTTATAGCAAAATGGTGGAACAAGGATTGTTCTATGGCCAATAACTTATATTTCTCTTAAGTTATAAGTTATGGGGTTTGCACCAAATATAACTAGCAAAGAGGAGTAAAAGTGGTTGTGCATCTATTCAAACCAAAAATTGAGCGAGGTTTGTTGCAAATTCTCAAAGTGCACATTGTATTGAATGTTGTGGAGTTTTCTACAAATCTCGTACTCAACTAGAACAATTGGATTTAGCATTGAATGACAATAGAAAGATTTTGCAGCTTTTCAATATCCAAAATAATGGCGGCATTGTTTCGTCTTCCTTGATATTGTACATGTCCTGCACATGGTCTACTTCTTGATGGTCACAAGTTGTAACAATTTGAAGACAAAATCACACAAGATTGGAACTCCCAAAACTTAGGTAGTGCCTTTATTCCCAAAGGATGATAAGATTCCATTTTTAAAGCCTAATTCTTTAGTTTACGCATCCCAAATTGACTTTGAAGTTTTTGGTGTGTTTTTTACCTCTACCCCATTAGTGGAAGCACTCTTTTGGTGACTCCCTTATTTGATCTACTTAGAAAATCATGTATAATAACTCTAAAAATATTACCAAGTCAATTTTTATCTTTAGATAATTTGTCTAACTAATGATATTACATTCTCCCACCAATTTAAGACACAACATACTCATTGCAAAACTGGTGCTCAAAAGATTGCACTACTACAAGTGCATTGGTCAACTTAGTTGTGGGCTCCTAGGTTGCCTCATATTATGAATACCCTTTCCAATGATATTCCACATGTTGATGGCAAGTACCTCAAATGCATTTTTGAAGAATGTGTTCTATTTTGTATTCTTCCATTGCATCAATGAGTGTTGAACAAGATCAACCTTCTTGTATGGAAGGAAATTATGGAGGTTGCTACATAACATCATAGCAAAACACATGGAACAATGGATGGATCTTCATGTATGAAGGTAACTAGAGGTGATACACCATTGCTCCTAGTTGTTGAATGATGAGAAAAGGACCAAAAACGCAAGGTTTGAACTTACAAAGGCCAATCAACATAATGTTTGTTGTGATAGCCACACTTGTCTTCGACTTCAAACTCCATGTGCTAGCAATGTGCATTTTCATTTTTTTTGGTCAATTTTGGGCTATTTGCAACCGATTCTTGGCATTCTCCATGCCCTCTTTGATTCTAGACACAAAAGTGTTGACAAATTTATTGTTTGTAGCCATTGGGTTGACCTTTATCAAGCTTGAAGGTGTGAAAGGGTTTTCTCCATACATAGGGAACAATGTGATCTTTGTAGATGCATTCACCATATTGTTGTAGGCAAACTCCACTAGAGGAAATAGTGTGTCCCACCTTTATTGCTCTTCTAGATTGAAGCCCCATAGCATGTCCTTGATAGTATGATTTCTTGCTCTATTTTTCCATAGGTTTGTGGATGGTATGTTGTGTCAAAATGAAAAATACATTGGATAAGGCCTTATACACAAGGAGCTAAAACACTAGAATGGATAGATTATTTGGTAATACAGCTAATATACTCCTATTGCCTGTATAACTTGAGGAGTAGAGAATGATTTTTCATAGATGATATTGGAGTAAGATTCCTCTTTCCAAGTCACGTGTGAACCCTAAATGCTTGATCATGCTTCCAAGACTACACATGTGTCAAGATTCACTTTCTTAGAAGGTTTTGATTCTATTGCTTTTCCTCCTAAACCTAACGTACAAAAATCATAGTATATTCCTTACAAACAATACTCTCAAGACTTTGCTACAAGCACCTAAACAAGGAGAGAAAAACTGAGCACCGGCACAAGGAGAGCACAACACCCATTACATCTAGAGTATCATACTCCACCAAATATTCCATGTGTGAACCTAAGAGCCATTAAAGCAGATCAAGGGGAGCTCAATGGTAAGAATGATGGAGGTGGTTGAGAGAGTGAATTAATCCAAGAGAGTGAATCCAATAAAAGAAGGAATATATCTTGAGTTCAGACACATGTCTCTTCCATAATGGCTATGTTTGCACACAATCTCTCATGTGTTACAAAACTGAGAACAAAAATAATTGAATCTAGGTAGAGATGCAAGCTTGTTGAAATTGAAGCTCAAAGACTTGCCAAGATAAAGAAGCTAAAAATGCAAAGTGAGATGGAGAAGAATACATTGATTCCAAGAATGAGAAGAGACTTGCCAAGATGGAGAAGTTGAAAATCAAAGAAAGAAGTGCAAAGTTTAAATGGTTTCAAAAGGCATTATAGAGTTAGCAAAAGCAAGGAGAACACCCAAGGAAATAAAGAGCATTATGAGCCTCATGAGCATGGTTCCATCCTTGGATGAAACTAGTCCCATGTAGAGAATAGTGAGTAATGCCTATTATTGAGTATTGTCTATGTAGTATTAGCATGACCAAGTAGTATTCACATACCACTTAAAATTTTTTTGACACATGAATTCTACTTGGATTCCTCTATCTCTTAATATAATCTTCTACTTTGTTCATTTGCTATATTAATCTATTTTTTATTATCTTCTATGCTTGATTCAACTTTGTTTGGATTCTTTATTCAACTTCATTCAGATTAGATTTCTATACACATTGTCCACTTTGAGTTTTTGTCTGCTTTGAATTTTGATTTATGTGTTATGAAGAACCATGTGTAAAATTTTTGATTTTATCTCTAAGGAAAGATTTTCTTTTGACGCAATTGAGAAGGGAAAAGAGAGGAGTCAGTTTGAGGATGACTCTTCACTCTCCTTGAAATTAGATGTTCATCTCTACTATGTGCAACATATATGTGCAAGTACTTAATTATGAGAGATTTCAAATTGTGGAAAATATTTAGGAGGAGAAAATATCAATCAACTCTTCACTCTAATTCATTGGGTTGTTTGTTGTGGAGGGTTGGATGTTGATAGATGGAATTTTGGACGGTTTGTGCATTGAGTGATGAAACTTAGAAGGTTTAGGAGCATGAAAATCTTCTTTTGAAGATTTAAAAAAAAGATTTTCCCGCTCCTAAAGACACAAAAGTTTTTTTGAAAAGAGGAGGACTCAGAGAGAAGAGAAGAGGAAAGAAGTGAGTGTTTAGGAAATTGGTTGAGGGTTTAGTAAATTGACTCAAGAGACTTGAGGAAATCAAACAGAGATATATATAATGCTTAGGGAATTTGACTTGAAAAAAGAAAGTGCATTTGAAGAGTGTAGGATGAAGTTTTGTAGAATCTTGAGTTTGCAGAACCTTGAGTTTGCAAAAACTGAAAATGAGTGGTAGGCATTTGTGAATTCAACCCACTTGAGGTTTAGGGTATGATCTCATCTTGCTGGTGATGACTCATAAGGAGAGCAGAATCTAGACTATTGCAAAAACTGAAAATGCATTGCCAAAAAGCTAAAAGCTCCAATTGAAAATTCAAGAGGTCGGTGGTGTGACTTGTGGATAGAATAGAAGAGAGAGAACCTAAAACAATGAAAATAGAGAAAACTTAAAATCATAGAATAGTGGTGGTGAGAACAACCAGAAATCCATATATAGAAATGCAAGGGTACGAGAGAGTGGTTGACAAGGAGGAGCTAAGGAGAACAGAAACAATTGAAGGACCTTGGTTAGTTAGATTTAATACAATGATTAATTACATGCCTACATGAAATGGTGCTAGATAAATAGAGCCAAGGAGGAAGACAGTCACTCAAAGTTTGGTTGAAGACTGGTTTCCTTTGAGAGACCATATTGCCAAGAGATATTTAGCACAATGCCTTTTGGCTGTTCACCACTGTTCTTTGAGCGTGGTGACAGCTTCTTATAAGCCGCTATTGTGCATACCTTAGATTCAAGCCTTTCTTAAAGATGTTATGTTCTCTTCTTATTCCATCTAGGCATCCAAGAGTAGTACATGGGAATGTCATTTTGATAGTGAAGAGTAAGATGGAGCATTTTACCTTGGTGTTCTATGATTGGGCTGACCTTATTTTATTTGCTATTGAGGTTGAGCTAGTTGTAGTTCATAGGCAACTTTGTCACCTGAAGTCTAGACGGTTTTGTGTAACTCATGTAGTGCAGGTCCTTACCTACTTGTTCATGGAGAGAGGACTGGTGGTTGAGGAAGATGTTGTACCTCGGAGAGATAAAGGAGGTTTATGGCATTGAGGATGAAGATGATGGAGAGGAGGCACCCAATGACCATGATGATTATAAGGATGAGTGACTTGCATAGAGCAATGTTTATATAGATATCAATATATTTATTTGTGTATTATGATGGAGCATGATGGTGGTTATGCTCATATAAAGGTTAACACTAAAGTCATTGTCATTAAATAATTCATTAATTTACATTTTTTGATATGATTTTGATATAAGATGATATGGATGAATGTTTATGAGGTTCAACGGTTTCATCTTGTTCATGATCATGTATAGATTTTGTGTACACGTCAATGTCATGCTCATTCTTCCCATGAGAGAACCCCTCTCCATGTGCTCCCTATGAGGTTGTTGCTTATGCATTTGAGCCCCATGGGAGCACTTCATATGCTCACTTTCAATAGTGTAGTGCTCCCATCAAAATGGAGCCTCCTATTCTACCTAAAGAGACTCATGTGTTTGTACCTTTAGGGGAGCATCTAGTTGACCAAGAAGAGCAGTTTCATCTTGAAGAGCATAGACTAATGGAGTATGAGTTTAGGATGAGCCATTGAGAGAGTAGACTAGGAGAGAGGAAGAAGTAGATGAGGTTAGAGGAGCATATTGTTATGGAGAGACAAACAATATTGGCCATGTAGGAGGTGGATTTATCCACTGAAGAGAGTACAATTCATGGGAGGTTAGCACACTAAACGCTGTTAGAGAGAGGGAGCAAGAAGAGAGAGCATGTGATCAGAGAGTTGTAGAGCTTGATAGCCTTATTGGTGATAGAGTTGAGAGGATTGATGAGTTGGATATGAGAGAGAGAGAGTTGATGGTGAGGCATATAGACTTCAAGAGATATTTTATGTGAGAGAGTTTTTCATTGCTATGGAGCTATTGGAGAGTGGCTAGAGAACTCTACATGAGGTGAGGACTTTGCTAGATTCTCTTAGGCTTACATACAAGGATGCTTGCCAAGAGGCGACCGAGTGGTTGGAGGCGGAGATGTTATGCTTCCCTTGGTAGTTTCCTCACATTGATGTGTGTACTCAAATCAAACATGTACATGATGATCATTGTAACAATATGGAATTTACTGATGAGTTAGTGAAGGCTAATAAAGTAGCAAATAGGCCAAATTAGCCTAGAATATTTTAGAAGTATCTAGGAAGCTACTTTGTACCTTCCAAGCATTGGGTAACGTGCATGCCAAGTGGTGACTTCTAGGATGAAGCTTCTTGAGGAGCTTCTTGGCTAGCTTAGCTTGCACCCCAATAGATAGCTTTTAGAAGGAGATTTCTTGGGAAACTTCCAACTAGCTTAGCTTGCACGCCAAGTAGGCGACTTCTAAAAGGAAGTTTCTTGAGAAGTTTCTTGGTTAACTTGGCTTGCACTCCAAGAAGGCGGCTTTAGAAAGCTTCTTGAGAAGCTTCTCAAGATCCTTGTATGCTCCCAATAAATACTAATGCACAAGCTCATGTTAGGCATTTGGAGTTTCCCCTATTCAAGTGTTCCAATGTGATCTCCCATTCCAATCTCCCATTCTCTTATTTCTCTCCTTGGTCTCAATCTTTTACAATCATGGTGGGGTAGGAGTGATATTGCACCTCTGCTTGGAGTATATATTTTTTTGGCTGTTTTCTAGATTATAGTTAGGAAAAGTATAAAAATAGTCATTTGGTAAACAAACAAGAGAAAATGGTCAACCAAGACAACCTTTGGCAAGGAAGCCACTCGCCATGGGAGGACTTTGCCCTAGAGGTAGACCTTTGGCCAAAAATATCATTTTCCCTAGAAGGCCCTTGTCTTGAAGTGACACACATGAAAATAGCACCAACATATCAAGAACCATAATTAAGACAATTTGATTGAGCTAACCGCTCACATGTGTGAGTAGTGACAAGTCACCAAAGGGTGCACTTACCAAAAGGTTGTAATGACTGAACCAACAAGATAAATATTTTTCTAAAGCCCAAAATCTTTCTGTAGCATTCATCTAGGGCAAACCATCATTGGTACCTTCTCCTTCAACAAGAAACATTTGCCTAAACTTGTGCATTTGGAAAGAGAGTGATTGGGCAAAGGAAAGTGAAAAGTGTAAATGAGAGTAAGGAATTCTGAGAGGAAAAAAAGAAAGGAAGGAGCTACCTTGCATGTGCCATGAATGATGCACAAGGCTCCAAATTCCATATTTAAGTCCCTAGGATTAGTCAAGTGGGGTTTCTATTGGAGATAATTTGCAACAAGAAGCTTGTTGTGGAATTGGGAATTGAGTGATCATGTTATGTTGCATGAAATTTGTGACAACATGTTAATCAATTTGAGAGGAAATCATTTTTTTGGATAGAAGAACATTGGCAAAAAGTGTTGGGGCCTAGTAATTCACCTCCAAATGGCATGACTTTGGACAACATGTGGACTAGACTCGATTTGACCTTTGAGGCCAAATTCAAGTCCACTTTTTGTTATAGGAAGACCAACCATGGTTGTCTGTCCGCATAATTGATGATCATGGGAGGAAGATATTGGTAGAATTGGTTATGAAGTTGTTCAAGTCCAAACAAACAACTTATCTAAACAATAGCCATGTTATCTTCTTTGAGTACTTGTACCAAGGAAGACATATGAATTGGGCAGAAATGTTCTAGGCTAGGACAAGAGAGCTTGCAAGATTGATGAATGTAGAAGGAAGGTTGAGTAGCTCTTATCTCTCCCTTTGTTGTCCATCTTTACTTGGGCATAGGATTGTTGACCATAAAATAGAAGAAGAAGTATCCCGATCACTTCTTCCTTAAAGGACATTTTGATGAGCCTCGGATGAGAGTGCTAATGGTATGCAAATACACAGAGGCAGATGTAAAGTTTGCCTACACAAGAAAATACATGGAGGTGATGGAAGCCTACAACACCTTGGGTTTTGAGAAGCAAAGGCAAGAGGAAATTGTTATGGAGCAAATACTCAAGAAAAAACCCACTATGCTTGCCAGGCCAAAGGAAAAGGCCATCAAGAAGACAAGGAGAATCCTCTTAGAGAAGGAAGAAGAGGACAAAGAAGTCAAAGTCCAAGAAGAGGGAGAGGTGAGACCACAACCAAATTCTATGCCCACAACAAGCAAGCAATCCTTTACCAAGTTCATCATCTTGTTTGACAAGGACAAAATAAAAGATCATGAAGGTGTAGAGGTACAATCCACCCCAGCCCCAATTTCTCCCCAAACAACAAATTTTTAGGAGGAATAATGAACACCCAACCCTGTGTGTTATGACCACAAAGCTAGACCTTCTAGCCCAAAGAAAAGCATGGCAGAGGGTTTGGGGATGAAAAAATCCCCTTTATTTGCAACCATAAGGGAAGTAGAGTTAAGAGAGGAAGGTGTCCTTTATGTACAAGAAGTACTTGAGGTGGAAGATGCCACTTTCCAGGCCAAAGACAAGCTTGACTAACATGATCAAAGGCAAAATGAAGGATCATCCAAGACATAGACACGTGTACCAACCAAACTAATATCTGAGCAATGGGAGCCAACTATCTTTGTAAACATCAAGAAAGTGGAAAGTGGGCCCTTGGCTTCATTCAAGACTAGGAGAGGAGAAAGCTGAAGTAAGAAGGAGGTTAGGCAAATCATAATAGTGCCTCTTTCCTAGTTAATAGTGCACAAGGTGGGCCCGACTCTTGACTTGATGGAGCAACTTCTCCTTGTCTATGTAGAATCCAATGGGGGGGAGTCATTGACTATGTGACCCTTGTTTGACATCTTCACCAACTTATGCAAGGAGGAGCTAAAGAAAAGATGAAGACAAGGAAAGAATTGCAAGATGTTGGGAGTTGAAGCCAAAGTAGGAGAACCACTTGGATCCAATCCTAGTCAATAGTAATTATAGACCTAAAGTAGCAACTTTGTGAGTAGATGTGCTTCATATCTGCAACATTGGTGGATGTAGTTATGATAGTTAGGTAGTTTTGGTAACTTCCAAGAGATCTCACTACTTAGTATTAGAAGATGAATGAAGTGAAGTACTTTTGCAATACCCCATCACTTCCTAAATTTTGAGTGTCAACTAAATGCAATTGTCTATGAATGTTTGAGGAAATTTGTTCTTTGGTTTTATAGGGCTTTACAAACTTGTTATATGGATTTGGACAAGGGATACAATGATGAAAATCCCAATGGGCCAGGATATAAAATTGGACATGGCAAATATCTCCAATGGTGCTTTCAAATGGAGGGATGGTTCCAAATGCATGCAATTATTTAAATTTATGACAGATTTCACAAATAGCAATCTTGACCAAATAAGATTCATATGAGCTTGGATTTTGGCTGTGATTAATCTGATTAATTATGGCCAAAAATGCTAAAACTTTAGACAAAGGTATTATTGAAATCTTGGGTCCTTATGGAATTTCATCCAACAAATAATAGCCCAACAAATAAGTAAAATTCAAAGTGACGCTTGTGGTTGAAGAAGCTCCAAAGAAAATGAGGTTAAAGAGCCATGTGATGTGCAACATACATTTCATAGAGTTGTACAAATTAAAGGTTCAAGATCCTCTTACACAACAAATTCTAGGATAATAGCCTCCCCCCGCCCCCTCCTTTATTCAATAGTGACATGCCTAACATTTGGAGATAGGAAAAAAAATTAATGACTTGGCGCACAAGGCAACCAAACTCAAGAAAGGAGGTAAGGCCCTAAAGAAAGGATATCAATGGAGAATGGACATTAAGGAAGAGGATATCCAAATTATAGGAGGAAGAAGCACGTCAATGCCTCAAGCTAGACAAATAGGTAAAGGTCCAAGAGATTGATGCACTTAAGGGAGCAAAGAGAAGGTAGGAGTATCTCTCGTGACAACTGAGGTTTTCCATCAAGAGGTGCTACAAGTGGTGGATACCAAAGTAAAGAAGCTCACAAAGACCTTGCAAAAGAAGGAGGATAAATCCAAAAAGGAGAAGGCCCTTGTTTGGGAGGAAATTGTACTTGAAATGAAGGAACAAAGAAACAAAACCAATCTAGAGAAGACAACTACTTTGGCAAAGGTGAAGATGACATGAGACCATCTGGAGAAGATATCAAAGGAGAGAGTGAAAGTCTTCTTGGAAAAATTGAAGGCTTAGGATTCCTGATCCCAAGCGCATGCTCTGACCTACTCAAGTTAGCAACTGTAGCAACTAGCTGACAAGTTGATGGAGCACACATCAAAGAATTTTGAATAAACCATGAAGGCATGTTGGAAATCATAGGGTATTGAGAATTAGTCAATCAAGATTTGCAAAGATAAAGCTAGCTCCTCATAATAGGTTTTAGGAAGAAGATGATTGTTACCCCAAGGGAAAAAGGTAGAAATTTGTTACATATAGAACGCATCCTTTGAATTTCTCTTTAGCCTCAAGCTCTACCTTTGCCTATAAATTATTTTTGACTTAGGACCAGTTTTGTAGCTAATGATTGCCGAAGTGTAATTACTTGTATTGCAAATGACAAGGAGTAGTTGTGATAGGCAATGGTGGCACAATCACTTCTTAATTTGCACAAAGATTAGATAGTGGGTAGATAAGATTGACATTAAGTGGAGAAGGAGTACTTAGGAGATGATGAGCATTTTTTACCATTGATCTTCTTTGTTTGATAGTTAGGAAACTGTATGGGTTGCACCCATAGAAACAATGTCCACTTCTTTCATGAACAAAGCATTTAGCTCAAACATATATTCAAGTCTTTGTGTTGAATGGATTTTTCTTACATCTTTGATTGCATACTTGGTCAAGTAGAGGTTAGGAATCTTGAAGCATGAATGTGTGTTTGAGTACTTGCTTATGAAATTTGCGTTGAATTGAGGAAGTTACCCTTGACATTTAGTGGGAATGAAAGCTTGAGTACTTAGGCAAGAAATTTGCATATTATGAAGGAAGTTACTCTTTACATTCTGAACAAGCAAGTAAATGATCAATCAAGTGAGGAAAGGTTTTGGGAACAATGGAGCATTGAGTGTACCATGAAATAGAAAAGCCAAGAATATAGTTAATTTTGGATTTTTTGAGATTGCACTTTCTAGGAAAAGATGCACATGATCAATGATGGAGTCAAGGTGAAAGAACCTTTGGCCTGAAAACCAACCTTTGGGGTGAAAAATACATGCAAGAAGGGACTAGCTGCCAAGGTTAAAGAGGCTCTTAAGGAGGAAGAGGCCTTTAGCATGAAGTGTACCACCACTATCAAGGGCTTGTTAGATTATACACCCACTATGGGAGTGGTTTCTGACCAAGAGGTTAAATAGGCAAGAATAGACAACTAGTGATATTTTGATATTTGATCTTCATTTCTAGTCAATTCCACCCCATATCCTTGTGGGAATGACATATTTTTACCATTTATCCTATTACTACATTGACATTGGGTTGTCAAAATAGGGTTTAGTGATCATGGGGTAGGATCTCATAGAGATTCACCTTCTATTTTGCATATGATGACTTATATTATGGCTTAGACTCAAGCTTCACCTTTGGATGTGCATCACATCAATGAAAAAAGAGGTAAATTTGTGAGGAGAGCACATAATTCTCCTTTGGTTGGGGTTGTGCAGGCCACTTGTGGAAGTTAAACTTTGTTTACTCTCATAAGTGGGCCTTGAGAGGAGCCTTATTTGATTATAAGAGAGGACATTGTGTCTTAAAGACCTCACACATGTGATGATATTGCTACTCCTTTGCTTTAGAGGTACTACCCATGAGGTATTGTAGCTTCAAGAGAGGAAGCAACTTTTGCAAGATGACGTATTGAGGTTCATTAAGCTTAAACACACAATGAGCATGTCTAGAGTATTAATCCCACACATAATTTTCCATACCAATTTGAGGAGGAGGACTATAGTATTGGATGTGTGTTGTGTTGTTGATTTGAGAGATCTTACTAGACCAACCTTACCTCCATTCTTGGAGTGGTAGGTGGAGACTAGTGTGAGAAGATATCACTATTATAGAGCCAATAGTATTTTATGGTACATCTTGCATCCTGGTGTGAAGGAGTTCATGGAGTATTGTATCACACACTTTGTGGTTATCCTTTTGACTAGTGGTCCAAAGAAGAAGATGGAGGTACTATTGCAATCTATATGGGATCAAGGTTGTTTTCTTTTGGCGGGAGTACACACAAGTTCTTGTCTCATGGCTTGCCTCTCAGAAAAGGATGGATGTATTGATGAATATAGAGGATTCATGGTCAGACCTTACAATATAATTACATTCTTGGGTTCATCTTTAAGAGATATTTTGATTGTAGGTAGTAATGCTCTTCCTTATAGTAGAAATTACCCTCCTGGTGCTATACATCCTTCAAGATTTGCACCTTTTGATGCACATAGTGCTTCATGCACCTCCTTATTAGATAGACTTGTAGCTCCTTTGCATAGATTTAGAGTCTTTACATATGTTGCTATTAGATTTATAGAGGAGGAGTGGACCTTTGGCAGCCATTTATGGATTATAGTTTGCCTTATGAGCTTTTAGGAAGAGCATTTTGTGATCTTTAGATGCATCCTCTTATGAGAGGAGATGGATGTGGTATTATAGTCCTTTCTTTATACCACACACGCTATATTCTCAATTTTATGATGCACTACAATGGGCAGCCTAGGTAGCATGTAGCATGTAGATGATTAGCATTATACACTTGCACTAGTATTATTATTATATTATGGTAAGTTTCATTTTGTATATTTCTCATATGGTTAGTATCATTTGTTGGTTTCTCAAACAATTCTGTTAGTGACCTATCATTTCATCTATGAGATATATATGAAATTTCAATCCACAAACTTAGTAGATCTTTTCACTTAAGACAAACAAGGTGTAATGATAGACTTAGCAGACAAATGAGATATGATGATAAACTTAGCAGATCTTTTTACTTATAACAAATGTGCCTTGTCAGATAGATACCAAAAAGTGCAACTCCAAGTGCACTATCTTTAATCAAAGCACTATTATTGTCTTTGATAGAGTACAATTCATGTGAATAGAACATAGATAGCACATCTCTTGACCATATATATAGCAATAGCAAACATGCAGCCCCCATTATAATAGTTGCTAGAAAGGTTGAATATAGTAGTTTCTTCAAAAATATCTTCTAGACCAACATGAGACTTAAGCAACATGATCAATCTACATGCATGTTGAACAAGAATCCATGGACTCAAACATGGCCACCTTCCAACGCCTTTCAAACCAATGCACAACAAAACCAAATGGCCTAGGTGGTTTGCGTGGTGTTCCTAGTGTGGAAGTTGGTTTGCGGCCTCCAAATTTGATACTTTCTCTCACAAACATGTGCCTTCTTAAACATGAACATGTTCAGTTATGGTTCCTACTACCTAGAGTGAATTGAAGTCAAATCTTTCTGAAGGTTGAACTTATGCTTAAACTATGCAAGATTATAAGAAAGGATAATCATGAGAGATGCTTGTGTTCTTGTCTTGTGCACTAGTTGGACAAAAATTGTGCAAGGTTATAAGAAAGGATAATCATGCAACATGCTTGTGTTCATGTCTTGTGCATTAGTTGGATGAGTGGAAAACAAACATGGTTGGACTCTCCAAATTAATGTTGGGACTCAATTAATGTTAGATTCAAAATTCAATATCTACTTGGAAAGACTCATGATTTCATTCCTCAAAATTAGGATTGCTTGGACTTCTACTTCTTGTCAAGAAGCTCCATGCTGCTTCATTGTTGTTCTATGTTGCTTCATTAGGATTTCTTGGACTTCTACTTCTTGTCAAAAGCTCCATGCTACTTCATGTTGTTCCATGCTACTTTATTTCACAATATTTTTTGATAAGAAGAATAATATGATCCAAGTATGATATATGATAGGTGTGATAAAAAAGCATTATAGTATGTCAAAAATGGGTATATATTGAGACAAATATGATAAATTGAAATGATAACATGAATTTTGTGAAAGTCTCATGACTCTCTTGAGAAACATTTCATCAGGGGTTCAAAATCCCAACATGTCCACTAAAGGAAATGCAAACGCTCATAACTAGGATCTTGTATCCTCTCTATTGGAACTTTGTCTATTTTTGCCACATTTATCTTGAGCTATAATGGGAATTTTTGCCTTTGATATCTCTACATATTATTCTTCCTATTCCCACAAGTCTCTTCTATTTATCAAAAATTTAAGCAAAATAATTCATACACTAATCCACCTTGACAAATATCCATTTCTACTTGAACTCCTTTTCAGCTGAACCCTCAACTAGTGCAATGAATACCATCTACCTTTCAGAATCCCTTATAATGCTCATTGAGTTTGCTAGTCCAAGTGACACATTTATTGAAGTTGATTTGATCTCTAAGACCATTGTAGCTTAAAAGAAGGTACAAAATGGCTATGTGCACATTAAAAAAAATCACCCAAAAGATGCTGATGTGGACCAAAAGACTCATTGGCTTCTCTTGTCACTAAATCACTCCATAAGTTAAACTTTTTCAGACAAGTCATGTCATGGCAAGAGCACGGCATCCTTGCATAAAGTTGCATGAGAATACCTATTAGATAAAATATTAATTGCATGAACTTGTAAACACATGAAATTTTGATTTTAAATGGACTAAAGCATACAAGATCTTTGTAATCTACTATCAAAGCAATCTAGTGAACAATACAAACAAGATGCACAAAATTTTGTAGTCCCACCATCTTCATAATATAGTACATTCTTCAATGTGAGTACAATTTTAATCTTCATCCATATCATCAAAAACTTTAAACCCATTCTTAATGTCAAATTCAACTTTACTTTGCCATAGTGGCATCTGTGCCAGCATAGCATTTATTTTCTTTTTTCTTTTTTATCTCATTTTTCAACTCTTTGCGGTCACTGAGGTAAGGCATATTGAAAATGCCTAGAAAACACCACCCTCTACAAATCTCTATATATCCTATAGAAAAAAACACAAAAACCCAACTCAAAACCCCTTACCTACATGTACTCTCATGTACTCTCATATGCTTGATGTGGAGCATCTCGGATCCTCTAAACTTGCTCTCCGAGGAGGGAATTAAGCTATTATGATTCCAGGAATTCTTGAAGTTGAGAGGAAAGGCCCAGTGTTTACTCATTAACATACTGGATGGAGAGGGATTCAACCTCCAATATTCCCAATACTTTGGTTTTGAAGACCGACTCTCTCAACCACTCAGACATCCATCCACAAAAATCAAAGATTAGAAAATATCTTCTCAAAATTATTCTGTTTTTCTTTCTTGGAACTTATACTAGCAACAAAACTGTTGGTCTAACTCCTATTGACATACTATTGACAAGAGAGTCCTAATAACAAGAGAGCCCAAGGAGCTCCAATGACTTTTTATAACTTTTTTCTAACTAGAGAGAAACCACATGGTTTCCTTCTCCACCCCTACTAGAGAGTGTGCTTATCGATGGTTTTCCATCTCAACCACATTAGAGAGTTTCTCCTTATGGACCCTATTAGAGAGTTCTTTCCTCCTATAGTGATGTTTACTAAAGAGAGCAGTGATTTTCCTTCTTGACCCTCCTGCACACCCATCATTTTTCTCCTCAAAGTCTGTTATGTGTGTGCGACTTCTATAGGAATGACAAAACCCATTATTTTTGGTCTACTCTATGTGTGACTCCTATGAAAGACTCTATTAAACCACTGGGCTTTTCTTATAGAACTCTTACTAGCTCGGATGATAGAAAACCCATGGATTTCCTTGGATACTCCTATTCACAACAAAATGGATTCAATTCAAATAAAAGAATTTGATGTAGTTCAAATGTAAAACTGTACAACTTGTAGATGCATTTTGGGACTCTCTTATCTTGTCACTAACCCATGCAACTCTCCTTGCAACTCTCTTTCAGCTTGTATTTGGGACTCATCTTTGACAAACTCTTCTTCCTCTCTGAACTCTTCTTAATCTTTGAACTCTCTCTTTTGGGAGTCTTATACTATTCTTCTTGGCTATGAAATTAATCTCTAGCCTTACCAGCTCTCTCTACAAATCAGTTCTTGGACTCAATCAATCTGCCGATCACTCCACTCGACTTCCAACTCAAAATTGCAATCCTTGAACTCATTTCTATACCTAGTACCTTCTCCATCTCAAAATTCTTTCATCCTTGGAACTGGATTGAGTAGCACCCGAGTACCCTCTTTGCCTCAAAATTCACTCTTTGGTTTCATAGAGCACTGAACACTCAGTACTCATCTCTCTCGTCCATTTCACTCCAAATCTCATTACTCACTTATCATCGATCGATCTATCACCTATGGTCGCACCCGTTGAACATTTCTAATTTCTATGGGCTCGAATAGAGATCTATCACATTCAGCTTTCTCTAAATGGATTTTTCATCAAGTAAATGATGCAGAAGACTATCTCTCCCGTCTCAGAGGACTCATCTGTTCCATATCAGCGCCAAACTCAATTCGATACCAAACTCAACCATGTCATCACTGTCCCAACGACAGATTACCACACATGAAAGGTCACTACTGTACTAACCACAATTACTAGTATAGTGAACCGTTTATTATTAACGGGACCACTATAGTCCACCCTAAAACACTACGGGGTATGTTTTGTATCTACCGTAGACAATGGTACCTCCAATAAAGATCTTAAAATTTCTCGAGCTCGTAGTAAAGTCCAAAATCTCCAGTGCAGTTTTCGGATATGTACGGGAGATGAAAACACTATTCTTGAAACACCCTGTTGTAAAAAGAAGACAAAAAGTCCGGTTATGTGGACATGCCAAATACCTCTAGTATTTGACTGAAACCAGGATATTGAGGAACCACGCGGAGAGAAAATGACGGTTTGTAGTCCAACAAACCAACTGAAAAGAAACAAGGCGCCACGCACAGGATAACACCGAAAAGAGAAGATTCATGTTTCGGTTGTGCTAAACTGAATAAGACCGAAAAGTGCGGGTATTCGGACATATTGATTCAGGGCGAGCGGTGGCCATTTCACCGAGAAAAGAAGAAGAGAGCACATTCACCAAAGATATTCCTCGCGATTGGTCGCGGACCAGGAGTGGAGACGTTTGTTACCTGTGCGGGAAAGGGCACCTACGAAGAGCAATGACCCTCACTGGCGGCTTGGGGTATGCGCTGATTGCTTTGGGTCCCGCGATCGCTCTTTTCTTCACAGTGATAGTCGGCAAGCCCTTCCTTATCCTCACTTTGATCACAAGGTATGATTCAATGCCTCGTTGCCGGCGGGCTTCCCCTGGTGTCTACTTGGATAATTCCGTAATTAGACTCGTCGAAATTTTGGAACAAGTATCATGCATGAATTTTGGATCCAGCCCTCAAACTTCAAGCTGAAATGAATTGGACCTGTCTAACAAGGGGAAGGAGGGTAGATTGGTGCGATCTGGAATATATGAGAACTAGAAAGCATAGCACAGGTTGCTTTGTACAGTGAGAATAAGGGATAAGGGATAAGGGATAAGGGTTTCATCCTGAATCAGGGTAGAAAGCAAAGAAAGAGATTTGTGGTGAGATTCTTTGACCAAATTATGAGGGTATATCCAGTTCATGAACAGTTGCGCGAACCCCTCACATCCTGAAGCGATGTTTTGCACTTGTTCGCTAAAGGAAGAGGAAAGGTTGAGTAGACTGTTGAGAATTTGTCGAGTGCTACTAGATGTCAATTGTCTCTGTTGCGTAAAGGCTCTCTGTCGAAAGTTTTACCTCATGGTATCAACGCTTCCAAGTTAACTGACTCAGTTTTTCTCCACGCTAGAATTTGAGTTTGCTTGATATCTTCAGTGGCTTCTTCTCAAACTGTGTTTTCTTGGCAGCTTGTATCCTGATCAACAAATTACAATATCAGCTGATTCCTGCAATTTGTCAGGAATCAGCTGCTACTCTTAGTAATGACCTAGCATCATTCTGATTGGAGATCAAGCATAGATTGTTGTTATGCTGCATTTTGCTGAATGGTTCACTTCGTGTTTCTGGTGCAGTATCCTAAGCTGGCTTGTCAGCCTTATATTGATCTCAAGTTTATGGAGGTTCTTTTTACCGGGTGAGTCAAGCGCTTGGGTGTACATTCCTCTGCTACTCTCAGCAGTCGGATGTCAGGAAGCAGCAAGGATTATGTTCTGGCGACTTTACGTGTGAGTTCTTTCTCTCCGCTGTCGACTGCTGTATATATGTTAAATGAGCTCGAAATCTCTTTAGCGGGTCTAGTGAGTATTCTGAACAAGAAGAATTACCTGTCTAGTCCGCCATCCAATTAGGTTAACCCCACCTTACTTTCAGAGGCACTTGAAAGAATGGATCTGTCAAAATTCAAACCCTTTTCGCTCAGGTAGACTTCACTGTACTTTTTTTGTTTGTTGCAGTATGTTACCCCCGTCCAAATTCCACTGGATACGTTTCTCTGTACTAGACAGGGAAAGGAATCTTTAACCTAGCACTAATTTTGTTCAACTTCCACTACACTGGACTGAGGTGGTGACACCTAAAACTGCTGTAGTTATCGTTATCTCTTTCTGATGGAACATTTCTACTATTTACTACTGATAGCGATTTAAGTGACGTAGGGCCTAACCTGGAACTTTGTATTTGTACAGGAGAGCGGAGGATATTTTAAACAGAATAGCGGTGAGGCTGTCCAAGCCCAGGCTGCATTCTGTTGACAAATTCGAGATTGCACTTGGTAAATGGCGCACCTTTGTAGAGCAACCCATCTACTAGTGCAAGCCTATATGCTTCATTACACCGCTGGCGATTGTTGGCTCACTCATAGTTGATATATCTCAATGTACTGAAGTTCGTACGATCTTTTCTCCAGTATCTCATGCTTACCGACATTATCCTGTGCAGCTTTTGGTTTGGGACATGGATTGGCCCATGCCATCTTCTTCTGCGTTGCACTGCTTACTCCATCATTTGGAGCTGGAACCTTTTACGTGAAGACTTGTTCCCAGATGCCGTTCTTTCTAGTGGCTGGTAAGCTCAAATTTGTATTTCTGCTGGCAATTCGAATCACATTTTCCAATCAGGTATTATCTAATTTGCGATTTTGTTACTGTTGCTTTGGATGATTAACCTTTTATGTTAATGTGCTCACGCTGTTGAGTAGATTGTTCTAAAGATAGATGTCTAGTGGTAGTGCGTGAGGCAGTGTTAATCATTTTCGTTGTGTTGGAAGCTCATAAGATCTTTCTTCTTGTATAAAATGACTCTTACAGTACAGGCTGTACTGAGCCATCGTATGTTCCTGAGAATAACTTGCATAGGCTTGTTGCACTGGGGGTTATGAATTTGATGGTCAATTCTGTGGTCTTGGCAGCCTTGATTGGACTTGGTTTTCTTCTCATTCATACATTTTCAATGATCATTGCATTCGACGGACACGCAGAGGGCAAGAGATCACAGCAGATCTTTGCTCCTGGCATGCACCTTCTGGCTTCTCTTCTGGTATGCTCCCCCATAATATAACATAATCCAGTCGTAGCACAGTGACTGCTAACTTTTTTCCAATTTCTGTAGTACATGGTCTCGATTGAGTGCGCTGTTTAGAGTGGCAGTCAACTGTCTACTTATGGAACCAGTAATTTACAAAATGAACCAGAAAAGACATCAGAAACACTACACGAGAATCAATTGTCTCTGTTTGACCTCTCATAACCCACCAAGGGAGCTCTGGTCAAACAAATCGGTAGTTCCTCTGAGCACAAGTGATTGTAGAAGGCACTCAAACAAACATATGCCTCAGGAACCTTGCAAACGATAGAGCCATATGACATTGGACTCGGCGCTTTGACGAAGCTGGAGTGGCTTCTATGCTTTTTATCGTAGAAGCTCCAGACTTGATGGTTCCCGTATTATGCTAAAATTCCTTCGTAGTGACTCCAGAAATGTTGTGTCTATGTTTCAAGTCATGTCTTTTAGCCCATCCTGTTTCTCTGTACTGAATTGACTTGTTGGTATGATTGCTCTACGCAGACACTCGCAAATCTAGCGCAAGGAGGATGTGTATACGGTGTTACTGGCACACTTTCTTGTGCCATAGCAACAACAGCTTTTTGTTGGAAGATTGAATGGGATAAGGCCGGGACGGATCCGGTGCAGTCGATCAATTCTAACAGAACACATCGTTGAAATGCATCGTCTTGACCTCCTATTGTATATAATATCCTTACATCACTCTGAACCTCGCATGTCGTCCAATCTTCATCTGTAAATTCGTCGGTCCTGGATGTGGGGAACAGTGTCCACTTTCACTGGACCTGTGCAAATTGTCTGGACACATGATTATTTTCAAGCTCTGACGAAAGAACGTGGAAAGTAACGCCATTGTTCTCCAATCAAAATGTAAGCCTCAGCAAGTTCCGCTTGAAAGTTCATGTCGATCAACTTCTTTTCACACTTCCAATTCAAGTGATAATAGATGCCTTCGGATTGGAAGTGCACAAGAAGAGTGAAAGATTAGAAAGTTACTAAGCTGAGCATATCTGAACTCCCGGCGTGGAGGTAGAAGACATGCCGATCATCGCTGACAAGTTCGTCCTATATACTTCGATTCTATCAGTCTAGAAAAGCTTCCGTCACTTGATCTGATTTGACGTGATCGTCCTCGTGCACTGATTCGCAAACAATGGCTAAATAGAATCTCCATAGAACGACAAGGCCGTTTCATGACGAGTTTACTCACGGACGCTTGCACCTCTCCTTATAAAACTAGAGAGAAACTTTGTAGATAATAACGTCACCTAAGTACAGAGTACCGCCATTTGTGATCCTGCTTATGCACACTAGGACACCAATTTAGATTCGCGCTTAAATCTCATGATGATGGTTCTTAATCAAACTACACCACGTCTTCATTTCGTTAATAATGGTTATTCGCCTTCATGTGTACAGCTCTCAGGGGTTTGCCTCAAGTGGCAGTCCAGACAAAACGCTAAAGAAACGACAACCGTTGCAATCATCACTCAAGATCTTCACGAGTGCTTGTTCTGAGCAGTGCCAACTAAGGCTCCTCAGAAACAGACAAAGCAAAGTGGGAACTTTGTAACTTTCATCATAGGTACCTAAACGATGCAACAATATTTTAAGAGTAAGCAGTATATCATCGATGGTGGAGTGAAGACTAAGGGTTTTCTCGCTTTTCGTAGTCTTTAATACTTGGGAGTATAGACAGGGATGTCATTTTACCTTGTATTTTATAGTTTAGTTTCTATACTTTTAGATAGTGGTGGGGCCGGGTTACCATATGGAAAGCACTGCCAATTTATTACTTGAGAGTTTAGACAGGGATGTCATTTTACTTTTTATTTTATAGTTTATTTTTCCTATCTTTTAGATAGTGGGGTCCTGTTATTCTACGGAGAGCACTGGCGATGGTAGGTAGATAGTTTGATTTATATAGCTCTAGCATTCTAGGAGTATTAGGATAAAATTTTCATTCCGATCGCTTTGGGATGTAGGAGATCATATTAAATGAAGGTTTGTAGATAGTTTGATTTATATAGCTCTCGCATCCTAGGTGCATTAGGATAAAATTTTCATTCTGATATCATTGGGATGCAAGAAGGATGGGATCTTACCATCCTTTTTAATATCCTATGTGTGTTGTGTCTTCTGAGTTTAAAAACATGCAAATATAATAATGTAAGGTGGGTTCACATCCATTTTCTATATTCTGAAGCCGAAATTGCCCAGTTTTCACTTCGTCTTTAATTCTGGTGTTTTGGATATACAACTGTGTAAATGGAAGGTGGGTTTACCATATATCTTCCATGTTCCCCTGAAAAAGGTTCTCAGTTTTACTTTGTCATATTTGTGAAATGAGAGCGTCGTTGTACGAGCGAGGAATCCACACCCACCGAGACAGAACAGAATAAAACTAAAAAACTTCAAACGTCTTAATTACTTATTTTCTTATTTTGAAAGACTTATATAACGTAAATCTAGGGAGACCAACGTAAGAAAGTATATTCTTCTTGATGTTAGACAACTGTAGAGAGTGTTTCTTTTATGATATTAGCTTTTCTCTTATATTTTGGGATAGTGAGTTTCTTATCTATATCATCAACATTATATAAAAACCCTTCCATTTTTCAGTAATATGATGTAAAAAATCAAAAAGTAATTTTTTATTTGCTAATGTGCTCTCATTATGAGAACTTCTCGTACTAAAAGCCCCAAAAATCAGAGACCTTTGTTCGAGAAAAACCTTATGATCTAAAAGATGTTTCTTATTTTGGGAATTATCCTCCATACTATCCGAAGCTACAAGTGAAAAACAGCCTTCTCGTATTATAGAATCTCCTTCATATTATAAAATAGAAAAAGATATAACCTAGAAATGGTCAGAGACCATTTCTAGGTTACTGGGAGTTTCATCAAAGCCCATATACATCTACATATTGCTGAACGGCATCCAAATTCTTTCTAGAAGTCCCATGCGTTTCATCGAAGGTAGACACTAAGGTTCAGTAAGACTCTTAACACATTCATAATAACTTTGTAAATCATTTTATACTTGGTTTTGTAACTGTCACTTATTACTAGATGTGTAATAAAATATTTTATAAAATTTTATAGTTTAGAGTCCATTTCTGTAAAATATAGTGTTTCTGTATTATTTATTCTGTATTCTGTATTGGTCCAAAGCTCCCGTAATCAATCATATACCCTTGTTCTATTTCGAGGGCTTTTGGTCTACAAAGGATGTCCTCATTTAAGGTAGTGAGTTCATTCCCATAATATTTCCTTCAAATCTGGAATTGATTAGCCTCTGTCGCATTGAATATCAAGACCACAATGAAACTGATAGTGAACGAAACATCCGTATAGCAAGGAAGGAAGTTGGTGTTTACTGCTTGCAAACACGAAGGAGGGAAATGTGGCAAAATTGGATAATATATATCATGATTTGCACTGATTTCCTCTCTAAAATGAACCAGATTAGATTAGATTACACTTTGAATATGGGTCCCCTTTGTAGCCACTCTATTGGTTTGACCTCTACACCCGGGCTTAAAAAGTATATCACTAACATGCTCTATGATTGAGCACATCGATCCCAGAACATTACATGTATCAATCACAACAAGCTCCATGAGTGGGCACATCAATCCCAAAACATCATTGCACCCAAGAAGGAAGGCTGTCATAGTCGAACCTGCACGACAGGTGTATACGGAGGGTATATACCTATCTATACCTTACCCTCTCCCTATATGTATAAGGAGCCGGCCGGGGGACACCCCTCTTTGGTTGAGAGACAACCCACATATAGAATGTCATGTACCACATATAGAATGTCATGTATCACATTGGATCTTAATTTCATCCCGACTCTCTAGAATTATCTCATCTTAGATGTCTTTGAGTCACATGCAAACAGGAATTCATCCTCCAGACTAAACACAATTGCATCGTTGGGGAATTCTAGGATTAAGGTGGAATGCATCCACAAGAATGGCGGGTTTGAGTAGGCAGGCATCAGGTGGAATAGGAGGTTCGAATCATACTCCCATTTTACCAAAAAGTGCATTAAAGGCAAGCACAAATGAAACATGAAGAACGTTGCTTGAATGTTGGGGAGTCGAAATTAGATCAACGAGTGAATCAAAACTAACAAAGAATTTGAACTGCAGTAAATGGAGAAAATAAGACAAAGAGTACTCCACTCCAAGGCAAGAAAAATATGAATCAAGGCAAATGTCAATTGGTGCTAGTGTCAATGTGTTGTGCCTTCACAATCACTATCAAGAAAACCCTCTCTCAAATTGATAAAAATTTACATGATCAATAGATTCGGAAATATGGCCCTTGTTAGAGAAAAGAAATGGCTTAGTTATATACATTTGACACTTGGATTAGTTTCTCATTTATGGAAAAGATCCCGTGCGGGCTATTATATCACATGTGTTGGGGTGTATCCCAACCAAAGAGGGTGTCTCTCAACAGGCTCCCTATATACACAAGATAAGTTAGTTATCATTTTTTGGCTTCAATCTGTAGTTACTCTCCTCTCGTTCTTGGGAACAATCTCAATACTTGCAATTTGATTATGTCTCGTCATAAACACTATGCTTTCATAGAGTTTAGAGGACTACCGACAAGGAAGGAAACAAATTAATTATCCTGATTCTTGTTTTTGGAACAATCTCAATACTCACAATATGAAACTCTCTAACATGAGACTCATAAAGGTTTAGGGTCTCTATAGGAAATTGTTTGTGAGTGGATTCAAAGGCAAGAGAATGACTATCAAATTGGAGGGAGTTTTCCACATTAAACACACAAGTATATGTTTTCGGCCCTCTCACTAGAAATGACCCGACATGGAGATTTAAAAATATGGAATGGGTGTTACGACCATTCTTCCACATGTCAAGCTATCACTTTCCCTTTCATTCACTCTTAATGTAATTAGTGAACCTAATTCTCCCTAAAGTTTTGATAACTGCATGCACTTCATTATTTTTTACCCAAAAAAGAAATTTTCAAAGTATTCAGTTCTCGCGTTCTATCCACTATACAGATGCCCACAAATTTCTTTATGAATAATCTTATCAGTCTAAAGTAGCCCCACATAGGATTTATTATAGTTTCTCTATCTTCGACACATATTATAGTTCGAAGTGTATCCCTTTTTCACATAAA
Source organism: Lunularia cruciata (assembly GCA_948567375.1). Classification (NCBI taxonomy): domain Eukaryota; kingdom Viridiplantae; phylum Streptophyta; class Marchantiopsida; order Lunulariales; family Lunulariaceae; genus Lunularia; species Lunularia cruciata. The sequence goes on along the minus strand of OX419757.1, from coordinate 3,264,903 downwards.
GAAATTCTAACAGTATGTAGCGTCCACGTATATCATGTCAGGCATAGTGAATAGTGCAGGCGATAGAAGTATTATACTGACTACTAAGGGTTTTCACTAAAAGTTTTACGACTACCACTAGAAATTCAAACTAAAGTAGTTATTAAGCAGTTATTAGAGACTTTATGCATCAAAAAGATCTCATACCGGTAAAAGGTTGCGGGTCATCTTTCCAAGCTGGAACGGAACATTTTATGGCTACGAGTACCCACCAATAAAAGGTTGAACCTCGGGGCGTGTGCACTACCCGGGAAACTATCACCAAACCTCGCATTCGGTGTGAGCACTCGTTTGCAAATGCAGAGCACAGTGTAGACTCTGTTCTGCTTAACGAGGAGGAGCTCGGCTCGATGGAGCGTTGGTCTGGCGATCGGACGCTTTGAGCAATCAGAGGCCATATTATGATGCAGCAGTGGATTTGTTCGTGAATAGGAGCAATCGATCGAGTTTCCTCGAGCGGACGTTTTGAGCGCGGACTCAAAATGATGAGCAATGTCTTACTCGTGGCCTTGGTAAGAGGTGTAGGAATCTTGTGGTTTGGAACGTTTGTCTGCGGGATTCATGAAATTCTGTTACAGTCGGGGGAAGGAGTTGGAATTCGATTGCCATCTGAGACAGGAGGTTGCTTCCCGGCGATCTTTAGCTTTGGCAGCTCCGTTGCAGATACGGGAACGGGCGTCCTAATTAGATCAGACTCTCCCGCGGATAATTATCCGTACGGGATGACTTATTTTAGAACTTCGTCCAAGCGTTGGGGCGATGGACGCCTTTTGATTGATCTCTGGGGTAAGTAAGCATGTGATTTTTCTAAGAATTGCGTGATCTCAGCTCATGTATTGGTGATTGAGTCATTTGCTTTTGCTTTCGGCCTTTGATAATGGTTAGCGAGGTCAAGTTTGAGTACGAAATGTCAAGGTATGGTGAGTCCGAGCGATATAGGCATCAGTAGGTAACAAATGGATTTTGATTTCTCAGCGCAGGCGTTGCGTCTTCCATTTCTGGACCCGTTTATAAGGAGTGTGAGTTCCACGTTTCTCCAAGGAGCAAATTTCGCTTCTGCTGCATGTACCGCTCGTAATGACTCCATACCGGGGTCATTCAACCTCGCTCTTCAATTTCATCAGTTCAGAAATTTCAAACGCGAAGTACTAGCAGCAAACAGGTGAAAATCGTTGGAACCACAAATGCTGTTTCAGTTGCGCTTGCGATGTAACCCAGGAACTCCGTGGGCAACTCCTGATGGTTGCTGGAAGTTATGAATGTGATGACTTGATTATTCCGCGCGGTTTTCTCGTGGTCATGCTATTTCTTTGAACATGCTGTCAAACAAACTCGTCGAGAGAAAAAAATTATTTGGGGAAGATTAATTTGAACCCGGTTCGCAAGAAATTTTTTTATCTGTAATCCTGATATTAATAATGGAGGATCATCGAACTCGCAGCCCAAAATTACCTCCAGAATCGTCCTTTCAAGAGGCTCTGTACATGATAGCAGTTGGAGCCAACGATTTGTACTACATGTTCAAGGACGGTATGCCGGGTGAAGAAATCAAAACACGTATACCAAGTATATCGGCTGCAATACTGCACGTAGTGAAGGTGAGCTTTTGGTGAAACAGTAGGATAGAAATGCGGCCCAGGACGACACGCCAGAACGGAGTTGTCGATTAGGGGTTACTTTTGGCTGACTTTCGACAAAGCTCCTCCACGTAGAGCTCAGTTGGAGGTTACGCAAGTACATGAATGAAGAACGTTTTGTCTTGGCTGTTGCAGTCAATCTAAAAGCTGTGTTCATTGTATCTCGTGTCCCTTACGTGAAGAGGATTCTCTTGCTTGTTTAAAAATTCGGCCTGCTTTTATTTTGCTGGCTAACTTTACAGGTGCATTATCTGGGGTCTTCCCCTCCTTTTTGGCCTGTGCGAATCCCTCCCCACTGAGGGACTCGCACAGGACTCGGAATTCGAGTACTCCTGCAGACTCGTAAACTTTCACAATCTCAAACGGAAAGGACTGGTCTAGGTCAGAGATTCGGGACTGCGCCATTATACGGGTCCATCAGTGATCCTTGCTACATGGCTTGGGCTTTAGGACTGCTCAATTTACCGGCATCAAACTGTGGGTCTCTTCAGACACGAGATGACTGTCGTGTAGACCCACATGAAGATATTATTATTATCTTTTTGGGGACCTGACATGCTTTTGATGTGTATACAGGGGCTGTACGAGGAAGGGGCGAGAAATATTCTCGTCGAAGATGTGTATCCGCTAGGGTGCATGGCTGCAACCACGACGGCCATTCCGCTGTACGGAGAGACTGCGCTCCCAGACTCTACCGGGTGCTCGAACTTTTTCAATGACCTAGTACAAATGCATAATTCTCTCTTGAAACAACAGATTGCGGGGCTAGCTCACATGTACCCAGATCTTTCAGTGGCTATGGTGGATACATATAGCTTTCGACACGACATGATTACCAACCCTGGAAAATATGGTAAGGGCCTTTTTCTGCTTTCTCCTCACATTGGTTGCATTCGAGGCAGAGAGGCTACAGCTATCCATCCATCTAAGGATTAGTTTCGTTTTTATTCCAAAATCTATGCGGTTTTAGATACAGAAGTGATTGAAGTCATTATCACAACATTACTTAAACTTGAGAGAACAAATGGTGCTGCATTGAGAATTTGAGAGCTTAGTCTCTGAGATCGATACCTGAGTACAGCGTTGTAGTGTGATTAGCAGCATGGTGGAGCGAGATTAGTGACATTTATAACCCTTCGTTTACTGTTCCGTTTGGCAGGATTCAAGTATGGGGTCCAAATATGCTGCGGAGGTGAAGGAGGAAAGTACAACTTTGACTCTGACAGACTTTGTGGAGTAAGCAGGGAGGCACGAACTTGTTCAAATCCCGCGGAGTATGTTGTATGGGATGGATTACATTTTACTGAAGCAGCAAATATTGTTACCCTAAAGGCTCTCCTTTCTGGAAAATATTTCCATCCACATTTCCAAGTGATGAGAGGTTGTTGCACTCTTGGTGACTTCAATTGAGCGAAAAGCCTAACGCGTAGGATAGCAAGAAGGATGGGAAGAACCCGGCCGCACAAGGAGAAGACATTTTAGGGGAAATGGGGCTAAGCCCTAATAGTATCGGTGTAAGCAAAATCTGCCTACTGCATCTAAGATGCTGAGATATGCCCCTAAGATGCATGAGTTACGCAAATCTAATGGTTTACAAATTAACGACTAGAACATCCGAAGAAGCTATCATCTAGTGTGAAAAAGTAACATCTAGTGATGCAAATGCAAATCGAACCATCTACAAGCTACCGGAACATCCTTAAAAAAACGTTACCTAGTTCGATGAACCATTGATAGAGTTCAATTCAGGAAGTTCTCGGGAAAAATATCTACTGGACTTTGTAAACAAGGGAAAATCTCCACGCGTATTAATTGTCTTATTGTATCCATTGAGTCCTACTTGAACACTATTTAGATACTTATAAAATCCTAAACTGTGGAGCGGATCTAATGAAGACAATTTCTATCAGAGTTTGAAACTGACAGCAAATCCAGTAGTAGATAAAATTGGAAGATTATCGAGTACATCATACTGTTTCACCTCTTTATAGCAATCGTTATAGCAACAAAATATGATGCAAAGCAAGAAAAGTTTGTTAAGCAAGTGACAAACAGATATTCATCTGCCTAGATATACATGTCACGAGAACAGGCAAGAAGTATTTGCATTCTACCATAGGTACAATAGAAACGTAATATAGAGACCAAAAATCATCATCCTTATGTAGGATGATACCAAGACTGATTTGTCGTTGATCTGTCTCACCCGATCTTCGACCTTTAAGGTGAATGATCCCCGTAGTAGCGACAGTAGCGAGTCTCTCCTGACTCTCTTTTACTTCACGTATTTCTGCTTACAATATAAGAGGCTCTCCTTCACTATACTTCACGTACGTCTGCTCACAATGCACAAGTGACTATCGAGAGGGATACATAATGCGTACCTCTCAATTCTCACTCCACACTTCATAGTTCAAGTATTTATATTACCGTTATTAAGTAATGTATAAGATTTTGAACTTGTTTTATTAAGGGACCCGGTTGGTAGACACCTCTTTCACATATTCTTTCATGAATGGTTGCATAAACTGTTACGTAATGTATAACAAGGTGATTTACAGCATTTTAAGGTACTAATTCCATTTTGCTAGACAGGAAAGTTTCTATATTGATTTTTGTTTTGTTTTTTCAAATATTTCTAAGATTTATTTTAAGATCTTGTTCATTTCTAGAGCTGGTGATCATTACCAAACATATCCTATTAACTTGTACAGAAGTGAACATATTCCTGTAGTTGTTTTATAAAATCTGCAAACAAAGCATCCTAATCGATTGGAAGCTGAAAGGACTCGCTAGTTTATGAAAGGGATATCTCCCGACCGGGTCCTTCATTAGATATCACCATTACAAAGTCCGTATCAGAGCCGTCTCATAAATATTAGGTAAGACAAAACAATACTCCAGGGTTCAGAACTTAATCTGCCCATTATTCAACCACTATGCATCAAAAAAAATATAGTAAGGGGATCTCTCAGCTAGCCACGAGAAACCAAGGGAGGTTAACTTTTTATCCCTCATAAGTTCTCATGGATCCACATCCACATCTTATGAATGTAAAAGAAAGAAGAAAAAGTTTTCCACATAGGATCACTGCGTTTTTCTTGACCCGTTCGTCATCTGTCAGTCCCGGGATCTTTTACACGACTGACGGTTATCAGGCTGTATGGACGTCACATTCTTCAAACCATCTAAAGTTAGATTTGACTACGGTTAGGTGACATGTCAAGTCATGGATGACGTGTGTGAGCAGTGGACAAGCCAGGTGCGACAAATTAAAATGTCCAAAAGATGAGAAACTAGAAGTCTTATTAAATATTTGGTTATTATTAGTATCGGTATAAAAAAATAATTTCCAAAGGAGGAAGGAGACCGAGTAGAAAACGCAAAGCATGGAAAGACTCCTTCAAACCTTACAAGGGTGAGAAATTCTTTTTAAAGTGGAGCTAAACTCCAATAGTATAGATATGAAAAATATGCCCCACCGCACCTAAAATATCATAACACTTCGAGTCATAAGGTCCATGAACATAAACATAAGGCGGAAAATCATCTATACGGATACATCACCTATACAGACTTACAATTAATAAACCAATTTAATTCTGATATGCAGTAAAATTTTCATAATCTTTAATTTGATTCATATTTATATAATAATTATTTTCTTTATTCATCCATTTAAGCAAAATCAAGATCCTTGGGCTGTTGCACAGAATTCAACGACACTTGAATGGATAAATATTAAAATTTTCCTATTGAATCCATGAATTTTTTCGATTATATGAAGATAAAAGATTAAAAAAAATCAGTTATAACTCTGATATACATGTTTCCGTGTTATACATATAACACCAACAACATGTATGTCTGTACAATAATTAACTTGCTCACTTTTCATACCCATACGACTAGATTAATACACGAGTTTAGTAAGCTTCTAAATGTTTTGTTCAGATATAAATAAATATATTCATTATTTTATGACTCTCTAACTCCATAATTCCTATGGTGAATGTCCTCAAATTTTAAGATGACTAGTTCAGTATGGTTAATTAAATTAATATAGTCTCTTGAATTCGACTTAAGAAAATATCACTAATATGGATCAAACACCAATTACTTACACACAAACATGAAGCTAGATTTGAAGCATCAGAAAAGTAACGGTGATACACTCGTAACTAGGTTTAGAAGATAAATTTGATCTAGTGGTTTTACAGTGATAACTAAATTCACAATTATTATCTACTGTTAGCATATTATATGATATTTTCTCCTTCATAAGATACATGGTGGAATTTTTAATTTTTCCTTCTCTTTTGTTAATATTTGTATTCTAATTTCCATAAGGAAGAGTCAACATTATCCCTAAGAGAATTATGCTCCCAACTTCAGTTCAAAGAAATATCTTTAACTGATATAAGGTGGATGTCTAAAATTGTGACCATTACAAGGAATTTATTCATTAATTATAATATATTCTTATTGTAAAGTTATTAACCAACCAAATGATAATTTCATGAAAAGAAAAGAAAAATATAATTACTTTTTTATCAGCTGGAGGTCATATATATATATATATATATATATATAATGTATTCTAGAACAATATTCTTTAAAAAAATCTAGTGAATTTATTCTAATCTTTTATCTCTCCTTCTCCCTAGTAAAGCTTGATGGGGTCTTCCCGTCCTTCATGTGTTCTACGTGGTCGCCTTCATCTCTATCTATTTGAAAAAATCTGGAAAATCCTTTTTATAAAATATAAGCTTTTGCAAAAAGTTGAATTAAGGTCAAATTTTGCATTGAATTCTTAGATTGGTGTTGTTATCAATTTTACTTATACTATAACAAAATAAGACCCTAACAAGATATATCATTTGATTTCTGTATAATCCTCTCCCTGATATAAGCGATATATTATAACATCGCCCATCGCATTGGACATTTAAAGAGCTTACTGCAAGTCTAGTGGCTCACTAGGGCAAATTATGTTTTTAATTCTAAAGAGTCACTAATTCCTTCATGGTGTTAAGTAAGAAGTTGACCATTTTCTCGTCGTCCTGAGAAAACCTATCCTTTTACTTAATCATGTACGACATTTGTCCCAAACTGAATTGATTTAAAAGTTATATTCCATTTTCACCAGTCTTAAAAATCACAAGTGGAATCATAAGCTAGCATGATGCGCGAAAATAATAATGAGGAATAAGGCGCCCGCGTAGAACAAGAATAACACGAAGGCTGGGAAGACCCCATCAAGCTAGACACGGATGAGACCTAAGAGGTAAAATGGGGTTAAGCCCCAATTAGTATTAGATTAATGCATAAATGCACGAATTGAGTTGTCATATGGTAACAAAACCATACTGCAATACTGCAACCATACTGCAATACTGTACACGTGTCATAACTGCGCAGTTGTAACCTCACACCTATCAAATCCTACTGTAGGGGGAACTGTCAGTCAGAAGTGGAGGGGCTGAACATCCATCCTCTCAAGTGTAATCTACAATTGGCATTGTGGCAGCTCCGATTTTCCGAATTCTCGACGTCGTCTCGATCCGTGATTTCATAATCCAGCTTTTGAACGGCACTAAATCCAGAGCGCATTGTGTGGATAAATCTATCTGAAGGAGAAAAGATGGCAGAGAAAGTTTCTTCACGGTGGACTCTACAGGGCAAATCAGCTCTGGTCACCGGAGGTACCAGAGGAATTGGGTAAGCTTTTGCGCTCCAGGGCTGCATGTACTTAACCGAGAGCTGCTATTGATAATATACTTAGGATCGACAGCCATTCTAGGAATGGGTGTTGTAGACTTGTAAGTTATCTTCAACTATAATAGTGCTCATCTTCGACTATAATAGTGCAAATACTGACTGCCTGTCCAAGTCCAGGCTCCAAATGATCTGTACTCCATGTAGCAGTTGAGTTTTGTTCACTCAATGTGCTGTTTCTGAACGTCATTGGGACTGCTAAGTCTATCGGTTGCCAATTATGAGCAGTCTTGTGTTCTTTGCAGTCAATTGTTTGTCTTAAGCATTCTGTCCTGGATTGTTTTCGTCTCCAACAATATGAGGAAGCTTGGTTCTCATTCGAGTTCAAAAAAAACATCACAACAGGAACATTCAGGATCTTGCTTTTGCAATTATATGATTTTTCACTCATAAAAGAAATCAGCACGAGTTTTCAGCATTCTCCCATGAGCCTGACCTTACGGGTTTTAGCTCTATGATCTTCACAATAAGAAGACGAAGACAATTACTCAGAAAGTGCCTGAGAGGTACTAGAGCCCTATTCTTAGAGTGAGGTCTCTGAAAGGGCAATGACAAATACAAGGTGTTGTACCTTAAATTCTACAAGAGGTCCTCGTTTGCAAGTCAGTATGGTGTTAGGGGTTGTGGGCTGGGACAGTGTTGTAATGTATCCAGTATTGGGGAAGAAGAAAAATTTTCCTATTTGTTCCCGATGCTATGCATACTTGCATCCACTAACACAATCTAATTCATGTCCACCCGCTTGCAGAAAGGCTGTTGTGGATGAATTTCTGGCGCTGGGAGCATCCGTTTACATTTGTTCTAGGTCACAAGAACAACTGCAGAGCTGCTTAAGTGAATGGAAAGCGGCTGGACTTCCAGCTCAAGGGTCTGCATGCGATGTGACCTCGGAGGAAGCTCGGAAAACTCTTATTCAAGCAGTTAGTAAAGCGTTTGGGGGAAAGCTTGACATACTGGTGCGATAGTTCATATTTCCATCTCATTTCTTTCATATATACTCTCTGTTCTATGTACCCCGACGAGCATTGTTGTTCCTGCAACCGCAGCATTAAGGTAATCAAGTTTCATTGCAGGTTCTCCTACCACGAACATATTGGTCATGTGAACTGGGAATGAACTGTGGTTATTTACTGATATATGGTTTTCTCGTACTTCCGGTTTCGCTAACTATGTGTGTCTTGCTTTTCAGGTTAACAATGTTGGGACCAACATAAGGAAACCAGCTCAAGATTACTCCCCTGAAGAATATCACTTCATAATGAGCACAAATCTCGAGTCCGCTTACAGACTCATCCAATTAGCCCACCCAATTTTGAAGAAGTCCGGCAACGCAAGCATCGTGAACGTTTCATCTGTTGCTGGTGTTAATGCCCTGAATTCAGGCACTATCTACGCAATGACAAAAGGTACATAAGTTGTGGATGTCTATCCTTAGAGCGCAATACTTTTCTTATAAGTAGAGACCTATGTGTTTGGGGTTTAAGATCTGACTGATTGATATTCGTGCATGCTACCGCCATATATTTGATTGCCACATTCCTGATCAGACGGGAGCTGCAAGCTTTAATACAAGAAAGTTGTGCTTCTCAAACATTTTTTTTCATGTTTAGATGTGCATAAGGTGTCTTGCTTCTGATGATTCTCGGTAAGATCAGAATTTCTCTTCGATAGCGTCTCCATAATCCGCTCTCCCATATCTTACCATCGATCCTCATTTGTCATCAAAGTCATGGGAGTTGGAAAAGCTTGGCTTATATTGATGTGGATGTGCTTACGTTATGGAGATCTAAACCATCTGTATGGTTGGATGTTGCAGCTGCTATGAATCAGGTGACAAAGAATTTATCCTCCGAGTGGGCTAAACACGGCATCCGCGTGAATTCTGTATCACCGTGGTACATCAAAACTTCACTCACCGATGAGGTTGGTCCTCCTTTCTTTACCTACCTTGTGCTGTTAGCAAAGCGTTTACCTTTCTGTTGTTCTAACTTTTGCCGAAACTGGTGAGAAGATGTACGCTTCCTCGGAGAGGACCTTTGACTTATAGTTTCGGTGTTTACTTCGGGAAGGTATACCTTCCCGAAGTAAAGTCTTAATACCTTCCCTTTTGCGTTAAGAAATGTTGATGGAACAATGGTGACATCATCTGGTCTACTCGCCTTCTGCTGTCTCTCAAAAGAGTTCTCTTTTTAATGTTTGAACCTCTCGAGCATCGAGGATATATGAGAAAATTCTGACCTTAAGCACTGGAATCAGATTCTGCTTGAAAGGTGCGACAGGGGCGTGCCTACACGAGAAACACACCCGTTTCTGATTATTTCAAGGCTATGACAGGAGTGAGCAATATTGATTTTAATACATATGTCATGTGCAGTTACTAAGAAACGAAACCTTCGTAGCAGATGTTGTCAGTAGGACTCCAATGCGGCGAGTTGGAGAACCGAAGGAAGTTGCAGGTGCGGTCGCTTTTTTCTGTTTGCCAGCCAGCTCTTACATCACAGGCCAGAACGTTTCAGTTGACGGTGGATTCACTTCAGCAGGATTCTACCCTCTGCGTGACTGATAAGTTGTCCCACAACACCAGCTGAGGTTTTAGCAGGAACTTCCACATTACATTGTCAGCTTATCAGCGCGAGGAGGATTTTCTGCAGAGTACTGTCTTTATCAACAAGTCTTTAAACCGATTAAACCCATGTTCATGTGTAACATCTCATTGGTAAGATCAAGTCAACTTGTGAGTCCACTATTCATGCATCTTACGGTTTTCCACCGACGAGAAATATGACGTCAATTTGCAACATCAGGTGCTTTAATATTGCGAGAAGCCGCGGCATCAAGCTCGTCTTCTGAGTCAAAGACCCACGCCTTTTGAAATTCCATGTTTGCAAGTGAGGGCTTCATAAGTTTGTGCCAAGCACACATAAAATTTACAAATGATGAGAATGTGTGATAGGCTTAGAGAGAAAGTGAACTACAAATATCAATGGAAATGGTAGTACTGTCTTTTCACTTGTCAGAGCACTGAGCTCAGAGTCGCAAAAATTCACCGTCAACCAAGAAATATCGAATTGCTTTTGAGTTCGGGTAGACCGCATAAGTTGCAAAACTCCTGGAGGACTTGAGAGAGGGTATGTGGCCTATTGAGGACAAAATTACAAGTTGTTTCCAAAAGATTTGGATCATACTACAAAGCATGTCTAAGAATGACGTTCCCATTTCATCGGATGGAGTACGATTATCTAGTGTCACTTGCCAAATGGCTCAATCATGAGTTGGAAGAAAAGTCTAGAAAGGTGGGGGATGTTCCCACTTCTTGCTCCTGGAAACAGCCAAAGGACTTCACGGTCTTTTCTAGGAGGACATTTACACACTCAAATTAAGAATTGCTAATCCTTCAGGCATTCTGTCCTCCCTCCAACCCACCTAAACCGTCTTCCATTAACCACAGGTCTCTTCTCAAGGGAACCACTCAAATCGTGTCAGTTTGTACCTTTGAACGATCAAAGAGTTATGATATCTAAAACATTTACTGAATAGATTCCAAATTTCTACAGAGTACCGTATTGTTTTTAATTACCCACGTACCGTTAGATGTTTACATTCAAAGTGGAGTAGGAACGTTTGATCATTGTAAGGGTCAACTAAAGAAAGATGGACTCCATTTGTGGAGGGGGATCGATATTAAGTTAATCTCATCTTAGCATGGCAGAATTAGAACTAAATTAACCGACTTTAGATCCTTGTTCGCTGCCCCATTTATAATTTGGTAATGATTCGCACTGGCAGACTTTTGGTAAGATTTCTGCCCTTCTGTAAGGCCTAGACATTTGGCTCTGGAGGTCCGGTTTCTGCCGGAGAAGTTACCAGTTGAAGAAAGTTTTGCTGTAGAAAGACACAGATGGCGTGAAAATTGCGGATTCTCCGATCGCGAGAGTGGCGAATATTGATGTCAAGCTGTAAAGTTAGGTTATTAGGTGTCCCGATGACATCGATTCAGCAAATGGTGTTGCGATTAGGGGGCGGTGCTGACAGCTCGTAGATTTCTCCACCGCTGTCTATAAGGGTGGAGTTGAATGAAATTGAACGGTTGAACTTGATTAACTGGAGTTGGAATTGGAGGATGAGCTACTTACTGCCGAACGTAGCAACCAAGGAAGAGGTCGATGAGCTGATCCTCAACACGATTGATACAGTTCTCATTTTACGCGTCGGGCGTGCCACTGATGCGGTGTGTTTGCAGCTTGATGACATTCTCGCCAAGGCGGTGAGAGAAGTATCGAAATTCGCCCGAATCGCACTGGTGGATGTCGACTCGGAGGAAATTCAGGTTTACTTGAAGTACTTCGACATCACTCTGATTCCAGCAACATTGTTTTTCTTCAACGCCGAACATATGAAGATGGATTCCGGAACTCCTGATCACACGAAATGGATCGGAGCGTTCCACAGTAAGCAGGACTTCATCGACGTCGTGGAGACAATCTACAGAGGAGCGATGAAAGGGAAAGTGATTGTCACTTGTCCGCTTCCTCCTGATAGGGTTCCTAAGTTCCAGTTGCTGTATAAGGAAATCTGAATCCATGAAAAGTGTGTTCTTGGAACGGGGAGAGATTATCTATTGGTACGGAACACATCGGTGAGATCCGATAGGTTGAATTAGTCGCTAAGCCAGGTTTTCTCTCCGTTCACTTGTCCTGCTATGGAGTATGTTGTGAAATCGTGGAGTTCCTTGAGCACGACACAACCTTCAGTTGAAAGGTTATTACATCGCGGACGGGTCTGCGAGTGAGCAGGACACGGAGTGAAGGAAAGCTCTCAAGATGGAGAACTGTAGTTGGAGTAATTTAGGGTTCAAGGAATCGTTCATCTGCTATGATCGTTTGCTTTTGGAGCGAAGCCTTGAACCCTCTCTCTCCCTCTCTCTCTCTCTCTGGATGTCTTTCTAACGAACGGTATATTGCACATCGGGTTAGAGGCTTCAACAAAACTCGCACATCGGGCCTTCTTAACTGATGACTTGATTGCTTGTGCATCTCCCTCTTGAACACCAGAAATTGTATTGATCATCAACTCATGGGATGGTCTACAATTATGTTGGGTGTAAACCATGGAGCTCGTCTGTAAACGATCTTCCTTTAGCGTTCTCGTGCTTCGTGTGCTAAGAGATACGACATCAGCAAAAATTTAGCAGGAAGCAGATGAAATTAAGGGAGGTTGCTGCAGAAGTGGCATTGGTAGGTTACAGGACAGAAATTTCTAGTTTTGATCCAGACTGGCCGTCCGCGAAGCTGGAAGAGTTCCGGAATCATCACCTAAAGTACTTCTCAGATTCTCGGAACTAGATAAACAACTATTCAAAAGAAGGTAGAGAGAGACCGTCACCTCAATGACATGTAGATGTGTATCTGGTCCTGGATGGCGAGGATAGTAAGATGCTCTCTGTATGAGCTCTCATAAAGATTAATTGCAGTAGTGTAGTTGTTCTTGTGGTCCTGTCATTCGATTGTAAGACGATCCCTGTTTGAACTCTTATTAAGACTGAACAGATACTACCACGTAGACGTCTGGTCTGTTTTTGATCCACCTCACTCTCTGCATTCTAGCACCGAGTGTTTATAGATCCCAGTGGTGTCTCATGAGCTCAAATGAGCCAATCAGCTATGCAGAAATGTGTGTTTTGATCCTGGTTACGTATATGGGAAGAATCGGTTTAGTATCTTTACTTCCAGGGAGTCATGAAGCAAAGTTAAAGGTGTTCTGTACGTACAAACTAAATCAGGATTTTGATTACGTTTACTCGAGTAAGCCTATAAACTAGTTCTAATCTCGCTGTTCGAGAACTCTTCCACAATGCATGACTGCGGTAATCCTAATGTTCTGAATTAGATAACATTGAGCACAGTTGTGTCGACCGATCAAATGCTCTTTTCCTTCTACTCGCAGTACACCTCGAAACCTGTGCCTAATCAACACTGCAGTTGGTTGATAATCTAGAATATTGCTCTCAAAGTTGCAAAACTTCAAAACTCGGTGGCATGGGCTAGGGAGCTCATGTCAGTAACTGCTGCCCCTAATCAGACACAAATCACTGAACATGCCGAACATTTTTACCAGTCATGGCAGGTTCACGATCCCTAACCATGTCATCAGACTGACTTAACATCGCTCATCTTCCCATATATAGATCATCCACGGACAAAGATTATGTATACGCAAACACACTTGAGCAATTTCTGTGAGTTAAAGGACTGTGTGAGGACAAAATATACTTCCAACAAGGACATGGAATCGCAAGTAAAAGAAATGACTTGTTTGTGCACTTCTCGGTTAGAATTTCCGTGTAGATAGTTTCGGCTCGAATTTCATAGAAACCCTCCTCGAAATCTCCAAAACCCTTTACTCCTTTGCACACTGGGAGTGAGGATTAGGACCTCTAAACGGATCGTCTACAAGGCTTTTCGCTATGCACTGACAGGTTCATACTGAAAAAACCTGCATTACTTGTGATACCTAATTAAAATGGTAACTAGGTCAATCTGAGATTGAAAATATATGACAGAAAAGATGGGAACAGGAGAGCACTGATGTCCATCATCTACTCCTACAAAGCGCAAGATCAATTATATCGGTCGAATCTCTGCACTACTCCACAGTTCTTATATCACAACAAAACTCACAGCTAACCAACAACAAATCTCTCTAAATGAATGCGCCACTACATCGAAGGTTTGTTTCATTTATCCAGAGTTAATGGCTCCGAGATAGGAGTCGCAGTGCTTGAACTGGAATTTTACCGTGGTCTTCGCAGCGAGGCTGGAAGCTAGAGTTCCAATCACCCCTTTTGCTGAGACGAGCTACGAGTCTAAGGACGACCGCAGGTCGTCTTAGAGTAACACTCTGCAAGAAGTTCCAGATTTGTGTGTGATGAATGCAGCTTAAGCATCAAAGAACAAATGGAAAGCAACAAATATCAGTTTGTTTGATTGAAACATCAAATAAACGCCAACTTTGCATTTTCAGAAATAACTCGAAAACCACTGAACTGGGAAACAAGAGTAAAGCAGGAATCAGGAATAAGAATAAGAATCAGGAAGAAGATAAGAATCAGGAAAACATAAACTTGCAGTATTTATTATTGAGTTGGGGAAACAAGTTCTTGGACGACTAACCTGACACTATTTTATAGCTGCCCTTGAAGTTAACGAAGCGGCCGCTGTAGCAGCTGTTGCCACAACTCCGGTGAAAACGCCTGGCTTCGAAAGATGTAGAAGGCTGCAGAACAATTCAACTCGTAAGCTGCTGGTTGATCCATTTGTGTTGACTGCCTACCAAGAGCCTGTTATTACATTACCGGTAGCGCAAAGAATTGCAAGCAAAGCTCATGGTAGCAGAGTAGCTATCAGGAGGGATGTTGAACCGGTACCACTGGACTGTATACAGAGAAAATGCCAAATAGACACGCCTTGCAAGAAAATACTTGATGCGAAGCTTGAAGGTATGTACATACGGCGCCAGAAACTCCGCGAAAGATGATATGGCAGCCACCACCTCAGAGTAATTATCGGCAGACGCAGGCGCATACACTTCTACCAGATGAAGAGTTGGCGTCACCGGCACAGCTTCCTCAATACAATGCAGACGAGGAAGTCGGCATATGCATGACACCTTCACAGTAATGGGCACAACTCTCTGAAATTGGAAGGAGAAGCCCGTGCGTAGAATCTCATAGTCCAATTTATACCCCAAGGCATACAGAAACCGCAGTCCATTGTTGCTGATGTCTGCTTCAAAAATACTTCGTACTAGGGCCGACAACTGCTCTGAAGCTGCACCTCTCATCGGACCTCCCACATGTCTCACAGTCCTGTGCTTGATGAAATGATGGACATTCAGGAACTCGTAGTTTGATTTCCCAAGCAAGCATTGAAGGAATAGAGTGTATATCTTATCTAGAACTTCAAAAACTTTCTGTTTTAGTTTTTCTGTACAGCTGTAGCGTTGGTTTATTGTCAAGATCTTGAGTGAATTTGGACAACTTTATTTTATTTTATTTGTTTGAGTATGTTAGTTGTAGGTAATACCTAGTTTAGTAGGTAATTCTCTAATTTTTATGATTTTGTTAGACTTTCCTAGAGTTCTGTCATCTGCTTAGGGTAAAATGGGGCACGATCACACTAGTGTTATGTACAACAGCTTCTTAGGGTTTACTTTTGTGTATATATGAATATTTCTGAACTTGTTTGAGTTAGTTCTTCTACAAGGGTTATTACTAACACCAACACCTTGCATTTCGTGAAATCCTGAGTTGTTTAACATTATCTCAAGTGTGTTCTATGTTATTTCAGTGTTGGGTGTTATTCCTGATGCATGAATGAATTGCTGTGTACTCTCTTTGACAACTGTAAAGTGGAGAGAAGTCTAGTTTTGCTGAATACAATGAATGGTGTCTACTATAGTGAGACTAGAAGAAGCTGAGTGCTAGTGATTGATAATACATCAAAGGTTAGAATGACTAACAAACCTTCTGCTTCAAAGAGCAGAAACAAAAGTTCTCATCAGGTTATGGGCCCACAGTCACCACCGGGTTGATAGGAAAACTCAGAGAAAGAGAGACTGGGAAACAATAACTACCAATCCTGGGCTTTGGATGTGAAGTCTATCTTAGACAGATATGACTGTTTGGACTTGGCATTAGAGGCTCATGATATAGATGAGCTAGAGTCCAACAAGGAGGAGAAAGTCAAGTACTCTACTACTCGGAGGTTTCTGCTAAAGGCTATGCAAGAGCCAATTAGAGACCTAGTAGACACTTATGCTTGGAGTTGAGAGATTTTGCAAAAACTCAAAAGTTACTACTCTGTTGAGAAATTGGAGGATCCAATTGAATCCGGGATGCAATGTGGAATATGAAATCGCAAGATGGGCATAATTTCACCCTACATTTGTCAAAATTGCAAAAAATCTTCAAGAGACTCGAGGAGGATGTAGTTATACTTACAGAGAAATATGAGATCAATCATCTCTTAAAGACTCTTCCTTCAAGCTATCACTCTCTCCTAGTAGCTCTGAAAGTTTTAACTGTTGAGGTTGTCACATGGGATTGTGTGATAAACAAGTTGCCAGTGTTCAGCAGAGACAGAGAGGACAAAGAGATGAAGTTCCATGAGTTGGGAGATGCTGCTCTGTTCAATGCTTCTCCTCAGCCAAGAATAGTGCTAGAGAGAAAAGTGAGTAAACCTGGGAAGGGAGTTAATATCGTTGATGACAAGACATGTTATTTCTATCATGAAAAGGGTCATATTGCACCTTTATGTCCAAGAAACGAGAAAGGAGAATATGAGAGCTGAAGAAAGTAGGGAAAAGACCTCAACCAGTAAGTGGTCAAAAATTCGGAAATTCAGCTTACTACATTAAGGAGTGCCATGAGATAGAAGGCGATAAGGAGGGGTACTCAACAGAAGAGCTAGGTTATGGAATGTTGGCAGAATCACAGTTGTCCTCAAATGGTTCTGGATGGTTCTTGGATTCTAGAGCCACCTCTCATATCTGCTACCAGAAGGAGTTGTTCTCAACTCTTTAACGTCTGAAGATTCCCAAGAATGTTCGCTGCGGACCTGGGATTCCGAATACACTGTTAGGAATTAGCAAAATTCCTATTATCTTCATTGGAGGACCTGACACAAATTCTTGTGAGAGCTATTTGGAGAAGGTTCTCTATGTTCACAAATACACAAAGAATATGATATCAGTACATCGCCCCATGGAGCATGGAGTTGATGTTCTGTTTGAGAGCAACAGAAATCAATACACTTTGAAGAAAGGAGAGCTTGTCCGTGGGTATGGTACTGCCAAAGGGAAGCTTTCAAGTTGATGGAAGCTGATTGCTCTGATTCTGCATTGGTAGTAGAAAACAGAAGCGACATCCATCTCTAGCCTTTGAGGTTAGGGCACATGTCAGAGCAAAAACTACATGCTCTAGAGAAGGTAGTGGAGGGGTTGAAACTAGATCCCAAAGAACTACATCCATCTCTGGCATTTGAGGTTAGGGCACTTGTCAGAGCAAAAACTACATGCTCTAGAGAAGGTAGTGGAGGGGTTGAAACCAGATCCCAAAGGAAAACTCGAATTTTGCATTGGGTGTGCAGAAGGTAAGGCACAAAAAGCTCCTATCCCCGTGAAATCTTCATCTAGAACTTCTGGTCTTTTAGATGTCATACATTCTGATGTATGGAAATACATGACTGAGAAGTCATCGAGTGGAGCAGACTACTATGTTTCCTTTGAGGATGATTATGGTAGGAAAAGCTTTATCTATCTCATGAAAAGCAAGGATGAGTGCCGCGAAAATTCCAGAAGTTTGTAGCCTTGGCTGAGTTGCAGACTGGGAGGAAAGTCAAGTGGTTGAGAACAGATGGAGGCAAAGAGTACAAGAATGAGGAATTCCTCTCTTTTCTATCACACAAAGGAATTCTCCTTGACTGTACTGTCAGAGACAGTCCTGCACAGAATGGAGTTGCAGAAAGGTCGAACAGGGCACTGGTGGAAAAGCATTGGCAATGCTCCGACATGCCAAGCTGGAGAGGAAGTTGTGGGGAGCTGCTATTAGCATTGTGAATTTTCTCAGAAATATCAGTGGCACCACAGCATTACAAGGAAGAACTCCTGAAGAATGCTGGAATGGTAAGACACCTAATATTTCAACTTTGAAAGTCTTTGGGTGTCCTGCCTATGCTCATATTCCCCAAGTGGCAAAGGAGGAAGTTCACAAAGATGGCTGAGAAAATGCTTTTTGTAGGATATGACAAGGGTCTGAAAAGATATCTTCTGTACAATCATAAGTCTGGACAGATCATCAGAAGTAGAGATGTACTCTTTGATGAATTGAGGACTTGGAGTGAGGACAGTGATGAGATGCAGAATCAGTTTCTGGCTAATGGTACATGTTTCTCTTCAGACTAATGGTACATGGTTACTAGCTGATTTACCACCGGGTAGGAAAGCAATTGGCTGCAAATGGATTTTCAGGGTCAAACGTGGAGCTGAGAATGAGATCCTGAAGTACAAGGCAAGACTTGTTGCAAAGGGCCTCAATCAGAAAGCATTAATAGATTATTCAGAAACTTATTTAAAAACTTATTCAACTTATTCACCTGTTGCCAGGTATGGATGTATTCGCATGCTTCTAGCTCTTGCACCAGAGAGAGATTGGGAAGTGGAGCATTTAGATGTGAAAACAACCTTTCTCAATGGAGATTTGAGAGAGTCTATCTACATGGATGTTCCAGATGGATATACTGAAGGCAAAGGAAAAGTATGCTTACTTAAGAAGGCTTTATATGGTCTTAAGCAAGCTCCTAGAGCCTGGTATGAGAAATAGACTCATACTTGAGAGAGCAGGATTTCAGACGAGCAGATTCTGATGTGTGTATACTAGAGATGATGTATACATAACTGCATCTACATATATACATAGCTGTCTATGTAGATGATCTATTACTGTTGGGGAATAGTGGATCTATCAACGGAGGGATAGATCTGTTTGTGAAATGACTATCCTTGGTACTGTAAAACTCGTTTTGGGAATCAAAGTGAACAGAGACAGAGAAGCAGAATGGATCCAAATCAGTCAACCACAGTATGTGAGATCCATACTAGCTAAGTATCGGATGACAGAAGCAAATCCTATCTCCACACCTCTTGATCTAGGGTGGAAGCACAGCAGAAACATAGATGGGGAGGTGAACCACTGTGACAAACGTTGTATCAGAGTGCCCTTGGTTCTCTAATGTTTATCATGGTCTGTACAAGGCCAGATATATGCTGCGCAGTGGGAGCACTAGCTAGATATACTAGCAACCCTGCACAAGCACATTGGAAAGGTATAAAGAGGTATTCAGGTACTTAAAAGGGTACTCAAGATGCATTCTTGGAGTACAGAAAGCAAAGGAACATATTTGCTCCGACTCTTGAAGCATATACAGATGCTAGTTGGGGAGATGACAGAGATAACAGCAGATCTACTAGTGGATACGTAATCATGCTCAGTGGTGGAGCAATCAGTTGGCGTAGTAAACAGTAAACACCTACATCTGTTGCACTGTCTACTACTGAGGCAGAATTTATGGCTGCCTCAAATGCTACTCAAGAAGTCATCTGAACAGGAGACTTCTTAAGGAGCTGGGTTTTTGAGCAGGAAAGTCCTACTACATCGTAATGTGACAAAACAGGAAGTATAGTACTCAGCAAAAATCCTGTACATCACCAAAGGACTAAGCACATTGAGATTAGAAGAAGATTTGTAGAGGAGAAAGGAAAGGAGAATGTTGTGAAGTTAGTTTACTGTCACACACAGGAGATGACAGCAGATGTGTTTACAAAGGCACTACCTAAAGATAAACACATAAAATGGGTAATAGAATTGGAAAATGTCCTAAATTCTCCTTAAATGGGATTGTTAATTTTAGTTAATCTCTAGTTTAGTGAATTCTCTAGTTTTTATGGTTTTGTTAGATTCCTCTAGAGTTCTACTGTCTGCTTAGGGTAAAGTGGAACGCAGTCACACTTAGGGTTATGCAAAGTGGCTTCTTAGGGTTTGCTTCTGTGTATATATGAGTGTTTTCTGAACTTATTCGAGTTAGTTCTTCTACAAGGGTTATTCCCAACACCAACACCTTGCATTTCATGAAATCCTGAACTGCTTAACATCATCTCGGGTGTGTTCTATGCTATTTCAGTGTTGGGTGTTATTCATGCTGCATGAATGAACTTCTGTGTCCTCTCTTTGAGAACTATAGAGTGGAGAGAGGTCTAGTATTACTGCTAGTCCAATCAGTGGTGTCTACTCGGGTGAGACTAGAAGAAGCTGAGTACTAGTGATGTCTGATACATCAGAGGTTAGAATGACTGACAGACCTTCTACCTCAAAGAGCAGAAACAAAAGTTCTCATCAGAGTAACTTTACTACTGAGGATGACTCTCTACAAGACGGAAGTAAATCCAACTCGTTTAATGTTTTAACTCCACCCCTGAAGGAAGCAGATAGTGTAGTTCTGTTGCGACTTGTACACCTAACATCGCCAAACGATACTAAAGATTGAAACCTCAAACAACAAAGCACCCAATAATCAGCTTGCACTAGTGAGGTGGGTTACTTGGAATCCTAACTTAATCTGATACCAAAGCCCAGTTGCTCTGGCAGTTCCTCTAGAACTGTAAACCGAAAACGTAAGAGGAGTAGAACTTTAAAAGGAGAACTCACCATACAGGCTGTGGACCAGAGAGTGAGCAGCATAGATGGATCTCAGATTGGACAGCTCCTGTTCACATGTCAAGTACTTGTATTCAATCGTATGCATGGTATCTATGCTTCCATTACATCAGAAGTGTTTGATCAAAATCTCCTCTCCAGATTCTGCGATCATATTGCTGAAAGCACTACTACGTCCTGGTCCCGAGATTTATAAATGGGAAAGCTGAGAAACGCGGCCCAGAGTTAATCATCGGGTATCCAGCAAGACGTTCAAAACGAGAACTAAAAGCAAGAGTAGGTAGCACATACCGATATTAGCTCCGCTTTTTAAACAGAATTCATGAACCTTGACAGTTTCCCGAAGGCCTCCACAGAGGCCCTGCAGCAAAACCTCCAGGGCATCTACGTGCTATTTGAGGAAACAAAATTCAGTTCTCAAGTAGGTCAAAATGGGGTCTATCTAAGCGCATCAAGGACTCCCGTTGCCTGCTTCGGTACTAGCTGTCTACATTGTTGGTCATATCTATAGAATCATGGTGCACTCTAACATTGCGTGAAAGATAGCATCATTCTGTTGTTATAACAATGTCCCAATCAGAGACTGGGATTTGGCTCCGAGATCTCGGATTTAGATCCACTGATCTAACGTTGAGTTTTAGATCCACTGACCTAAGCGAGTTCCCTCAGTACGCACAGACACAACAGTTGAGACTGCTTCAAAGCCTTGTACAGACGAAAGTGAAGCCAACACTGATCTGCAGAGTCATACAAAAGAGCACTCTTCGAAGATTAACTGTACCTGTGTCTCCAAGATGCCCTGTACTATGCACTCCATAATGAAGCCGAACGCTAAGTGTAGGCCTTCACTGTCTGCACAGACTCAAAACCGACACAAGTATAAGGTGTCCATGTTCACATTAAGGCATAAGCTGTGTACCAGGTACAATCAAAAGTCGCTTTTACCGATTCCTTTCGTGAAAACTATCAAAACACACCATGACCTATGTTAGTCCCCACGGAATCATTCTTATTCCGGTACTCGTGAAATGTTGGCATGACCTAGTAAGCAACTATCAATCCAATATTCGTATAGTATGTAACTTCCAACTTCTCCTGGGAATCATGGTAGGTATAAGAACAACTGCTAGGTTGTGCTGGATGTGATGACAATCAAACTTCATAAGCGACAGTCTAGATGTTTTTGATGTGCTTGATGCTTTGAACATGTCTTCAATTCAGATAGTACATATCCCGGATCGACTGAAGATCGATTAAGCTTGATGTAATTCCGACCTAACTAGCCGTTCGTGCACTTCCTCATGTACAAACTCTACGAGTAGTTGGCCCATCCTTGGTGCTTATGTTTCAGTTCAGTTTGAGTTCAACTTACTCTGCAAAGCAACAGATATTTTTGAGTTGAGCATAAACAAGTGGTTGAAACATAAGTTCCATTTCTTCGTGATAAATGGAAATCCATACTTCAATCTTTACAAATCTGTTTGTTTTGGCATTGTGGTTAGAGACTAATATCAAATCTTTAACCCTGACTCCTGTGTAGGCAGAGGAAAAGTATGTACATAATTTACTTGGTATTATCTCTGTACTATAATTCTTCCTCAAAAGGGAGCTATTTAATTCGTAGAAACAACCGGATGATTTCTTTCCAAGCTAAAACACTAAGAAACCACCTTCATCCATCTCCTTAAAACTCAAAGCAGGAACTGCATAACGAGGAATTCGTGTCTGCCTTTCTTATCTGAATGAAATTCGAAAAGGAATTTCTCTCAATTTCTACGTCAGAAGCTTCAAGACGACGGTTTGCTTAACTCCACTAAACTTCGTTTCAACTCTTTAACTGTGAAGACAAATCGCTTCTAAGGAAATCTGTCACGCGGTCTCTATCCCACCACTCTTTTTCAGCTCTCGGCAACTGATTAACGAGATGCCCATTTATCAACCGCCCTTCTGCGAGTCATACGACAGACTCTACGCCAATTCTCTCCAGAATTAAAGTCCCCGCTGCAGAGCTACACTACACTACACAAACCAGTCAGCTCAGCATCATGCGCAGATGCTCATTTCTAGAAAACCCATTTCTTCAGATAAAACTGACCTTTTAGCTGCAGCTGCGTTTGCAAATGCACATGCTCCGTGTAATCCCTCGACAACTTTTTGAAAGGCCTCTAATCGTCATAGAATTCCGAGGCTTTTTCAGTTATTCTGCGACAAAGAGCGCAAGAGACACCGCCAAGCCTTCGAAATTTGGAATGCCGGAATCACAGTCCTGCCCCCAAAAATCCTCGTTACACATACGCCAGTGTGAGCATTCTGCTTATCTACGCCCCAAAACGTCCACATGGCCGTAAGTGTCTTACGTGCTCTAGTACTTTACGGACGTACGGCAGAAAGGTTTCCTTGCGTAGAAACATTCCGCGCGGCGCTCAAACGTAATTGTAGGTGCTGAACATACTATGACTTGGAAGGACGAAAGGCAGTAGTTCTAACGCAAACAATATAAAGACAAAATTTTAGATTTTCGTGTCCATATGAGATGATATCTTTGGAAATCTTATCAGTTCCAAGATATTATCTTATACATCAAGATCATGTTATTTAATCCTGAGCTTAGAGTCTCAAGTGTATTAGACACAGTTTTGGATAATCCCCCGAACGAGCATTAAAATTGACTTTGTGAGGTGGGGTGGTTGCAGCAATAATATACATATATTTGAGGAATATAATTTCAATGGAAGTCTGTGAAGTTTCTTTTTGCGAAACCCTCATTATCCTCAGCACCCCTACTGTACCAAATAGCAAAGGTCTAAAAAATGGACATTCTCTGAATTTAGCATAGTTAGCATGGTTTAGCATAGTTTTACATGTTCATAATACTAATTCGAAATTGCAATCCATTTCTAGAAGAGAGAGAGAGAGTTTATAAGAGGTCTTAGGAACCTAACTTCACCTTAGCAACTCTGAGATAAAATGGGGAAAATGAAAACCTTAGGACCCTAGGCGGAGGACTAGAGTCAAATTTAATGAATCATCCTAAAACAAAATTATATACACATCAAAGATTGAAGTTCTTTTCAAGATATAAAACATAGACCAAAGATTATCTCTAATCTTTGAACTCTTGGATTTACCTCTATGCTAGCTCCATAGAAGTTTGAGTTGCTAATGTGTACAATAATGTGAATAAGAAGTTTTCTAAATTATCATTATGATAGTTTTCAAAGCCCTAGTATATAAATTCAGATGACACAAGTATATATTCTAGACCGACTCCTGTATCCTCTATATAATTTTTAATAGGGCAGTAGATAACAAGTGAGAAACTGCAGGAGCTCAATGGTCTAGCTACTAGGATGTAAATCACGACTGAAATCTTAAGACGTTCGTGTTCGGAATTTGTTACTTATGATTTAAGGGCAGGTAGATATTAAAGGTACGTGGTGAGTTCTACATACTAGCTACTATGAGGTTAATCGCAACTCAAATCTTGCCATATATTTATGTTAGAATATATTATTTAAGATTTAAGGGGATAAATTAAAGTTGAACCTTTTACATCATCGAGAGCTTGAAGCGTTTGGTCAACAAAGTTTACTCAACGTCCCGTAAACAGAAAGAACCATTGACCAAAAATGTTATCACTCAAATAATCAACCTCTTTAAGAAACCATTCTCTCTCTTTTTGCCATATCTAAAATTATTTTGATTCAGTTCTATAATTTATAACAAGAAGGCAGCTACCCATAACTTAAAGTCCAGTTATTTTAGTTATTAGTTATTAAAGTCCAGTTAGAGTCTTTCTTATCTTACCTAATCTCTAGGTAAGGTAGGTAGTGATCTCCAATTATACAAAGTTTGATTCTGATGGAAATATCCACAATCCATTTAGTTAATCCATGTACATCCATGTACTTTACCTTAACGATGATTCTTAAGATTGTTGTAAAATGAAAAATGAAAAATAAGAAAAAAGGAAAGGCGACCGCGTAAAATAACACGAAGGATGGAAACTTCCCCATCCAGCCGTATAAGGATGAGATATATAAGAGGTAAAATGGGCTAAGCCCCAATTGTGTTAAATCGAGAAAACATCTTAGTTACCCGACGCGGAAAGTCTTCGTTGATTTAGTCACGCACAGGAGGACGATAATCAGTATACCATCGATACTGCTAACCTCCATTATGCCGGTGTCATCAACATAACACTCCGTTATGTTTTCTCGATGTAGTGATGATTAGGACGAGTCTCTTGGAATTCCTTTGACTCAAGAAAAGAACCTGTTTACTAGGACGCAGAGCGTCCCCAACCTGGAGGACATTCCTTTACTTCTCAGTGCCTAAAACGATACTATTTTTCTTTCACACCATCTCAATCAATCTGATTTCTGTTTCAACACAAGAACACGCTCTTTTCTATTCTCTTCTGCTTTGAGAAGCAGCACTTCTAGAATATGAAAAGTATTTTAGATATATTATGGAAATATTACCACCTCTATATGTATCGTGGTTCGAGCTCTTTTTGCTGCGTACCCCATACCTCATACGTCTTGAACTTGAAATGGATGACACTATTTTGGGGATACAAGAGTAAAAGAGGTTTACATCCTGACATTACCGGTGAGAATATTCTTTGTATGCACTCGAACGAGCCTATAGCAAAGTACGTTACTTGAACGCCCTTAGATCGGACCCTTTGGACGTAGATCCCAGAGCAAGGTCCACTCACGTAGAAAAGTCCGAAGTGGGGTCTGGTGAAGTAAACGCATGGAGATATTCTCCTGGAGGATTAGTCTGTGGGACGAGGATCATTGGACGGGAAAGGAACGGGGGAGGCCGTCCGTCGTCTGTCGTCCCGCAACCGAGAATAGTGACGAGCTGTGTGCTTCCAGGCGGAGCAATAACGGCATGTGCACGAAGGCGCTCCCAGCGAAGCTCATCCCACGTCTGTGAGAGCAGGCGTCCCGCATGATCGAGTGCACTGTCGCTCAGTGAAGAAAGAAAGAAAGAAGGAAAGAACGTCCTCTCTGGTGTGTCCCCGGGCCGTGTAAGTAGCGGCGAGACAGGAGCAGTCCATCGCACAGCAGCAGAGGACAAGTTCGTCGAGAAGGGCTGAGCGTCGGAGCTCTCCTCGCTTTGTTAATCCTGTCTACAGTCGTGGTTGGTTGGGATATCGATCGACTGGAGACAGATCTGCGAAGAAACCGAGGGTTTATCGTGTGTAGAGGTTGGAACGATGGCGAAGGTAGTGGAGCCAGCTCCAACGCCCATCGACCCCACGCTCAGGGATCAGCTGGACATTGTGATCCCGACGATCAGGAATCTGGACTTTCTGGAAATGTGGAGGCCGTTTTTTGAGAATTACCACTTGATTATCGTTCAGGACGGTGATCCCACCAAGACCATCAACGTGCCGGAAGGGTTCGATTACGAGCTCTACAACCGCAATGACATCAACAGGATCCTTGGCCCCAAGGCGTCCTGCATCTCGTTTAAGGACTCTGCTTGCCGTTGCTTCGGGTTCATGGTCTCCAAGAAGAAGTACATCTTCACAATTGACGACGACTGTTTTGTAAGTATACAACACGGTCCCAGTTTATTTCTTCTCCTATTGGAGTGTATGTTGATGCTGTTATGAGTTTGTGGTAATCCGGAAAGGAGGGCGACGAAGGCTTGGTCAACGGCTGCCACTCGAAATTTCCATTTATCTTGTGAAGGTTCGATGCAATGTAAAGGTCGTTCAACTTTTATCGATCTTGACTATGGAAGGTTTGTTGAGCCCGTACGCATTTTGTAATGTCTTCTTTGACTCGGTGTCTCCAGGTTGCCAAGGACCCGACCGGCAAGGACATTAATGCGCTCGAGCAGCACATTAAGAATCTGTTAACTCCATCGACCCCATACTTCTTTAACACACTGTACGACCCATTCCGTGATGGTGCCGATTTCGTCCGAGGATACCCCTTCAGTCTGCGTGAGGGAGCACCAACCGCAATCTCCCACGGGTTGTGGCTCAATATCCCTGACTACGATGCTCCCACTCAGCTTGTCAAACCAGCCGAGAGGAACAAGAGGTAACCAAACTCTCCCGCTTTTACCTTTTACCTTGATGATGCTCCTGCTCTCAAGTTTTCAATTTTAAGTCGTGGATCATTGCAATTTTGGCTGATTATGAATGCTTGCTGCAATTTACATCACCATGTATCGGATCATTTTCACTTCTGCAGGAGTTCTCTTGCTCTGAGTCCATCAGATCACTTTCATTACTGAAAGATGTTCTCTAAAGTGTTTGGGCTGATTGCAGGTATGTTGATGCCGTCATGACGATCCCCAAGGGCTCTTTGTTCCCTATGTGCGGCATGAACCTCGGCTTCAACAAGGACCTCATCGGGCCGGCAATGTACTTCGGTCTTATGGGAGATGGTCAACCTATTGGACGATACGACGACATGTGGGCAGGATGGTGTTGCAAGGTCTTGTCTTTACCTCTCCGTTCTCATCATCTTGAACCCATAATTTACCGCTTTTCTATTCTATAATTTTTATCTTCAGCTGCAACTTCAACTTGGAATTATTCGCCAACGGTTGACTGAGATGCATCTGAACATGGCGCATCGGCTGGATTGCTTCACAACCTTGGAATGCGTTCCTCCGACGATTAAATCTTACACGAAGGATCGATTGAAAATGAGAGGAACTCTTCGGCAGTACTTAGAAACAGTTCGAAGTTTGTACTTTTAATGGACGCACAGCTGACGGGTTATTCTTGGAAATTCAGGTCATCTGCGATCATCTCGGTTACGGTGTGAAGACTGGTTTGCCTTACATCTGGCACAGCAAGGCCAGTAATCCCTTTGTAAACCTCAAGAAGGAATACAAGGGTATCTTCTGGCAGGAAGAAATTATCCCTTTCTTCCAGGGTGTCACTCTTCCCAAAGAGGCGACCACAGTCGAGCAATGCTACCTCGAGCTGTCCAAGCACGTCAAAGATAAATTGAGCGCAGTGGACCCATACTTCACCAAGTTGTCCGAGTCCATGATCACCTGGATTGAGGCCTGGGGTGAGCTTAACGCCCCCGATAGAGTTGGCGACCTCGCACCCTCCAAGACTGGTACCAGAGTAGCAAAAAAGTGAACAATATGACGACACCTAACTTCAGCACGTTGTTTACTTCTGAGAGGCATACTCGTCTGTCATTGAAGGTGACTTGATTGTGCAGCTCGACTTAGATGAACAGAAGCAGCGCAATATGCTATCAGAACTTACAGCCCCCCCATAGACATGGGCCGTGCTCTTACTCACAGGTGATCAACAATTCATAGTTTAACTAGTAGTTCAGAACTCCATGCCAGTTCCTTGCTGTCAGAATCAGCCGGTTTGGGAATTAGCGTTCTCCCCTGGAGCTGTTGGATAAAACCAACTGATTTGTTGTGCCAAGAGATTTATTTTTCAAATTCTTTTGACGCACTGATTTAAAGTTCAGCATGGTGAATGCCATTATTTCATCGCTCACAGAATCCAATAAAAAATGTCCTTCTATCCCGGGTGTCAATCTGGATACTAATATTCAATTTTAGTATTCATTTGTCCTCTTCACAGCGTTTTCAATGTGGATACTACTGGTATGTGTTTCTGGTTTATATTTGTCATCTCTACATCTTCCTGCTGTGATTCAGCGACACCTTTTATTTCGAATCACATGCGGTCTTAGAGTTCGTGATATATCCCTGCATCCAAGGAAAGAGATGGTTTCAGCTGCCCTTCACAGTCTGACTTCTGTTTTATTCGTTTTTGGTACAAGTTTCGAGGTTTGACAGTCGTCCTGCATTGGTTGAAGTGCTAACTTTTGGGAGAGGTCACGGTCTAGGTTCATCCTCCTCGGAGATCTAACTTCAATAGTATGACAGCAAGGGGAAAGGCAATGTGGGTCGTGACGAGAACCTCAAGCTGAGAACAACTGGAACATGACAGCGAGTTGAAGTGCCAGTTGCTGCTGCAAGTGGATCTCTTATATACAGAGCATACCTGCGATTGGAAGTCGTGCTCATTCTTACATAGAAGGATTCAGGCGACGTTCCTTCAGATTTGAGCTCTTTCTGCAGAAACAGTTTCACAGTTATATTTTAGAACGTCTCGACAGTAGTCGTGATGCACCCATAGCCATGCGTCTTGTATGCAGTTACGTGCTTGTCTTTCTGGATGACGTGATGCATCCCTGGAACCTGACATACCTACTCATACTCCTTGATAGCTAGACTGCCAAACCGATGGTCACCTCGTTGCCGTGAATTTGACCACATTCCAGCATTTTGAAGACTCAAATTAATCAACATTATGCTGCAGAGTTTAAGACTGTGTTCCCGCCATGACTGGTAATAGGCTGATCGCCACTCAATACGCACGAAGCTTGGAAAAGCTTCAACCTGCATATATCCGCCCTCTTGGAAGATGGCCCAATTTTAAGGACGTTTCTCATAACTCCTTGTAAAGCAAAATAATCTGAAGCTCTCTGGAGGATGGACTCATAAGCAGTGATGTGTGCTTTTTGAACAACAAATTGTTTCTATCAGAAGAATAGTCGTCCCTATCGGTAACAGGGAGAGACGGTTGCTTGTCACCATTAGTAAGAAATTAAGACTGGGAGCAGAAAAACGAGATATACAAATTATGCTGATCGACATCGAACAGCTGAAGGGAAGACACAAACGCCAAATGCGGTTGCAAAGCCTCCTTGTCCACCGTATGGACCAATTTCAGCCTCCGTGAAACGTTAGTGAAAGTTTGCAATCGTAGGTCCATTGCTTCCAGTGTATTCTGGCGATTCTCCTTCCCCCTGCATGACATTGATAATCTCTTGCGGAACAACAGACACAAATGGACATCAACCAGGTTTGCTCACTACAGTGCAGTATAGTACTGAAGTACCAAGCTTCTGGCTGCTTGATGAGACCGAGAGCTGCCACAGAGTTCGTCCTCGAGAGTTGACGAGCTGTTTGATAGCGGAGGCCCAGAAGGAACGTGCTTCCCGCTCTAGAGTAGGAACGGGGTTTCAGCACAGGTCTAATACACCTGCAATTTTGTCAGGGATGGCTCGTACGTTGTTACTGTACCGTGAGAATGGAGGAAGCACGTGAGATGAACATTCCAATATCCGACGCGGCCGGAAGTTTATGATCTATTCGATGTCCTCTAGAGCGGTACTTGTGAGCCAATAGTGACACAATTTATTTAGTAGAAAGCATTCGAATCGTTGCTTGTGCATCATGCATGGACTAAAACGCTTTCTGACACACCAGCATATCATTCTCGCTAGTCCCTCGAGGGCATTGTGTTCTGGATATATTGTCAAGCTTCCACCGTCTCTAGCAAACAGATGACGGTCTGCACGTGTAGCTTGACTGGCAATTATGCAGGTTAATCGAACACATCGTGTCCATAGGGGAGTCAGGAAACTAAAAGCTCTTGTAGGTCGCGTTGGTTGAGGCTCGTAGATTTGTAAAGAGAGCTTCACTCACTGGGACCTAGCAGTTCATAAGTGCAGGTTAAAGGTTCGGAGATCCGTTCTTTTCATGCAGAAAATGCCAACATTTGTCGACTTGTGGCCCTTGCCAGAAGGTTACTTGCCGTACTCTCATCAAAGTTTCATGTTGCTTTCTCTACGTAGGGCATTGGTACTGCATAGATTCCGCTCGAGAGGTAGAAGGT
The DNA here is from genome assembly GCA_948567375.1 of Lunularia cruciata. Classification (NCBI taxonomy): domain Eukaryota; kingdom Viridiplantae; phylum Streptophyta; class Marchantiopsida; order Lunulariales; family Lunulariaceae; genus Lunularia; species Lunularia cruciata. The sequence continues at coordinate 3,234,482 of OX419757.1, read as the reverse complement.
AACTGATTCTGACTCTCATAACTTTTACCTGTTGTTCCTCAAATTCCCAATTCACGAGATTGAAGAGCGTCTGAGGATGATGGATTTTGTATTTGTCGAGGGAAACTCATACAATTGCAGGTGCGGCTGTCTTCGTGGCTTTGCGGTCTTAAAGTATAGACTAAGTCTGGTCGTCCGTCTGGTCTGGTTGAATTTCTCAACGCTTGCCTGGCTGGCATTATGAGTCTCACTACTCAGGTCCAAAGCACTTGTCCAGGTAGAGATTATCTTCAAATAGTAGTAGTTGCTCCGCTCTTTTGGAACCGAGGGTCCGTACCTTGCGTGCTTAGAGGACAGTTTTCCCTGTAGGACAACTGCATGGCCATGGAGAAAGCGAGCTAGATGGGGGAGTGCGGGGACCGGAGGGGGAGGGCAATATCTCATGAAATATTATTCTATACAGCTTGTCAGAGCACATTAAAGGAGACGCGGGCCAACTAATAGCGTGTTCGATGTACCGGAGCTCCGCTTCTGTTGGTAGGGAGCTAGCTGTTGCACGAGTCTTTGTCTAAGGTGTGGATCTCGAAAGGCGGATAAAAGTAGACCACACTAATTGTAGATTTTGGATCTTGAGTAAACGGAGAAACAAAGGAATGGACTGATACGGCGACATCCAAGCTGTATGGTAAGCTAATGACAGACGAGGCAAATCAAGGTAACTGTTTCTAACTATGCAGAGAAGGATACAACTTCCCAATGATTGGTGCCATGCATTTTTGCGGTGGGATTAGAACTCGAGAACTAGCACGAAGAGACAATAAGGCTATACGAAAGGACAGTGTTGGCACATCGACTAGCCTCCGTTGGACATGCATAAAGGTACGCATTAGGAATCCTTGTGAATAAAGTGGAAAACCTTTCCTACTTTGGAGTTTTGCGTAGAGAATACGGGCAACGTGCATCCCGTCTGGACAATGAACGGCCTGACCTCGCATCGATGAGAAACTTCACTGTCTGATTCTTCACTAGGCTACTGTTGAACACGAACGAGAAAACTCGCAGAGATCTCATTGACAGCAATAAGACATATAGCAAGACCTATATCAGATTCACAACTTAGCATGAATGCAAGTTTCTATGCCGAGCCTGAAGTAATTTTACATTAAAGTCCACCAGTTTTTACTGGTGTAAGATTGCTCTTTGGATTTAAACGGCTGGAATGCTAGGCCATTAGTGGAAGTCTGCAATCGTAGGTCCATTACTTCCCATCCTTCATTTTTCCTACGCGGTCGCCTTTTTTCTTCAATCGTAGGTCCATTACTCGAACTGACCCAGGAGGTCCATTACTCGAACTGACCCAGGACTAGGGAGGCCTGGAAATGCAATTCTACAAGGTGCACGTCCCTATTTTTAGGTTATTCCTTCTTTTTGAGACGGCTTCGTTCGTCCGGCTGATTTCGATGTTCCTCTACCCTGGATAGAAATCTAATGGTAGAAGTCTTTTCACTGCTGTTTTAATATGGAACATGGACAGACAGCAGCTCTTTAAGTCATGGCTCTTTAAGTCAACATTTCCATCCACTTGTATATGAGTAGAATCCCGAGCTGTAATCGGGGAAGGTACAAACGGGCAAGCAATTTGTTTTCGTGATATCATTGATCACGAGTTGTGGTACTAGTCCAGGACCAAATCGCGGTTGAATCCTAGCACACCACCTAGGGTGGTGTCTCGCTGTTAGATTGGACGTAAGTTCTGGTTTAAGATCTTCGAAGTTCAAGTTCCACTTGCTGGCTATCACCACCTTTCTTTGACTTTCTGCACTGTTGTTTGTTGACATTCACGACTCGAGAGTAAAGTAGTAGCCGCGTTTTGAGATTGAATGTTATCCGGCTTGCTTTGAATGTCAACTGGCATCTCTCCCTCCAATATACTGAAATCAAGAATCAAGAAGCGGCCTCCGGAACTTCACCCTGTTTAGCAGAATCAGAAATGAGGCCTTCTTTTCCTTTACCTCCAGATTAGACTCTCGGGGCTCAAAACGCTCCACGGTGAATAAGGCTGACAGGCATTTTTCCCTTTACCATGTAACGCGAGTGGAGCGAGCTTTATTGTAAATTTCACGGCCACCCCCGGGGTCCTCTAAACTAAGACTGGCCCCGGCAATCAGGCAAGGATAAAGAATTTTCTCAGTCTAATCGCAAACACGCCGTAGACGTTACCTCCTCTCTCCCTATTCTTCAGTCATGGTCATGTTTAAGAATGACTCCCGCGGCCACGTTATCGAGAGTCATGTTCTATGGCGATGAATAGTGAAATTGTACAGTTAAGTTCAATACGGGGAAGGAGATCACCTTTCCTTCAACTCCCCTGTGGTGATATCGACCATGTTCTTCATCCGAGTAAAAGCACCTATGAGAGAATAATCTTGTTCTTCCTCCAACTACCTCAACTGCAAACAGGAGCTCTCTCGTGCTAACTCCAAGGTTACTAAGACCACTGCAACTGAGTACGAAAGACCAGTGGCTACCTTCTTGGGACCTCTTCATTCTCGTTTCTAGTTTTGCTGTCTCCCAACAGCTAGGAAATTTTCTACTCTCGACATAAGCTCAAAGGGACTTGTACATCCCCGGACTTATTACCGGATGTGTGATGTAAACAAAGGCGCTTAGATTTGTCATGCTGCACCGTTCTATACCGTATCGCACTTTTCGGTTTTACTTGTGCCAGCTTTTCATATTTTAACACGGATTTTGGAACCTAGTAGATTAGTGGAGCCGCTTGACGACGAATATCGGACAACAGGTGCAGCAGCACATGGCACCCATACACAACTGAAAAGACGAGTTCGAAAGGGGAGTGAGTGCCAAAACTGCAGTGCAGGGGAAAAGGGTCAGACTGTCCATCAGCACTAGGGTTACTGACAAAAAGAGTCACAAGCGCATGCGCTCGTTTTTCGGCAGGCGACGTCATCAACGTAAGGGGCATACATTCTCTCTTTTCTTAGTGGAAAGATCACCAACCCTGAGAATCTGGCTGAATCGTCATGGATGTTCACGTCCTCAACCATTCGCTGTCTAGGAAAGTCCATCTGCATGTTTGGTTCGAAGTCATCAATTGCTTACTCGGTCACAAGTAGTTACCAAATATAGCATGTTCATTCTCTGTTTCAAGCTCACTCATCCTCAAAGACACAGGAAGTCTGTATGCAGGTTCGGTTCATAGTCATCAAATTGCATACTCAATCACAGGTAGTTATACCATGTAACATACTCGTACGCTTTTTCTAGCTCTGTTTCATCCTGACAGAAACAGTTGCAACGCTATGCCAAAGGAGAACAAGAAGATCCAGATGCCACTGTTATAACTTCTTGATCGGTTGAAGTAGTGCAGCTACCCTAAATGTAGGGAGGTTCTCACCTGAAGGAAAAGACTAGTGACGATCTCCCCACGCAGCCGGGCATACATACTACATAATGTCCCGAATTGTGACTCCTTAACTCCGGAGTGCATGGACTCCCAGCATCGCACGTTCAGCCTAGCAGGCGAGCGTCGCTACAGATATCGGCCATCTCTTCGTGCTTCCCTCTGGAAAGCATCCCCATTCAAGGGAGAGATACAGTCCAAGAGCAGTTGAACCATGACAAATATACTGAGACCAAGCCCGTCAAGTCAGGTTGCAATGGGTGTCTGAAACGGTCCGACTGAAATTTGCCTACACAGTTTCTCCCTGTTAGATTCAAGGAGAGAGAACACAGAGGTAGGGCCCCATGCGCATCTCAGTAAGAATTAAGCATCAATGCGAGTCTCAAGAGCAACTAATGATTCCCACATTTGACGCCATTTCTTCAAACTTGAACTGCACCCTAAGATGATAGATCTACCCTGTCAGAGCTTAAGCTCCACCTTTTGTTTATTGAACTCGCATCAGTTTTGACTGATTGGAGTGCAAAAATATGTCCCATAAGTAAACGCAGAGAAACCAAAACTCTTCATGGTTGACAACGGTAAATTGTGCTCCACCTTCATCTTCGAAATCCAGGTCTTGACATGACTGAATATATATTTGACCGTGCTTTTCACCTGCAAGTAGAGAAAGTCCCTCTAAGCAAATCTGAAAAGGAGATGAACTTCCTCGGCACCAAGCAAACAGCAAATCCATAAAGTACAGCGGATCAGCAGATTTACTTAGCATAAGCCTGGATGAAACTCCATGAGCAAACGAGCGTCGTACCTGGGGCAGGAGCCAGCAATGCTGCCCCACGGTTCGCCCAGAGTGGACCAAGTCGTGTACAGTAAGCCCTGAGGTTCAGCAATCCGCATTTGATCTGGCGGCACTCCTCTTCGTATTTTGCAGTAAAGGTTCACGTTTAGACTAGGACTCAAGATCACAGCAACATTCAGATTTGAGATACCGCGTATCGAAGATTTTTATTGATTCGATTGATTTTTATTGATTCTATGATGGAGAAGGAATGGCATCTACTATGCATAAGAGTAGATAAATGGGCCATGTACATAGAAAAAATTGATACTAGTATCACAATAAATCAGCTGCTATGTACTCTCTTATCTCACAGCCTCATGGGGGAGGCTAAATCCCCAACCAACTGTTTCGGCAACAAGGAACTACTACGATTTCCTGACCTACTTACACTAAAATGTTGACCACCTGTAGGTAAGCGCACTGCCCATCTCAGTGGGAAATAATTTACTGGTAACACCGTGAGCTGTTTCTGTGACTCTAATTCGAGCGGCAAAATCGAGTCACCGTCAACAAAGACAAGAATGCCTCTCAGAGTATCACAAGGTCTTGAAATTATTGTGTCATTGTTCATTTGGCTACTTTGCTCCCAGATCTTGAGGGCGCGAGGTCGGCAACCCTGTCGGGAGCGTTGAGTTCTCCCCAGGCCTCAATCCATGTGACCATAGCTTCGGACAGCTTGGTGAAGTACGGGTCAACCGCGCTCAGCTTGTCCTTGACATGCTTGGAGAGTTCTAAGTAGCATTGTTCCACTGTTGCTGCCTCCTTGGGTAGCACTACCTGCTGGAAGAAAGGAATGATCTCCTCCTGCCAGAAAATGCCCTTGTACTCCTTCTTCAGGTTGACAAAGGGGTTGGAAGCCTTGCTGTGCCAAATGTAAGGCAGACCAGTCTTCACACCTAATCCGAGGTGATCACAGATAACCTGCAGTGTCAAGATCAAGGACATCAGCACCAAATCCAGAACAGTTTTGTCAGGATATAAAGCTGAAATATCCTATCGGGTAGTCGCGGGTATGGTAGAACAAAGCGAAAAGGTACTTGATTAGATTAGGAACTGTGCTAACTGCTGGAATTCTAAGGTAATGACAAAGGAGCTTTCTGCTCGGCCTTTTGTAAGGTGCGACAACTGATTTCCAGATGATTAGACGAAGCGTGTACCTTGCAGCACCATCCGGCCCACATGTCGTCATATCGTCCGATTGGCTGGCCATCTCCCATAAGACCGAAGTACATTGCCGGCCCGATGAGATCCTTGTTAAATCCAAGGTTCATTCCACACATGGGGAACAAGGATCCCTTGGGAATGGTCATGACGGCATCGACATATCTGCAATCCAACAAACAGTTAATGAAAGTATCTCACTCCAGGGGTACTCTTAGAATGCTCCTTCGTTCCTTAAATCAATTCTAATGCTAAAGCTAATACCGTTCACCTTGGATCCATTGACAAACTTGCAATGGCTGTCCACACAAATCACTGCAGTAGTAGAAATGGGTATGACTTTGCTTACCGTTTGTTCCTCTCAGCAGGCTTGACCAACTGAGTTGGGGCATCGTAGTCAGGGATGTTCAACCACAGCCCGTGAGAGATAGCTGTAGGAGCTCCTTCACGCAGACTGAAGGGATACCCACGGACGAAGTCAGCGCCTTCAGTGTACGGGTCGTACAATGTGTTGTAGAAAAACGGGGTCGAAGGAGTCAGCAGATTCTTGATATGCTGTTCTAGAGCATTGATGTCGTTTCCTTGTGGATCCTTGGCGACCTGAGGATGGGCAACATGACAGATTACTACTCGCGTTCCTTACACAGAAACAGAGCTACTGGTCTTTAGAGCTGTATGCTTCGAGAAACAACCATGAAAATCAGAACACTGGTAATAGCTCAGCCCGTGTACTCTACCGGTGAACAATCTCTCCTCAAAAGGACACTCCTGACGTTTCCCCTGACACACAGATGGTTGAAACAAGGAAATAAACGATTTTGAAACACTCGGAGAAGGTTCCCAACCAGCTCATATCCTGTGACAGTGCAAAGGAGAACCGGATGAGACGACTTACGAAGCAATCGTCGTCGATCGTGTAGATATATTTCTTCTTAGATACCATGAATCCGAAACAGCGGCAAGCACTGTCCTTGAAGCTGATGCAAGAGGCCTTGGGGCCAAGGATTCTGTTGATATCATTACGGTTGTACAACTCGTAGTCGAATCCATCTGGAATTTTAAGAACCTTGGTGGGATCACCGTCCTGGACAATAATCAGGTGGTAATTTTCAAAAAACGGCCTCCACATTTCCAGGAAATCCAAGTTCCTGATAGTCGGAATCACAATGTCCAACTGATCCCTCAAAGTGGGATCAATGACCGACGGCTCCACCGGATGCTGCATCTTGACGACTCTGTAATCCCTTCAACTCCTTCGATCTGATCAATTCCCAACCGAGCGACGACCGCTCCCTGACAGAGCGCACTCGAGACGAAGAAGAAGAAACACGAGGAGGGAGATCAGCACAGAAGAGCTCCGGAGCTCTAGAGAAGGGGATGAGATGAGACGAAGGGGAGGAGCGCCAGCTTATGGCGCCGGACGAGGACGAAGAGGACTTCAGCGCGACCGGCTCTGAAGGTCCTGACACAGAGAGGAGAGGGCGAGAGAAGACTGGTTCTGTCTGCTACTGCTGGCTGCACATTCTCTACTTACTCTCCGTTCACCTGCATTTTCTCGTCGTTTGCCCACCGCTTCCGCTCCAGGTCCAGAGCCACGCGACCTGGTCCACCGGTATCGCCACGCGCCGGTTCTGGTCGCCTCTTTCTCAACAGCTACCGGGATCCTTTCTTGATCTACCGGTCATAACGGCCAGAGCATCGTAGTCAGGGATCCCGCTACGTAAACCATGAGACTGGTGTTATCCTCTTATATTCTTCAGATATTCGTCCAGTTGCTCAAAGGGCCGTCGACGAGAATTCGAACCGAAGCATCTTCAGGTAAGTTCGGCCTCCAAACGCGAAAATTGAGGGATCTTGGAGGTAGGCCTCTGGGTAATTCGGGAATCCAGTTTGTGAAATGATACCGCCGGGAGAAGTCGGACATCGTCGGCTTCCCGTCGGGCATGACCTGCTTATCCGGTAGCCAGCATGCAGAAAGGCAGCGCGGTCCTTAAGGCAGTGCTTCCACTGTGAAACCATGCGACACACCATTTGCGCCGAGCTCTAAACCGCGGGAAGCGCGCAGGCAGATCTAAGCCGTCACCCGTTTATCGGACCGCAAGTCCAAATTTCCCGGTGAATCTTCTCCGGTGTCCAGCATTTATTGCGGCGCACACGAAACTGTTGGTCGCCAGGCGCTCCCGGTATGAACCTCCCATGTTCCAGGACCGGGGATCGATCCCTCACCCTGGGTTGACGAGGAAACCACAATAACAAAATGACGTAATCTTACCACAAACTCCTAAACAATGGGGAGCATTTTGAGGAGACCTTCGTCTTTTGCGACGAAGTCTTCGAATATTGCTCTTCAATTACAGCTTTTCCCAGTCCAGCTAAGTCCCATGATCGATCATTAAAGTTGTCTAGTATTGTACTTCAGGCAATATTTTGGATCGATATTCGGCCGCAATATCATAATTGAGATTTGATATGTTTGTGGTTAGCACCCCATGTACAATTTTCGTTTAGTTCACCTTATCATCATTGTTGCATGTATGGTTATCATTCGGGAAAGGTCGTTCTAGAGGAGACGAGTTAGACAACTTTGAAAAATAGGTACAGTGATTCAGATATCACGAATATGTTCTTGATTCTTAGTCGGTAGATCATGGCAACAATAATGTCAAAGATTGTCATTAGTTTAAATTTGGTTTGAATGAAACAAATCATTGCATGAGGCTGCCGTATTGGGGTCTACCACTCCCATCTGCAAGAGAAACTTGGTTATTGTAGTCTAGAACCTACACGATCCGTTGCTCTCTACAGGGAGCGTTCACATCGAAAGTATTCCAGACTTATACTCTCGTGAAACTTTACATCAAAGAAGCAGTTTTGCATGAATCAAACGTTCATACTTATTTCAACCTCCTCCCTTGTCATGAATCGGCTATTATGTGTTCGATCATTATGACATGCCATTTTGCTTACTGCACTTGGGAACCATCCTCCTTGCGGTGACATAGTCACAGCTCTGCACGTGAACATATAGTAGAGTTGGGCTCCAGTACAGTAATGATATGGAGTAGGACCACGGTACTCTATCACAGAAACTGTCGATGCTTGCGATTCTCTTGGGATTGCAGTTGTCGTTACAGCAATTGTGATGTGCACAGTGTAGACACCAGCCCACTTTCAGTGCTCCCTTTGTAGAATACGAAGTGCAGTGATATACATCACAACTCTTGATCTCGATGAAATGAATTAAGGAGTTTCTGGTGGACGGTTTCGTAGCTTGTGGAATATGTATCTGGATAGAAATATCGTTTAATCTTTAGGTTACGCATTTGTGTTTTAATACATCTCAGACAAGAAAACTTAATTGCAAAACAATGCTCGCAAAAAGGAAAACAAGAAACACCATGAAGAATAGAAAGTTCCAACCTCATTTTTAAATGTTGGAACTTACAATATGTGGTATCTAGACATGAAACGTATCCCTACGTAGAGGAACCCGTATAATACATAACAAATACCGGTTACCATACTATTGGTTAGCTCCCATAAAGCTTGTTTAGAAAGGAATTTAGGATGGGTACTTCCTAATCCAACCACACTCTTCTTCTTTGGATGGTATAAACATCAAGAAAAATTTTGTATACATTTTCTAGAACAAAATGTACAAACGTGACTATAAGAAATGTTTGTATTAAATAAATGGATGATAAAATTCTCTCTCACACATCTCATACCACTCTCAGGTTTTACTTCTCTCCTACTTTGTTAATTTGCTGTGAGAGAAAACATCGTGCTTCATGCGCTTTACCCAGGCGAGAAATCTACATGAAAAGGTGGTAGTGTTTAGAATTTTCTCATCAAGAATGTTCACAAATCGACTCCGACTTCGAGCGTTCATCAACAGCAGAGGACTCATAGCACCATAAATTTCCGAGGAAAGAAATTGTCCAAAAGCGTCACCCAATTCCCACACATGCAAAGCGGAGAAGCCAGAATCTTCTTCTTAACAGCCCGCGAGTATGTGCACACGAAATCGAGGACGAGTTTTGTTTTGACAATAGGGGGTTTCAAAGTCCATATTTTCCAAAATTACGAGCAGAGGTGCGGGAGTCGTAAATTTTGTTACAGTTATCCCGTTAATGAACATCCCTCTAAAAAGGACCTACGGGTACTAAAAAGTGGTTAACTAGCGGAAGGAGTTTCAATTTCAATTTGATATATCGGCTTTACGGGGAGTAAAATAGTGAAATCCAGCAATTAGTTAGTGTCTTGATTCAAAGCCAATACTAACCATCCATATTATCCTAACCACTTGCATTATGCCAAATGGAACATGATAGGAGGGGAATTAATGAATAAGTATTATTTGAATTTTTTTTGACACTCCCAATTTTTAGTTTTGAATAGCTCATGAGCAAGGAAGATGGTTTCTTTTTTCTTTTTATTGTGGATGTGTTAGATACATGATTAACATGCCGTACCTTGCCCAACATTGCCCCCAACAAGAGAACATAGCTAGTAATACAAGTTTGGCAAATTAAAATCAAAGTTTGTGATTTTTGGTGAAATAGATGAATCTCACACTCACATTTGAGACAAAGAAGAACAGGTTCAATTCCCACCCCTCTCCTCTCTCCAATTTGGATTTCAAGGACTTCTCAAGAAGATGATTGCATCTGTTCCAATTTATGCTGGCAAGGGTGTTCCAATATCTGCCAGCAAGGGTGGTTTGGGTGCATCGGAGAGCAAAGCTGGTTTGGGTAGATCCGGGAGTAGCAATAGCAAAGCAACTAAGGAAGAGGATGATACATTCATAATGGTTTCTCACCACTATGCTAAGATATTAGACTATTTAGATGATCCCAAATAGTAAAAGCATGTCCAAAAAAGAATTGCATTTAGTTACATGGCCACTTACTTAGTGAGGCACATGAGAGGATTTCCAATTTCCATGATAAGATAGAGGATTTACAAGAAAAAAATGGGCTTAATACATGAAATTGTATAACGATACACGAGAATGGAAATACAATTTCATAAGAGAGGGTCTCAACAAAAAGGACCTCAAGAGAGGATGGTAAGCTATAGATGATAAAGTGAACCATCTTTGTCCATAATTTGAAAGAATGGATTTAATGTTGGGAGGCAAAGCCAATATATTTCGGTTTACTTTGGTGAGCATTGGTGGTGGTATTGAAGATGGAATTTGGATCATAGATGGAACATGCAAAGGTGGTGGTGAAGAATTTAGCCAAATTTCTACACTTGATTTAACGCCAATTAGCATCCCAAGCACACAAGGACACTTAGAAGATAACATGAATAGACTTGAAGAAGAAAGTCTAAATTAACTGTCCACTAAGCATAACTTCCATTTGAAAATTGTGAATGTGGGTCAAGAGGAGTTCAAGAGGGTGAAAATCAATGCTTGATAGGAGAAATTGCAAAGGAAGAGTATCTCCCAAGGAAAGCAAAAGAGATTAGTCACAAGGATATCAAAGAGCAACAAGACCAACTCCGGAGGAACACCTGATAAAACAAGAGAAACACACAAGATCAGGCCAAAAAGAATACCTTATGAAACAAGAGAAGAGGAGTGTAGATAGGAAATTGAAGAGCACATAAGAGAAGCATCCAACAAGAAGGATGTAATTAGAAAAAAAGTTTCAAAAGAGAAGGAAAATTTCTAAGTTACCAAGATTATACTTGCACTTGCTTCTTTGTCATAGGATTTAGCTAACCATAGCAATTGAAAATTGACTCCCTTGAATCTAAAGAGAGATGTAAAATAGTTGATATTAAAGCACAACAAGCTGCAAAGATTGCACAACACAAGAGACAAGCAAAAACAAATAATATATTCAAAATAGAGAAAATAAGGTCAAAGGTAGAAAGGCTCTGCATCAAAAAGAGATAAGCAAAATCAAACATTTTTACACTATAGTAGTTGAACTAGCCGGGGCTAGGAAGACCACTAAGGAGATCAAAAACATTATATACCACTTTATACAATATAAATTCAAATCCTTATGATTGCTCTAGTGCTAGTAACAGCATGGATTCCAAGTTCCTTGTACCAAAGATAGATTAGACGACAAGTTGGAATAAGAGTGAAGAATAGTAAGAGCTCTTTGTAGATCTTAGGGCATAGTTAGATCTTGGAGGTTTTTGGAATAGTAATAGCTCATGGTATTTTTTGAAATAGTAGGTGCATAATTTCTTAGGATGTAGCTCGTTCTAGGAGGTTTATGGAATAGTAAGAGCTGTTGGAAGTTTTTTGAAATAGCAAGAGCTCTTGGAAGCATCATGGTATAATAGCTTGATCTTATATGTAGACTAATGATTATATATACTTTTTTTTTACATTACATTTAAAAAATTCCATGTAATGTAATTTTAATCTTTTCTCTCCATGTCCTTCCCAATTCATCTTTTGTATCACATGTTTTCTCCCCCTCATATGCAACATATAACATCAACATGACTGCACATTTATATTACAAACATTAGATCATGCTTAAAAAGTTCAAGTCAAAACAAAACAAGCCTAGTTCCACAATGAACCCTATGCAAACAAGATTTTCCCATCTAAATCTACTTTGGTTAATCCAAGCTTCCACGGTTTATACAAATTTCATGAATAGGTTTGCATGGTTTGCAAGATCTAGAATAGGTTTGCAAGGTTTGCAAGATATAGATCTAGACCTCCTCTCTTGCTCATTATCTTGGGCTCATAGAATGCTTGCCCTAAAAGATCATAACATCAAAACTATAATCACTCAATCTACTTGTGGTCCACTCTTTCTCTTAAAAATGTATAGCAAGAAGAGTGGAGCCATCTAGAGAGCTACAAGAAGCTAAAATAATTATGTATATTAAGTACAAAGTATGGCCATTGGTCCAAACCTATGAGGATGTATAGTTCCATTAGGATGGTTCCTACCAATAAGGTAGCACATTGTTGTCCATGAAAAGTATATCTTGGATAGATAAACCAATGATGTGAATGTTCTATAGGATCTAACCATGAAACCTTTGTACTCATCAAACTATCCATTGCTCTCACAAAGACATGCCATCAACATGCTTTGAGTTCTACTTCCATGGATAGTAGACCATGCTCCTACATAGAATGTAATAGAACTTCTACCTCATGCTTTGGACCACATGTTCATATGATCACTTGAAATTATGTGATACAACACTCCGTAAACTCTCTCATGCCCAATTGCAAGACATACCATAAAGTACTACTCTCGGAGTCTAAACTATCCATCAATGATTTTATTATCCTAATCTTATCTTATCCTAAACATTTGCATATTGATTAGGCCCTATACATATCAAGGGAGATATCAGACTATGCCTAATCTACCCAAGTCCGTGTACAAAACCAAGGGCTCACCTCTTCAAGTATATATAAGTTTGAGTGCAGTTCTATTCCAAGGGAACTCATCCTCAACTCTTTACAACTTTGAGTGCCACTCAACTCTAAGGACACTCTTCTAAAATACATGTAACATTGATTGCATGCATGCATGACTACCTTACTTAGAGTGCTTGACTATTATATAACGCTAAGTACCTAATCCTTTCTAAAAGTTCCATGTCTAATTGAAGGATTTCCTTTTGGAGGAGTGCCTTGGATTAGAACTACAATGGGTGTAGAGCTTTGTTCACCTCTTAGGTAATTAATTGATCTGTGGGCTTGATACCTAGAAATTTCTAACAAGAGGGTCTGGCATACTTCATTAAAATTGTTATCCAAATACTCCTTCAAGTGCAAGGTTAGGTTGTTCCTACATTCCTCCTTGTAGGCCTGATTCTACAATTGTTGGACTTGCATCTTCAATTCATGTTGTTAAATCCTCAATGCCCACACTCTCCGTCTTCTTAGCATCTCCATGAACAAAGCCTAGGTTTCTTCTACTTGGTGTAGTACCTTCACTTGATTGTCCTACTCCATTTGGCCTTCTATTCCTCTAGCACTTGATTGCTTTCTGCATGCTTCACTTGTTTTGTTGCTACCTCCTTGCCAGGAGATTCCAATTGAATTGCCACTCTTGTGTGGTACTCATGCATCTACAACTCTAGCATCAACATTCAATCATGTTTGGAGATTGGAAGGCACTCTAAGTGTTGTTTTATTCTTGGCACTTGCTACAAAGTTGGTCTTTGGCTTCCTTCTTACATTGCTCAAACTAGAGGTGGAGTGCTTTCCAATCTCACTTGAACTTCTTGGTCTTGTATGCCTAATTTTCTCATTTGTTCTCAATTGTGGCACTTCTCTTCTTTAGCTCTTGGTTCACATGCATCTAAGCACTTACCTTCCTTGCCTTGTATAGGTCTCTAGCCTTCATCACCTCCTTCTTCACCAGTACTCTTTGGCCTTCTAAGTGTAGATATGATTGTGCATGGCCTTGATCAGCATGATGTAGTCCAACACATCAAGGCACTTGGCGTGGTACTAGAGCATTAGTCCTTCCAACAAGTGTTGGGCAAGATCCATTGAGTGGATTATGAGGTTCATACCATCCTACATCTGCAATGACTTAGATGTTGTAGGTACCTCCTTTACTTTGATCTGCAATTCCGGTGTAGCCTCAAGAAGATTAGTTAAAATGTCAACTTCCTCCTCTTCTTTGGCATTGTTGGTGATGCAATCTTCCTCTTTTGTTTGATCATCAGCCGCTTCTTCTACTCTTGGCCAAAGTATCTAGTTCTTTGAGCAATCGGCCTGATCTTGCACTTCTATTGCAACTTCTTATTCTGGAATTCTGGGGCTCAAAGGTGCCAACTTAGGCACTACCTCTTCTTCTTTAATTTTTTCTTCTTAATCTATAGGGCCCTCGCCCATGTCTTGGTCTTGCACTTGGGGTATCTTAGTAAGACTAATTACCTTCCCAAGTCTCTCCTTCTTCTTCATTATCTCTCGAGGTGGAGGTCAATCTTTGTAAAGTGAAGGACCCTACTCATCTTCATTAGCTTTAGTGTCCTTAGCTTCATCTTCCAAAGAGGACACTTCAATAGTGTGGGTACTTGCTTTCAACTTCTTGGCGGGAGGAAGAAGTTGCTCCTTTGGGGTATTATTCTTCCTCTTTGGAGCCTTGGGCAAGACCAACTCTTCATCTATAGATACAAATTGGCCCATCTCTGCAAACTTGGCATCTGCCAATTGATCCTTGGTAATTTGGGCAGGTCCTTCAAGTTGTTCCTCAAAATAACCTGCAAAATGGTAGTGGGTAGGGGACTTCTTCTTCTCTTCCTTGCTTAAGAGGTTCATCTCCATGTAGCAATGCACTGCAAGGAGACCAAGATAAGTGGCTCCTCCTTTGACTTTGAAATCTTTGTGTAGGAGCTTGCACTACTTATCAAACATGTTTCTTGGTCCATAGGCTTTGTTGCATACATATAATCAAAGAAAAATGCCTGGCCATTATCAAATAGGAAGTTCATTTTTTTTGAAGAGTTTTATAATTGCCTCTACAATGGCTCTTTTGGTAGGGTCCTTGTAACTTGCTACACTCTATCCATTATTCTTGGAGCACTTACTATTGAAGTTGCTTTTAACTTTGGGGGTCAACTCCTTATCTACAATTTTGTTATCTATAATCATGGCTCTTACAACCCCATCATCCAGCCCAAGTACCATTTGCCAATGGTCCTTGATCTAGTTCCATGGATTACCTCACATTCTCCTTGAAGTTTTCTCTCTCTTTCCTCTCATTTCATGAATCATATGGAAGTATGGAATTATATGGATTTCATGAATCATATAGTTTGATAACTCCTAGTTCCAAAGTAGGAATCCCAAGTGCTTGCTTCTAATTACAGCCATCTTGTAGTACAAAACCCATTTGTTCATAGCAAGGGATCTAAGGATAGCCTCAAGAGCTTTCTTAATAGTTTTGGGAGTGACCACCATGATTCTTGCACACAAAGGATACCCCAAGCTATTGTTTTACTACACTAAGTACCTCTTTGCATGCCAAGTACCCAAGATCACACCAATTGCTACTCTAAAAACAACTCTAAGAACTTACTACTTTACATGATTTTAAATTCAGTATTGGATTAGCTAAGAAGACAAGTTGGAGTACAAAAAGTGCCACTATAGGCCAAGCACTTCAATTTATACACCCCAATCTTGGTCATTCTTTAGCATTATGGTGGTTATAAAGCAAATAGACACTTTCCATTACAAAGGTCTTGCATGTTGCCCTCAAGCAAAATCACCCCCTTCCATGTGCAAGAAAATCCATTTGGCAACCACTTTCTCCCGCACCACACTTGTCCGCTGAGTGCCAATGGTCATCTTAAAGGTAATGATCCATGGCAGCAAGTGCCATTAGAGGTAAGTTGCATTGGTGGCACTTGGTACTCGGGCATGTATGCCTCACCTATTGGCACTCCAAGTGCTTTAACTCTTGCAAGCACTTTGAATAGTCCCCCAACATTTTGGGTGTTGTTCCATTCTTAGGAACTTGAGGTCATTCTACACCTCTTCAAGTGCTTCTCATCTCTTGTGTGACAAAACTTTGCTTCCCACCCTAATACTTGGCCATGGAGCTCATGTGATCTCTAAATGCCTTCTTCTTGTCAATACACAAGATTATCTTACGCCACTCTAAGTATTTGAACATCTTGTAAGTACTCAAGATTATCCAACATCACTTTGAGTGCTTCTACCATTCTAGTTTGCAAGAGTCACTCCTTTGAGTACCTCTCCATTGAGGCATTTTGCCCAACAATCTTATCATTCTTTGTGGTTCTCTTAGCACATAAGCCTAATATGATCAATAAAAGAAAATTTTGAAGAAATGGAAATGCAAGAAATTTTCATTGATGTTTATAAGTATTTCTTATGCTTTGCTCATGTGCTCATGCTAAGGATGTTTGGCTTGATGAGAAGTTTTATAGAGAGAGTTTTATATTTCTATAGGATTGTTAGAGGAGTCACATAGAGCTTATGAGAAGCTTGAGAGTATGTACATTCAAGTAGGTGTGTAGACTTAGACGGACTGTGTAGAGGTTTCACTCACCATACTCAGACCAACCATATAGAGAGTGAGGCTTAGCTTATTGATATAGTCACATGCTACATAGACCAAGCCACATATAGATGGAGGGCCAAGTATGATTGAGCAAGATATGGATATTATAGCTTGGAGACCCTATTCCTTTCATGATCTTGCACTCCCACCCCACTTGGCATGTTCATTTGAGAAGATAGGATGGCTTGAGGCAAGGAAGATGACACTAGAGAGCAAGATTGTGAGACTTACTCAATTGCAAGAGACCATGATGGGAGCAAGATAGTTCATTCCTCTCATAGTGTATGCTCATGAGAGGAGGAAGAAGATTCTAGTTTTGGATGTTGGTTGTCTTGAAGACATTATGTGTTGTACCAGTCTTCTTAACACCCAATGGAGAGCCTCTATGGAGATATTAGGATGGTTGCCTTTCTAAGCAAGACTACATTGCATATGTACCACAGCCCGGAGTTAGAGAGTTTGTGGAGTAATGTTGTACATGGTTTGATATTATCATTTGGGCCGATAGCACAAGGGTGGAGGGTGAGAAGCTACTTTGGTTCATGGGAGATGAGGGGTTTCCTTTGGGAGTCCACACATAGGAGCACCTTATGGCCTTGCTTGATGTAGAGGATGCGTACTTGGACATTGGGAGATGTTTCACACATAGACCATATTGTGCATTTATTGCCCTAGATCTATCACTATGTGATATTTTGATAATTGATATTACATCCCTTCCTTATTGTAGGATCCATCCCCCTCCATTTACTCCTTTCTTGATAGGCAGAGCACACTCCACTTTGTTAGTAGAGGACTCCTTGAGAGCTCCACTAGATAGATTTAGAGTAGACACACGCTCAACTATTGATTTCATGGCAGAGGAGTGGACTTTTGGTCATGTTAGAGTGTATAAGATGGATCCATATGATAGTTTATGGTGTCCTTTACGGACCTCCATATGCATCTTGGGTCTATAGGCAGCTTGAGGAGGCATTAGCACATAGTAGATATTGGCTATGCTTGGGATACATGATAGCTTATGATCCTATCACATTGAGTGTTGTGATCACATGTATATAGTTAATTTTCTCATTATTTTTTCTTATTTCATATTTATGTATTATATATTCTATATATAATATATTATATATATTATAAATCATATAAATAATTGAAATATGGTATAATATTAAGATGAATTGTGTATTATATATAAGGCTCCCACTCTCATATTTTGAATTTATAAACTAATCATTGTATATTGTCACCACACTATATAAACTATACATTTATATCTGGTAAAATGTATAGATAATGGAGATCCTAAACAACCATCCTTGAACTTCCATTTTACTCTCAAAATATATATACTTGCAAGACCTCTTTGAAATTTGCTAATATAATTAGTAAATATAATATAATTGAGATCTTGAACTATCATCCTTGAACTTTCATTTTACTCTCACATCTATATACACCTTGAAAGATCTCTTTGAAATTTACTAATATAATTTTCTTCTAACATGTTACTCCATTCTCACCAAGAATTTAAAACTTTTAATCCAATCAAGCTACTACTAACATTTCAAATCTCATCATAATTATTTATAACATAATCGAATCCCATCAAAAATTTTATAATATAATTCATCTTATAATTAATCTTACATTAAAATTTTTTATTGTACATATATTATATTCTACATGTACAATAAAAAAAAAAATTTTGATATACTAAATCATTTATATTTATCTTATCCGCTACCTCTTAAACAAAGGCCTATACCCCCAAATGGAAACCTTTATTGGAATGCTCTCTAACCCAAACAAACCATTAAATCCCTATGCCCCCAAACAAAACCTTATAGGAATGTACTCCAACACAAACAAAATCCCACTACACCGCACCTTGAAAAGGAGAGATGTGCCAAGCATAATGCGGAGATAAGGAGAGCACATGTTGAGGTAAGAACTCTTATGCTTGTGATAGATTAACGGAGGAAGGAGTACCATAAAGACAGAGCCCTGAGATAAGGAGATCACAAGGATGAAGGAAGACCTTGAAAAAGTGCAACTTCAGGCAATACACTAAGTACTTCAAGGTGAAGCATGGAAGGCATATTGTTCCATAAGTTATTTCATAAGGATTCTCTAGTTGGATACTCCTCACCACTAGTAGTACACATCTGGTCCTCCACTGCTCCCAAAACTAGATCCCATATGCCCATAGCATGGCAAACTGTTCCATACTGAGTCTTGCCCGTAGCATTACATGTCAAATGATTGCTGCTCTTGCAATGAGGAGGGCAAGGTCAAAGCAGTAGATTTGTTCTACCAAGATGAAGACCAACATTTCTTGTTGCAATCTCATGAAAGTAGCAAATGTCTTCTTCTTGAGTCAGATTTGGTCAATATAAGAAGAGATACCAAGCCAAGCGCTTCCAAACAAACCCCAACCACATTCCATCCCCACCCTGACCCAAAAAAACCCCACCAAAATGCACTTACACCCAAAGGAACCTTGACTAAAATGGAGACCAACCTAAACAAACCCCAACAAAACCAACCAAACCGGGCCAAAACCAACCAACTCCTAAAGCAACACCCCAAGACGTGCATTAAACTCTTCAAGGTCCAAACCCCTATTCAACACCTTACACTCTTTGGGATCCAAGATCCATGGCAAACTCGTGTCCAATACCCTAAACATGAGTTTTGCTAAATTTGTTGATTGGACCCCAAAGTTTTGGTTGTACCATAACTACCGAATGCTCTATTATTCAAGCATCCCATTGCACCCAAAAAAAACCCCCCAGAATGTGCTATGTACCATAATTCAAACCTTTTTTCAACGTATGAATCTCAAAGGCACCCAATGGTTTATTTAAAATTGCTTGGTTTTTTGTGGTATATTTTGATCTATATTCCACATATGGTAATATCCATATTTTGCATAGCTAAACTAGTCATAGAATTAAAACATCTCAATGTAACATGTAATAGAGTTTAACACATTTCAATAGTTGTAAATACCAAGCAAGATGAGAAAATGGTGATAACACAATACATGTAAATAGTAAGATGAAAACTTTGGTGTAAAAACTAATTTGAGATCAAATATCTTATTTGAACCATCAAAAGTGTAACTTTACAATTCTTTTCCTCTTGAAAATTAGTGCAACTAAGCATTCCTATTCAAGTCATAAATACAAATTACAAGTGTCTATATTCCCAAAAGCTAGAAGGGCAATCGGTATCATTTGAATCCAACAAGGCGTAGTCATCTGGCATCAAAGATTTGGGGCCCAATAGAGGAGTAGTCTAGCAATGAAAATTTTGGATCATGCACAAAGCTTCCATACATCCCATTAGGAGTGCCGTTTACTACCCCTAGCATATTCAAAATTTTCTTAATTTCATCAGCTCATTTCCAGCTTGAGCTAGTCCAATTGTCATCAAATGCAATTGCTTTGATTTATAACTACTTTTCTTAATTGTTGATCTTTCAACTTTTGATCTTATCTTCTCCAAATATACTTTTTGCTCAAGCTCTACTTTCACTTGCATCTTCTCCACCTTCCTTACTTGCTTTGCTTTGCTTTGCTTTGCTTCTATTAACATACTTTTTGCTCAAGGTTTGCTTTCATTTGCATCTTCTCCATCTTCCGTACTTGTTTTGCTTCTATTTCATTTGCTTCCACTCACATCTTCTCCATCTTCTGAACTTGCTGTACCTCTATTTCAACCAACTTGCAAGTGACTCACTTTGGAGCTTTGACTGATTTGATATATCTTGGGAAAAAAAATGATTTTTGTGTATAAAGTCTTTTTGTCTTCCTTGATTTGCCCTCTTGCTCTTTGTCACCCGCCTCCTCTACCTCTCTTGCACCCAACATCTCATTTTGCATAGCCTTCTCTTTTGGAGTAGTTTCATATACATGCACGTTCTCCTCATTCAAAACTGACGTATAACATGATTAGGGATAAACATGAAGATAATTAGAATGCAATCGGGATGGGGCAGGACTAAATGCTTTGGAGTGTGGAGACAAATGCTTGTATGGTGAGGGGGTGGCCACATGGAATCTACTCTCATCCCTTGCAAAATCACCTCCATTTTCATCTTGCCCAATTAGTTTGGTGCATGGAATTACACAAGGAATGGTAAATGATTATGCACTAGTTTCGGATGACAGCGGAGTTCACTCTACCCAATACTCATCTTCTAGAAATAAGCTTCTCATTTCTTGCTCAGAGCCTGGTGTTGCACAAATATTCATGGAGTTTTCAACTCCCATTCCCATGCTTACAAGGGCCAGGTGAGATATGTTTGCTCTCCTCCAAAACACCCCGTCCATTCTCTTGTCATGGGGCAAATATGATTCACTTTATCATTGATCATTCTCCACCCTCGTTTTAGCTCTTTCTTTGTCAAACCTTCTCTTATACACTTATTCTTCCAAGCTCAAGCATTCTTGTATGGACCCATGTACTTCACTCATTTCTTGTAAACCCTTTTGCTTCTCATTGACTTAGGGAATCCTTTCTTGAGTTGCACAAGATAAGAGGCTATATAGCTAAAGGCGGTGCTCTAATGTACTTGCCTCTTGCTATTATTACCTTTGTGAATCTACTTTAAATGTTTGGGGTGATCTTAATAATCTGAGATTTGAGCATAATGAGTAGAGCTCATTCTAAATTGGTCATCCTTCCTTTTCCTTTGGTTCTATTATTTGCTTCTCCTCTTGCACTATCTTAGGTGCGGAGGAAAGCATCTCCCGTAGATTTTGACAACTAAGTTTCTTTGATGTCTCCAGATCATTTTGGAGCCAAGGAGAAACCACTTAGGATATGCAAAGTTGTTCCGCCTCAACCTCAATGTGTGTGGATATTTCCTCCATACTCACTCTAATTCTAAACTGCATCGATCAACACACAAACAGTTGGACTGAAGAATTTTTTGAGATCACAAATTTTTCTCCTCCAGGCTGCACACATTCCTTCGTCCTTCTTTTGGATTTCAAATTCGTGTTCGTCCAAGTGTTTAGCTGTATCAACCCAACC
The DNA here is from genome assembly GCA_948567375.1 of Lunularia cruciata. Classification (NCBI taxonomy): domain Eukaryota; kingdom Viridiplantae; phylum Streptophyta; class Marchantiopsida; order Lunulariales; family Lunulariaceae; genus Lunularia; species Lunularia cruciata. The sequence continues at coordinate 3,212,983 of OX419757.1, read as the reverse complement.
CCATGCAATGAAAGTGAAATCTAGTACCACGTAACTTTCAAATCCGTCACTACTTGGTGAATGCATTGTTCAAATCTTGCGCCCGATTTAAATCCTTCTAATGACAGTTCAATCCGTTCACGAGGATTCTCTCTATGTGACACGTACATGATACACATGGAAAGTTTTTCGCCATCCTTAGTGCTTAATACGTACCCATCTAGTTGTTTGCCACAATGTTTTTGAACTAATCTCACCCGTGATATCTGCTAATTCCACCCATAAACCATCCGCAAAATGTGCAGAAGGAGATCTTGAGACATCCCGGAAATCAGTACCCTACTTGTTAACTTCTTTACGGACGTCTCACGTGAAGGGACTATAAGCTTAATCGAGTACCAAAAACACCTATAAGGGGAATGCTAGAATGCAGTAACTTTTGAATTTGAAACGCCCTAATGGAACTCCGGCGCTCCGCCCGTTGCGTGGAACGGGAAGGAAAGGAAAGAAGGGGAAGACAGGCAGCATGCTGTCTGTATTGACCACGAAGAGCGCAGAACAGCCGGTGCCTTAGCTGGGAGTCCACGCAGGCCACTCACCGGTTGCCGGCCGGCGGTGTTGCCGGTGGCTCGTGCTGCGACGAAGTCTGTCTGTCTGTCTGTCTGTCTCTCGACCGGAAGAAGCTGAGCTCGCTGGAGGCGACTACCTACGCAGTCTCCAGCTGTGCGACGCGCCTCTTGACAGTGTCAAACTGGTTGCAATTTTAACTTAATTTGATCTTAATTTCATTTCAATTTCAGGAGAATTTCATTTTCCCACGTTCTCTGTTCGGGTTCCAGAGTATTTCGGAAACGGAGAGTGCCTCTACAGTACATTCGAATTCGAGTGAACTCAAAAGCTTGTCACCCATTCTGACTCTTTCGGTGTTTCGTGCTTTACTTCATTCTGTTTCAGGCAAGTAAACTCAGATTATTCATAGATTGATCCAAAGGAGACTGCTCCCGCGTCTGTGAGTCAAATTCAATGTTTGTTATTTCAGATCTCAAGCATCTGGAGCTCGTATGTTGTGTGATAGGATAATACTCATGTTAGAGTTCTCTGGAGTTTCCTACGCACTTTATTCTGAGATTGAAGTTCTCAGGAATTTATAGCTATCTACTCATGAAGCAGAAGTGATCCCTTCTCCCTCCTTTGACACTTTGGGGAACTCGTTCTTTGTGAAACACACGAAACGTCCTGGGTCCTGTAACTACGGTGATAGTGATTCATCAGAGTTCTTCTAAGACGATTTGCGAAGACACCTTCAGCTCACTTTGATTCACACCTACAAGTAGAGCTGCTGAGATGGTACCAAAACAAACTTTCCTGCAAGTTTTCATGTAAATAGTGTGAGGAACTTAGAGAAAAGTACTCGCACTTAGGCACTTCTCTGGACTATAGCAATTCGAACTCTTGCATGCACTTTGTTTGCTTCTTCTGTCATGACTCGGGGCAATTTACTAGTAGCCCGTCACTTGATCGAAAACCTGACTCTTGAGATGAGGCTTATTGGAAAGGTGCTTCCTGTTCTCCAGGGAAGCACTATCAAATGAGGGTTAAATCCAAACTTCTCAAAGTCTCAGGAATTGCCACTCGAGGTCATGCTTTTCAGCAGCCCAGATGCAAATCAAGCATAGTATATTGGTATAGTGGAAGAATCTGCTTGTAGTTGTGATTGCTGAGGCGCAAACTGAATAGAAAAGAGTATCCTTGACGTGTGCGATTAGAATTGTAAGTTGGTCTGTTGGGTGAATTGCTGACTGATAGTTTTCTCTGGTCTACACGTTTTACTCTTTGAGTTGAGGTAAGGCTGGCGTCCATCATAATTGGGGGCGGGGTAGAGCTTTCTTAGGGGCAGCGTAAATCCTGAAGAAGCTTATGATTTCATTAGTAGGTTCACGATAAGCAAGAAGGATCCAGCAAAAACATGGAATCGAGATCAGCTAAACCAACCTAGTGAAAACTTCCAGTCCGGAGGACCTGTTCTCCTGTCGGTAAGTTGATCTTCACATAGTCACTTAAGAGGTATGTTCTGTGACTTCGCAAGATATGGATTCTTTTGTTTACTTCGCACCTATTTTGCCTCCTTACTGGCGATGACTCGATTTTTAGAGCAATCATTACTTTTCTGAAAGGATCAATTTGGATGCAGGATTACGGAGCTGAATTTTTAAGCAGACAGCCATCGATCATGGGGTACAGGGGCGTGTGCGGAGTGTTACAAGAGAGTTGTGACAATTCTTGGAGATACGAAGCCTCAGATAATTGAACGCTTGGATCTTGTGCATTGTACTATTGACTTCAAAGGACGGAAAGGCTTGGCAAAAGAAAGAACTCAAAAATATCTGATCTGGCAGTAAAGTGAGGATTAAGTGCTGTAGTGCCGTGATACTTGGAAGAAGAAAGAGACTGTAGATTCAGGATTATGCTTCAAAAAGAGAAAAGCCGACCGCATAGCAAACACGAAGGATGGGAAGACCCAATCGAGCCCTACAAGGGAGAGACAAAAGAGGTAAAATGGGGCTATGCCCCAATAGTATCGACATGAGATGCAGATCTCTCAAACGGGTTTCTGCCCAAATCATGCTTCAAATAGACTACGACAAAATTTGAAACTTTCACCGTGCAAGCTTTCATCGTTCTCTTGATGAACTAACAAGAAAAGGTATTCGACTGGACTAGAAGTTGGGCTTGTGAAGGTGCGCGCCTCAAACAGACTCTGTGCACCAATTGAAACTTCTGAAGACATGTACTCGAAACTCGCACTCCTGAACTTTTTCTACATAAAAAATTTGGTTTCTTCAATACCTTGGTTTTTGTGGTGAACCATTCTCTAAATGCCTATTCCCTGGAATCTTCGGTATTCTAGATTTAGATTTTGCACCCAGCCATGCTGGAAATCTGCCTTGCATTAGTTCGTGTAGTCTAAAGTAAATATCGTAGCTGACCGCTATGTCACTGGTGGAACGCGCCAGTTCTTAACCAAGTTTCCCTCAGCTGCCCCGTCCATTCCTTGCTCAAGCTGTGAGCGTTCTCAGAACCTGGAACAGTACACTTCTTTCCGGAATCTCTGTCTTTAAAGGACTTCTCTTCAAAGGAAGCCGATCACGTACGAAATGTAGGGGGAAACCTATCCAATTTCAAAAAGACAGCAAATGGGATACTTTTCGAATCGGAGGAAGTAGTAGGTTCACGTAACTAGACTCTTAGACTCTTAGACTCTTAAACTGTCAAATTAGCCAGAGATCTAACTCAAGCTCATTCATCAGACTTGATGCACTAGCAGGATATGCCCTATAATTATTAAGGGTTTGGGAGTAGATATGAGGCCATCCAACCACTTACACTTTAATTCTACTGTGCAGAAAAGAATTGGGAGTCTCAAGTTCTGGAAACATGAAAACTCTAGTCCTTGTCTCGAGCACCATCCAGTTCATTGGACCCGAGAAACTCGACCATCTACAAGTAGTAAGAACAAAGAGCACCTAAGAGCTCCAAACAAACTGAAGACATTACATGCCTTCAACTCAATACCACAATATTAAGACAATCAGTCACGAGCCCGACGTGCAAGAAACCCCACAGAAAAGGTCAATGCATATCTTTCATTCTTCAGCAGTGTACAGTTGCAATTCGCAATCTCCAAAGCATATTCACATGGGTTTATAATTATTGTATTGAGTTGGCGACAGGAACTTCCCCAGGCAAAGGGGCTAATTCGTTCCTGGCGAATCTTTCTACATCATAAAAGCTGGCTCGTACTACTCTTCCTCCAAAAAATCGTCCATCGAGATCCACCAAAGCCTTGGTGGCTTGCTCCGCCCGTTCAAATTGCACAAAAATTCTAACAGCCTCTGTCACTGGAAAATCAGGTTCTGTGATCTCGAAAATAAGTACGCGGGTGACAGTTCCATATTTTGTGCATTCGGAAGCTACCTCGTCTTCTAACTCGCCATCCACTTCACCAGGGCCCACCTGGAATCAACAAAAGCCAGCAGAAGCAAGGGCTCAATTCTCATGTGCAGTGATGCTTATTCGAGACAGAGTCTGCTACAACGGCGCTATAAGATGTGGACGTCCGCAGGTTCACCATTGGACTTGATTTGATTCGGACCATTTAATGAAAATTCTTGCGTGAAATACTTTCTCCATTGTAGTCTCTGTGGATATGACGTACTGTGGCGACTCTAACGCTTGGTATATGTCCATCCGTGATTCAATTCTCGTCAAACAGATTCTCTAGTGGTGCAGAATTTAGTAACCATAATCCCGGAATCATTTCAGTTGTCTGTCTACTTCTCATGAAGTAGACGGACGGTAGTCGGTGCTATCATGCAATTCTCAAATCTAGACTTCCGACTTGGCTACTTTACAGGAAACTCTTTCGACATTTGTTCAGAGCACTACTACTACTTTGGGTATTCTACAGAGGTTTTACTGGTGGATAGCCGTACGTTGAGTTCACTTTATTCAAAGAGTATCCATAAATCTGGAAAGACCTCGAAGCAGTGGCGACTATGATCACTTTGGAACATTTGAGGAAAAGTTCCACCACGCAACTATCTTCCGGATACAAGGGAAATTTTCACAAAGGTGTTGCAACTCACCATATTCCGTAGCAGAACCACCCGTGTCGGGGGTCCAGAAATAGAAACCCCAACTTTAGGCTTCTTATCTTGTTGCTGCATCTGCTGCTGCTGCTGCTGTTGAGCTTTGGCCTCACCGGCATTGACTATAACGCCTGCACGCTTATCAGTCTTACGAGCCATGAGGGGAGTTGTGATACCCTGTTCCTGCTTGCCTAGTCCTTGTCCCTCCTTCCACCCCATTCTGGCCATCATTCTCTGGGCGGCAGTCATTTGGCCTCCAGCCCCTACTCCTAACCCACCTGTGTTAGCTTTCCCCATGCTAAACCCTTCGGCATTGCGTGGAGGGGATGGGGACCTAGGCCTTGCGGGACTAGCATCCGCAGCGCTGCCTCCTCCTCCTCCTCCTCCACCTCCACCACGAGCTGCAGCAGATGCTGCACTCAGCATTGCTCTCCTCTTCCACGCCTCCTCCCCACTTATGTGAAGTGCTGCAGCCCTTTCTGGACCAGTCTCCTTCTCCCTCTCAATTTCCCTCTCCCTCTCGATTTCCCGCTGCCGTTGCACCTCTCTTTCTCTCTCGCTCTCCCTTTCCTCCTCCTCTACTCTCCTCCTCTCCACTTCTCTTCTCATCTCCTCCTCCATCTTCCGTCTTCTTCGCTCCCTACAATATTCATCGTAATCATTCGGCCTGGCAGGATCATACTCCTCCAGAACTGCAGCGCTGGCTCCAACAAGAGCTGGTTGTGCCGGTGGTGATGGAGGCCTGAACTCCCTCTCAACATCCACTGCACTTACAACCATAGGACTCGCATTCCCGTCCAACACCCATCTTCCTACTTTACTTTGTGGTGTCCCAATCACAGCACTGGAAGCTGGCACTGCAGCTTTAGGTTTCGACGCCGATTGATTCCTCAAAACAGAAGGGGGTGGAGCAAAAAGAGAGGGTTTTCTCACAGTAGGAGGAGCCATTTTAGCACTCGTACCCGACCACATGGAAGATCCTCCTCCTCCTCCTCCATCTTCGTCAGCCGAGGAAGGGGGCGGCAAGTCCCCATACAAACCCCCCAGCATTTCCACGCGTAAATCAAACTTCCAATTTCTTCAATCTCCACCTATTTCTCCTCCTCCTAGTGGTAAACCCTCTTTCCTCAAAACACAGAGCGAAATATTCTCCCCTTCGACATCTTTCCTCTCTCAGGCGCCATTTGATCCCTACCAAATTAATCAATTAAATAATCCCGTATCTCAACACAAACACCAGAAATTTCTTCCACCAATATCAGGCAAATTTTGTACACAAAGAAAATCTCCAGAGCTGAGTCCGCAAACCCAACTTTCTCAAACTTGCACTTGATCGGCAAATCAATTCTAAGGCACAACTCCAAGCAGCTCACAGCATAGAGCTACGAAAAGGTGGCATCGGAGTCCTCTCGACAAAAACCTAAGTGAAGAAAGCAAGAATTTAGGGCTGGAGTCTCTGCCACAGACAACGACCATAGCTCGTGGTGTTACAGTTCAAATGTCTCCGAGAGTTGAATCGGAAGTTTCATTCCTCTGCCACCTTAGTTCACCATCGAATGGATCAAAGTTGCCTTCTTTCTGTCCGTCCCAAATTTTGTCCATTACGGTAAAAGATGAAATTTGCTTACCTCCGTTCATCCGCTAACGGTATTTGTGGTTTCCTTCCGTTCAAAGCCGAGTAGGGACAATCCAAATACCTCCGCCAGGGAGCCAAATTTTGAAACTTAAAATTTGATGATAGTATTAGCTTTTAAATGGTAATGAAAGGTCATAAATAAACGGACCAAAATTGGAGAACTGGTTACGCTGCGAAGCGATGACTTGATGAATTAAAATAAAGATTAAAATTACCTTTAAGAATATGAAGAAGTAAGTAAGCCTTAAGAAGTTGGGCGTTTGTAGAAAGACGGTCGAATTTGTCTAGAGCCATGATGAGGGGGGCTATAATCGAGCAGAGAAACCAGAGGTAGGAATTTGGAAAAGATACTTTGGTAGTTTTCGGTGCTTGAATATTGAAGCATCTAATCGTTGCTGTAAGAAATAAAAAGGAATTATACTCATATAGACTCGAATGTCTTTTAGCTTAATTTAATTATTTAATCAATTAAATTTGTTGCATTAATTTTTATTTTTTCTTTAAGTGTTAGTGGAGTAAGCTGCTAAACTTGAATGTGCATGGGATATAAAATCAGTGATGAGATGGATTGAAAGATAATACAAGGATAAAGGTCATTCACAACGGATTCATCTTGAAATGTTTAATACTGTTGAAATTAAAATTAGTAGAAGGAATAGTAGTGACTCATACGAGAATATGGAGTATTATTTCCTCTAGGACACCTTGAAGTCTATGCAATCACAACTAGTTTGTTATCTCTTATTTCCTTTTAAATGTAGTCTTGTATGGTGGTTCTTAATTAAGCCTTTCTCCTATATATAATGAACATCTCTCTTAGATCTTTCATAATCTTTAATTTTGAATTTAATCCAAATGCAATTATTATGAGTAATGATTTTTTATCTAAAGTTAATCTTAGATTGATCTCCAAGGTCTTCTTAGATCTCCCATCTTTTGGTGTTTTTTCTCTATGAAATGCTATTGTGAGTACTTGATCTTTTAAATATAGCTCATTTATAACCAAAGCTACTAACTAGTATTATCATCCATGGCCAAATGTATGAGGCTTCTTCACACCCAACATGAACATAGATCAAATAGGAAATAGGTAAGAAAAAAAAGGATCAAAGGAGCTAAGCTTATATAAATCAAATAGAATATAGTGCTAAAAATAGATCAAAGGAGCAAGCATCTTTGACTACCTTAGACATTGGTATCTTTGACTTATTATGTGATGCTCTAGAATATATAGCACATACATTTATTATTGTTGGTAAAATCAAAAGCCTCCTTGGATTATAGGATCTTTGTAAAAGACCGAAACCGAGGAGAGAAATAGGAGAATGGAAACTCACATTGGGACACTTGAATGAAGGAAAACTCCGAATGCCTAGCATGAGCTTCGACTTGGGTATTTATAGGTAGCATACAAGACCCTTGAAGCTTCTCAAGAAGCTTCCTTGAGCCGCTTTCTTGGAGTGCAAGCCAAGTTAACAAGGAAGCTTCTCAAGAAGCTTCTTTCTAGAAGCCGCATACTTGGCATGCAAGCTAAGCTAGTTAAAAGCTTCTAGAAGCTTCCTTCTAGAAGCTACCTGCTTAGGGCGCAAGTTAACTAGTTGGGAAGCTTCCCAAGAAGCTTCTTATAACTTCTAGAATATTCTAGGCTATTTTGTCTTATTCTCTACTTTGTAAGCCCGATTAACTTCGTCGCTAAACTCCATATTGTTACATATTCCCCCGCCGCTAGTTGGTGACGTCCTCGTCGCCAGTGAAGCTTCAAATTCCTTGATAGCCGTCTGTGCATTCTGGAGGTGGGAAAGAGGTTCCCATGTGGCATCATGAAGGAGATACCCTTTCCAAAGGACCTTGTACTCCGTATGTTGGTGACGGCCTTGTTGAATATGGCGACGTGCAAGGATACGATCAACTTCGTACTCCTCATGATCATTGATAGGGATAGGCAAAGGTGGAGGTTGGGCTCGAGAGGAAAATGAAGAGGGGTTAGGAACAAAGGGTTTCAACTTGGAAACATGAAAGACATGATGGATACGCATGTGACAAGGCAAGGCAAGTCGATAAGCAACAGGAGAGACAATGTCGGTGATATCAAAGGGTCCTATCCAATTAGGAGCAAGTTTACAAACTTGGGTATCAAGTGGGAGAGGGAGGTTACTAGAAGATAGCATGACTTTATTGCCAACTTCAAAGGTGAGATCACGACGATGGTGGTCCGCATATTGTTTTTGGCGATTCTGAGCAACAAGGAGGTGAGACTTGGCTTGTTGGAGAGATTGGGATATAGTGGTCAAGAATGTGGAAGTATGAGGAACCTGAGAGGGAGGGGGAGCAAGAAGAGAATCTAGAACAAGCGGATCTTGGCCAAAATTGAGAAAGAAGGGAGAAAATCCGGTGCTTGCCTATTTGGAATTGTTGTAGGCAAATTCTGCAGCTGCATGACATTCATCCCAGTTGGTATGGTGGACATTGACAAAGGCCCGCAACATATCCTCCAATGTATGATTTGCACGTTTGGTTTGTCCATCAGTTTGAGGATGATAGGCCGTGGACAAAGTAAGCTTGGTGCCGAGTATTTGGAAGAGTGCTTGCCAAAACTTCTCAGTAAATCAAGGATCACGATCGGAGATGAGTACGCATGGTATCCCATGATGCTTGAAGACATTGCCAAAGTAGATTTGTGCTAAGGTTGGAGCATCCACGGTATCACAAGTTGGTGCCAAGTGGATTTGCTTACTAAGCTTATCCACAAACACCATGATTGCGGTGTGTCCTTGTTTTGTCTTTGGCAAGGATGTGATGAGATCCAAGCTCATATGCCCCAACGAGTGGATGGAATGGCGAGTGGTTGAAGGAGTCCACTTGGCTTCTGGTTGCTGGCCTTGTTACGTTGGAAACTCTCACATGATCGGACAAAGTCTCGAACATCTCGTGTCATGTTGGGCCACCACCATTGGCATTGGAGGGTGCCCAAGGTCTTGTCCACTCCCATGTGACCAACTATTGGTAAATCATGGGCTTCTTGAAGGCGCACAAGTCGAAGATCACCTTTGGCTGGAACATAGATCTGGTCTGCATGGAATAAAAGGCCTTCCTTGAAGGAGAAGGTGTTGTATTCCTTATCGCATGCTGTCATACAACCGTGTACCACTTGGAAGAAAGGATCTTGTTGTAGAGCTGATTGAAACTCATTGTGGACCTTAGGGTCAATGGACACCGTTGTAATTGCCGCCGTGATGAGAGGAAGAGCCTTCAAATCAGGTCCTTGTGATAGAGCATCAGGGATGACATGGAATTGACGGGGTTTGTACTCAAATTTGATGTCAAAAAATTGGAGTTGCTCTTCCCATCGATGATGCCGACTCTTCATGTGCTCCAAGTGTAAGGTCTACAACAATGGCTTGTGATCAGTTCACATGATCACTTGTTTCTCCAAGAGATAATGCCTCCATACCTTGGTGGCATATACCATTGCAGGTTGTTCCCGATCTTGAGTAGAGTAATTTCTTTCAGCTGTATTTAGTCGGTGAGACACAAAGGCAATAGGATGTAGTCCATCTGGAAATGCTTGTTGCAATAGAGCTCCAATTGCAAAGTTAGAAGCATCAAAATCAACCACACAAGGTAGTTGAGGATCATATGGTTGAAGAATGGGTCTTGAAGACACCATATGCTTTAACTTCTGGAATGCTTCTTCATGCTTGGTGGTCCACTGGAAGCTCAAGTTCTTTCCCAAGAGGTTAGTCAATGGTGCAGCCACGTGAGCATAATAGTGGATGAACCGTCGGTAAAAACTGGCCAATCCAATGAATGCTCGTACTTCTATAGCATCCTTTGGGGTAGGCCAATCAATAATGGCCTTGATCTTCTCTTCTTCCATCTTGATCCCCTCTGATGAGATCTTATGACCCAAGAAGGTAACCTCCTTCTGCCAAAAAGCACACTTTGACTTCTTGTAGTAAAATTTCCATTGTTGTAGTCATCTTAGGACTTCTCGCAGATGATTCATGTGTTGTGCCTCTATCCTGGTATAGATTAAGATTCATCTAAGAACACCACCACGGACCGATCCAATAGTCCCTCGAACAACCGATGCATCTGATCCATGAAGACTACTGGAGCATTAGTGAGTCCGAAAGGTAGAACTCTCCACTCAAAATGTCCATACCTTGTGCGAAAAGCAATCTTTTGCACGTCCTTGCCTTCAATAGGAATTTGCCAATTACCGCTACAAAGATTCAGCTTGGAAAAGTAGCGTGCTCCACTTAGTTGATCAAGCAGGTCATCGATCTGAGGCAAGGGATATGCATTCTTCACGGTTTGCTTGTTGAGTCCACGATAATCAATCCAGAAATGAAGTCCTCCATCCTTCTTTGGAACAAATAGTATCGGTGCTCCCTAAGGAGAGGTACTATGTCATATGAAATCCTTCTCCAACAACTCTATGAGTGTTGTTCGCAACTCCTCCAACTCCTTTGGTGAGAGCCGATAGATTGGTCTACTCACTGGAGTACTCCTTGGCAATAACTCGATCTTGAAGGGCATACCTCGATTGGAGGGTAATCCCTTTGGTAGATCATCTGGAAACACATCTGCAAACTCTTGAACTATCCGATCAACCATTGCTTGATGAGGCTCTTGGCCCTCTTGAGATTGTTCTTGTGCAATCGGCTTGATCCACACCGCGAATACGGACTTATCTTCCTCCAAAGCTTGCTCTATGGCCGCTTCATTAACAAACTTCCCTTCGAGGGACCCATCTCTCTTCCAAGCTTGCTCCATGGTTGCCTTCTTGGCAAACTTCCCATCTTGGGACTCATCTCCCTTCTAGATTTGCTCTATGGCTACCTTCTCAACAAACTTTCCATCTTGGGACTAACTATTCTTAGGCGTCTTACTTAGAGGTGCAAGATAACCTAATCAAAAATTTCTACCTTGGTGTTTTACTTGAATTTGTCGTTGGGTCCAATCAAATTGAACCTTATGACGTTCAAGCCAAGGTAGATCCAGAATGATATCATAGTGTAGAGGTGCTACTACAAATCTCATACACTCCAAATACTCCTTCCCAATCTTGAAGGTAACAAGATGTGAGGTGCGGAATGCAGAACCCTTTCTACCATCCGCCATCATCAACTTACTTCCAAACACTGGCTTGATAGGAATACCCAGTTCCTTTGCTATTTGCATAGACATGCAATTCTCTGAACTTCTAGAATCAACCAAAATCCTACAACCCCGATTAGATATTGTACCTTGCAAGTGAAGCAAACTTGCATAGGTCGAGCCTTCAATCCCATTAGAACTAATCAAGCTCCCTATAGGTGGCTTGAAATCTCCTATTGGGATTCTTTGTTTCCCTAATCATTTTGTTCCACAAACTCCATCTAGGCAACTTGTCGAGGTCGCCAATTCCTAAGTGGACATTCAGCAATGCGATGTTGAACTTGGCAATAATAAAAGCAACCTCCATTTTGTTGTAATCTTTCTCTATCTGCTATGCCAAGTGGTCTTAGTTGGATAGCATCAATCTCCATTGGTACCGGTTCTTCCACTCTTGCGTAGTGTACTGGTAGGCTTTGTGTAGATCGAGGTCGAGACCAAGTTGTCGCAACCAAGGAATCAAAACGCTCAGCTAATTGCATGGCTTCTTCTACGTTTTGTGGCTCCCGCATGGTCACCTCCAATTTGGTTCGTGACTTCAATCCTCGCACAAATCAATCCAGAACTTCACCTTCTTGGATATATGGAATTTGCATGATGATATTTTGAAATTGTGTGATGTAGCTTCTCTGAAACCAATCTGCCTCAACTCCGCCAATTTATCTCATGCGGCTTGGGTGGCATTTATAGTTTGAAATCAACCAAGTATTGCATCTTTGAATTTTGCCCATGTCAAAATTGGTGTAACAATTTGTCGTTCAGCTCTTTCTACTCGGAATCGCCACCAAAGTTTTGCCACGCCATCCAATTGGTTAGAAGCCAAGAGAATTTGTTATGCTCGTCTTGAAGATTGGTGGCTTCAAAGTAACGTTTGCAGTCAAACACAAATTTCTCCATTGTGCATGGAAGATTCTTGCCTTCAAACACCTTGGGTTTTGGAAATCAAATGCGATCTTCTCTATCTTGAACTGGCACTCTGTCTATTTGTTCTCGTCGTGGCTGGTCTTGTTCATCCAACAATAGAGTAAGATGCTTGATTTGTTGTTGCATTGCAAGGATAACATCCGGTATTGCCACCATCGCTACTCCTCTATTCTACTACCCTCAATTTATCTAATTGATTAACACATAGATACAACACATCCACCGTTCTCCATAAGTTACAACTGGAAGTATCAAGGGTTCCTCTAACACGATGATCATATGTAGAAAATCATGCCCAAAGCGCGAGGTGATGAACTGTGTGAAACGATGCTTTGATAATATCTAGACATGAAAGTCCCAATGGTTTGGCGGAAGTGGATTTGGTGGTCCATAAATTCCATCCATCCCATTCTTGCTCTGATACCAATGTAAAAGACCAAAACCAAAGAGAGAAATAAGAGAATGGAAACTCACATTGGGACACTTGAATGAGGGAAAACTCCAAATGCCTAGCATGAGCTTTGGCTTGGGTATTTATAGGTAACATACAAGTCCCTTGAAGCTTCTCAAGAAGCTTCCTTGAGCAGCTTTCTTGAGCAGCTTTCTTGGAATGCAAGCCAAGTTAACGAGGAAGCTTCTCGAGAAGCTTCCTTCTAGAAGCCGTCTACTTGGCATGCAAGCTAAGCTAGTTAGAAGCTTCTAGAAGCTACCTGCTTAGGGCGCAAGTTAACTAGTTGGGAAGCTTCCCAAGAAGCTTCTAGAATATTCTAGGCTATATTGTCTTATTCTCTACTTTGTAAGCCCGACTAACTTCATCGCTAAACTCCATATTGTTACAATCTTCTTTGGATTCCAAATGAACAAAATTTTGAATGTCAGTTCACCTTTACAATTTGTTCTACCAATAAAGGCACAAAATCCATATTTGGATAGCAAATTTGTGAAGTAGCTAGTTGTCCATAACTTAAAAGTTGTAGTAAATAAGCCATGTCAAGCTTAAAAAACTATCTCTTATTGGTTATACTATCCATAGAAAGTTCATAAGAATTATAAGTTGTTCATGTCATTGATACTCTCATCTTCAACCATATTCTCAAAATAATAATATTTCTCATATATATGAATTTGAAATTTTATATACTTGATAGTTGATCCAACCTACCCTAATATGGGAATGGTAAGGTAAATTATAACTTATTTTATATTTAAATAATAAAACATAATAAAACAAGAAACTTAGTTATTTATCTCCTATTGTAAAAAAGTAATTTCAAAAATTAGTTCTTTAGCTAGATATACATATAATCAAATAGATCAAACATATAATTGTATTAGTAAGTGGCTTAAACAAGAAAAGTATTTTAGCTTATTTAGTTTTATATTTTTTATATTGGCTTCTTATTATACCAAAAAAATATTATTACATTACATAAAGAAATTTTAACTCTTGCTTAGCATCTATTCTTATTTTTTTGAAAGGCTTATTACATCATACTTAAAATTAAAAAAAACTTGCATTCTTCATGAAGAATTGAGAAGCATAGATTTAGAGTAGGAAATTCTCTCTAAAAAAATTTTTTCCTCATAAGATGTAAGCTAAGTTTCCATAGAGTGTTTATTTATTTGAATATTTATTCCAAAATCAAATCCTTAAAAACAGATTTAAATGGTTTAGATGGTGAAGAGAGGACTAAGTTAGCATGGTTTGTAGAGATGCCACTTGGGAGATTGTGATCTCCAATCATCTTGGTTGGCCACGGGCTATTGGTTCAGCTAGCAAGCCTCCTTAGTTTCCTTCTCTCCTTACTTTCTACTCTATGGATGAGATCCAAATTTACATTTAGCCATTCATCATGATACTATTGTAGTTTTGGACTTGAATGACCTAGATTTATGGGTGAGAATATGTTCTCAATGAGGAGAGACCTTTTGGAGAATGATGCAAATGGTCTTTGAGAACTTAGCAATTTCTCAACATAGGGATACCTTCTACTATGATATTATTCAAGAAGGAGGTTATAGACCCTAGATCCATTGATTTCATATGGGTGGTTATAAATATAAATATAAATATATAGTAGACTACACCAATGACACTTGAAGTAACTTTAGACACACTATTTTGAGAATGCATGAGGTTTTGCCTTCTGGAGTCCTCATGTTGGAAGGATGTGATGGTGTTGTTTTGAAAGACCATGTGTGCAATTATGTGCAATATCACCTCCCAAAAATTGATGGCATTATGGACCTAAGAAAGTTGTACATGCAAGCTTATGATGTATGTTATATGGCTCTTTGGTGGAGTTACTCCTATGTTGGTGTTTGATAATTTTTTGAGAGGATGACATATGGCATGTTTGACTCCTTCCCTCATGGTGGTTCCTCAAGGAAAATGGCTATGTCTTTGATGTACTTGACATATAGCTAGTTCATTCTTTATATGATATAGATTGCAGACAAGCAACTAATGATGGAGCTCAATAGTACTCTACATCTTGATCTTTGCGCACCATAGGGCATATCAACATACTTGGAGTATATTGCTATTTGGAGTTAGAAGGGGCAATTGTGGCACATTGGAGTTTGTGTATGACTTCTATATGAGTTGTACTTCTATAGTGCATGATTTTGACATCAATATATATTTTGTAACAATGTATATAAGCACGACAACTATCATAACATTTGCAATACATAAGCTAGTTTGTTGGGATGTTGGAATATTAGTCTTGGTAATCATAGTATTATCAATAGTTGCTCAAAGGCTACTTAATGGTGGCCAGATTTTGTGTTACGACTATTGATCACATCATTGAAGCAACCATCAATCACACCATCACCATTTATCAAACGGGCCATCTTCAATGTCGTTAGGGTTGGAGTGTTAGGTCAAGTCTAAGGGGTATGTCTTCAAAGTGCAACTCCAAAGAGTTCATTTCTCTGATGTTGATCCTTTTAGTTCTAGCTGTGATGGAAAAAGACCAACAAACATCACCCAAAGTCTCTTAGTTATTATTTTGTGTATATATATTATTACACATTGTGACACTTTGGAGTTTGTGTATGATTTTTATACGAGTTGTGCTTATGTAAAGTATGATGTTGACAATGATCTATGTTGTGTAATGATGTATATATGCATGACAACTTAGAGAAAATTTATATTTTGAGAGAAAGAATTTGTACAAGAGTGTATGTTGCTCTTTTTCCTCTACATTTGAATGATTATTTTGAATCCATCCAATATAGCAAGAAGATGATAAATTTGGATTTTAAAAGACAAATTTTTTGTTGCTATTCTGTTCTTGATTAAGAACATTGGTTTTTAAATATGAGAAATAAATTGTATTTTTAGACTTCATCTTTAAAACGTATATTTTGAGAATTTATTTTTATCATTTTCTAAACATTGACTATTATACCTTACTTAGGTATAATAGGAATGATATAAAATAATCTCTACGTGAAAATTAAACATGACTAATGTTTACTTAATATAGTAGATATCTTAAATTATTTTAAAATAATAATCGTGACATATAAATTTGATACTAAAGCAGAAGTCCTTAATCCATGATATAAAAGAAATGATATCTTAATGTATAAGATCGTAATTACAAATATCGAAAAGCTTTAAATTTGCCTTCATTGACTAATGCTGATCTCTAAGATTCATGAAATTTTTATTTCTATAAATACTTATGGTACAGATAATATTAGGTTCTGAATCGTACCACATAACACCCCACAAATACCATCAGAATAAAAAGGATCTAACATCATTACTATACATTTTTCATCTCACTACATGTTCACCACAAATTTCTTTTACATCAAAATCGAATGTAAATCACATTTTACTACTTGTACCATCTTATTCTTGATCTAAACATGGCAAAGTTTGTATATTATATTGTCAATCTAATCGACCGGGAAGCACTTTGATAATATAAGATTCTATTTTCGTTTAGTATACAGGAATTTTGTAAGCGCATTTTATAATTGACACGTACGATAAATAACTCAAACACGGCGTTATCAAAGTTGTTAGGTAATTTGGGTTAATCGCGAGTCTCGGGCTCAACAGGGTGTGCCTCTAAGGGACCAAAGAGGAGTACGATGTGAGTAAGAATCTGGAGAAGGAATCTATGGAAAAGGTCGTGAAGATTCCGTGTTTGTTCAGACGGCAAAAGCGCAGAGGAACCGGAAGCATCGGGAATTCGCTGCAGCTCCTTTGCTGCCATGCTCCTCAGGATTCGAGCGCTCTGCTTCTCTTGGGCCCACAAGAGGGAGCTTCGAGCCACGAACTTCTTCTCGCTCCACAACTCGACAGCCAACCACACACGTTGCACTTCTCATCATCTGCTCTCTCAACACTATCGTACATGTTTCAGCGAGCAATTTCGTCCAATTCGCTCCTGAGGGTGCTGGCGAGCTCGGGCTTGGCTGTAAGCCATAGCCCAAATCCCACTCAACATGGCGAGAGTGATCGTGCCTCTGGCTGCTCTTTCCGAAACTATGCTACCAAAATCCACTGGTTGTTTGACGTCCAGTGGTGCAAGTAAATCCATCGTTTCGATTCGCAGCAACTCCTATGTTGGTGGAGTTCCGAATCGGTCCTCGGAATTGAGATATTTGCGTGCTGCTGCGTCTGTGGAGTCGCAGTTCTTCTGTGGGTCGTGTTCGGGGGTGGACCAGTTGGCTTCTTCCTCCTCTGTGTTGAATTTTAGTCGGGGGGGTAGCGTGAGAGTTAGTCGGAGGATCGTTGCTGGTGTGGAGCAAGAGGGAAGTCGTAAGTCTGGAGGGCGATTTTACTTCAATTTTACTGGGTTTCCGTTTCCTCTCGGACCGTTCTTCAGTCGACCAACGATTCGGACAGAAGTAAGTCTGCTTCACTTGTTGAATTTGTTGAGTTTTGCAGAGTTTTAGCTTGATGTAGCGGCTGATTTACTTGCATATTTTATATTGGGAAGTTCAGCAAGTTTGTTCCGTCCACTTAGATTATTGAATTTTCCTACCCTTTGCAACTCGAATGCTCCCAATTTTGCAGCTTCCGGCTGCACTCAGTGTTGAAATGGAGGACAAATTTTAAGATAGAGGTTCTACCAGTTTTCTAGAGTGCATCCATGTTCAAGTTTTTGTTCTGTGCTAGTAATAATTTGTTTTGTTTACCGATATCATTGGTTAAACACATTCGTGCGGGTATAGTTCGGATAGAAGATAAAGAATCAGCAAGTACAACAGCTATCGAACAGCAAATGTACCATCTTAACAGCCACATCTACACAATCTCCTGACCTTCACAATGGTAAATGGAATGATGGCTCAATCTTGATGAATGATCTTTACCTCAGAGTACCCCTTTCACTACACTTAATGACCTTAAAGGAGACCGAGTTGACATTGAAAGCATGTCTCCAAGAATTGTTGCTCTGGCTTTTGCAGGTTGAGAGAGATAGAATCTGGTTGTTTGAGCAAGAACAAGCTTTGGGATTTAGTAGCGTGACAACCAACACTCGCATGACTGTCATAAAACTCAAGTCTGGGGGTTTATGGGTTCATGCGCCAATTGGACCTACCAAGGAGTGCATCCAGGTATTTTTGCAAAATGTTTTATATGATAAAGGTTGTTATCATTCAAACACTTGGTTCCTTTACCAGAAACTGCATTTATACAAGGGTTTGCCGCCGTTAATGTCCAACCACTAATCGAGGTTTGATCTTACCTCTGAATGGGCAAGTGTAGTACTTAGAATGGCTATTAAGTTACAAGCGGGCGTTAACAGACCATTGACTTGGTCAGGACAAGAGACTTGTGCCGAGGTTTTGACTCATTTAAAGTCTGCGAGAGTTGTCAGAGGAATTAAAGCTTTTCTGGTGACTTTGGTGGCGTGGAGGGTGACAGCTTCTGAAGGAGTTGGAGGCCCCGATCGAGTATGTAGTGTTACCAACTTTCGCTTATGAGCACAAGATCTTTGTCGGACCTTTCTCAAGAGCATTTCCCAAAGCCCAGGTTTGGGTGGCTCCCAGGCAGTGGAGTTGGCCACTGAATCTGCCTCTTCCTTTCTTGGGGATATTCGGTGCAAAAGTACTGGTTGATGATGACATGGTTACCCCATGGGGTGCTGAGATTGAGCATAAAATCCTAAGCTGTCCTGAAGTTGGTAAGTACATTTTTCAACTCAGGTTTAGTTGTCCCACAGACAACAACCTACTTCCAAATTACTTGTGTACTGATTCTCTTTAAGAGATAGGTTGAGAGTAGTGTATATTCGAATTTCCTCCTTCGGTTGGTTCACCTCTAAGACGAATTGTTTGAACCTGCGTTGATTCATGCAGGAATTGGACCATATGTAGAAGTAGCTTTCTATCACAAGGCGTCTCGAAGCCTTCTTGTAACGGATGCTGTTATTTATGTACCAGTTAAACCTCCATCGGTTGTCAGCACAGAAGCTCTCCTGGACGCGGCAAAGAATGGCTTAGCGGTGAAAGTCCTAAGCAAAGGACAGGAGGTACCAGATGACCCGATTGTTGACAACGAGGAAAACCGCCAGAAAGGTATAATTTGAACGCAAAGTCTCATCTTTACAACTGAGGGTACTGTTTGTGTATAGTATCTACGGACCATATTAATAGCCACTCTGTTCATAGATATCTTAGAAGTGAAATTGGTGACTTGTTTTGATTTCTTGAACTGTAAAGCGCCTGATGCTCTTAAAATTATGCCCACGTGGTGTCAATTTGGGGTGGTTGGTTTGCTGATGTCTTACAGGCTGGGAGCGGATGGTTTTACAGATTTTGTTCTTGGGCCCATCAAATTTACTAGAGCCCACTCAAAGTTTTAGGCAGATGTCCAAGAAGCTTATTGTTTCGCCTATCGTGAAGACACTTGTGTATAGCAAAGTCCCAGATAAGGTACTTGATCTACTCTCTGCACATCCACCCTCCCAACTTTATTTCGTCCGTTATGTTAGCGACTAATTCTCAGATAGCCAGCGTTAGAGGTCCATTATATTCTAGGTTTTCTTATGTACTTCAGAGATATAGGTCCATTTTACCGTACGTTTTGAACGCGTTTCTTGTGATTAGAACCCTCTGTACCGCCTTGGACATTTCTATTTTGCTAACCGTGAGTGAAACCGCTACTATTCTTGTCTTTCAGCCTCGAATTTACCGTAAACCGTTCCCCTTGTCTACATCCTGAAGTTTGGAACTTTGGCACTTTGGTTGGCAGGTTAAAAGTTGGGTAGACAGCATCTCAAGGGATTGGAAGTTCAAAAAAATTATTCCGTGCCACTTTTTGGGTCCTGTTGCTGCAGATTCACGAGTATTCAAGGCGGCTTTTGCATTCCTTGATGACTTTGTAGATGAAAATACCGCGAGGACGGAATCTCCTTTGTCCTCAATTGTTGGACTGTTTGGTAAAGCCGCCGCTGCGGTTACTTATCCTACAGCGGATATGAAAACCTTATCATCCCTAGATGATTTCCTCGTTTCTGCAGGGGCCGTCAAGAAAACTGTATCAGGCAAGAAAAAGAAATGAAACTTCACAATGATTCCAAAAATGTACCTTCTTACCTGAATTAATTCCACCAAAGATATATGTTTCTGAATCACTGCATATGGCCTTTCTCTCATTTGGAAGTTTATCTTGACGTGATGGCGTATCTTTGACGTGCGTAAACAATCAGGGTTTTCTTGAGTGCGATACTTATTGTGGAAATCACAAAATAAGATGAGGTAACTTGTCGTTCACTTGAGATAAGATTCAGGGCAGAGACAATTCTTTGCCGAAGTGGGACCATTTTATAGAAAGGTGACACAAGTTTTGAATATGCATGGAAAGTGTCCGTCCTCTGGAGAGATTAGCTGCAGGAGCCATACATCTGGATACTAAATCTTTGCATGTACCGAAGAAGCAGTATCACGAGTCTAGGGCAGGTGTTGTTCTGGAGTGGCAGCAAACTTTTCCTGGAAGATTATGTCGTTGCTGATTAGGAGTCACTAATGATCCCTCTAGATTTTTGCTTCGACAATCTCTACTAAACCTGAAGGTATTGAGGAGCCTGCGTACCCACTAGGATCCTTGGGTCAGGTGCTATGATATCTGTTTCTTGGCCACAGTAGGTCAAGTTCACGTCAAATGCTGATTTGAGATTCAGGTGGGATTAGAGTCGGCTAACCTTCATTATGAACTCGCCGTCTCTAATATGAGATGGACACGAATGAAATTCAAACGGAAGTAATGAAAAAACTTTAATCCTGCGGGGATATATTTAGAGAGTCGGATATCGTTTAGTGTAACGGAAGATTCGAACGTATACTATACCAAATCCTATCCTGTCCACATCTTGCACAGACAAAGGAAGAGATGATTCAACTCATTTTTCTGCAGAAACGAAACTAGCTAGATAGACTCTGTCTCTCATTTCATGTCTTGTCTACGTACTGCACCGGGAAGAGAAAAGTATTATATAGGCAAGAGAAGAGAATATTGACTCGCTTGTTCATCCTCTGTGTCGATCAGAAAATAACACAAGAATTGAGAACCCATCCTGATCGATGACTTCTTGGAATTCGAGAACCGATCCAAATTGATAGTTTACTTTTGTTCATGCAAGTTATTGGATCCGACCAAGAGTCGACCGCACACATATATCAAAATCGATTAATCGGATCCGCAAATTGAGCCGTATAATATGGAGACAAATGCGTTTTGATGCGATGGGTCTGTAAGAAAGGACAGCCGAGTCAAGAACAGGGCGAAGCTTCTTATTCACGCACATGGCCATGTAAAATTTAGCCGCAGTCGTGAGAGTTCTGCCCAGACTCCCACAAGATCGACATACAGAAATCCATGGACTTTGCTTAGAGGTTTAACATATATATAGGTATATATATAAAGAGCCGATCCTATATTTCTCCGGAGATGATGCTTTCAGGTGCATTTTAGACAGGATTGTTTGGTTCCTGTGTGGGATTAATGAGCAACTCTGGAGCAGAGTCCTTGCTTTCCCTCATGTATTTCTCATCGCCACCAAGATGCATTGTGAAGTTACAACGTGTTCAGTTCCAAGAGTGTGGATTCATATGTTGTAGATGAAAGCTCTAGTCCTGCTACTGCTGATGCAAGCAGCTAGCTCTCCTGATATCACTAGGAAAAGCTGAATGGATGAAGCCTGCCCGTAAATGAGCTACAGGTGAAGTGTGTAGCCGTAATGCAACATTAGTAGCCGTAGGTTAACATTTACAACCCCAATGTAACTGCTTCCAGTACATGAACTCTGTATAATGGGATCTTCAACTGAGTTCCTGTGATCTTACCCGCAACCAACTCTTCTGTTTCATGATCACTGCTTGGTGCCAAATTGAATCCCCAACAATCCCTGCACCCCGAGGCTCACTTGCGCGTCTGTAGTGATCTTCGTGAAGACGATGTGAATTCGAGAAGGGTTTATCTTTAAAGGTTCAACTTCATGTTCTAAAGCGAATCCCAATTTAGTTTCCTAAATCCATCAGACGTAGCCTCGTCCGACGCAGTTCAGACATCGTTGTACCCTGCAAAGAAGATTCAGTGCTGCTCAGAACCGTCATAAGTGAAACTGTGACAGAATCCCGAGCATAACAAAGAGTATGTATGTAAGCAGTAGGGTACATAAGACGACTAGATGCCAAGGGAAACGTCGAAATGCTTACTTGTTTCCGTCACAAGTTGGACACAAACAAGGCTTGATAACCACCGGATCAAGCAGTGGCGACCACTTGATAACAGAGTTTCCCCTACATAGCTTACATTCTGTAAACCCTCGACCTTTGCATGTTCTACAGTCAGGTGCAGTTTTTTTCTGTAGAACAAAGCGAATGTCCCCCGTCAGCAATTCATCCTAATCCAACCACCAGCTCAAGTGGAAGCAAGTTCAGCAAACGATAGTTCCCACCGCTTCGGGATTAGATGAGCCAACTTGAGGACAGGAAGCCCTACAATAAAACCCAAACTTTGGTGCCATTCATAGCGTAGAGAGTCCTTGGCTCCAGGTTTTCATCCAGCTGAATATATTTTGAGAAGAGCAGAAGAGATCCCGAACCCATGATGTGCGAACTCCTGAGAGCTAGCGCAACTCACAAGAGGGCACAATTTGATCACCGCTTCCATATTTCATTACACAAATTCGGTCTGGCATCATCTTCTCAGAAAGCGGTTTACAACATCGCAAAACATAAAACAGAACTGAAAAGACGTACCCTGTTATTCTCCACTATGGATTGGAACCCTCCCAGACATGCAGAAGCGACGAAGGACAACACGAACACCCCACCACCCACAACAGCTCCAGCCGTGGCAACCACCCGCAGAGCCCCCCTCACAGGCCCAACTCTATTCGCCATTTGCAGGAACGACCGAAACCCCAATCTCAATGACTTCAATCTTCCACACCATCGCTCTTCCACCCACAATCCTCAAGTCCTGCCTGCTACTAAGCCCTGCTAACCGTCTCAAGGACCTTCCACTGGCACTGGAAACGCTACCAAAGAGACAGGAACCGGAGACCTCAGGCCACCACTCTACTCCTTTCCATCCGAGTCCTGCTGTTCATGTGTCCATGTCCGGGCTGCCCGGGAATGCAACAAAAGTGGAGATCTACCAAGAATCCAGGTTCTGATAGAACGGTGAGGCAGAAGAAGGAGGAACCCTGGAATGTGGGCAGAGGAGATATTTATTACCTCCCAGAACTTGCCACGTGAGCAGAGTGAGGCTCCTCTTCTCTGACAGACGTGGAGATTACATGGTTTATCATTGGCGCTAGTGATTTGATAAGGGATACGTCCCATTTTGCGGAAAAGTATGGCCATTTCGAAAGTGAGTGGTAGAGTATTTAGTTATTGAAATCTCTGGGAGCGAAGAGGGGGTCTTTAGTCTGGATGAGGTAATGGATCACCACTAGCCTGTAAGGAAGAAAGAAACTGGGACCAGCCTTTTGGGGTAAAAGCACGGGGAAGGAAGCACTTATATAGAGTGTGTGGGTCGTGTGTTATGAAACAGTCGCATGTGGTGTGCATTTCCAGGTAGGGGGATATCCGGGAATGCCATCACGCATTTCTTGTCTGGATTGTTTTCCATCCGACGGGTTGAATCAGCGTAGTCTGTGAGGTGAGTCATTGCGGGTTACAGCCTGTAGGTAGCCTATGGTATTTTGGTGGGTTTATGGTTTTCTCGATAATCTTCAAGAAGAAATTCTTCTTGAAGATTCTCAGGATTTGGGGTGATGGCCGGTTTGCATCTTAAAGTTTATTCGGTCGAAGATGAGGATGTTAAGCCGTTTAATGCAGCTGGTGGGCAGTATTTTCTCGAATGGCCATCAATTTGATTGCTGGTTGTGGTATCTTCTGCTTCTGAGGTGTAGTTCAAGCTGTAGGGTACTGAGTTTGTCGCAAAATTGGGTTTCTGATTGCAGACAGCTGGTCGTATCGAAATGGCGTCTACTTGCTGCGAAATAGGATTGTGGAGCCCGATAATTGCAGCTAGAATTAGTCGGGAGCATCTTGGCTGTCGGAGTTCAGGTTTAGAGATCGGGGGTAGAAATACAGGGACTCCGAGACGGTTAGCAGTCACTCACGGGTTGGTTAGTGCGCGCAAAGTATTGGGTAGTGTTGTGGTTGGATCGATTGGGAGAAGGAGTGGCGCGCCATGGCAGCAGGTCGTGTATCGAGCATCAGCTTCGAAGGTACAGATAGGCCGAGATTCTTCAGATTAACTCTATGGTTCAATCTACCCACTGAATCTGCTATCTCCACAAGCTTCCAGAGTGTCTTGAATTAGGATGGTTTGCTGATAATATTTGCATTAAGATGCCATGGCCAAGGATTTGATGGTACGATTTACTTCACAACCGGCCTACCTGTTAGATTATAAAGTTCCGTTAGGTTACTTCTATACCGGGATGAGGTAGTGGTGAGAGTTGCAGCAGGCAAGGAATAGCTAGTATCTAAGTTATAATCAGAAATTTAAACCTAGAAAGCCCTGTTGGACCCTCCTTGTGTGTGCAGGGGTTGACAACCTCATGCAAGCATCCGCAACGAGGTTCTGTGAAGTTTACGTCTTTGACTTTCGTGTTCTGCACTTCTTTTGACGTCTGTTTTGGGTTTTTCTTCTCCAGCGGTCTGATGGTTTAAAGATGTTTCAATCCGCAAGAGGAGTTCGATCGTATTCCGGACTTCCCCAACGATTGGGAAGCTTCAGTTTGGACTTCAGCTCGTTGGAAGTTGGTATCTATCGCTTTTACTACAATCTTGTCTTCTCACTAGACACCCTATACAACGCAGTTTAGAAGTTCAACAATCAAGTTTCCTAGTGCTACTCGCGACTTCCTTTTGTATGGGCCTCTGTACAGCTAGAATAATAAGGACCTTCGAAAATGCTTTCCGGGTTAGCCAGTGTGTTGTGCTATGCAGGCCACGTCTTATTCTCCTATCGCCCCCTTCTTACGTCCTACCTCTATTTCTTGGTCTCTGTTACTGCTGCGTCGTCGTTTCTCTACTTTGAAGAATTTTATTTCTAAGCTTCCTGTAAGGTTCAACACGCAATACAATCGCAAAATATATGTTTCTAGCATCTCTGGAAAGATTGTGTAGAGATCTGTAACGCGTTGTTTGGACTTATCAAGGTAATTGTGTCAACTAACTTGTTGCTCTTTGATGTACTTTCTCTGGCAGCTTCAGAGGACGTAATCGACGATGTCAGGCTGCCTGCCTTGACCGCGGCCCTTTCAGCTTTCTCATTCTACCCGGGTATTGCTAACGCGAGTACATTGAACCCGGCATATGGAGATGTTGGAGCTTTCTTGGAAGCAGGAGTACAACTTATCTACCTGGGAGCATTGCTTGTCCTTTTGGGGGTTGGAAGTTTCCTTGTTGTTCGACAAGTGCTGATTAAGCGGGAGCTCGAGACTGCCGCCAAAGATCTCCAGGTAATGAAGAACGCAATATTAAGTTGTTAAATGACAGAAGTCTATTTTGTTTGGTTCAGCTTTTTGACGCTTTGATCTCGATGTCCCAAGGTGAAGTAGAGCTCAAACCGTGCATGCAGGATATAGTTAGTGAGGTGATTCCCTCTGCCGTGAAATCCTTATAGGGACATTTGAAAGAAATATAGTAGTTCCTAGAAGGAACTTATGGAACATACGTGTATTGGGGTCCTTATCTTTATGAAATGGGATGATCATCAGGATCGAGTGCGAAGTGGGGAGGCGTCATCACTGGAATTCTTCGAACTGGGTGCCGTGATGCTGCGAAAGAAGTACTTCCAATTGGCAAACAAGTACTTAGATCAGGCAATCAAGAAGTGGGATGGCTCCGAACAGGATCTTGCTCAGGTATGCCTGCTCACTTCACTTTCTCAAACATTTCACCTGCTAGTATGGTATGGTTCTCCTCAAAGTTCAACTAGTCACGGCGACACTTTGTATTGGCGATACATGTCCCCAAGGTCGGTAGAGATCAGCCACTTCAAGGTACCTGTAAAATACACGAGGTTGATGGCAATGACATTGACTTCTGCAGGTTTACAATGCTCTTGGCTTTAGCTACTTCAGTGATGGTAAGGTGGAGAAGGCCATAGCTCAATACGAAAAGGCTGTCCAATTACAGCCGGGATATGTAACCGCTTGGAACAATTTGGCCGATGCATACGAGAACCAAAAGGACTTTGCCAAGGCACTTACTGCTTACGAACAAGCATTGCAATTTGACCCAACTAACAAAGTAGCTTCTGCCAGACGAGACTTCATGAAATCTAAAGTTGATCGATTCCAAGGAATCCCATAGACAACTAACAAATTTTGCATAACACGCTCTTCTTGTGACCACTGGGATGCGATGTTTCCTGAATGTCCACAGGCCCCTCATAGATGGAATCGAATGTTAGTGGTCTTGAGTCTTCTCGGGGTTTCCGAGGACACCGCGGCATATTTCAGATTTTAATGTAAATTATTCGATTAGTATGGTCTTTAAACTCTGGTTAGAAACTGGTGTACTCAGGACAACTGGAAGTATGTAGCCATCCATAGTGTCTCCTTTCAAGAGTTTTGTTCGGAATTTTCTCAAGAATTTTTGCTTACCGTCTGAATTTGCGTCAGGGTTTAAGGCCTAACTTCTCTCGCTTGTCCTGCTAGCCAGTTCTTTGTTCAGGTTTCTAAAGCTTCTGCGTATACTGTTGTTGATGTGGCCCTCGTGAACAACGCTAGAGGCAAATGTCATGCATCTTCTCTCGAAAGATTTTTCTGTAGGTAGAAACACAGAATATGAACCTATTGTTGGATGTGATCCATCGACAGATGACTTTGTCATCTTCATCAGCTTATGCCCTTGAATAGCGAATATATCCCCGCCGGTCGTCAATCCTGTTTTGACACTGGGAACCTTCCTGAAGTCGACTCTGAATCAGTGCAGCACGTTGAAGGGCCCTTACACAGCGTACAGTGAAGATTTCTTTCTTCATACCATGTAGCTCATGCATTATAATTTTTTTAGAAAACCGGCTTCTTTCCTCGTAAGCTTGAGGTGAAACAATCACTGAGCACTGAGAGAATCTGTTGGAAACTCCAGGGAACTAAGCTAGAGTTCAAGAATGTTTCGGATACAGGCGCCTTAGCTGATTGAATCGAAGTGATTGCCATCTTTGATGCAAAGAGGTGCTCTAATAGTTACACACAAACAAATAGTGGCTACAGGATATCGACTAAAAGGTCAAGAGCTTTAGAAACGTGACAGTAATTGAGCTTTTTCAGTAAAGCATTGCCCTGGACCCACACTCTGCAGGACCTGATCAGAATGCAATAGTCAGATTTGAGCATCGTCAATTTTGACACCTAAGTTATTTTAGTTAGCAGTACTTGAGGACTAAGGAAGCAGTTAAGAAGAATGATCAGATAAACTTCGTTCCACCCCATCTGCCCTGATTGTCAATCTGGAACCAACCAAGGATGTATATGGAAACAGAGCAATAATTCTACTAATAAAAATCTTAAGACAACACAGTCACATGAACTCGGCCCTCTTCCCTTCACTTCAATGCTTGGAGAAAAACACGATTCTTTCAAGAAGACACGCGTTTTATTTTATCGAGGCTTAAAACTGAAGAATTCTGGCACTTTGTCCAGGTCAAATCCGTGATAAACAATAAATTAAACCGAACTCTAAATTTATCACATCTTAATTTCATTCTGCTTGCGAGTGTACTCCTCGAGATAAATTTAACCGACCCCATATTTGGCACCTCGACTTACCAGAGTCTCAAGTTGGCAAAAAGACATCACCAACCCTTCGAAGTCTTGATGGGGCTCATCAGGAGATTTCACAAACACGCAATTGCAATTGCAATGGATTTCACAAACATGTCGCAGGGGGAGAACTGAACCACCAAGTGAACGAAGATATTCCAGAGGAACCGCGTTGGACAATTTGAGACACAGGAACTTTGGTTGCCAGCACAAACTCACTCCATGCCAACTATCGTTCACGGATGCCACGTCCGACACCGTGGCACTTGGGATAGGTTAATTCTTTTGCCAACTTGGGGTTCGGTTACATCGAGGTGCCATCGGAGCTCGACTAAGTCTTTCTCTCGTGTGTTTGGAAATACAGTAGTGAGAAAGGAGTGTGCTGATCGTGCGCAGATGAACCGTCAATTATCTTTCCAGTGATGAATGTCAAGAAATCAAATAAGCCTCTGCCGTCTTGGTCTCGCCTGTCATTCTTGTGATTCGAGTTGAGAGAACCCGGATATAAAAGTTTCAAAGGGGCTAAACATGTTTATGGTGACCCCGGAGTAAAGTCTATCAAGCTAGACCTTGTGCTGGTTGGTGCTCTTTGTACTAACACGTTATCACGCTATAATGCTATTGTATAAACAAATCATTTGAAGAGGAAAAAGTAAGCTTACACATGAATACCATGTTAAGAGAAAAGAGTTTGCGCATGGAATAAGCAATTCCAATCAAGTGCCCTTTTTAGTTGGAATTGGTTACATAAGTTTCCGATGCAACAGAAATTTTCATCAATTTGATTACTTCATGATTATCTATGGTGATTTTCAAGTATCGAGTCATCTATAATCGATCGTGTACACAGTTGTCGTTGTAGACGTTCATTTGATCGACCAGTGAGACTTGCTGGTTTGCTGGATTTCTGTGATTTGTAAAATTAAAGGACTTTGATATAGTCGGCACTCGTGATATCTCAGATATCTGTAATGAAATGAAGTGCTCGTACCGGTCTATCCCCTGTAATGTACAAGGAGTTGCGCTTGCGCACTAAAACACATTGGTGGGTTTCAATCAGGCTGTTAGTGAAATCCGATTTTCAAATTGCTGCCTTTCGCAAGAACTGTTGGAAACCTCCACACCGACTTTTGACGGGATCCACCATAAAACAGGGTGAGCTACTAGAAATCTAGAAATTGTCTTTTCTAGAAGCCAGTTGGGGCTTAGCCCCATTTTACCTCTTATGTTACATCCTTGTACGGTTTGATGTGTCCTTCCCATCCGTGTACATGTCATTTGGGGACCGCAGTGTATATTCTCAAATGGAAGTCGGACCTCGTGTCAAATATATAGTGGAGTGTTCACTTCATCAACACTCCACATAATATTGCTGAGATTCCCAAGAACACTCCAAAGATTCTGTACTGAAATCTCCGCATATCGAGACGCTATGGCAATATGATTTCTCCCTCTGTTCATCCTCCTCCTCCACCTCCTCCTTCATAGGTTTTGGGTTTCGGCTCGACCGGCGGAGCTTTGTCTTCTTCCCCAACATTCCCAAGATCCACTTGGGGATCTCGTGGATCTCGGGAGCGTCGTAGATGAGCTGCGCAGCCGCCATTCCGCAAGATCAATGTGTGAGAAAGATACGGGTGTCGACTACGCTGACATCAGAAGCGGGAATCCAGCATGCATGAAGGAGTCGTGGTCAAGTCCATATATACAGCTGCGTGCACAATCGGACTTGCTTATGAATGAATTATAACGTCTCAATACTATGTGCACTGTACCACCACCCGTACTGGTCGGAAACTGTGTCCAAGACAGGGACGCTTTTGCGTCGCAGCAAGCGTCTCTTCCACGAGATCACGGTCCATGCCACCCTTACAGAAGAGATGCCACTGTGCCCAGTAAAGACATAGTTAGTGCTGTGTAATGTGATTCATTTCCATGCAGAAGTTTTTGACAGGTCTAACAACAAGCCAAGACCTGATATTAACTGATTGAGTTATACAGGATGACAACAATGTAGCACACTACTTACCGTATCTTCGCCAGTACTGTGCCCAGACTGAAGCTGAAATTGAACTCCATAGGCTAATTGGTCAGTACTTTTAGTATGAGTTTTGGACAGTCCTTGACCGAAACTAGTTTCAGACGAGGAAGAGTCAGGACACTACTTAACTTCGAGAGGAGGAAGCTCTTCTCGAGCGTCAAGGCCTCTAGCGCTCTGAGGTAGCTAAGACTATCTGGGAGCTCTGGCAAGTAAGGAATGGAAACATGGACGTGATTCAACTGCTTCAATCTCCCAATCTTCTCTGGCAGCGCTGAGATAAAGTGGTCTTCAATATAAAGAGATTCTAGTGCATCCATCTCAAAAAGTTCATCAAGGAACTCTGGCAAGCATTCAATATTTGCGATGATTAGCTTCCGCAACCATGAATGTCGGGAAGACGATCTAGATTGGCGGTGCATTCGAATATTTGAGGCCCGGAAGGCCATCAGGCTGAACTCCTCCAACTCATTTTCAGAGTCAAATACCAGACCCGATATCCACGGAATATGCACTCTCAGGCTCCTCAGTCCAGAAGGGAACTGCAAAACATGTTCAAATCATAACCTTAAATTGCGTTCTCAATTTGATCCATCTGCCACGTGTAACGGAGGCAACTACAAAATCAATAAGCTCATCTATGCATTTCTAGCTTTAGAAAGAAAGAATATGCATAATAAGCAGTAAATTTCTATATACATAGCATGGGAGTGTTAATGTGATATCCTTTGGACAAGTGTGATTAGTACCGCACCATGTGTGTTTTTTTCTTATCAATATTGGTATTGATCTCCAGAAACTTGAGGTCGTTTAAGTTGTTAAGATCACCATTCTGGAAAGGCACAGTACTGTCGTGGCATACCAGACAATTGAGTTGCTGTGGAAAGTCAAGCTCAACATCACCAAAGTTGCCTTCGACTTGTAGACCCTCCAGGATGTGAATGCGAAGCGAGCGGGAGAACTTCTCCAATGCACTCACGGTTGCCGCTGGGAAGAAGTCCTTCGAATGACTTGCGGTTTAAAGCGGTCCGAACCTTGCAGTACAAGCACGAACTTCTTCTCTCCCGCGCTCGCCTGCTTGACATACGCGGAAACGAGTATCATGAGAAGCTGCAGAGAAGAGCTGAAACTATAATAGCTCACTCAAGAAGTAGCACAAACCCTCTACGCATTCTTACATCATGCATCCGGACTTGAAATTGATAGTCTGTCTCAACAAGATCCTCAGAAGCTCCCAAAGAACAGATGAATACATTTTGATCACAACGTTCTCAATGCTGGTTATATCACTTGTTAAATTTAGATCATCTCTAGTTTAGAATAATCTCTATTTTCACAACAGTTTACAATGCTGGCTAGAAAACTTGTTCAATGTAGATAACCTCTAGTTTAGAATCATGTCTATTTTGGTATCTCTACGTTAAGAAGTGGAGAGCAGCCACATTTAGGGTTTAACCACACTTGCTTCAGCTCCTCTGTAAATAACTGTGTTCTCAGAGCTTGGGATGCTTAGTTCTACAGCAACGAATGTTTCCAACACCTTGCACTTTGTTTCAGGGTGTTTTCTAAACTGCTTAGCTTCACTTCACGTGTGTGCTATGGTGCTTAAATTTCAGGTGTCTTTCAGGCTGCATCAGTGAACCGTTATGTGCTATCTCTGAACGATCTGACTGAGAGAGTGAGTTGAGTATTGCTGTGTGCAATCAAGAGTGCTTACTCTGGTGAGACTCAGAAAGTTGAGTGCTAAGTTGTAGGATACATCGGAAGTCAGAATGATTGAGGATATAATTTCAACTCTATTCAGAGAGAACAATAATTCCTCTCATAACTATCTAGTCCAACAGAGACTCGTATGAAGTATGAGTCTCATAACTATCTAGTCCAACAGAGACTCGTATGAAATATGAGTCTCATAACTATCTAGTCCAACAGAGACTCGTATGAAATATGAGTCTGTGTTTCCTAGATGTAGTGGACAAGCAGCAGTTTCGGGAAGAATACCTCTTAATATGCGATCACCTCTTGATCATGATGAAATACATTCGTGAAGTCTATTCTTTTCTCATTGACTGAATGTATGAAGTGCGACCCTGATAAACTGCCCATGTTTCGGCCCATCGCTACCAAGAGAGCATGATGAACTTTCACGATTTCATACTCCACTCCGCGATCAACATCTGTTCTAAATGTTTTCTTTATCAGGGCCCTCCGCTTCAACATGTTCAGCTTCTCCCCGTCTAATCCCTCCATCCGACTCCAAGGGCTTTTCTTCAAAGCAGAAAGCTATGTCTGTAAAAACCTCCTTCACTTCATTATTCAATCTGTCAAAACCAAGTTCAAGACTTGTTCTAAGCATATCCTCTTTCTCACCGATACTGCTGGGCGCATGCACTTTTGCAGCGATTCTATGGAGCAATGCCAGCGTCCTCTCCAGCTCGACATTTTCTCGTCATCGTCACGTTGCAGAGACTTCCCTACAACTTCTAAAGCCAATGGCAGTCCATTACAGGGATCAATAAGCTTCTGCACATCTTCCGGTGGAACAGGGAATCTATCTACAGGTATTTGACTCACGCTCTCGTCTAAAACGTGCTGGCAGATTAACTTCTCAGGCTCCCTTCCATGAAAGTACTGGAAGAATAGCTTCTCTGCTATCCTTCCATCTAATACTTCCATCTCGTGCAAGACTAAGTTCGGTAATCCATATTTTGTAAGGCCTTCTGAATCGTGCTGTTCCTGGTGGTCAAGAGGATGCGGCTTCCCTGGGGAAAGATCTGGCTAATGGGCTGAGGGAAAATATACGGTAGCTCCTCTTCGTTTACAATGTTGTCGATGAATATCAGCAATGGTACTCGGACACTGTTGTAGAAAGACTTGAGTCGCTTAAAATTCTCCTTCTTGTCAGACGCGGATTTTTTCTGGAAGCATGTAAGAAGATATCTTTGCGTATACACAACGGCTTCCGAGACGTTGAGCTCAGCATCTCTTTCGACCTGGCATCGCGAGTACTGGCCAAAACCCGCTTTCATCGCTTCGTAGACGACGTATCCGGCCGTGGATTTTCCAATCCCACCCATTCCGTGTATTACCACCGCGCTCGTCCCAGCTCCAGCTTTCTCTTGGCGTGAAAACTCTCTCAAAAGTTTCTGAACAGTACTCTCCAGTCCAACTACAGAAGATGCAAACAATTCAGTCCCAGTAAAACAACAAAAGATTTCCCCATCACGTATAAATATACCCATTCATGACCACGAGAAACTTCCACAAGTATAATTACTGTCGAGAAAAGGCAGTTATATGCATCGCGAATCACATGACTCCACTTACTAGTTTCACTGAATAAGCTTTTCTCAACTTCGAAGTTGATTTCGTTCGTATTCGAATCTGTAGCTCCAACAAATTCTTTCACAGACATAACAAAGAACCGGAAGTTGGTCGTGTCTCGAGGTACTGGCTTGGCTATACTCTCCGTGCTCCCATTCAGCATCAGAAAGTTATCGGTATCACATCGATGCCTCCTTGGTAGACCTCGGTTCATGTGCGGGAGAGGTGTGACAAGATATATCTATAATTTATGAGAGTTCTCTATATAGCCCTATAGTGAATAGTACTTTTTTTTTGTTTTTTAATTTTGATTTCATTGGCATTTAGATTTAAGTAATGGAAAATTGAAAAAAATATTTTTTATGATTATTTATTTTATTAAATATTTTTAATTTTAAAGTTCAAAATAATTATTATATATTGAGAGGATAGATTGATAATTTTTATTTTTAATTTTTGGTTTTTATGATTAAATTTTATGTAAATTTAATTTGAAAATTTTAGAAATAAAAAATTTATAATTTTTAATATTTAGAGAGATTATTTTATTTTATTATGTGAGTTGAATTTGAATTGTTTTGATTTTGTACTTATAGAGAAAAGTATCATGTGTTATTATTATTATTTTTGTGCTAATCATAACGATATCTTCCCATGTGAGATCACCTGGAATAACTAGAGATACACCATGCATGGTATATTTTTGATATTTTACCTTGCAAAGTGTAAAGACCCATGTGTGAAGGATGTACAACTATTGTGGTTAGATCACTTGGGATGTCCATGTGAGACAAGCTACCACATAGACAATAGTGACACTCGGGATTATATACGTTTTTTTTTATCTCTTCATTGATCATTCCAAGGATATCAATTGAGTCATGGGAATGGTTAGTTTTTCTGGTGTGTTGCATTTTGGGGTTATTTGAGACTAATTTTCCATGTCCATGTCTATTCCATAGGCTACCCGCACGCTCCATGATGAGGCTAGACAAGCTTTTTGCCTTCCATTTGATAGTTTGGCATGTGATCCCTTGGACGAGTTAGCACGATTCCTCTTCCTCTTACTCCCTCGATGGTGTCTTCGCTATGCTAGAGAGGGACATGCGGGGCATAGAGAGGTGGCTATTAGATTTTGTAAATTCCGAGCGGGGGATTGGGCGGCCCTTCCGGAGGAATCTGTTAGGGCTACATAATTTAGGAGACAAACATCACCATAAGATACCATAGAGTCCACTCGATTACGACGGTGTAGGACATTGGGTTAGGTGGGAAAGTTTAGTAGAATAGCACGAGCGCTACACCTTTTATCTATGGCAAGTCCTACTGATGAGACTATCTCTTCCCTATGCTCACTACATCCTATAGCAGTAGAGTGAATACCACTAGAGGTCTTAGATGATCAACATGAGCAACCTTTATGTCTTGATAGGTTGTTGTTTGCACAAGCATTGTGCACTACCCCTCGTCTTTCCTCAAGAGGCTTGTTAGGGATGGTTTATGAGCACCTTAGAGATTACTTTCAGATAGATGATCATTCTAGTGGTTTTACCAAGTTGTTTTAGGTGGCTATAGTAGTAGTGAGAGGAGACATTCCTATGTTTGTTAGTCAGGTGCTAGGTGCTAGTTGACTTCTTGTGATGAAGAAGGACAGGGGGGCATTAGACCAATTGCTATTGGAGAGATCTTTTTGCATTTGGTCAATCGTACCATTGTCCTTCAATATCTTTCTCACTTTTGATAGTGCCTTAGTCCACATTAGTTTGGAGTAGCTACACCCGGAGGATGTGAGGCTATATCTCTAGGCATTAGGACACTCCTAGATATCCATCTGGAGTGGGTCATCCTACAAGTGGATGTTGAGAATGCTTTTAATATCGTCTCACGAGCATCCATCTTTAGAGAGCTTAGGGAGGCTGGTGGATCCTTGGCAAGTCTAATTCCTTTTGTGTAGTCTTTTTATGGCTCTCCTACTTCCTTTTACTACCAGCACAGTGGTTCACAAGGAGTCACCATCTTGGAATCAACTGTTGGTACATGTTAGTGAGATCCTTTGGGAGGACCTTTATTTGCCATGGCTCACTTTAGAGCTCTCCTATCTACTACTTTGGCCATGTTAGGTTGTGTTTTTCCGTCCTTGGCAGATGATGCACACATTGTAGACCATGTAGATCAGATGATATGCATGCCTTTGACTACTTGCAAAGGATGTTCTCCATGTGGATAACCTTCCATTACTAGGAGATCCGCAAGTGGCAGTTGGTATACTCTCCTCCACTATTGCTTGTCGAACATCCTACCTCATCCTACCTCATCCGTATAGTTCCTCCTTCACTGTCCTTCATATCATGTTTGAGAGCATTTGATAGGAGGATTATGAGAGTCTTTGGTGATATTATTGGACTAGGGACATTTGAGTGTGTAACAAGGGATTTGACACATAAATAGACGGCTCTACTGATCTCATGTGGAGGGATTGGCTTGCTATCTATGGAGGAGATGACACCTATATCATTTTTGGGTAGTTAGGCTCTCTCGGTACCCCTACTTTCCTCTCATTTAGTGGTTGTTGATAGGCCAATTTTGGTGATTTATGTGATAGAAGTGAGGGAGGATCCTTTTCTCTCAGGTGTTATTGTGGAAAAAAAGAAATAGTCTATCCCCATGGGCATGAGAGGATTTTCCACCTTTTGCTTCACTATCGTGACTGGACTAGAGGTTTACAATCTTCCTTGGTGGAGCAACAATCTGAACATATGCTACATTCTCTCTTAGTCTACTCATTCATTCCTCAAGCTACTAGAACACGTCTTTGCTCTTGCTCCAGCAAGGGTGCAGGCTCTTGGATCTTAGCTCGACCATGCATTAGGGCATTTTGACTTGCACCCACTACTTTCTCTACAACAATGAGGTTTTGCATAGGTTTGGTCCACCCATCTGCATCTTCATTACTCACTTGTGAGTGTGGTTCTACATTAGATGCAGTAGCGGTCCACATGACACGGTGTCCTTTTGGAGGATAGAGGATAGCTACCCATGATGCTATTAGGGCCATAGTGTTTGCTATGGCACAAGGGAGTGGATACTTGGCTTGGAGGGAGCATTTTGTATACTTTGTAGATGACACGTGTTAGGGCAAACTTATACTTGGTCCGAGATGATCAGGTGACAATAGCGGATGTCGTGGTTAGAGACCCTATGCGGGATACAGTTTTGGAGGGAGTGATTACCCATCCCCATGGATAGGCAGCAAGTGGAACAACAAGTCATAAGGTCTTCAAGTATAGGAGCATGCAGCAAGGTCACCTCTTTGTTCCTCTAGCCTTGGAGTTATATGGAGCTATGGATACAACGTTTGACACATTTGTCAAGGAGTGGACAAGAGCTTATCATGTTAGGCGCTAGGGGGTACCACTCTCAATCTCATACTTTGTAGCATATTTTAGACAACGTGTGTCCATTGCTCTATAGAGGGCAATGGCTGGTGCAATCCATAGGAGAACAATCATATTAGGTGATGTTTCTTTGGATGCTCCAATTGTGTGTAGACTGTACGACTTGCATAGCTCAAATATTGTACGTGCGGTAGAGCCAATTTCTCATATAGACTCTATTGGGGCTTAGCCCCATTTTACCTTTTTTGTCTCTCCCTTGTACAGCTTGATGGGGTCTTCCCATCCTTCACTTTTTCTACAAGGTCGCCTTCTTCCTTTCCACTAGAAGCAAAATGAAGAAGGTTCCATCAATGCTTAAACCACATCTCCTTGTTTTTAGAATGAACGTACCTACGGACCTGCATTAGCTGATCCAAGGCCACTAGCCTTCTACTTTCTATCATTACGTAACAGACGGAAATCATTGTTTGCCTTTGTAGTGCTTCTCTCCAGAGGTTTCAATCCTTTGAGGATTTTGCCTTCTTTCTCCACACGCGTAGCAAGAACATCAACTCCTTGATGAGGGGTAGCATAACAAACACCTAATACCCTTTTAGGGAAAGACTCGTATTGTATCTTAACTTGAGTTCCTAATAGTTTCTCATTGCACTCTAAGGAAATTAAATGAGAGACATGGAGACACAACTCCTTGATGATAATGCCGCCCAAGTTGTGACCAACCAATATTAGGGGAATGCCTTTCTGTCCACTGCTATGCAACCGGACTAATGCTGTTTCCAAGATATGTACCAAGGATCTCATGTCGAACCTACCAGATATCCCTGTTTTAGTGGGGGGGGGGGGGGGGGGGGGGGGGGGGGGGGGGGGTGAGTTGTTGGAGAGGATCCAAGCTTTTGAGAACCCATCCTGTTGTGGAAGCCAAGCGCCTGGCCAACATTCACCGAAACTCATCATCCATTCCGTCTTGTACCAATCCTTTTAACCATGTGAAACAAGCGCATGGAAAAACATGATCTCCATGTTTGGCTGGTCAGGATCGTGCAAACATATAGACACTAGTCTATTCACTGCAGGGAAAAATCAAGTCCACACATCAGAAGTGGGAATTCAGCATGCATGAAGGAGTCGTGGTCAAGTACATATATATAGCTACGTGCACAATCAGACTTGCTTATGAATGAATTACAATGTCTCAATACTATATGCACTTGAGCACCCACTTCCGGTACTGGTCAGAAACAGTGTCCAAGAAAAGGATGCATAAATGTCATAGCAAGCATCTCTTCCATGAGATCACTGTCCATGTCACCCTTACAGAAGACACAAGAAGGCAATCGTGTAGGAAAAACATAGGATGGGAAGACCCCATCAAGCCGTACAAGGGAGAGACAAAAAAGGTAACATGGGGCTAAGCCCCAATAGAGTCGAT
The DNA here is from genome assembly GCA_948567375.1 of Lunularia cruciata. NCBI lineage: Eukaryota > Viridiplantae > Streptophyta > Marchantiopsida > Lunulariales > Lunulariaceae > Lunularia > Lunularia cruciata. The sequence continues at coordinate 3,175,177 of OX419757.1, read as the reverse complement.
ATGAGAAATCTGCCCTACCGCACCTAAGATATCCAAGCTATGCAAGTCGTATGGGCTACACGATTGGAGCATCCAAACAAACATCACCTAATGTGATTGCTCTCCTATGGATTGCACTAGCCACTGCACTCTAGAGAGCAATGGACTCACGTTGTCTAAAATATGCTACAAAGTATGAGAGTGAGAGTGGTACTCCTTGACATCTAACATGATAAGCTCTTGTGCACTCCTTGACAAATGTGTCAAATGCCGTGTCCATCGCTCCATATAACTCCAAGGCTAGAGGAACAAAGAGGTGACCTCATTGCATGCCCTTATACTTGGAGACCTCGTGACTTGTTGTTGCACTCGCCGCCCATCCAAGGGGATGGCTAATCACTCCCTCCAAAACTGTATCCCGTATAAAGTCCGTAACCATGACATCCACTACTATCACCTTATCATCTCATACCAAGTATAAGTATGCCCTGACTTGTGTCATCTACAAAGCATATGATTGCTCCCTCCAAGCCAAGTATCCACTCTCTTGTGCCATAGCAAACACTATGTCTCTAATGGCATCATGGGTAGCTATCTTCTATCCTCCAAAAGGACACCATGTCATGTGGACCCCTGCTGCATCTAGTGTAGAACCACACTCACAAGTGAGTAATGAAGATGTAGATGGGTGGACCAAACCTAGGCAAAACCTCATTGCTGTAGAGAAAGTAGCGGGTGTGAGTTGGAATGCCCTAATGCACAATCAAGCTAGGATCCAAGATCTTACACCCTTGCCGGAGCAAGAGCAAAGACGTGCTCTAGTAGCTTGAGGAATGGACAAGTCAACTAAGAGAGAATGTAGCATATGCTTACACTATTGCTCCATCAAGGAAGACCGTAAACCTCTAGTCCAATTTGACAATAGTGAAGCAAAATATGGAAAATCCTCTCGTGCCCATGGAGATAGACTATCTCTCATATGTCGTAATAACATATGGAGAGAAAAGGATCCTCCCTCCACCTCTATCACATAAGTATCCAAAACTGGCCTATCAACAATCAAAAAATGAGAGGAAAGTAGGGGTGCCAAGAGAGCCCAACTACCCAAAAATGCTATAGGTGCCATCTCCTCCATAGATAAAAAGCCAACCCCACCACATGAGATTGGCAGATCCATTTGTCTATGTGCCAAATCCCTTGTCACACACTCAAATGTCCCTGGTCCAATAATATCACCAAAGACTCCCATAATCCTCCTATCAAATGCTCTTAGATGTGATGGGAAGGACGGTGAGGAGGAACTATGCATATGAGGTAGGATGGTCAACAAGCAATACTGGAGGAGAGTATACCAAATGCCACATATGGATCTCCTAATAATGGAAGGTCATCCACATGGAGAACATCCTCTACAAGGGTAGCGTTGTCACGGGGAATGTTTGGTCTTGAGAATGCGCCAGGCACATGGCTGCTTGTGCTCAATTTGTCCTTACTGTCTTTCTTTCAGATTTTCTCATAGATTGACATTCCTTCCCTACTCTTGGATTGTTTGAATTTGTCTCTGTATGAACTTGTTGTTGTAACTTCCCCTTAGGTCAACTATTTCCAAAGGTTCCGTGTTTGTTCTTGGCTTTCTCAGCACCGGGCTTGTCACGGCTGTATGGTTTTAAGGTTCTTACCTATGCAGGTATCATGATCTATTCCCATGTCAAGCTCGGATATGGTTCTAAGGTTTAGGTTCGGGAAATTAGTTGAGGTGGTCTCTACAGAAATAGTGAATTTTCTAACTAGACTCGAACCCAACACCCAGACTCTTGTATTACTCCACTCAGGTAGACCGGACTGTGGGCTCCTAGAATGGAGCTTCCTTCGACTTTAATCCTAATTCATAACACACATCCGCTTCCAAATTTATCATTCATAGGAATTTCACTTCTGCCAACACTCACAACAGTTCTCTTCTACATTCAAAATTTCACTCTACTCATGCACTCCACCTCTGAAAACTTCATAAGAACTTCACTTCTGCCACCACTCACAACAGTTCTCTTCTATATTCAAAAATTCACTCTACTCCTGCACTTCACCTCTGGAAAACTTCATAAGAACTTCACTTCTGCCAACACTCACAATAGTTCTCTTCTACATTCAAAATTTCACTCTACTCCTGCACTTCACCTCTGGAAAACTTCATAAGAACTTCACTTCTGCCAACACTCACAATAGTTCTCTTCTACATTCAAAATTTCACTCTACTCCTGCACTTCACCTCTGGAAAACTTCATAAGAACTTCACTTCTGCCAACACTCACATCATATACTTGAAGTTTCAACTCCTGTCCAAGGTCAAGCTCCACCTCTCGAACTCCTTCTCCAGCCTCTGTGTAGGACCAAGCCAAAACCTAATTCAAATTTCTCCCTCTCTTCTCACTGTCACTTTGCCAAGGTTGAACAGAAGAACTCTCCAAATTCTCCCTCTCTTCCCATGCTCAGCCAGCAGATTTCTCTCAAAACTTCCTTCCCCTCTTACCACCTCCTCAACAGAGCAAATTTGAACCCTTCACTCCTCTCCTGCCATGCTCAGCCAGCAGATTTCTCTCAAAATTTCTTCCTTTCTTGCACCTCCTCAGCAGAGCAAACTCAAATCCTTCATCCTTGCTCCTATCCAGCCAGAGCAATCCTAACTCAAAAAACCTCTTCTCACTTGTTTCCTATCACTCATGAAGCTGAAGCAAACTCAAAATCTCCTTCACTCTTGCTCATTTGAAAATTTTCCTATCTCTCTCACACATCATTCATTACTCTCACAATTCAGGCTTCTACTCTGCATTCAATTCAAAGTTCTCATTCTTGTGAACATTCCCCACACCTTTCCTTCAGTCCAGTTCTGTCTCAGTACAAGATCAAGCAAAACTCAAGAGTTTCCTCTCCTGCTCCTGCCACAACACAAGCCCAAACCCTCAAAATTTCTTCACTTCTTCTTGTCCTGTCATAGCCCATGACCAAGCCTTCAAAAATTCTCTCCACTCTTCACAGTCCTCCTGTCTAGGGCACATATCTCAAAGCCTTTACTCTTCCTTTCTGACCTCCTATCACAGACCAAGGCCAAGCAAACCTTCAAAAATTTCTCTCCTCAATTGGTCACACCTGTCCAGGGCAAAACTCCCGAAGCCCTAACTCCTTTCCTGCATTTCCTATCACAGACCAAGCCCAAGCAGACTTTTGAAAATGCCCTCAGCTCTTCACTCTTCATGTCACAGTCCAAGGCCCAAGCAAAACTTTGAAAATACTCTCTTAGTCAATGTCCTGTTGTCCAGGCCAATCTCTCGAGAACTCCTTCTCCTCTTTCGTGTCTTCCTGTCCAAAGCAACCCAAGCAAAATCTCAACTCAAAATTCTTTCTCTCCTCCTGTCACTCAGGTAGCTAAAGCAAACCCTCCAGAATTTCTCCTTCTCTCTTGCACTCCTGTCCAAGCCAAAGCAAACCCCAACTCTAAATTCTTTCTCTCCTCCTATCACTCAGCAAGCTGAAACAAACCCTCCAGAATTTCTCCTTCTCTCTTGCACTCCTGTCCAAGCCAAAGCAAACCTCAACTCAAAATTCTTTCTCTCCTCTTGTCACTCAGCAAGCTGAAACAAACCCTCCAGAATTTCTCCTTCTCTCTTGCACTCCTGTCCAAGCCAAAGCAAACCCCAACTCAAAATTCTTTCTCTCGTCTGTCACTCAGCAAGCTGAAACAAACCCTCTAGAATTTCTCCTTCTCTCTTGCACTCCTGCAAAAATCCTCTCTTGCCATGCAATCTCAAACCATAGCTTCCCTGCAAAATTTCTCTGTTGCCTCCTCCTCTCTTACTCCTACTTCCCCTGCAAAAATTCCCTGTTGCCTCCTCCTCTCTTACTCCTGCTTCCCCTGCAAAAATTCTCCTGTCCACACTCCTCACTCATGCACACTCCATGCCTTTGAAAATCTCCCTCTCTCCTCCTATCACAGACCAAAGCCCAGCCTTTGAAAATTCTCTTCTCCCTTCTCTTGTCATAGACCAAAGCCAGCCAAACTCCCAAAAACTCCTCTCCTCAGCTGGTCACACGTGTCCAAGGCAAAACTCGCGGAGCTCTAACTCCTTCCCTCTGTTTCCTAACACAGACCAAGCCCAAGCAAACCTTCAAAAATGTCTCTGCTCACTTCTATCACTGACAAGCCCTCTGTCAACTCAAAAAAAGTCTTCTCAAGCTCTTTGTTGTCCTATCAATGGATCATTGATTTCTCCTAAAGCATCTCATCAGTCCCACTTTCTTCTCTCTCAAAGTATTACTGTCTATTCCTCATCAGCCAAATTCCTTCACTACAAACAGAGCATCTTCTCAAAATTTCTCTGCATGCTCTCAACAGTCACACTTTCCTCTCTCAAAGTACTACTCTCTATTCCTCAAGCCCAATTCCTGCTAAGCATCTCCTCTCCTCAAAACCCTTCATTAAAATCCAACAGAGCATCTCTCTTGAAATTTCTCCTCAGCATTCCCCTCAATCCCTGTCACTTTGAAACCCTTCCTTTAGTCCTCATTCCCAACTCACCTGAACACCGTCCGTGACATTCCTCCTTGGCAGCCTTCAGCACATTTCACGAAAATATGCCATGCTCTTGCCTTTCAACTCAAGCCCCACAGTGCCTACAAAAATGTTCTCTCCTCTGACTCTCCATCCTCTCCTTCAGCATTTCTTCTCAACAGCCTTACCTTCACAAAAACCTTTCCTCAGTCCTGTCAGCTAGCTTGAAAAATTGTCCTTCCTCTCCCGTCTTCTCTCTCAACCATCCCTAACATTCAAAAAATGTCTCCCTCTCCAGCTCTCTTGGTCCAGCCCTCAGGCCTTCCCTAAACCTCCAAGAAAATGATCCCCCTTTCTCTCCTGTCCAGCCCTCAGCCCTTCAAAATCCTTCCTAAGTCTTTCCTCTGTCCTGTCCAGCAAGCAAGCCCTTCAAGAGAATTTCTTAAGCTCTTCACTCTGTCCTTTCATTAAACAACCCTCTCAACCCTTTTCTTCTCTTTTCTCATTACTCAACATAAGTTTCCCACAAGCTTATTTGATCAAAAGCACCAAATAAAACTTCGGCGTCTTTTTGGCTCAAGAAAAAAAGAAAATGTCCTAACTAAAATACTCTCACATGCCTTATCAATTCAAATGACACTCAAAGCATATTCTCAAGATTCCAGTACCATAAACAAAGCCACGGTTTGGTGTATCACAAAATTAAGCTCCAAGTGTTGAGTAACAAAAAGAGACTCTCAAGCTAAGGTCTCATAGAAGGAAACTCTAGCTCTCACCAAATGGCACCAACTCTCCGTGAATCATTTTCCCGACAACAACGTCTAAAAAGTGTGTGACAAAATCCTCCGATTCTATTGGCACTCCAAGAACACAAAGGCCATCTATGAATGTGATACATCCCTCTAGAGGCTCAAGGTGAGGAGGGATACCCAAAGGGGACCATGCCTTGCACTTTGACACCTTGACTCTCAAGCCTACTAGATGTAGCTCAATTTGATAGCGTGCTCAATAGCGTGCTCAATTTGATCCATCTGCCACCTATAACGGAGGCAACTGCAGAATCAATTAGCTCTGCTATGCATTTCTAGCTTTAGAAAGAAAGAATATGCATAATAAGCAATAAATTTCTATATACATAACATAGTAGTGTTAATGTGATATCCTCTAGACAAGTGTGACTAGTACCGCACCATGTATGTTTTGTTCAGATCAATGTCGGTATTGATGTTGGTATTGATCTCCAAAAACTTGAGGTCTCTGAAGTTTCTAAGATCACCATTCTGGAAAGGCACAATACAGTTGTGGCATATCAGACAATTGAGTTGCTGTGGAAAGTCAAGCTCAACATCACCAATGTTGCCTTTGACTTGTAGACCCCTCCAGGATGAGAATACAAAGCGAGCGTGAGAACTTCTCCAATGCACACAAGGTTGCCGGTTTGGAGAAGACCCATCCAAACATGGAAGATGTCCTTTGAAGGACTTGCAAATTGTGGCGGTCCAAACCTTGCAGAGCAAGCACAAAATTCTTCTCTCTTGCGCTCACCTGCTTGATTATTAGACATATGCAGAAAAGATTATCATCAGATAATCTGTAGAGAAGAGCTGAAACTATAATCACTCAAGAAGTAGCAAAAACCCTCTCCGCCTTCTTACATCATGCATCTGAACTTGAAATTGGTAGTCTGTCTCAACAAGATCTTCAGAAGCTGCCAAAGAATAGATGGTCAGTTTTTTTTATTTTTTTCTCCGACAGTCCCCTTGGGGGCCTTTTCTTTAAGTTTTTTTCTCTTTTTTGTCTGACAGTACCCCGCGCGACGGGCCTTTTGTCTCGGCTTTAGCTCTATCTCCGACACATAAATGGAAAAAAACTGACAAAAAGATACATTTTGATCACAACAGTTCTCAATGCAGGTTATGTAACTTGTGAAGTTTAGATCTTCTCTAGTTTAGAATAATCTCTACTTTCACAACAGTTTTCAATGCTTGCTAGAAAACTTGCTTAATTTAGATATCCTTTAGTTTAGAATAATGTCTATTTTGGTATCTCTAGTTTAGGTATCTATAGGTTAAGAAGTTTTGTTAGACCAAAGTAAAGAGCCGTCACATTTATGGTTTAACCAAGCAACCCCCTTGCTTTAGCTCTTATGTATATAACTGTGTTCTCACAGCTTGGAATACTTAGTTCTCCAGCAATGAATGTTTCCAACACCTTGCACCTTGTTTCAAGTGTGATCTAAATTGCTTAGCTTCATGTCCGGTGTGTGCTATCGTGCTTAAATTTTAGGTGTCTTTCATGCTGCATCATGTGCTATCTATAGAGGATCTGACTGAGAGAGTGAGTTGAGTATTGCTGTGTGCAATCAAGAGTGCCCACTCTTCTTGCATCATGCATCCGGACTTGAAATTGATAGTCTGTCTCAACAAGTTCCTCATAAGCTCCCAAAGAATAGATTGATACATTTTGATCACAACAATTCTCAATGCTGGTTATATAATTTATGAAATTTAGATCTTCTCTAGTTTAGAATGATGAGAACCTTTATTCCTAATCTTTGAAGTAAATGGTCTATCCTTAGTCATTCTGACTTCTGATGTATCATATATCCTAGCACTCAGCTTTCCTAGTCTCACCAAAGTAGACACTCCTGATTGCACTCAACAATACTCAACTCACTCTCTCTCATAGCATTCAAAGATAGTACACAACAATACTCACGCAGCATGAAATGTACCTTAGTGGTAAGCAACATAGAACACACCAGAAACAAGGTACAAGGTGCCGGGAATGACCCTTGTATGAGAACTTGACAAAACAAGAGCAGAAACCACTCTTATATACATATAAGCAAACCCTAGAGGGTTGCTTTGCAGGACCCCAATTAGGGCTGTGCCCTTTCTTTACCCTAAGTATATTTAGCAGAGCTTCTAGAGGAATGTAACAAAGCCCTAAAAGTAGAGAAGTCACAAAACTAGAGATTAACTAAATCTAACACTCCCATTTAATGAGAGTTTAGGACAATTCCCATTTCTACTAAACATTTTATGTGTTTATCTTTAGGTAGTGCCTTGTAAACGCATCTGCCATCATCTCCTATCTAGGATAGTAGACTAACTTCACAACATTCTCCTTTCTTTCTTCTCTCCAGCTTCTTCTAATCTCAATGTGCTTAGTCCTTGGTGATGCACAAGATGTTTACTGAGTGTTATACTTCCTGTATTGTCACAATACAATGTAGTAGGACTTTCCTGCTCAAAACCCAGCTCCTTAAGAAGCCTCCTGGTCCAGATGACTTCTTGAGTAGCGTTTGAGGCAGCCATAAATTCTGCCTCATTAGTAGACAGTGCAACAGATGTTTGCTATTTACTATGCAAGTTGATTGCTCCACCACTAAGCATGATTACATATCCACTAGTTGATCTGCTGTTATATGTGTCATCTCCCCAACTAGCATCTGTATATGCTTCAAGTTTAGAAGCAAGTATGTTCCCTTGCTTTCTGTACTCCAAGAATGCATCTTGAGTACCCTTTAAGTACCTAAATATGCTCTTTATACCTTTCCAATGTACTTGTGCAGTGTTGCTAGTATATCTAGCTAGTGCTCCCACTGCATAGCATATATATGGTCTTGTACAGACCATGATAAACATTAGAGAACCAAGAGCACTCTGATACAACACTTTGTCACACAGATTCACCTCACCATCTATGATTCTGCAGTGCTTCCACCCCATATCAAGAGGTGTAGAGATAGGATTGGCCTTTGTCATCTGATACTTAACTAGTATGGATCTCACATATTGTGGTTGACTGATCTGGATCCATCTTGCTTCTCTGTTTGTGCTCCCTTTGATTCCCAAAATGAGTTTTATACGACCAAGGATAGTCATCTCAAAAATAGAGCACAAGAAATCTATCACTCTTTTGATAGATTCACTGTTCCCCAACAACAATAGATCATCTATATATACAGCTATGTATACATCATCTGTAGCATACACACTCATGTTAGGATCTGCTCGTTTGAAATCATGCTCTCTCAAGTATGAGTCTAGTTTCTCATACTAGGCTCAAGGAGCTTGCTTAAGACCATATAAAGCCTTCTTAAACAAGCATACTTTTCCTTTGCCTTTAGTATATCCATCTGGAACATCCATGTAGATAGTCTCTCTCAAATCTCCATTGAGAAAGGCTGTTTTCACATCTAACTGCTCCACTTCCCAATCTCTCTTGGCTGTAAGAGCTAGAAGCATGCGAATAGATCCATACCTGGCAACTGGTGCAAAAGTTTCTGAATAATCTATTGATACTTTCTGATTGAAGCCCTTTGCAACAAGTCTTGCCTTGTACTTCAAGACCTCATTCTCAGCTCCACGTTTGACCTTAAAAATCCATTTACAACCAATTGCTTTCCTACCTGGTGGTAAGTCAACTAGTACCCATGTACCATTAGTCTGAAGGGACTTCTTCTCTTCTGCTATAGCCAACTCCCACTGACTAGAATATGGTCTAAGAATAGCTTCCTGTAGAGTTTCTGGATCTCAATCTTCATGACAGATGTAAGATTCATCTAACATCCCTTCTGATAGAAAGCCAAGTCTGTCAATAGGTTTTCTATCTCTCTGTGATCTTCTTGGCTATGTGCCCAGAAGTTTCATGTCATCTCTTGACATCTCTGGAATCTCACTCAGAGATTTTGCATTTGGAGCCTGCTTATGGGAGTCGTCTTTTGTAGTATCAGGATCAGAAACCACCGTTTGTATAGGCCTTCTTTGGTACACTTCAGACTCTCCTTTGGTGAACCATCAGCTTTAAGTAGAGATTGCTCTTCTGATGATTGATCTGAAAAACTGACTCTGCAGCTTGAGAAGATAGGTTGATCAGGCTGATCAAACTGATCAGCTTGCTTCTGCAACTCATCATTGTTCTCACTCCAAGTCCTCAATTCATCAAAGAGTACATCTCTACTTCTGATGATCTGTCCAGACTTAGGATTGTACAGAAGATATCCTTTTAGTCCCTCTTCATATCCTACAAAGAGCATTCTTTCAGCACTTTGAACTTCCTCCTTTGCTCCTTGGGAATATGAACATAGGCAGGACATCCAAAAACTTTCAAAGCTGAAAGATTAGGTTTCTTACCACTCCAGCATTCTTTAGGAGTTCTTCCTTGCAATGTTGTGGTACCACTGATATTTCTATGGTAATTTGCAATGCTAATTGCAGCACCCCAAAACTTTCTCTCCAGCTTGGCATGTTGGAGCATGGCCAATGCTTTGTCCACCAGTGTCTTATTCAACCTTTCTGCAACTCCATTATGTGCAGGACTGTCTATGGCAGTACAATCAAGGAGAATTCCTTTCTCTGACAAAAAAGAGAGGAATTCCTCATTCCTGTACTCTCTGCCTCCATCTGTTCTCAATCTCTTGACTTTCCTCCCAGTTTTCAACTCAGCCATGGCTACAAACTTCTGGAATTTTTGCAGCACTTCATCCTTGCTTTTCATGAGATAGATAAAACTCTTTCTACTGTAATCATCCACAAAGGAAATATAGTAGGCTGCTCCACTCAATGATTTCTCAGTCATGTATCCCCCATACACCAAAATGTATGACATCTAGAAGACCAAAAGCTCTAGATGAAGATTTCTTGGGGGATACGAGCCTTGTGCGCCTTACCTTCTGCACACCCAATGCAGAACTCGAGTTTTCCTTTGGGATCCAGTTTCAACCCATCCACTACCTTCTCTAAAGCATATAGGTTTTGCACTGACAAGTGCCCTAACCTCAAATGCCACAGGTGGATATCATTTCTGTTTTTTGCTACCAATGCAGAATCAGAACAATCAGCTTCCATCAACTTAAACAACTTCCTTTGGCAGTGCCATATCCAAGGACCAGCTCTCCTTTCTTCAAAGTGTATTGATTTTTGTTGCTCTCAAACAGAACAGAACATCCACACTATGCTCCATGAGGCAATGTACTGATATCAAGTTCTTGGTGTAATCTGGAACATAAAGCACATCTTCTAAATAGCTCTTACAAGAACTTGTGTTCGATCTTCCCAAGAAGGCAATAGGAACTTTGCCAGTTCCTAACACTGGATTCAGAATCCCAGGTCCACAACAAACACTCTTGGGAATCTTCAGAGGTTGAAGAGTTGAGAACAGCTCCTTCTGGTAACAGCTATGAGAGGTGGCTCCAGAATCCAAGAACCATCCATAACCATTTGTGGACAACTATGATTTTTCCAACATTCCACAATCTAGCTCTTCTGCTGAGTACCCCTCCTCATCGCTTTCTATCTCATTGCACTCCTCTGTGTTGTAAGCTGAACTTGCAGATTTTGACCTTTTATTGGTCGAGGTCCCTTGCCTACCTTCTTCAGCTCTCATTCTCTCCATTCTCTTCTCTTGGGACATATAGGTGCAACATGACCTTTCTCATGACAAAAATAATAGATATTGTTATCAACACTACTAACTCCTTTACCAGATTTACTCACTCTGGTGTGCTCACTCTTCTATCTGGCACTCTCCTTGACTGAGAAGAAGCACTGAACAGAGCAGAATCTCCCAAATCATTAGACTTCATCTTGAGGTCCTCTCTGTCTTTGCTAAACACTAGCAATCTATTTATCACATAAACCCATGTGACAACTTGAACAGGTAGAACTTTTAGAGGTACTTTCATAGGCTGGTAGCTTGGAGGGAGAGTCTTCAAGTGATGGTTGATCTCATATTTATCGATAAGGGGACACTCATCCTCCTTGACACTCTTGAAGACCTTATGTAACTTTGACAAGTGGAAAGTAAAGTCTTCACCATCTGCAAGTTTAGTGTTCCACATCCCATCATAGATCCTATTGGAACTTTCCAGCCTCTCACTACAGTAAAATTCTTGAGTTTGTGCCAGATCTCCCAACTCCAAACATAAGTGTCTACTAGGTCTTTGACTAGCTCTTGCATAGCTCTTAGCAGGAACCTCCTAATAGTAGAGTGCTTGATTCTCTCCTCCTTGTTGGACTCAAGCTCATCTATATCATGAGCTTCTAATGCCAAGTCTAAACAGTCATAACTGTCTAAGATACACTTCACATCCAAAGCCTAAGCTTTGTAGTTAGTGTTTCCCAATTTTTCTAGCTCTTTGAGTGCTCCTATCAACCCCAATGGTGATTGTGGGCCCATTACCTGATGAGAACCTTTCTTCCTAGTCTTTGAAGTAGATGGTCTATCCTTAGTCATTCTGACTTCTGATTTATCGGATATCCTAGCACTCAGTTTTCCTAGTCTCACTAGAGTAGACACTCTTGATTGCACTCAGCAGTACTCAACTCACTCTCTCTTAGAACATTCAAAGATAGTACACAGCAACACTCACGTAGCATGAAAGGTACCTCAATGGTAAGCAACATAAAACACACCAGAAACAAGGTACAAGGTGCTGAGAATGACACTTGTAAGAGAACTTGACAAAACAAGAGCAGAAACCACTCTTATATACATATAAGCAAACCCTAGAGGGTTGCTTTGCAGGACCCTAATTAGGGCTGTGCCCTTTCTTTACCCTTAGTATATTTAGCAGAGCTTCTAGAGGAATGTAACAAAGCCCTAAAAGTAGAGAAGTCACTAACCTAGAGATTAACTAAATCTAACATAGAATAATCTCTATTTTTCACAACAGTTTTCAATGCTGGCTAGAAATCTTGTTAAATTTAGATAACCTCTAGTTTAGAATAATCTCTATTTCGGCATCTCTAGTTTAGGTATCTCTAGGTTAAGAAGTTCATTAGACCAAAGTGGAGAGCAGGCACATTTAGGTTTTAACCAAGCACCCCCCTTGCTTCAGCTCCTATGAACATAACTGTGTTATCAAAGCTCTGAATGATTAATTCTCCAGCAATGAATGTTTTCGAACACCTTGCACCTTGTGTCAGGTGTGTTCTAAATTGCTTAACTTCACTTCAAGTGCTTCAGGTTTCTTTCATGCTGTGTTAGTGAACCGATATGTGCTATCTCTGAAGGATGTGAGTGAGAGTGTGAGTTGAGTATTGTTGTGTGCAATCAAGAGTACCTACTCTGGTGAGACTTAGAGAGCTCGGTGCTAAGTTGTATGATACATCAGAAGTCAGAATGATTGAGGATAGAATTTCAACTCTAGTCAGAGAGAACAACAATTCTTCTCATAACTATCTAGTGCGACAGAGGCTCGTATGAAATATGATTATGTGTTTCCAAGATACAGGAGACAAGTAGCAGTTTCGGGAAGAATACTTCTTAATATACGATTACCTCTTGACCATGATCAAAAACATTCGTGAAGTCTATTCTTTTCTCATTGACTGAATGTATGAAGTGCGACCTTGATAAATTCTCCATGTTTCGGCCCATTGCTACCAAGAGAGCATGGACTTTCACGATTTCATACTCCAGTCCTCGATCAACATCTTTTCTGAATGTTTTCTTAATCAGGGGCCCTACGCTTCAACATGTTCAGCCTCTCCCCGTATAATTCCTCCATCCGACTCCAAGGGCTTTCATTGAAGCAGTAAGCTATGTCTATAAAAACCTCCTGCACTTAATCATTCAATCCGTCAAAACCAAGTTCAAGGCTTCTTCTAAGAATATCCTCTATGTCACCGATACTGCTGGCCACAGAACAGTTTTGCAGCGATGCTATGGAGGAATCCCAGCGTCTTCTCCAGCTCGGCATTTTCTCGTCATCGTCACGTTGCAAAAACGTCCCTACAACTTCTACAGCCAATGGCAGTCCATCACAGATATCAATAAGCTTCTGCACATCTTCCGGTGGAACAGGGAGTCTATCTACAGGTATTTGACTCACGTTCTCGTCTAAAACGTTCTGGCGGATTAACTTCTCAGGCACCCTTCCATGAAAGTGCTGGAAGAATAATTTCTTTGCTATCCTTCCATCTAATACTTCCATCTCGTGCAACACTAAGTTCGGTACATCCATATTTTTAAAGGCCTTCTGAATCGTGCTGTTCCTGGTGGTCGAGAGGATGCGGCTTCCCCGGGGAAAGATCTGGCTAATGGCGTGAGGTAAAATATAGGGTAGCTCCTCTTCGTTTACAATGTTGTCGATGAATATCAGCAATGGTAAACGCTATACTGGGACATTTTTGTAGCAAGCCTCGAGTCGCCTTAAATTCTCCTTCTTGTCAGTCGTGGATTTTTTCTGGAAGCATCTAAGAAGATATCTCTGCAAATACACACCGGCTTCAGAGACCTGGAGTTCAGCATGTCTTTCGACCTTGCATCGCGAGTACTCATCGCTTCGTAGAGGATGTATCCGACCGTAGATTTTCCAATCCCACCCATTCCGTGTATTACCACCGCGCTCGTCCTAGCTCCAGCTTTCTCTTGGCGTACAACTCTCTCAAAAGTTTCTCAACAGTACTCTCCAGTCCAACTACAGAAGATGCAAACAGTTCAGTCCCAGTAAAACAACAAAAGATTTCCCCCACGTATGAATCTACCCATTTATGACCACGAGAAACTTCCACAAGTATAATTACTGTCGAGAAAAGGCAGTCATATGCATCGCGAATTACATGACTCCACTTACTAGTTTTACTGAATAAGCTTTTATCAACTTCGAAGTTGATATCGTTCGTATTCCAATCTGCAGCTGTAACAAATTTTTTCACAGACACAAAAAAGAACTGGAAGTTGGTCGTGTCTCGAGATACTGGCTTGGCTATACTCTCCGTGCTCTCATTCACCATCATAAACTCATCGGTATCGTATCTCATCGATGCCTCCTTGGTATTCAGAGAACTCTGTTTAGATAAGGGGTCAGTTTTAGTGTTGATCTGTAATTAGAAGCAAAATGAAGAAAGTTCCATCAACGCTAAAATCACGTCTCCTTGTTTCCAGAATGAACGTACCTGTGGATCCGCGTTAGCTGATCCAAGTCCACTAGCGTTCCACTCTCTATCGTTACGTAACAGACGGAAATCATTGTTCGAATTTGCGGTGCTTCCCTCCAGAGGTTTTAATTCTTTGAGTATTTCGCCTTCTTCCTCCAGGCGCGTAGCAAGAACATTAACTCCCTGATGAGAGGTAGCAAAATAAGAAACACCTAATACATTTTTAAGGAAAGACTCGTATTGTATCTTAAGTTCGTTTGCTAATAGTTCCTCACTGCTCTCACGGAAATTGAATGAGCGACATGGAGACACAGCTCCTTGATGACAAGGCTGCCCAAGTTGTGACCAACCAATATTAGCGGAATGGCTTTCTGTCCAACACTACCGAACCGGATTAACTCGGTTGCCAGGGTCTCTACCAACATACCAGACGTCCATGTTTTAATGGCTCCTGAATCATAGTTGACGGATAGGATCCCGGCTTTTGAAAACCCGTCCTCTTGTGGAAGCCAAGCTGCTGGCCAACATTCACCGGAACTCGTCATCCATGCCGTCTTCTACAAATCCTTCGAACCATGTGAATCAAGCCGGTGGAAAAACAGGATCTCCACGTTTGGCTGGTCAGAATCGTGCAACACGTACAGACCATCGTTTATTCGCTGCAGGGAGAAATCAAGTCCAGACGTCAGAAGCGGGAATACAGCATGCATGAAGGAGTCGCGGTCAAGTACATATATACAGTTACGTGCACAATCGGACTTGCTTATGAGTGAATTACAACATCTCAATACTATATGGACTGTACCACCCATCTCTGCTGACAGTGGCTAGCGTGCGAATTACGCACAGCATTCTCATTCATCTTATTCACTCATTACGAGTTGAGAAACTGGAGTCCCTTTGATCCGAACTCGGGTTCAGGCTGCACCATCTTCTAATTGTCATAACCCGTGGAAAAGCGCTTCACAATCGAGTGCCAGCCAATGCCACTATTTGAGACACTGTTTTGACATTTGCTTGACATTCAGGACCATGAAGCCCGTACAGACATTATTGATTCGCTTACATATACAAGTTAAGCGCAGACAATAAAGTGCGGATGTCACATGCCCGAACGATTCGACTAGAAGTATTGAAAGACATGCATAATGACGATTTAGGCAACGTTGTGTTCAATACCCTGTTTCAAGGCTGTATCCACGACTTTAAACCGTTGGGTCACCCATTTACGCAAGCATATTATGCTCAATTCTATCAGTAAAAACCCATTCTGGATACGGAAGATTGCTCTGGGGCTTTAGGCTTTGGTTGTGCACTGACGTTCGGACTACCAAAGACTTAAATTCCCACCCAAAGGTCAAGCAAGCTATTGGAGACGAAACTGACAGTGAAATCTGGCAGGAGACTATGCGAGGGACGTTTCAATCTACCTTTCCAGAAGTGAAACAATCGATCTGTCCACTCACTGCTCGTGATATGTAGAAAACAACTACGCATGCAACGATCATCCAAGCTGCCTAATTACGCAGATAACCCTAGTATCTCGTTAAGAGTTCAGAAACTGGAGTTCCTTCTGGTCCAAGCTTGATATTAGGCTGTAGCATCATGTAGCATCTTGATTGACCCAACAATCAAGCTCTTGTAGGAGAAGAGTACCTCAAAATCTGGGAGTCTGCCTCCATTTTTCTCTTCAGAAATCTTCTCCTCGAGTTTCTTCTCTTCTTGTCCGTTTGAAGATCGGGATTCATGTAACCGGACGGACCTCTCTTGCTCCCACCCCCCTTGCAGTGTTCCATGGTGCGAGTGTAACAACTTAAGAGAAGCTCCACGCTACTAAGTGCGGGGTCCTTGCAGGTTGACAGACAAATTCAGACCGGAGGATAACTGGTACCTGCCCAGTCCGACATCACTTACACCATTAGACTCTAATCGTGCAGTTCATCATTAGAGTTCTCAAGCAGTTCCCAACCCCGTGGAGACTCACTTCCTTCTATCTATGGAATATGGAGCTGCATTAGTAAGTGGGCTAAAACTTATGCAGTGGGCAATTAACAGCAATATGCTGAATTCATCCGGATTACATAAAGTCATATAAAGTCAACATATTACACAGATTCCAGCATTGTTAGAAAACGCATGGAGGATCACAATACTCAAGCGCATCGCAACTGTCAAGGGATCGGTCCTGGAAATATCTCGATCTACTTTTGTTGACAAACATGGGTCCCGAAAGTTTCCGAAATGCAAACAAGCTTTAAGAAGCAAGTAAATACACTTCCTGAAGTTAGATCGAAACCAAGAGTATGCTGCCTAGAATGCTGGTTGACCTCTTATGCCCTCGAGACCACAATTAGAGTCGACTCTTTCGAGAATTTGGAATTGAAGCTCGCGATAAGATAAATGCAAGGTATCTCACAACCGATTCTCTCATTGGACTCACCTTCTCTCTGCGAAAAACGTAAGAAACATCAATCAGTCATTAAGCTTCTGGGGCGCATCTATAAGGGCATGCCCAGATTATGGACGAGTCTGCAAGAATTATCCAAAAAAGAAACCAGTAAACTAGACAGGATCAAGCATTAGCTAATACAGTAGACAACCTTAACAGCAATTGCAACCTTTAAGGAACCAATCAGCGGGGAAGTACAGTAGGTCTCTTTGAGTTCGAAATATATCGTATAGTCTCGAGGCAAGGCTGAAATAGTCTCCGACGCTCAGAATTTAGAAGCTAGTGATGAAATTATGAAACTCACCTTAAGGTCGAAAGGCAGACTGCCCACCCGAGGTTAAGATTGTAGTGAATCCACCTGATCACAGACGCCGGGGATCGTTACATGCTATTGCCGCCTGTCACCATTAGACTCTCCCAGCTCCAGCTGCAATTAAACAAGCTTTGTCAGAGGAAGGAACGACCACGACCTCAAGGGTTTGCTTTGGTCCTGAAAGACTTGCACTGAAACTGAAATACAGACGTAGTCATCCATCATACTTCTGTTCGAGTACTTCACATTTTACACGATGTCTACAGACATCAAACGAGACATCAAGGTGGTTCAGACAACCTTCAAAAACCCGAAACATGCCCTACGTAAGGGAACAGCTCCCACAATATAAGCTCTCAATGACATACATACGTTCTTTTCACAATTAGGCTTGGATATGAACTACAGCACTTCTGTGGGATTGATCTTGAGGTATCGCGGGCACAGACCTACACCTGAAGGCAATACAGAGTGCGTGAATTGTGCTGGATCTCATGGCAGGAAATCACGAAGTTGTCAGGAATGTCGAGCACAAACGAGAGAAGGTTGTAGGCTCAAAGACGGTGAAGACCCTCAAAATGTCAGACGGCTCGTGGATGTACCCCACACCACCGTGGGGCTTTTCTCAAAGATGCTGTGTTTTGCTTATCGTTTAGTGCCTGATTGGCTTAGTAAACAAGAGTTTGAACGCTCGGGAAGTATATATCACAATTAACTTTTAGAGTAAATTATGAGAAATTTTTTAATATTATGTTTTAAATTTAATATATTATATAAATATAAAAAAAAAAAAAACAATAAACAGAGAACCTAAGCTCTAGACTGGCATGCAGCCATTTGGCTCGAGCACGGGCACTTTAGACACTTCAGGAACAAGAGTCTATCATTTACAGTGCACTGTCATGACTTACATAACCTGATACCCACAGGAAGTCGGCAGATGAAGCTTTTCCACTTTGCCTTTGGGCCTCTCCTCTGCACCTCATTTGGAGCTGCTTCAGATCAACAGCACTTTGTACTAGTTTCCCTCAAGTTAACTCTGGACATGTTTATCTGCTGTGCCAGAACGAACTTCTTAATGAGTGGAACACGACCAAAACATGAAGAAAGAAGAGATTCCAGTTAGATTTTCATTATAATCTCCTTAACATGGGACTTCATATGAGACCTGCAGGTGACTTGTTCCTTTATCGTAAGCCTCTCGTTCCAAAGTCGATCGTTCGGAGAGACAGTTTTGTATATTGAGTACCGAAGGTGAAGGCTGTTCCGTGTAATGTCTACAGTAGTTCAAACCATATCGCTCCTGCTTTGACCGGCCTGCCTCTGGAATCCATTTCCTAACACCATCTCATTTTCTATTTTAAGTCTTGTAGAGGAGGTCTTCCACCGGCAAAAAACCAACGAATCACATAATACACAGAAGCACTCAATTCAATTCTGCGAGGAAAAGATAACATTATGTCCTGATTGTACATCCAAAAGTCGTAAACTAAATGACTGCATGTCATGGGGAGACTGGACAATCAGAAGATTCTATCGCATCAATTACAGCGGGCCTTTGCTTTCTGAGCTGTTTGTAGCGTTTAGATCGGAGGGTTTATAAGGAATCTAGGGCTTAGGACACTATCTTGAATGTCTTTCGACTGTGAGTGGTTTAATCGTCTAGAATGGACAGTAATAAAAGCAATGAGCAAGATCAACCATATCTTCGATTTCAACTCTCCAATATGTGAACATGTGAAAGTACTTCTCGCACTTGTCTTCAGCTTCCGGGATTAAATTGGAAACTTTTGAGTTGAGATCAAACCCTTTAGATATTGCATCCAAACTTGTCAAACTCCTCGAGTAGCCGAATTAAGATTGATGAACTTTATCTTTGCATTATTATCAATTTTCTTTTCCACTGTGACAGAAGATAATATTTTATATGGTGTTACGTTTTATATTTCGTTGTATTCAACGTAAGACCAAGTCCCTTTTTAGTCCAAAGGTACGTCGCTAGTTTACCCAAAAGTACAATTTATCTAGTGTCATGTTTTGGATTTCGTACCGGCCCCACCTATCGAATCAAAACATCGACCCGGCGGAATAAAGAAATATTGTAAAATTAAGTCAATTATAATATATATTGGAACAGGAAGAGTGCAGTGTATATGTATTCCAGCTCTGCATGTTCCTTCCGCCCAACAGGAAACTTTTCCGACCATGAATTGCTGTGGCTGATCGCTTGACTGATCGCTTGTCGACGATCTCAGGAGGCATGCCCCCGTTTCGGGAACAGAGCAGTGAAAATCTTCCGGGGGATCTGACATCTAAATTGCCGAGTTGAATACGGTAATCATCCGTAAAAGTGAGAGCACACTTTGACTCAAATATTTATGATGGTGCAACCAACACCTACGGATGTTGTGGAATGGAAGGGCGGCATGAGTGAACACCCAGGTAATGCATTGTACCCTTTTAGGTCCGATTTCGTCTATGATCCCTAAACTTGAAGCAGAAGAGAAAATGGATTGACCCTAAACACATGAAGGATAGGGATGCACTGCAGCTTTTAGATCTCCGTAGGCTGATTGGTCGATACTTTTAGTAACGCCATCAGGTTTTGGACAGTCCTTGACCGAAACTACTGTCAGTCCAGGAAAACTCAGGACACTACCCCTTAACTGTGAGAGGACGGAGTAGAAACGGAATTGAATGGCAAGAAATTGAAGCCTGCAGTCTGGGTCTCGCTTGTCATTCTCGTGATTCGAGTTGAGAGAACTCGGATATAAAAGTTTCAAACGGGCTAAAAGTGTTTATGGTGTCTCGAGAGTAAAGTCTATCAAGCTAGACCTTGTGCTGGTTAGTGCTCTTTGCAGTACCACGTTATCACGCTTTAATGCTATTGTATGAACAAACCACGCGAAGAGGAAAAAGTAAGCTTACACATGAATACCATGGTAAGAGAAAGAGTTTGCGCATGGAATAAGGGAACTTAGTTGGAATTGGTTACATAAGTTTCCGATGCAACAGAAATTTTCATCAATTTGATTACTTTATGATTATCCATGGTGATTTTCAAGTATCAAGTCATCTATAATCGATCGTGTACACAGTTCTCGTTAGAATAACGTTCATTTGATCGGCCAGTGAGAGTTGCTGGATTGCTGGATTTCTGTGATTGTAAAATTAAAGGACTTTGATATAGTCGGCACTCGTGATATCTCAGATATCTGTAATGAAATAAAGTGCTCGTCCCGGTCTAT
Organism: Lunularia cruciata; assembly: GCA_948567375.1. Taxonomy (NCBI): domain Eukaryota; kingdom Viridiplantae; phylum Streptophyta; class Marchantiopsida; order Lunulariales; family Lunulariaceae; genus Lunularia; species Lunularia cruciata. The sequence continues at coordinate 3,154,752 of OX419757.1, read as the reverse complement.
CCCCTGTAATGTACCAGGAGTTGCGCTTGCGCACTAAAACACATTGGTGGGCTTCAATCAGGCTGTTAATGAAATCCGATTTTCAAATTGCTGCCGTTCGCGAGAACTGTTGGAAACCTCCACACCGATTTTTGACGGGATCCACCATAAAACAGGTGAGCTACTAGAAAACTAGAAATTGTCTTTTCTGGAAGCCAGCTGGGACTTAGCCCCATTTTACCTCTTATGTTATATCCTTGTACGGTTTGATGGGTCCTTCCCGTCCGATGTACATGCCATTTGGGGACCACAGTGTATATTCTCAAATGCAAGTCAGAGCTCGTGTCAAATATCACTAGTAGGAACAGGCGACCGAGTAGAAAACACGAAGGATGGGAAGACCCATCAAGCTGAACGAGGGTGAGACAAAATAGGTAAAATGGGGCTAAGCCCCAAAATTACTAGTGGAGTTGTTCACTTCATCAACACAAAGATTCTGTACTGAAATCTCCGCATATCGAGACGCTATGGCAATATGATTTGTCCCCTCTGTTCATCCTCCTCCTTCATAGGTATTGGGTTTCGGCTCGACTGGCAGACCTTTGTCAGCGCCCAAGACCCACTTGGGATTATATATCCGTCGTAGAAGAGCTGCGCTGCCGCCATTCCGCAAGATCAATGTTTTTGAGAAAGATACCGGTGTCGACTACGGGTGTCAGCGCAGGCTCATAAATGTTGAAACGACAGTCTCAGAACTTCCATTACAGTACAGTCTGCGAAGACATTGCCGGAGCGGGACGAGTAAGCATGAAACATGTACATGAGTTGGCTCAAATAATTTACCCTTTTCCTTGGTCCTTGTTGCCTCCACTACCCTTTCCTCCTCCTCCATTTTGACATGACTTCTTTTTCTCGTCTCCTCCTCCTCCTCCTCCTTTCTTGTCTCCGCCTCCTTTGTCATCCTTTTTACTGTGGCCACATCTCCGAACGTCTCACCCTAGGATAACTTCAGACATTCCTCCGTCTCTTCACCTTTCCAGCAACCTCGTCGATTTTCACAGACTCCAAACCTGCATCATCATGAAATTAGACATGATGTTAGGTACCTGCCCCGACCCATCTCGTTCTCTTTCTGAAATTGAAGGGGAAGACAGTTCAGGCCGAGAAATGTGCTCAGGGATGAACCAAGTGACCAAGAACAGGGCCTGATCAGCAGCAAGAATTGGTTCAAATAATTCCGTATCTCAGAATGGACAGAAGGAAATATACAGACACGGAGTATCACCATCCAAGTCAGTGAATGCCTCCATAAGCTTCTCCACACACCCTTCGCAGCAGAAGGGGACTTTCAACTCGACCTGCGCAGCCGCCTTTCCGCAAGATCAATGTGTGAGAAGGATAGAATATTGTTACCCAGATACATCGATAATCATGGTCTCGTTGGCTCCATTTTACGGATTATTCAGCAAGCATTTGAGGTCAAGCTAGTCCCATACTTCACTTTGGTGGAGAGATCAGTTCCGCATTTGGATCCAGCTTTTTACAGACTTTTAGAACCCTGTCGGAATTCGCTTTCCCCTTCACTGTGATTTTGTTATAGCTGATATTCTTCACTTCAGTAACGTCTGCAGAATCCAATAAGGGAAGTTAGATCATATTTGCAACCTGCAAAGTGCATGATCCATTTTGTGACGTGTTATGGGTAGAGAGCAAAGTTGAATGGCAACTGTAAGGTCATTACCACTGTGTTTACCTTAGTCGCTACTTATGCACCTGGAAACGATTCCTACTTATGAACTTGAAGAGCATCACGAGCAAATCGTACAGCCTATATCTATCAGTGCTCGGAAGAGCTTAGAATTGCATCCTTCACAACACACAGTCACCTTGAGCTCAATCCCGAACTGCGCGGCCGCAAGATCAATGTGTGAGAAGGATAGAAGATTGTTGAAGCAGACAGGTTCTTCTTTTCTGAATCGTGGAGGAAAACAGCTATGGGCAGTGAACAGAGAATCTCAGAGAGCGAGAGAAGGACATGTGAGGTTGACTTGCTCAGAGACTCAGACTATGATTTCTCCCTCTCTTCTAACCATCAAGGCCGTAGCTTAGCAGGTTGGCGAAGGTAATCGAGAACCTTGAAATGCTGTCCAAGACAGGGAGGCATTTGTGCCGCTGCAAGCGTCTCTTCCACGAGATTACAGTCCATATCACTCTTAGAGAAGAGTTTCCACTGCGTCCAGTAAAGACTGTCAGAATGAGTGATTGGTGTACTGACTACTTTACTCTCTCCAACGCCTTAGAGTTGGGAAATGAACACTCTCTCTAATGCCTTAAGAGTTAGTAAATGAACAGAGAAGAGTCGTAATCGCTTCATATCCAGGTTAGACACCCTTTCCGTTACGATATAAATCTATCCTATATATATCCTACAGATTCATTATCAATAACATCAGCTCAGTGAGCTTGCTCAGGTAACTCTTTGTCTCTCTCTCTCTCCCTCTCTCAGTTCCTGGTATCACTAACACAGACATAGTGTTGTGTAATGTGATTCAATTCCATGCGGAAGATTTTGCAGCTCAAACAACATGCTAAAATCTGATATTAGCTGATTTAGTTATAATATGAATACAACAATGTAGCACTCTACTTACTGTTTCCCCCTGGAGCGGAATGTCAGGTCCGTTTGCCGCTGTGGCATGCAACCTCAAATGCGACCTTTGCATTGCAGCTTCTAGATCTCCGTTCTCTCTCTCGGGAAATGCGTATTTTCGCCAGTACAGTGCCCAGACTGAAGCTGAAATCGAACTGCTCCATGGGCTAATTGGTACTCACCAATGTTTAGTAACGAGGTTTGGACATTCCTTGACCAAACCTAGTTTCAGTCCGGGAAGACTCAGGACACAACCCTTCAACAGTGAGAGGACGGAGCAGTTCTCCAGCGTCAAGGCCTCTAGGCCACTGAGGTCGCTTAGACTATCTGGGAGCTCTCTCAAGTTAGGAATGGAAAGGTGAAGGTGTTTCAACTGCTTCAGTTTCCCAATCTGCTCTGGTAGCGTTGAGATATCGTCGTTTTGAGTAGCAAGAGATTCTAGTGGTTTCATCTCACATATGTCATCAGTTAAAGTACGCAAGCGTCTAACATTTCTGATGATTAACTTGCGCAAACGTGGAAATTGAGAAGACGATCGCGGTTGGGGTTGGATTCTAGTACTTGTGGCCCAGCGGGACATCAACCAAACTCCTCCAAGTCATATCTAGTCAAAGTCAAATACCAGACCCAATATCCACGGATTATCAACCTCAGTATCCACAGTCCAGAAGGAAACTGCAATACATATTCAACTCACAATCCTTAATAGCTTCCTCAATGTGATTCCATCTGCCACCCCTAACGGAGGCAATTACAGCATCAATAATCTAGATGATCATAAAACCTCCGCTATGCATTTCTAGCTTTAGAAAGAAAGAAATATCTAATAAGCAGTAAATTTCTATATATATAGCATGGCAGTGTTAATGAGATATCCTTTTGGACTAGTGTGACTAGTACTGCACCATATATGTTTCCTTCATATCAATGTCGGTCTTGATCTCCAGAAACTTGAGGTCTTTTAAGTTTCTAAGACCACCATTCTGGAAAGGCACAGTACTATTGTGGTTTATCAGACGATCGAGTTGTTGTGGAAAGTCAAGCCCGACGTCACCAATGTTGCCTTCGATTACTAAATCCACCAGGATGAGTATGCGAACTGAACGGGAGAACTTCTCCAATTCACACAGGGGTGTCCCTTCGGAAAAGACCCATCCAAACATGGAAAAAGTCCTTGAAATGACTTGTGGTCTGTAGAGGTCAGAACCTTGAGGTACAAGCGCAAACTTCTTTTGTCCCGCACCCGTCTGCTTGATTATTAAACATACGCAGTAAGGAGTACTAAGAGTACCTGTAGACAAGAACTGAAACTATAATAGCTCACTCAAGGAGTACCACAAACACTCTGCGCAATCTTCTGTCATGCACCCGAGTTGAAATTGATTCTTTGTCTCAACATCCTCACAAGCTCCCGAAAAATTGATGAATATATTCTGAGCAAACACTTCTCAATGCTGGTTACATAAGTATCCACCGCAAACACCGCAACAGACACTCATATCCAATATGAGTCTGTATTTCCTAGATGCAGTGGACAAGCAGCAGTTTCGGCAATGATACTTCTTAACGTACGGTTACCTTTTACGTTAAAAGATACATCCCCGAAGTCTTTCTGATTGACTGAATGTATGAAGTGCAACCCTGAGGAACTCCCCTTGTTTCGGCCCATCGCTATCAAGAGAGCATGCACTTTCACGATTCCATAGTCCAGTCCTCGATCAACGTCTTTTCTACACGCTTTCTTTATCAGAGCCCTCCGCTTCAACATGTTCAGCTTCTCCCCGTATAATCCCTCCACCTGACTCCAAGGGCTTCCATTGAAGTAGTAAGCTACGTCGATAAAAACCCCCTGCAATTCTTTATCCAATCTGTCAAAACCAAGTTCAAGGCTACTTGTAAGTTGATCCTCTCTCTCACCGGAACTGCTGAGCACCTTCCATTTTTCCGCCGATACCATTACCTGAACCCAGCGTCTTTGCCAGCTCGAAATAGTGTCATGATCCTCACGTGCAGAGACTTCCCTACAACTTCCAGAGCCAATCGCAGTTCATCACAGAGGTGAATAACCTTCTGCACATCTTGGAATGGAACAGGGAATTCATCTACAGGCATTTGATTCACATTCTTGTAAAAAATGTGCTGGCAGAATAATCTCTCTGCCACCCTTTCTTTCATCCAATACTTCCATCTCGTGCAACACCAATTTTAGTAGACCCATCCGTTTTAAGACTTTCTGAATGGTGCTGTTCCTGGTGGTCAAGAGGATGCGGCTTCCTCCAGGACAGATCTGGCTAATGACCTGAGGGAAAATATTGTGTAGCTCCTCTTCGTTTTCAATATTGTGGATGAATATCAACATTGGTAAAGCCTTTAGTCCACAATTGTTGTAGCAAATCTCGAGTCGCCTAAGATTCTACGTGTCAGCCGTGGACTTTTCCTGAAAGGAATGAAGAATATTTTGTTCAAAAATACAACACCCTCAGAACCCTTGAGCTCAGTTTCTCTTTCGATCCGGCAGCGTGAATGTTTGCCGAACGGCGTTTCATCGCTTTGTAGAGGATGTCTCCGAGTGTAAATTTTCTAATCCCACCCATTCCGTGTATTACCACTGCGCTCGTCCCAACTCCAGCTTCCTTCTGGAGTGAAAAGTCTCAGAATTTTCTGAACAGTATTTTCCAGTCCAACTACAGAAGATGCAAGTAGTTTAGTCCAAGTAAAGAACAGAATATACCCATCCATGGTGATGTACGTTGCAACTGACCACAAGTATAATAACCGTCGAAAAAGGGCAGTTATATGCATCGCGAATCAGATAACTCTACTTACTAGTTTTACTGAATAAGCTTGTGTTATCTTGGAAATTGATTTCGTTCGTATTCCAATCTGCAGCTCTCATAAATTCTTTCATAGACTTCACGAAGAACTGGAAGTTGGTTTTGTCTCCAAATACTGCCTTAGCTATACTCTCCGTACTCTTATTCACCATGAAAAAGTTATCGGTGTCGTATCTCATCGCTGCCTCCTTAGAATTCAGAGAACCCTGTTATGTTAAAGTATCAGTTTGGTGTTGATCTAATACTATAAGTAGAAGCAAAATGAAGAAAATCCCCTCAACGCTAAAATCACGTCTCCTTGTTTCGTAATTAACGTACCCGTGGACCCGCGATAGCTGATCCAAGTCCACTAGCCTTCCACTTTCTTCCGTGACTCAACAGGCTAAAGTCGTTCGACTTTGCAGCGCTTCCCTTCAGATGCTTTAATTCTTTGCGGAGTTTGCCTTGTCTCCCCACATACGTATCAAGAACAGATACTCCCCGATGAGGGGTAGCAAAATAGAAAACACCTGATACGCTTCTAAAGAAAGACTCTAATTGTATTATTAAGTTGGCTTGCGAATACTTCCTGGAATTCAATTGACTGAAACTTATCTCTTCTGCTCCCGAGGAGAGATATTTATACTCTTCCAATCGGCACGTTTCTGCTGTTCAACGGGTCTCAATGGTGAAATGTCATTGGTCCCGCATGTGAAGCAGCACGAGGATTGATGGCACCAAAACCTGTTCATCTTACTTGGCAACAAATGCTCATGGGAAGTCGGAGACCACTGAAGACTAACAACTAAATAATGACATGACAACCCGTGATCGTGAAGGCGTTTGTGGTACCATGGTCTCATGACCATCTTCTCCTAGTACGTACTGAATTTTTAGTATGTTTTTCTCAAGTCCTGTTTACTAATGCTATTAGAGTAATATGGATACTTAACTAATTGCAAGAAAAAGAAAAAAACAAGACAATCTATGTAAGGAGACAGCATAGTGTGCTACCATAGTCTGTCACCTCCAAAAGCCCTTTGGCTTCCATGGTATGTCACTCAGTGTTTGATTATCATCTCCAGGATGTAGGTTCCTAGCACAACCACCTACTGGCCTCAATAGTGTGATGAGCAGACAAAGAACTCCCATGTACCAGAATCCATTTGCAAACCACTTTCTCCCACTCTACACTTCTTTACCAAGTGCCAATGATTATCTTGTAGGTAGTGGCCTTTGGCGACGAGCACCATCAGGGGTAAGCTCCATTGGCAGCAAGTTCAAATTGCAGAAGCACTTCCATCCAAGTGCCATGGTGGCACTTGGCACTCGAGCTTGTATGCCTCACCTACTGGCACTCCAAGTGCTTCAACTCCTGCAAGCACTCCAAATGGCCCCCAACACTCCAAGTGTTGTCCCATCCTCATCTCTTATTTGACACATCTTTGCTTGCCACCCTAATACTTGGCCATGGAGCTCATGTGATCTCCAAATTACTTTTTCTTGTCAGCACTCAGGATTATCCTACATCACTCCAAGTGCTTCTCCCATTCTAGCTTGCCAAGGTCACTCCTCCGAGTACCTCTCTTTTGAGGCACTTCTCCCAATAATCCTATCATTATTTGTGATTCTCCTAGCACTTAAGCTTTATATGACAATAAAAGCAAATTTTGAAGAAATGGGAGCACCATAGTCACCAAGCTCGCAAAATGTTCTTGACATGCCCATTTCCCTAGCCCTTGATGACACCTCCTTGGACTCAAAGGATGACTCTAATAAGTCTAGCAACATTATCTTTTGCCGGACCAAGTTCCCTTTGCCTTACACAAGGGAGCATACTCGTGAGACCTGAACTACCTCATGTTTCTACATCAAGGGTGATATTGATTGCCATGATGATAAAAATGATTAGGAATATCTTCATCTTGATGGATCTCTTCTTGACAATAACCTCACTCCAAGAGAAAAAAAATTCACAACTTCTATGCACAAAGATTTCATTCCTATTGATATTATAAATGTCCACTCCTTGCCCCCTGCAGCTCGACCCATCTTTGACACAAAGACACACCACTGTTGCATTTCATACCAACAAACCTGCAAAGCAAGTTGTGAAGGAACAAGAAGTCCATCACAAATTCCCCAAAGACAAGTTACAAGGTTACTTCTTGGAGAAACCACAGCATTATCTTCCAAAACTATTCCTCTTCACATTCAGGTCAAGGATGAGTTCCATCACCTAGACATTTCATGATAGAGAAGGAGTCAAAACATATGAAGGTATTGTGGGGCAAAAGAAGGTCTGCCATGGGACTACAAGTTGCAGGTTAGTAAAAGGTACAAGAACAAAACATTGCTGGACAAGAAGATGTGCAGGACAAGAAGATATGCAAGACAAGAAGATCTGCAAGAATGAACATTAGTTAGAAGAAATTAATTAAGGGTTCTAACAGAGTAGGTTAAAGAACATCTAGCAAAAGCATCTAAGGGAGTAGAGCCAATGGTAATTATCACACAGACTCAGAATGAAGCAGCGGCCACAATTAGTATAGCATTTAGGGTTGATAAGAAATTCTTTTTATGGTTAGATCATGGTATATAAGGGGGAAATGCCTCCCCTTGGACGTAAATTTTCCAGTTTAAATAGCAAAGTAGAGGAGGATTCCCAATAACAAGAACAAGCAAATAACAAGAAACAAGGAATTGTGACACGTGGTAACTAACCTTAGGAACTGTGACACGTGGTAACTGGTTGTGTAGCTTCAGGCTATTGGTATTCTCCCTCTTCAAAGGATTATAGAACTTATTTTATGTCTGAAAGTTGGTGCAACTAAGAATATATAAAGTTACCTTTGCATTATACATGGTGAGAATGGATAAGTGTTGTATGTTTTCCCTTTTGAGTATGCTTTTGCATTATGAATTGGTGGATGACCAAGATCTTGTTGTATAAATTGAAGTGCTTGGCTTGTAGTAGCACTTTTTGCAATTCAACTCATCTTCCTAGCTAATCTAGTAGTGTCTTGCAAATTCTATGAAGTAGTGAGTGCTTAGAGTTGTTTCTGAGAGTGGCATTTGTTACAATCTTAGGTACTTGGCATAGTACAAAATTAGCTCATAGCATCCTTTTGTGTGTAGAAATCATGGTAGTCACTCCCAAAACTTACATGAAGGCTCTTGAGATCATCCTTAGATCCACTGCTATGAAAAAATAGGCTGTTTACTACAGGATGAATGTCATGAGAAGCAAGCACTTAGGATTCCTACTTTGGAATTGGGAGTTATTAAACTTCCACATGATTCACAAAATGAGCGGCAAGAGAGGGAAAACTTCAAGGAGAATGTAGGGTAATCCATGGAATTGGACTAAGCACCATTGGTGAATGGTGCTTGGCCCGGATGCTGGGGTTGTGGGGGCCGTGATGATAGACACCAAATGTGTAGACAAGGAATTGACCCCCAAAGTTAAAAGCTACTTCAATAGTAAGCCAATACTTGCCTACTTGGAATTATTGTAGGAAATTTTTTTAGTTGTGGGGCAAGTGTCTTGATCAGTGGTGAATGTTGAAAAAGGCATATAACATCTCCTCTAAAGTGTGATTTTCTCATTCTATTTATCTATCAATTTGAGGATGATAAGGTATAGACAATGCAAGCTTGGTACTAAGGAGTTTAAAAAGTGCTTGCCAAAATTTACCAATAAAGCAAAGGTCTTAAGCAAAGATGAGAATCCTTGATTTCCTGTGGTGCTTGAAGATAGTGTCAAAGTACATCTAGACCAATGTTGAAGCATCAATTGTATCCATGGTAGGAGCCAAATGAATCTACTTGTTGAGCTTATTAACAAACACTACAATGGTTGTATGGCCTTGGTCCATCTATGACAAAGATGTGTTGAGGTCTAAGCTTACATGTTACCAGTGGGTACATGGATTTGGTGGTGGTTGAAGGAGTCCACTCACTTCCAATTATTGACTTTGTTGTAGTGACCGCTCTCACAAGATTAGACAAACTCTCAAACCTCTTGTTCCAGATTGATCCACCATCATTGACATTGTAGTGTACCCAAGGTCTTGTCCACATCCATATGACCAGCAATTTGTAAGTCATGGGTCTCTTGAAGCTATACAAGTTGTAAATCAACCTTGGTTGGAACATAGAAAGGAGGCTTTCCTTGAAGGAGAAATTTTTGTATTGTTTCTCATGTGCTACAAGATGACCTTGTACCAACTAAAAAAAGGAGTCTTGCTATAAAGAGTTTCTAAAATTGATTTGGACTTTTGAGTCAATTGACACTATCATAACTTTTGCTTTTATGAGAAATTTAAGAAGAGTCTTCAAATCAAGTAATTGTGATAGGGTATCAATGATGATAAGGAAATTGTCAGGTTTGTATTCAAGCTTGATGTCAAAAAATTATAATTTCTCCTCCCATCAATGACGTAGACTCTTCATGTGCTCCAAATGTAAGGTCTACAACAAAGTTTTGTGAGGATTACATGATCACTTGTTTTCCCAAGAGATAATATTAGGTATATACTATTGCTATTTGTTTTTAAACTTGAGTAGAGTAATTCTATTATGTAGTGTTTAATTGGTGAGACACAAAGATAATGGGATGTAATCTATTTAGAAATTTGTACTTCAACACAGCCAATGGTAATGTTAAAAGTATCAAAATCAACCATTCAAGGTAGTTGAGGATTGTATGGTTGAAGGATAGGTCTTGAGGACATCATCTTGAATGATTCATTGTGGTTGGTGGTCCATTGAACGTCTGATGTCTTCCCCAAGAGATTAGTCAACGGTGCAGCTACATGAGCATAGTAGTGGATGAACCATTGATAAAAAATTTTCAACTCATTAAATGCACATAGTTCCATGGTATCCTTAGGAGGCCAATTGGTAGAGGCCCTTTTTCTCCTTTGATGAGACCTTATGACCCAAGAAGGTAATTTCCTTTTGCCAAAAGGCACACTTTGACTTGTTGTAGTAAAACTTCCATTGGAAAAGTTTTCTTAGGATTTCTCATACATGATTCTTATATTTTACCTCCATCTTACTGTAGATTAAATCATTCAAGAACACCACCATGTATAAATCCAAGAGCTCATCCACAATATGCATTTGATCAATAAAAATTGCCAAAGGATTAGTTAGCCCAAAAGGTAAAGTTCTCACCCAAAATGTCCATATCTTGTGCAAAAGGAAATATTTTGCAAATTTTTTCCTACCTATGGAAATCTACCAATAGCCACATCAAAGATCCAACTTGGATAAATATCATACTCTACTCATTGATAAAAAAAGTCATCAATTCAAGGTAAGAGATATACATTCTTCATGATTTATTTATTAAAGCCATAATAGTCAATATACAATCAAAGTCTTCCATCTTTGTTTGGTATAAAGTGTACCGGTGCTCCCAAGGAGATGTACTACATCATATGAAATCCATCTCTGATAATATGGTTAATGTTGTTTAAAGCTATTATAACTCTTTTGGTGAAAGCCTATGGATTTGTCTACTCATATGAGTACTACTTAATAAAAGTTCAATCAAAAGGTAACCCTTATAGAAGATCATTCTGAAACACATATGAAACTCTTGCGAGATCTAATCAACCATTGATTGTTGAGGTTACTTATACTCATAAGATTTTCCTTGCACAATTGGCTTGATCTACATAGCAAAAAAAGAGACTATCTTTCTCCAAAGCTTGCTCTATAGTTGTTATACTAATAAACTTCCCATCTTGGGAATGACTATTCTCAGTTGTCTTACTTAAATCCAAGCAATCTAATTGGTAACTTTTACTTTTACTTTGGTGTTGTATTTGAATTTGCGGTTAGATCAACTCAAATTGAATGATATGATGTTAAAGCCAAGGTAGACCTAGAACAATATCATAGTGTAGTGGAGCTACTACAAAAATCATACACTCTGAATACTCCTTCCTAATCTCAAATTGAATTCTCAAATTGAATGATATGATGTTAAAGCAAAGGTAGACCTAGAATGATATCATAGTGTAGGGGAGCTACTAGAAACATCATACACTCTGAATACTCCTTCCCAATCTTGAATATAATAGGATGTGGGATATGGACTGCTTCTTCTTGGCTGGGGTTAACAGATTCATCCCCAAGTAAAAATGAACAACAAAGGAAGATACAAGAGTCACCCGCCTCCTTCATTCATGTTCCCTAAAAGCTCCTATGCTTGTGCCAAAAATGTTATTGCCCAATTTACAAGCTTTTGTTAGTACAGGTACTCAAAGAAGATAGTATGGCTATTGTTAAGGTAAGTTGCTTGTTTGGATTTGAACAGCTTCATCAGTGACTCTTCTTAGACCTTCTGGCATGATCTTTGATTCCAAGGACAGACCAACTATTTATGGTCTTGCCATCCTTGAAAGTCTCCTTGAATTTTGCATTCAAAGCTAGATTGGGGTAAGTTCAAGTGCTATCCAAAGTCATGACATCTGGAGTGGTGCCCAAAATCTTTTGGCATTCTCCACCAATGTTCCTCTGTCTTGAAAAAGAGGTCCCCTCTTAGAGTCTCCATCCTCCAATCCAGATTATCCCTTATCTCATGCAACATCGTGTGGTCATTTAACTCCCAACTCCATACCAAGAGTTCCACATTCTTGTTGCAGACAAAGTATGTCTACAATGTAATTCCTATTTAACCAATCTTGGAGACTTGATTCTAAAATCTACACTCTTCTCATGCACCTAGGCACTCAGAAAGGTTGCTACTTCTTTCCTTTTCATTCCTCTCAATTCTTCTCACCCCTCACACTATCTCTACATATATAATGTGAAAGTTGGGTGTGAGATTGTTAGGCCGTGGAGGAGAGACTATCACCGTCAGAGTTTATATATATGAGTGTTGTGTTAAAAAAGGTTGGGTGTGAGACTGGTCGGCAGTGGAGAGGAAGGGAACCAATATCTTGTTGTAGATCATTGTTTAGTTAATGGGGGTATATTGAGTATTGTTGCAATGAGTATCTCCGGATAGAAATCTTAACATGCACATTGCCACCATCGGAGAAAAGTTCACATTGGAAGTAGTAACTTGGCGAAAATCATGGCCTTCTAAGGATGCCAATTGGATCACACGTCTGGTTACTCATCAAGTACGATTATGTTTCATTGATTTCTCCCTCAGGCACTTCCACTTTGGACATCCTAAGAATCTGCACCCTCAATCCAAGACCATGATAATGTTTAGATGCTCGGACATCCCAGGTAAGAAATCAAGAAAACTATAAGTGATGTTCTAGGAGATTTCCTCACTAACTAAAGTAACGAGCAAGTTTCATCCCCAATTATTTCAGAGAAATATGATCTGCTTTGCACCTCATGATAGTCCCTTGATCTAGGGTGAAGACCAATCCACCTGCAGACTGTTTGCGGCAAAGGAGGCCGAACGACCCTTAAACTCGAAGCTTACGGGTCGTTCGGTGGATCCACCTATTACGGTGCACAGTGCCAAGATGTCAAAGTCTTCATGTTGCTGTTTTGATCGCTCCTGATCAATGTGGATGACACTCGCCTTCATCTAGAATTAATATAGAATTATAATCCTCTGGGAACACCATCGTGTACTTCAAGTTGATCTAACAGGATATACTCTTACAGGTTGTGAGTTAGACTAGCAAGATTGACCGTGTAGAACGCGGAGTGTCAGTTACAACTCTGAATTATGAAGACCTGAGACATGATCATGAAAGATCAGCAAAGGAAACTAGAATCGTAGTCATATGTCACTGTCTTTAATATGTCTTGCATTTAGATTTATTAGGCGTGTCATTTTAGCAATTTCGCATATTGGGTATATTCGCCGTTGGCAATGGTGGATTTCGACTCTCATCTCCACGGGTGATGCCAAACTATGGATTGAATCCCCAAGGACCTTCGAGGTTTTACGTCCTACGGCTCAGGGCTGTCTTCGCAGACGCCGTTGGATCCACTGTACTTATCCACATTTAGATTTATTAGGCGTGTCATTTTAGCAATTTCGCATATTGGGTATATTCGCCGTTGGCAATGGTGGATTTCGACTCTCATCTCCACGGGTGATGCCAAACTATGGATTGAATCCCCAAGGACCTTCGAGGTTTTACGTCCTACGGCTCAGGGCTGTCTTCGCAGACGCCGTTGGATCCACTGTCTTCTTATTCAATCGATAAACTTGCCTATCCTCTTTGTTGCTAACAGTGTAATCAGTTAATCGAACATTAGATTCACTTCCACCATTCCATGAACTCAAGAAAGAAATAAACGGAGCTTCAACAAACATAAAGGTGAGAAATCAACCCGGCATCTGGCATGTACTGCAAAGCCCGGCTGTATAGTGCTTGGATGGTCTCTCGTTTCCGGTGGCCCATAGCTCTTATAATATCGGGGTTTGATTTTTTCGACACAGAAATAGGCAGGAGTGGAGAAGTATCTGATTTCTTTGTTAGATAAGACATTGGGCAAAGCACTATGACATGAAAGTGGATTGTAAGCTTGGAACAGGTCCAAGTTTGAGTCCACAAAATGCTGCGGGTCTGCTACTATCCGTTAAGAGGAGGTGTCAACTGATTTCACCTTTCACAATTCAGTAGCATGTCCATCATGGCAGGTAAAACGGAGTAAGGCCTTGGTACAGAACTTGACCAAATATAGTTCAAGTTACGCCTTCTTCATACTAGCTCTTACACGCAACAGTTGGGATTGTGTTGGGATTGTGCATGCAGTACTGACAAGGTAAATTTACCGTGACATTGCTGGCTAGACTTAGGACACATCTAGTTGCCCTTCTTTCAGAATGTCAAACTCGGACCAAGAGTGATGACGGATTCGCTGCACTGAGCTTGATTAAAGGCTGGTAGCTCAGGTCTGGTCCTCTATAGCTCCTGTTGCTTGACTTGGATTATTTTGAGCTGGTAATCAGGTCATCCGTGTCCCATAGCGTTCTCTTCTATGACAAGAAAACAATGGGTTTCTCATAGGATCTTCTCTTCCTTGCCCTATAATGGAATGAAGTGCAGGTTGCGAGGTCTACACTTTGCCATTAGTATGAGATTCTAGAATTCTCCGTCTTGTGGCTCCAACTGTATTGATCCATTGTCAAAAAATTCATGTATTTAGTAAGGACCTAACCATTTTTCTACAAATTTGCTAGGGAATCAGCACACTTTGTCATTGAATTTTGAAACCATATCTTTTTTGTAGAACATTACCATTGGTTTTGGAGTCAAAACAGGCTTCATGTCTAGCATGGTGGTGTATTGCATGTACAGGGCCTGAAGAAATTTTTTTGGTAGGCTGTGCGGTGCAAAAACTAGTTCTTATGCAATTTCCCCCTCATGAGAATGAGATGTCCCAATCAAAGTGCACGTCAAGACTTAGAGTGATAGGATCAAGATTTAGTAGGCAAAATTGCCGCTTGCTTGTAGACAAGTTGGAATGGGGTGAAGCCAGTTGTGTGCTTGACTGTGGTATGATAAGCCCACAATGCACCTACAAGTTTTTCATCCCAATTGGTTGGGTTCTTGAAGATGGTCGGCAAAATACCATTGAATCATTTGACTTGACCATTTGCTTGTGTGTGATAAGGGGTAGAGCAGTGGTAATTAATCCCATAAGCAGTTGTTAAGACCCATATGCCTTTGTTGATGAAGTGTGACCCATTGTCCGTGACAATGGACAAGGGGATGCAAAATCTAGAGATGATATTTTTATGTAACAATTGAATGGTGACCATTGAGAATTGTTGATGAAGGACTTGGCTTTGGCCCATTTATGATGTAGTTGATTGCCACAATGATGTAATGGTGCCTCATTCTATAGGCTATGGGATTGACAGGTCATATAAATTGATTCCCCATTTTTGAAATGGTTGAGCGGCTAAGACTGGTTGGAGGAGCATGCGGTACTTGGATAAGAATTTACCTACACATTGACAAGCATCACACATGTTATACCTATCAATGTCTTGAGAGACAAATGGCCACCAAATAACCAATAAGGTACACTTTCCAAGTGGTTTTCTTACTAGAGAAATATTGTTGGTGTGGCACGCTTGTAGTACTACAGAAACCTCTTCTAGCTCTATGCATTGGGAGGGAGTGTTTATAGGGTGAATATGAACATCTTCCCATCGAGGAGAAGTTAAAATGAGATCTATGCATGGGATAATATAATACCAATAGCTAGACATGTAATCTAAATGTGAAATTTGGTTTTGTAACATCTAGAATGATGTTACACGTGATTTATAAAATAGATCAGATAGAAGTATCACCAAAAAAGCATTTCTACTAATAGGGTTAAAACCAAAATAGACTTTAAAACCTTAGAATAAATAGCTAGATATATGATATAGAGATGAGAATTGATTTGGTAACAATTGGAAGGATGTTATACATGATAGACTAAATAGATTAGAAAGAAGTATCACCAAGAGGAGACTTCTATTAATAGAGTAGGAAACAAAATATGGCCAAAATATTTGAAGGCAATTTTGGAGGCCTAAATGGATGAATTAGGCCTCAAAAATATACAGATTCCCCCCCTCAACCGAGGAAAGGTTTGCCTTCTCTCTTCCTTGGGTTGTCTCATTGAGAGCTTTCCAATTGTACCTCACCCTCATGATTTTTAGATTCCTATATGAAGATTCCCTAAAAGATTCCCTTTAGTCAAAGCCTGTTTGTCTAACCAGATAGGACCAGGACCAACATGTCACCCATCCAAGTAAGTAATCTAAGGGTGGAGCTTGCTGACATATCACCTATCCATGTATCTAATTCTATTGTGGAGCTTCCTTGAAGGAGATTCCCTTTGGACTATATAATAAAGAGAAGGTACTCCTTTGGGGCATCGGAGTTTGAGTGTGAAACTTGTGTTTTTGCATCCATATTTCCCTTCTATCCTTGCAACATTACAGATAATGGTGTCATTAGAAAGAGCTCCATCAAGATTGAGGCATTGTGGCTCTATCTCCTCATCTTGGCAACCAATATCATCCTTGATGTAGAAGCAAGATATCATGGTCTCACAAGCATGCTCTTGTGTGTACAAGAAGGGGAGTTTTGGTTGATGGCAGGTAGTGTTGTTTTGGCAACACTTCCTACCTTCAGCCAAAACTTGGGCTCAGAGTCCAAGCAAGGGCCAAGATCCATCAAGGATGCGGGAATGGCAAGAACCTATTCTAATTCAAGGAATTTGGGGAAGAATCCTATTAGAGGGTCAAGAGGGATGCATTATGGCATTGCAAGACCACTCACTTCCCTCTCCATAACAAAGAGGTAATTAGCAATGGCATTTGCAAGTTCTTCATTGTTGTCAACATGAATAGGACTCCATGCATCCATAGTTAAATCAATGGTCTACTTCCTAGTCTGAGCTTGAAAGTGGTGTTGTTGATACATTGGAAGTGTCAAATGTTTTGAAGTTTTCCAAATCTCAACTCCACTATCTGCCAAGAGGTGACAACATCAGCCTTGACCAGCCACATGATGTGTAGTAATAAGGGGAATTGGAGCAAGGGTATATATGATCAAGTAATCAATTAGGAAGGTCTGTTTGCCAATGAGTTTGGGGACCTTTGATGACAATTCAAGGGGCAAATCATCTTCAATTTGCCATCCAAAGAAGAGTAGCAGTCTTAGACATACCTCCAAGTCCCAATGTCTCTTGGACTCCCTGGGTCATTACATTGACCAAAGATCCTGAGTCTATGCAATATTTTAGGATGACACTACTCTCAATTGTTACAAGAGTATTAGAATTATGGACTTTGGCATACAATATCTAGAGATTTGGTGACTTCAGTAGTAATGTAGGAGCTTCCTAAAGCTAAGGTTTGCAAGTGTCCTTGAGTTGGAAGATGCGGGCTACCCGTAGTTGGAATGGAGGATGTCTCTTTGAGATTTTGCCAAGGAGGAGGCAAGGGCTGGGATGCCTTCTTGATGAGTAAGTCCTTGAAGCATACAACAGGTTGTGTCTTCAATAGGAAGTTTTGCAGTTTCCTTTATTCCATAGGGGATACATTGTAGAGCTATTCGAAAGTAATGTTGGCTTTTACATTAGCCAAGTCAGTCATGATGTCATATTTGTGTATGATTGAAGTGGGTAGTTGCCTTGTGAGAGGGCCAAACATAGGGACGGCTACCCTATATGTTTCTAGGACGGGCTGAGTAGCTTCTCTCTGCATGATTTCCTCATCTAAACTTCCAGAGAAGCTCTCAAAGGTGGATGCACTATCAGGATCATATGGTACATCATATGTGAGGGAGTAGGTCATAAGGAAGATGGTTGTCTTTGCAGTATCACTTCCACAAATGAGGAATGCTTCTTTCAGAATGGGAAAATCTTCTACTCCAATGAAATGCATAATCTTTTTAGGCTTGGCATTGTTGTGTGTGTCATTTGGTATGGAAACTTGCCAAGTTTGGTTTGTAAAGTTCTTGAAGTGTGGACATTGTGCCATAGTGTGAGTACTAGAGCAAAACACATAGCAAGTGAGCTTTTTAGGAGAATGATTTTCATAGTGATTCTCATTGCAATTGCAATAGCTTATACTGGGTTTAGGTGGTCCTCATCATTGTCCATTTCTCCATCCACATCAGAAGGATAGGTCACATAAGTGTTGGTTGAAGTTGTTCCATTGTGGAATACATCTACTATATGCATATTTCTTCCCAAGGTTCATGGCGTCTTTGTAGTGTTTTGCAGTTTGCCATGACGTGCCCATACCTCCTGTAGTGAACACAGAAATTCATGTCCAGAGTAGCACACACAGGTGTGGCCTCACTCCAGACAACAAGTGCATGAGATTTCCTCCCTTGTGCAGTGTTCATGACATTTCTCTCTTGGGGTTGGTGTGCTAGATGAGGATACTCAAAGCATTCCAACTTGACTAAGACATCCTCCATTTTAGTAGTTGTTATAGGTAGCAAGAGCAGATAAGGGTTCAAAAGCTTTGGGTGAATGATGGAGGAAACTACAAGCAACTTGTTGTATACAAGCACTTCTTGTGTTACCATATATGGACCTAGTGCAGTGAGGGACTTCCCCGCATAGAAATAGTTAGATTGGGGAAAACCATAAATAGCAGCATAGGGGTTATGCATTATACTTCCTTTGAACCCTAGTATAATGGATCAAGGATTTGGTAAAGTCATATCCCACTTGTTAGCTTGAGCCCAACATTGTTCTTCCTTCAAGATTCCTTCAACATTGTTCTTGGGTTTGATTTGTAGCCTTTGTATACGAGAAATTTCTGAATATCCTTGGGTAGAGCAACCTTAAAATAGTTGAAGGTTGTTGTAGTTTCTAGAGTTGGGGTTATTAACAATGCATTATATTGGAATCCTTGAATAAATGTCTGCATGGTTTCATTTTATCCTTTGCTTAATCTGTTTATTTTGTCCCTTAGTTGTTCTTGTTGTCTAGGTGAGAGGTATTCAAGTTACCTCTCTGCTCATGTTGAAGCATAGGTTGTCTTCTTGGTAAGGGAAAGGTCACTAGACCAGTATTGCACAATTCCAATAAAGCATTGGCTGATCTATCAAGCTGTGTTGTCTATGATATTGTTGTGACAACCAAACATATATCACTTTTGCAGTAGTGTGTGAGTAATCATTTGTTCCCATAGAAATATTGGTGAGGAATGTTCAAATAAAAAGTGAAAATAACTTAATAGTCTGGTTGGTTATATTTTTAAACTCTTGGGCAGAAACAACAATTGGAAGAGGGATAGCAAACACTCATGAGAGGTTTTGCCACAAATAATTGTCACTCAAAATCACAATTCTTCAGTTCTACTCCAAATTTACATCAATTATGATGTTTCAGTTGATACAAGGATGGCTATTGTGCCTTGGAATTGTATTCCACTCCTCCAAGGAAGGTACAACTTCCCAATTCAAATTGACTTTGTATTAGCTTCTTGTCTATGGCTATAAATGATAATGACAATACTATAGTTCTCATAGATCCATCAAGGCATTGCTTTGGATGTGCTCCACTCGCGATCAAACATACAGAATGGAATTCTGAGTTTTAGAGTCCAACATCTAACACTCCTTTACTTGCAATCCAAATTTCTTCATACATTCACATTCAAAGGCATTCAGCTAATACTAAAAATTAAGCAAAATGATGAGTGCTTCATCAACACTTTATTTTAATAATATTTTTCTCATTGGTAAATAAAAAACACTTTAAATAGTCAGACCACTTGGAAGTGACAAAAAGCTACCCAATTACTTAACTATTACAACTACTTCCTACCATGTTGCAGATCCAAAGCAACTCTACCTACAAAACTGCTACTTTGGCTCTGTAACTACTGACTTGCATCTGATCTAAGTACTACTCTACTTGGGCCTCCTTGCCTGAGTTATCTATGAGCATCTCCTACATTTTGGGTTCATCATCTACTTCTACATCCACTAATGTCACCTCATGAGTTTGTAGTGCAATTGAAGTCATAAATATCCTAACACTATCCTCTGTTCCTACACTAACTTTCTCTAATGACTCAAGTAACTCAACCAAATCCACCTACACTTCAATCTCAACTACTTTGGATTGGGTCATTGTCTTCTTGTCAGAGTTCTGGCAAAACTATAGACATTCATATTAACTAAGTCTAATCTAAGGCAAATATTATCTCCTACTTCTGTCATTTTCTTATTTACTCTATCCCTAAGGCAAACAAGTAAGTTATGCAGATCCAACTCCCTTGCTTTCTTGCATCTCAGCTCCAATGCTGAGCATTGCCTTGAGCTGCTAAGTCACTTCAACATAGAGTCCAAAACTTCCTTCATTGAGAGTGCCTCGCATTGGGTTACCGCCTCTGCCAACTGCATATGAAGTTTCCATAAATCTATCAAGTGTTTTTCCTCCATCACCTTCTTTTCCTCCCCTACTTTGGATATTTGAGCTTTGGTGTGCTGGACAAGGTCATGTAAGCATTGTTCCTCCCTGGCTCAACTTGCCAACTCCTTCTGCCAATCCCGCTCATTCTCAATAGCAACCCATCTCAATTCTGCCATTGTTTGTTCCTGCATTTGGATTTGGGTGGTATGTTGGAACAGATCTGTTTGCATCTCCTCTAGCTAGTCCTTCATTTTCTATAGGGCTTCCTCCTGCTTCAGGAGTTCTTCCTTCTGCCTCTCCAAGTATCTGTCCCATTGGTCATAACTTCCTAGCAGATCTATCAAGCTTTGTTTTGGACCACGGCATCGACCCAAAGTACTTTGGCTTTATGTCATACTTGCATCAGCATCACCTTTAACTATTTTTCTTCTGTGGTCATTGCTTTCACCATCTGTAGTTTGGTCTTCACTTGTGGATGTTTTGTCTTTGCCTCTTGCAGGTACACCAACAATAGACACACCACACTGAAAAATTAGTTTACTCAAAATGTCTTGTCCTCCTGCCTGTCTCCTGCCTCCAAAGTCTTGACTGTCTCACACCCACTTGAAGTCCTTCAGAGCTTTCTTCCTCACGTTCACACGGCCCGGTGTCTCTCGGCTTCTTGCTCTGATGTGATTGAGTACCCCACTAGAACAACATCCTCATATCCTCTTCATGCTCATCTGGCATAACATCATCCAGCAGGTCCATGCAAGGGATATTAATGCCCTCCATGCACTGATTTCTTTGTGGAACTGTTGATTCAATCTGGCCTCATCTACTCCTAAAACATCTTGTTGTACTTTGAGTTCACCTTTGCTTCCACTTCCTTAGTCCAACGTCTCGAGGGTCACTTCCTCTTCCTCTGACTCCAAGTTGAACTTGATTCCTACATCTTTTGCTCCGGATCACAAGTCATGCAACTCTACCCTGATCCACCAGACTACAAAAAGTAACAAGACAAACTTGACTAAGCAGTGTGAAATCCTCTTTGCCAAGTCTTCATTTTATATTTCTCCGAGTTGCAGTCATTCTTTAGTCAAACTTGGTAAAAAATACACCCAATGCATGTTCACTCTTGTCACTTTCAAATGTAAGCTCGCGTGAGGTAGTTTTTTGTGAAGGGCATCCTTTCTTGGTTGGTACAGCCTGAATCAAATTTGCAATTGAAGATCATTTGATCATGTCTCATCAACCCAAGGCAAAGTATCCTCCCTTGACCTTGACACAAGTATCCTTGCTTCAGATCAACCATCCTTCCTAGTCTGATCCCGATCACGTTTTGCTCTAATACAAAGTCAACCTCTTTGGCTTAGATCAGAATTCCTACTTTGGGCCCAAATCCACCTTTGTTCCTTAACTAACCTTCTTTTTTACTCCAAATATCACTTCCTACTCTTAAAACTAACAAAAACAAAGAATGTGGGTACTAGATACCCCCTCCCTCAAATGTGAGCATCGCCATGAACATCAAGTGAGTCCCTCCCTTCTACTTAGGTGTGCATGGTTCAATAATGGTATATTTGCCAACCATTCACTCAAGTGGCAAAAGGGTTTCCTTCCAAGTCCGCTAGTTATATGGAACCATTCTCAAAAATTTGCATGTGTTATGGCCCCAAATCCACCTCAAATGTAGCTTTCTTGAGAAAAATATCCGTCGATTAGCATACAACACTAAATTGCACTCATGAATAATGAGAAACTATAACCTCTTATCATGCCTTTCTTTCTGTTGGGCTTGTATTTCCTATGTAGTTTGCAGTGCATCAGCTTGCTTCTCTTCCAATCACATCATCTGCTGAAGCTGTAGTTCTTGACTCTCTTCCTCCAACAACTATTCCTCAGATAACACCCAGTATGATTGCACTTCAAATTCAATTGGTAATATTGGATGCATACACTAAGAAGGACAGAGCCTGCTTAGTGGTGATCTTTTCAGTTGTCCTATATGTCCACAAAACCATAGGTAACTTTGTATCCCAATCATATGCATAACTGACTATCACCTTAATTAGAATCTTACAAAGTAACCCATTTGCTTTCTAGGTCAACACATTCACTTTTGGTTTGTAAGGAGTTGTCTTATGATGTTTGATTTGAAAATATTTTTCAAAGCCTCCATAAGCAAGTTCAAAAAATAAGTGTCACAATTACTAACTAAATCCAAAGAACACCCATATCTCAAGATGATGTTTTAGAAGAAAAACTCCACCATTGTTTCTGCATAATCTCTTTGAGTTGCCTCAGCCTCCGCCATTTTAGTTGCATAATTAGTACATAGAAAAATGTACCTTTTTTTAAGGGAATCAAGTGATCGGCTGGATTGGACCCACAATATCAATACCCCATTTCTCAAATGGAGCCAATGGTTAAATTGGCTCCATTTGAGAATGGAGCCAATTTAACCACTAGGTGGTAGATGTAAGTTTACCCTAAGTTGACAAGGATCACAACTTTGGATATGAGCTTATTAATCTTTTTACATCATAGGCCCCTAGTATCACACTTCAACACTTTCCTTAACTAATTTTTCAGTGCATAATGGTCTCCTTAGTGTAAGGACTCTATTAATCCACCTACCTCGTATGCTTCCAAGCACCTACAAAGCATCTCATCCTCACCCATCTTAAACAAAATGTTATGCTTGAGCTGGTACAGTCCCATCTTTCTGAGGAATACTACCTTTTGTTCCAGATCCAGTCCCTCTGGGCATTCACACATATGCAAGTAATGGTATACTACTTCATATCTTGTACATTGCATTGCAATCAAATGATATAGTTCTTTATCAAGGAACCAAGCATCTATCTCCAGGTCTTATTCCTGGGTTTCCAAGCTTGATAGGAAGACTGTGTTTGTATGCAAAGCCCCATTTCTCACATGCACCATATATATGAATTTTTGCAGTAAATGAATCCAACTTGCAATTCGGCCTGACAAGTCCAATTTCTTTACTAAATATTGTAAAGCATAGTGATCCACATGGAAAACAAGCTCATTTCATAACAAGTACCATGACAAGTAGAGTCTAAATTTCTTGCAAGCATACACCATTCTAGTCCTAGTGTAATCTTTCTTTAGTCATTATGGCTAAAGACTACTCCTCTTGCCATAGACAAAGTATCCAAATATACATGAAAATCTCAACTCGGAGCCTAATGACCCGTGCTTCCACTAATTTCATTTTCAATACTTGGAATGCCTCTTCTTGCTCTTATGCACACATATAGTCCTCCGATTTCTTATGTATCCTGATTTCAACTCTCCAACATGTGTAAACGTGCAAGTTGGTAAACATCTGATTTGCCGAGTACATGTACGGTAATCATCCGAGAAAGCGAAACCACACTTCTATTAAGATATTTATGTCGGTGCAACCAACACCTCCAGATGTTGTGAAGTGGATCCGCAGCATGGATGACACCCAGGTAATGCATTGAATCCTCTAAGGTCCGATTTCGTCTATGAACCCTAAACTTGAAGATGAAGGGGAACTGAGGAGATTCAATTGGACAACACGGAGTGTGTACAATCTGCCTCTGCCTGACCAATATTGCAGAATCTAAATTCTACGATTATTAAGCGAGTTGCGGACACCAACCTCTCAACCTTCCTTCTGTGGCTGCGCCAATTTGAATATGGTCACTTCGTGAACATTGGAGCCAGAGGCTTGCGCAAGTCATACGCAGCTCACGGTGGCGTTCTGACTCAACAACTCTTGTAAGACGGTTACACAATCTATTTAAAAGTTCCTACTTTTGGAGCTGTAAATCTGAAACAGAATACATAAATCCATATGAAATAGAAAGAATGAAACATGAAATAGAATGAAGAAATTGATCTTTGATAACCATTAAAATCGGGATTATATAGATACATAGTCAACCTCCCAAAATAGACTTTCGAGCTATCCCTGATTGGCACGACTGATCCGTTACATGGCTTTACCGTAACCTATGTAAGTTAGGATCAGAGAGTCTAATGGATGATCATGGGTGAGTCTGATGGATGAACATAACTAACTAATGTGTGCAATACCTTAAGTCAATTAGATAAATAGAGAGTATGATGAATGAACATAACCAACTAATGTGTTCTTGACTCACTAACTAACTAACTAATATGTTCATATACAAATGTTCCATTACTTATCATGCTAATCTAACACTTGATGGTGTAAAGGTACACCACTAATGTCTAACCTAACCCCCATGTTCCGGCCATTGCTACCAAGTGAGGATGCACTTTCACGATTCCATACTCCTGGCCTCGATCAACATCTTCTCTATCGGACCCCCTCCGGTTCAAGCTATTCAGGTTCTCCCCGTAAAATTCCTCCACAATGCTCCAAGGGCTTCCATTGAAGCAGTAAGCTACGTCGATAAAAATTTCCTGCCCTTCTTCATGCAATCTTTCAAAACCATTGAAGGGTCCTTCTAAGGAGATACTCTTACTCACCTATACTGCAGGGCAACTCGCAAAATTCCAGCGACTTTTATGGCCGAACGCCAGCGTTCACGCTGACTCTTTTCTTTCTTAAGATCGTCACGTTGGAGACACTGTCCTACACCTTCCATTGTCGATGGCAGTTCACCACCGACACCAATATAACCTGCTGCATCTGCTGTCCAATGGTGTCCAGACAGGGAGGCATTTGTGGTGCAACACGCGCCTCTTCCACGAGATTACTACCCATATCACCAAGAGAGAAGAGATACCACTGAGTCCAGTACAGACCGAGTTAGTGCTGTGTAATGGGATTCAATTCCATGCGGAAGATTTTGACAGGTCAAACAACATGCTAAGACCTGATATTAACTGATTTAGTTATGATAACGACGACAACAATGTAGCACTCTACTTACTGTATTCCCCTGGAGCTGAATGTCAGGCCCGTTTGCCGCTGTGGTCAGCAAGCTCAAAGGCGACCCTTGCACTGCACCTGCTAGATCTCCGTTCTCTCCGCTACGCAAATGCGTATTTTCGCCAGTACTGTGCCCAGACGGAAGCTGATATTGAACTACTCCATCCGCTAATTGGTTACTTCTTTTAGTAACGCCTTTGAGTTTTGGACAGTCCTTGACCGAAACTAGTTTCAGTCGAGGAAGACTCAGGACACTACCCCTTATCCGTGAGAGGACGGAGCAGTTCTCCAGCGTCAAGGCCTTTAGGCCACTGAGGTCGCTAAGACTATCTGGGAGCTCTCTCAATTTAGAAACGGAAAGATGAAGGTGTTTCAACCACTTCAATCTCCCGATCTGCTCTGGTAGCGTTGAGATATAGCTGGTTTTTACAGAAAGAGATTCTAGTGCTTTCATCTTACATATTTCATCACTTAAATGACGCAAGCCGTCGTCATTTCCGATGATTAACTTCCGCAATCGTGGAAATCGAGAAGACGATGTAGGTCGGTGGTGCATTTGAGTAATTGTGGGCCTGCAGAACATCAGGCCGAACTCCTCCAAGTGTGCAGAGTCAAATACCAGACCTGATATCGACGGATTATCCAATCTCAGTATCCTCAGTCCAGAAGGAAACTGCAAAACATGTTCAAAATCACAATTATTATAAGGTTGCCCAATTTGATCTATCTGCCGCTCCTAACGGAGTCAACTACAGCACCAATAACCTAGCTGATCATGAACCTCTTCTATGCATTTCTAGCTTTAGAAGGAATAAATATAATAAGCAGTAAATTTCTCCATATATATATATATATATAGGAGAGAGAGAGAGAGAATGAAATATCCTTTTGGACTAGTCTGACTAGTACTGCACCTTATATGTTTCCTTCTTATCAATCTTCGTAGTGATCTCCAGAAACTTGAGCTTTTTTAAGTTTCTAAGATCACCATCCTGGAAAGGCACAGTACTGTTGTGGCATATCAGACAACTGAGTTGTGGAAAGTCAAACCCGGCATCACCAAAGTCGCCTTTGACTTGTAGATCCTTCAGAATGAGAATGCGAAGGGAGTGGGAGAACTTCTGCAATTTACACAAGGTTGCCCCTTCGGAAAAGACCCATCCAAACATGGAAGAATTCTTTGCACTGACTTGCGGTTTGGAGTGGGCAGAACCTTGAAGTACAAGCACAAACTTCTTCTGTCCCGCGCCCGCCTGTTTGATTATGAAAGATACGCAGTAAGGAGTATTATGAGTGGCTGTAGAGAAGAATTGAAACTATAATAGCTCACTCAAGAAGTAGCACAAACATTCTGCGCAATCTTACGTCATGCATCCGGAGTTGCTAACGATAGTTTGTCTCGACAAGATCCTCAGAAGGTGCCAAACAATTGATGAATACATTCTGAGCACAGCACTTCTCGATGCTGGCTATCCAAGTATCTACCTCAAACACCGCAACACAGACTCATTTGCAATATGAGTCTGTGTTTCTAGATGCAGTGCACAAGTAGCAGTTTTTCAGCAAGAATACTCAACATACCGTTACCTTTTGACCGTGGAAAGATACACTCCCGACGTCTAGTCTTTTCTGATTGACTGAACGTATGAAGTGAGATCCTGATAAACTCCCCTTCTTTCGGCCCATCGCTACCAAGAGAGCATGCACTTTCACGGTTCCATACTCCAGTCCTCGGTCAACATCTTTTCTAGATGCTTTCTTTATCAGAGCCCTCCGCTTCAACATGTTGAGCTTCTCCCCGTATAATCCCTCCACCTGACACCAAGGGCTTCCATTGAAGCAGTAAACTACGTCGATGAAAACCTCCTGCACTTCTTCATCCAGTCTGTTAAACCCAAGTTCAAGGCTTCTTGTAAGTCTCTCCTCTCTCTCACCGGTACAGCTGAGCAACTTCCACTTGTCCACCGATTTTATGACCGAACGCCAGCGTTCACTCCCTTCATCAGTGCAATCAGGATGGTCACGTTGCAGCAACTTTCCTACAACTTCCAAAGCCAATGGCAGTCCATCACAGAGATGAATAAGCTTCTGTGAATCCTCCAATCTGTCTACAGGTATTTGATTACCATTATCATCTAGAAACTGCTGGCAGAATAACTTCTTTGCCAACCCTTCATCCAATAATTCCATCTCGTGCAACACCGATTTCGGTAGACCCATCCGTACTAAGGCCTGCTGAATCTTGCTGTTCCTGGTGGTCAAGAGGATGCGGCTTCCTTTATGGAAGTTCTCGCTAATGGACTTAGGGAAAATATTGTCTAGCTCCTCTTCGTTCTCAACGTTGTCGATGAATATCAACAATGGTAAACACGTTCTGTTAAAATTTTTGTAGCAATCCTTGAGTCGCTTAAGATTCTCCTTCTTGTCAGTCGTGGATTTTTTCTGGAAGCAGCTAAGGAGATATTGTTGCAAAGATATAACGGCTTCAGAACCCTTGAGCTCAGTATCTCTTTCGATCCGGCATCGTGAGTATTGGCCAAAGCACGTTTTCATCGCTTCGTAGAGGATATTTCCGAGCGTGGATTTTCCAATCCCACCCATGCCGTGTATCACCACTGCGCTCGTCCCAACTCCAGCGTTCTCTTGGCGTGAAAAGTCTTCCAGAAGTCTCTCGACAATACTCTCCAGTCCAACTACAGAAGATGCACATAGTTCAGTCCATGTAAAGGAACAAAAATTTTCTCCATCGCATATGAATATACCCATCCATAATGATGCAGGTTGCAATTGACCAGAAGTATAACTACTGTCGAAAAAAGGCAGTTATATGCATCGCGAATCACACTTACTAGTTCCACTGAATAAGCCTGCACCAACTTTGAAGTTGATTTCGTTCGTATTCCAATCTGCAGCTATAACAAATTTTTCCACAGACTCTACAAAGAACCGGAAGTTGGTCTTGTCTCGAGATTCTGGCTTGGCTATACTCCCCGTACTCTCATGCAACATCATAAACTCATCGGTATCGTATCTCATCGACGCCTCTTTGATAATCAGAGAACCCTGTTTAGATAAAGTATCAGCAGTAGTGTTGATCTACAAACTGTGATTCGAAGCAAAATGAAGAAAGTTTCGTCAACGCTAAAATCACGTCTACTTGTTACCGAAATGAACGTACCTGTGGATCCGCGATAGCTGATCCAAGTCCACTAGTCTTCCACTTTCTATGTTTACGTAACAGGCTGAATTCATTGTTCGCCTGCGCAGTACTTTCCTCCAGAAGTTTTAATCCTTCGACAAGTTTGCCTTGTGTGCCCGCGTCCGTAGCAAGAACTTCAACTCCCTGATGAGGGGTAGCAAAATAGAAAATACCTGATACCCTGTCAAGGAAAGACTCGTATTGTATCTTACATGTGCTTGCTACCACTTCCTGACTACTCTCCAGGGAAATTGAACGACTGATATAGAGACATAACGCCTTGATGACAAGGCCGCCCAAGTTGTGGCCAACCAATATTACCGGAATGGCTTTCTGTCCAACACCCTTCAATTGGATCAACTGGATTGCCAGGGTCTCTGCCACGAGGTACATGCTGGCCATACCAGACTTCCCTGTTTTGATGGCGCCTGAATCATAGTTGACGGAGAGGATCCGAGCTTTTGAACACACATCCTCATGAGGAAGCCAAGCTTCTGGCCAACATTCACCGGATTCCGTCATCCAGGCCGTCTTATACAAATCATTCGAACCGTCGGAAGCAAGCCCGTGGAAAAACACGACTTCGACGGTTGGCTCCGGAGGATTGTGAAACACGTGCACAGGATTGTTTGTTGGCTGCAGGGAGAAATCAAGTCCAGACAGCAGAAGCGGGATTTCAGCAGCATGACGGAGTTGAGGTCAAGTACATATATAGAGCTACGTGCCCAATTGAACTTGCTCATAATGTCCTTACAAGGGCTGAATATTGAAATGCACACCACTCTTCTGACAACTCTTTTGACAGTGGCTAGCCCGGCTAATTATGCACAACGTCCTCATTCGTAGTAACCACTTATTACGACTTGAGAAACTGGAGTCCGTTTAGTCAGAACTTGGGTTTAGGCTGCACCATTTTCTTAATTATCATAGCTAGGTCAAGCAAACCCGTGACGACATCTTGTCACAATTGAATGTCAACCTAATGTAGGAAAACGATTTTGACATTCAGGACGATGAAGCACGTACAACCCATCATTGATTCGCTACAGATACAAACGCGGACAGTATAGTTCGGCATGCGAGAAGAATTCGAAAGTAAGAATTAAAGACAAACAGACAACTTCATGTTCAACGGCATGGTTGAAGGCTGTATGCACGACTTCCCGAGAGGAGTCAGCCGTTCATTCAAGCAGATTATGTTCAATCCTATCAGTAGTAACCCATTCTGATACTCGATATAGCTCTGTAGCTTCACGCTTTCGTTGTGCAATGACGGCAGGGACCACCAAAGACTTAAATTTCCAACCGAAGATCAAACAAGCTACTGGAGTGGGCACTGACCGGGGAATCTGGCAAGAGACTATGCGGGGGACCTTTCAATGTGCCTTTGCGGAAGCGAAAGAGTACATTTTTCAACGCACTATTCCCGGGTGTGACGATAGATCTGGACCACCATGAGAGTAGTGCGAAGCCAGCTGCGGTAGAACCGAGCCACCAACAATACCCTCTGGCCATTGAGTCCGCTGGTTAATCTCTGCCCGTCCTTTAATCACGAACCTAGAAGCAGCTCATTGAGCTTGGAATTGGAGACACCCCCATCCGAAGCTCTTTCGGAAGAGCTTGAACAATGATTTCCTAGAGCCTTGAGCTTAGACACAAGATTAACGTCCGGATTTACTCGAGTTGGCCTGGAGCACGCCTGCGCTGGACTTACACCAACACAGACCGGCTTTAGCTCTTGTTTCTCTCTCACAAGGCGTGCTGAAGGTTGAGGTTTGTTGGTGCAATAGTACTGGCAACAATCGTTAAAAGTAAGAACATATGGTTCCTCGCAAGCGGGTCTCGGGAAGTTCACCTTCTCTGTAGAAAACTTGTTAAGAAATGCCGATCAGTCATTGAGCTTCTGCAGCGCATCTATGAGGACAGAGAGGGTCTGCAACGATCATCGGTGAACCAATTCAGTATACTAGAAAGAATCAGGCAAATAATGTAAAGGACATTTAACGCTATCGGAGCACCTCAGGAACCAATCAGCAGGAATATCTGTCTACTTTCGGGTCCAAAAACAATGAATAATATCGAGGCAAGGCCTCCGAAGATTTAGAATTTCCAACCACTTTGAGTGACAAGTGGATAAAGACAGAGTTCATCTTGTCTTCTCATATCAAATCTGATTTTTGTTATGTGTACATGCATTGACCTTGCGCATACCTTCGTCCTAATTATATCGATCATTCTGTGAAACTTCAAGTGATGACGCTAACAAACTAACCTTAAGTTTGAAAGGCGGACTCCTCAACCGAGGTGCACTTCTAGCGTCTTTGATCCTCCCTGTTCAGAGATGCTGACGTTAAACGTTACGTCCTATTTGCACATATCACCATTAGATTCCCCCAGCTCCTCTGTAGAGAGCTTCAATCAAGCTTAGAGATGCAACCACGCTTTCTCAAGGTTTCTCAGCAAGAAGACCGTGCATGACCACGCGTCTGCTTAGGTCCTCAGAGACTTGCACTGAACCTGCAAAACAGACGTACTCATCATGACATGTTTGTCCGAAAGCACACTAAACAGATATCAATCTAGACATCAAAGTAGTTTAAACACTCGTCACACTTCCGGAACATGTCCCAATGAACAAGAACAGCTCACACGATATATGTAACATAGTTGCGATAAAGATTATACTTGGAGAGAAATTAAGCCCTTCTGTGAAAACTCAATCTCAAGGTAACGCACACTCAAACGATCAAACTGAATTGCCTACTTAAACGTGAGCCATCCTAGAGCGAGAATATGATTTGGATGTATTTAGATCTGTAACTTGGATCTTCCCATCAGATCTTCAGGTAACTACTCGCTCTACTCTTGGGGCCCTGCTATTTATGTTTATCTCCAGACATTTAAAGAGAAGTTCATGAGGTCTAAACGAGGTGTCCTGAGCATGTGCGATTGCTACGACTTCCCCAATGAAACTGAGAACTGGGAGAATAATGTTTCTGTCAAGCAAGAGAGTGCGAAGATAACAATTAAACGATCAAATCCTACCTTTGCACTTCTGGTCTACTTACGGATGACTAACGCTGTGATACAACAGCCTATGCTTGAAGAAAGAAAAATCTTTCGGATCTAAAAAGGCTAGAATAATTGAACAGGCTGTGCTTGACATCTCAAATGGATGTGGCGTCTAATTGAAAAGATACCCCCCGCGCTTGAACCAGCCCTTTCCCTTGTGATCAAGCCGTTTCTAAACCAACTCAGGTGGGTCGATCATGGTCCTTTCAGCTAGGTAAAGCCCTGTCACATCTTCTTCAACACGTATGAGATCAAGTGCAATGACTATTCAACCTTGCTGAATCAATGTACTTCCCTGCTAAGCGTCGGGTCCAGGGCTTCCGGCAGTCATCCGGAAGGTGCGCACATACGTCGCATGACCTTGCCGCGTGTTCCTATGTCTTGCTATTCGAAGAATGATTGAGTGTTGAAGTTGACGGCTGAGGCAGCCAGGAGCGGAACATGCCTTAAGTCAAGGTAGTGTACACAGTGGAGGACAATATTGACAAGACACACGGTGATAAATATCCAGGAAGACGAGGGTGATGAGTGACTATCGCTATTATTGACAAGACACACCAATGGTAAATATCCAAGAGAATATATCCAGACATGAGAGCAGAATCCGTTCGAAGAGCGGGGATCCAGAACTCATTACGTGTATATGCGTAAATGGTGTGCATATGAAATGTAAACATGATATGTGCAAAACGAGATATATCAAAAATAATATATACGGGAGAGTGTTGCGTTAATAAAGGTTGCTGGTGAGATTGATCGACCTTGGATGCAGCTTCCGGGGTAAGAAGTGGACCATGTAATACCCTTTTGTCATTTGATATTGAGGCAATGGGGTATGGTAGAGTGAGGTGGCGTAAGTGTCTTTGGACATAAATTTGCAATTTCCTTTGTCACTTGATATTTAGTTAATGAAGTATGTAAAATGTTATTGTGTGAGTATTTTTGGATATAAATTCTTAACAATTGGTACAAGAACAAAGCTGCAAGGGAAGAAAGCAATGGCAGGAATATATTAATGTCAAATGTCAATTTGCAATAGAGAAGTTTGACGTGGAAGTACAATTTGGGGAGGGGGCACTTGAAGGTACCGGATCTACTTGTCCAACAAGTGCTCTATAGAATGCTAGGGAAGAGCCCTAAGGACATAAGTGGTGATGAGTGGGAGGATGTATAGCTCAAAGCTATTAGCACTGTTTGGTTGATGAGTTGTTATACAACATAATGAATGAGGACTATGCACCACAGTTTTGATGAGGTGCTATGCAATGTAATGAACGAGGATTCTGCACAAAAACTATGAGCAAAATTGGAGAGTCTCTACAAAACCATGTCCTTGACAAATCTACCATATCTAAAATAGAAATTGTATATGTTGCAGATGAAGGAAGGCCAGAGTATCAAGGAGCACCTCAATGCATTCAACAAAATCATTTGTGAGTTAATGAGCATAAAGATAAAGTTAGAAGAGGATCATAAAGCATTGCTATTACTGACTTCACCATCTCCATCATATTGTGCATCTGGTCACAATGCTTTTGCATGGGAAGGATGATATAAACTTTGAGAGGTCATCTCAACATTACTGTCAATGAGATGCACAAAAGACGCAACCTAGAAAATAAAGATATTCAAACGCATAAATATAAAATTTTTTAATTCAAAAAAGTATCCATTTTACACACTAGTGTATCTCAAAACAAGAGTCCCCTGTTCCTCCTTTGAAGAGTATCTCTTTTCTCTAGGTTGTGGGAAAGCATTTTCTCCTATATCCTCTTATAGTTTAGGTTTTGGGACATAAATTTTCCACTATCCTTTGTGAATCAAATCATCATGTCTGCTGTTGGTGTTGGTGCTCCTCCTGCTGATGGTGTTGGCCTCAACCGCTACTCTACCGGATTGGGAGTATAGGAATCTTGTTGCTCTTGAAGCAATCAATTTAGCATTAGCTATTGAGTTTATTCCTACCATGAGTAGGCACATGTTGGCAAGCGAAGCATGGATGGATTTAACAACCATATACTAAGGTACCGATGATGTCACAATCATGTACCTACTGGACACTTTGATGAATTTGAAGATGCATGAAGGCACCAATGTAGCAAAACACATTACCAACTTTTGTGGAGTCCTCACCCAATTAGCTAATGTGAACAACCCAATTGATGACCAGTAGGCTAAGCTTCATTGGATGAGATCTATTAATTTTGGTTTCAAGTATTTTTTGCAGTCATTGCAAACACAAAAGGCATTTTATCTCTCTAATGTCATTGCTCTTCTTCTTCAAGAAGAGATCAGTATGAAGTATGAAGGTCTTGTCGAGCAAACAACTGCTCTAGCACTCACACAAGGCTCTACTTCTTCTAACAAAAGCAAAGGTAAAGGCAAGGGGAGCCAGAAGAATGGCTCTCATGGGTTTTCTGGTCAGAATCCTTACCCTAGTCAGAACTCTTTCAGCAGATATTCCGCTCAGAATCAAGTTTATTTCTCTACATCTTCTGGAGGAAATTCCTTAAGATCTTCTATCATCTATCACTACTGATCAAAGAAGGGGCATCACATCAAAGATTGTTGCAAGCACAATGGTTATGCAAGGGAGAAAGGAGGCAAGGAACACCATCACTCCAATGCTTCTACAACTCACCTCTCTTTGTACAATGTGGATGTTGTTCCTTCAGTCACTCAAGACAAGAAATGGTACATTGACACTGCTGCTTCTTAGCACATGACCTACCAACGAACCTGTTTCCTGGTCTATGAAGCATACTCACCACCTAGACAAGTTTACTTGGCTGATGGTTCAAACATTGCTATTCTGGGCCATGGGACAGTTTCTGTTAAGTTGGCTTGTTTAGGGACCTCCTACATGGTAGAAGATGTTCTACATGTTCCTTTGCTGAACAAGAACCTCTATTCAACACTTCAGTTGAGAAAGTCACATGGATCATTTCAATTAAAGGAAACCAACATTTTCCTTTATGATGATTTGTAGAATTTGATTGCAATGTGTCCTAGATTGGATAACTTTTGGCTTTTAGGAGAGTCAATTGAGCAACCTCAAGATGTTGTAGTCTCTACATCAACTCAGTCTCAGTCATCTCAAGCTGCTGCAATCTCTATTCCAACCAGGGATACATCTTCTGCTATTATTTCCGTATGGCATCAACGACTTGGACACATCAGCAAAAATCAACTTCAACTTTTACAAGATAAAGATCTTGTTGTTGTGATAGATTGGATCCATCCTACTTTGTTTCCTGTTTGCTCACTTAGTCTTCATGGCAAGCAAACTAAAATTCCCTTACCTCAAGAAGGAGCTACTAGAGTCACTGTTCCATTTGCTCCCATCCACTCTGATGTTTGTGGTCCCATCTCTTCTGCTACCTACACTAGTTACAGATACTTTGTGACCTTCATTGATGATTACACAAGGTACACATTCTTGTATCTACTCAAGTTCCAACATGAAATTTTTACTTGTTTTCAAGAATACGTGGCCTATGCGGAGACTCAATTCAATCAGAAGGTCCGGGTGTTGCACTTCGACAATGGTGGTGAATACAACTCTGCAGATTTTCATCTTTTCTACAAAGGCAAAGGTATCATGTGCCAGTTCAGCAGTCCACATACTCCTCAGGAAAATGGTGTTGCTGAGCGCAAGAACAAAACATTGGTGGAAGCAATCCACACTATGTTATTTGAGCTGGACTCCCCAAGCCTTACTGAGTAGAGGCACTACACACTGCCAACACTATGCAAAACCAAAGACCTACCAAAGCCGTCTCCTCCGGAGTCCTTCCAAATCTGGTTTGGTTATAACCTAATCTATCCCTAATTCGCATTTTTTGGTGCATTGCTTATGCACATGTTCCATCTTCTTCCAGATCTAAACTCAATTCTAAGTCTTCCAAGTGTTTCTTGCTTGGCTATGATGAGGATAGTAAAGCTTACAAACTAGAGAAGATATTTGATGACTCCATTTTTCTGTCAAGAGATGTTCAGTTTTAAGAACATACCTATGCTTATGAACATAAATAGTGTTTTGACACTCAAGATGTTCAATTGGATTTCATATGTGATCCCACAATTTTCATTTCCTCTCCTGCTTCTAGTTTTGAGTCTACCCACAATCTATCCCCACCAACTCCTACTCTATCTCAGTAACCTCTTCTCCACAATCTTATAGCTCCAACAATTTCTTCTCCCTTACCTTCTTCACTACCGTCCTTACCTTCTAGTTCTTGTACTCCACACAGGTCCTCAAGATCCTCTACCATTTTTTATACTAGGAGGCCAAAACCTCTACCTTCCCCAGATGTTGTCCAAGCACCTTTGGTACATCAAGGCACTAGGGTTCGCACTCAAGTTTGAAAATGTGATGCACTATTGGAGTCTGCTAATGCACCAAGCATTCATTATTTTGCATCTGCGTGCATAATTATGCATCTGACCCTGATCCTAACACTTTGAAGCTGCCATTGCTAGACCTGATTCCAGTAAATGGTTTGAGGCTATTCAAGATGAGCTTTAGTCCATAAAGAAAAATCAAACATGGGTCATCACCAAGTTACCAGCAGGTCACAAGGCAACTGCCTTGTGACCTATTAGTGGATTTTTAAGAATAAATGCAATCCACAAGGCTTGATCCAAAGGTACAATGCTAGACCTGTTGCTTGTGGTTTCTCTCAAGTTCCAAGTATTGACTACACATAGACCTACTCTCATGTTGTCAAATTGACAACAATTTGTGTGTTGCTTGCTTACTCATCTCAGCATGATTTGGAAGTGCATGCTCTTGATGTCAAAACAACTTTTCTCAATGGCACATTGACTGAGAAAATCTACATGCACATACCTCCTGGCTTGTTGACTCCTAACCAGCACACGCATCAACAAGCCACTAAACAAGGACCATTTCTTTTACAACTCTACAAGGCTTTGTATGGTCTCAAACAGTCCACCAAATAGTGGTATCACAAGTTTGATCAGTTTTTACTAGGTTTGGGATTTGAGCACTCTAGAGCTGATTCTAATCTCTATATCTTCCATTCTGGTTCTCATTTTGTCATCTTACCTCTTTATGTAGACTATTGTACCCTTGCAAGCAATAACCTTTCTCTTCTCCTCTCTGTCATAGAGTCTCTTAAACACGGTTTTGAGATGACTGATATGGGAGAGATTACTTATTGTCTTCAATTGCAAGTCACAAGAGACAGAAAACAAAGAAAGATCAGTCTATCTCAAGAGAGATATTTAAGAGAGATTCTTACTCATTTTTATATGCAAGACTATCAATCTGCTTACAATCCTGTTGAGTAAGGAGTGAGATTAAGTCATCAAGATTGTCCAAAAACTGATCAAGGAGAGAGTATATGAAAATAGTACCTTACCAATCTGAAGTGTGGAGTTTGGTGTGGGCTATGGTCAACACCAAGCCTGATCTGTCAGTTCAGTTGCAAAGTATATGGTGAATCTTGGCTTGAACCATTGGAAGGATGTCAAATAGATATTCCATTAAATTCAAGGTACATTGTCATAGAGCCTAACTTATAGTGCATCTAGTACTTCCATTGTAAAAGACCAAGACCGAGGAGAGAAATAGTAGAATGGAAACTCACATTGGGACACTTGAATGAGTTTTAACTCCAAATGTCTAGCATGAGCTTTGGCTTTAGTATTTATAGGTAGCATACAAGGCCCTTGAGAAGTTTCTCAAAAAATTACCTTGAGTCGCTTTCTTAGAGTGCAAGCCAATTTAACTAGGAAGCTTCTCAAGAAACTTTCTTCTAGAAGCCGTCTACTTGGCGTGAAAGCTAAGCTAGTTGTAAACTTCTAGAAACTACTTACTTGAAGTACAAGCTAAGCTAGCTTGGAAGCTTCCTAAGAAACTTCCTAACTATTTCTAGAATATTCTAGGCTAATTTTTTTTATTTGCTACTTTGTTAACCCTACTAACTTTGTCGCTAAACTCCATATTTTTACATATTCCCCCACCGCTAGTTAGTGACGTCCTCGTCAGTAGTGAAACTTTGGACTCCAAGATGACAGTCTATGCATTCTAGAGGTGAGAAAGAGGTTCCCAAGTGGCATCATGAAGAGGATATCCTTTTTGAAGGACCTTGTACTCCGTGTGTTGTCGACGACCTTTGTTGAATTTGGTGATGTGCAAGGATACGATCAACTTCATACTCCTCATGATCAATGATAAGGGCAGGAGGAGGGGGAGGTTGGATTCGAGAGGAAAAAAAAGAGAGGTTAGGAACAAAGGGTTTCAACTTGGAAACATGAAAGATTAAATGAATACGCATATGACAAGGCAAGGCAAGGCAAGGCAAGGCAAGTCGATAAGCAACACGAGAGACAATTTGGGTGACATCAAAAGGTCCTATCCAATTAGGAGCAAGTTTATGAACTTGGGTATCAAGTGTGAGAGGGAGGTTACTAGAGGATATCATGACTTTATCATCTACTTCAAAACTGAGATCACAACGATGGTGGTCCGCATATTGTTTTTGACAATTTTGAGCAACAAGGAGGTGAGATTTGGCTTGTTGTGGAGATTAGGATATAGTGGTCAAGAATGTTGATTTATGAGGAACCTAAGATGGAGTGGGAACAAGAATAGATTTGGAACCAGTGGATCTTGGCCAAATTGAGAAAAAAAAGAAAATCTAGTGCTTGCATGTTTGGAATTGTTATAGGCAAATTTTACAACTGCAAGACATTCATCCCGATTGGTATGGTGTACATTGATGAAAGCCCGTAACATATCTTCCAATGTATGATTTGTCTATCAGTTTGAGGATGACAGGCCGTGGACAAAGCAAGCTTGGTGCCGAGTATTTGGAAGAGTATTTGCCAATACTTTTTGATAAATTGAGGATCACTATCTGAGATGAGTACACGTGACATCCCATGATGCTTGAAGACATTGTTGAAGTAGATGTGTGCTAAGTTTGGAGCATCCATGGTATCACAGGTTTGTGCTAAGTGGATTTGCTTTCTAAGCTTATCCACAAACACCACGATGGCTGTGTGTCCTTGCTTTGTCTTGGGCAAGGATGTGATGAGATCCAAGCTCACGTGCTCCCATCAAGCGGATGGAATGGCGAGTGGTTGAAGGAGTCCACTCAACTTCTGGTTGTTGGCCTTGTTACGTTGGCAACTCTCACACGATTGGACAAATTCTCAAACATCTCGTGTCATGTTGGGCCACCACCATCAACATTGGAGGGTACCCAAGGTCTTGTCGACACCCATGTGACCAACTATGGGTAAATCATGGGCTTCTTGAAGGCGCACAAGTCAAAGATCTACTTTGGTTGGAACATAGATCCGGTCCTCATGGAATAGAAGGCACTCCTTGATCGAGAAAGTGTTTTATTCCTTGTCGCATGCCGCAAGGCAACCATGTACCATTTGGAAGAAGGGATCTTGTTGTAGAGTTGCTTGAAACTTGTTTTGGACCTTGGAGTCAATTGGCACTGTTATAATTGCCGCTGTGATGAGAGGAAGAGACTTCAAATCAAGTCGTCGTGATAAAGCATCACGGATGATATGGAACCGACCCGGTTTGTAATCAAGTTTGATGTCAAACAGATGGAGTTGTTCCTCCCATCAATGATATCTACTCTTCATGTGTTCCAAGTGTAAGATTTGCAACAATGGTTTGTGATCAGTTTGCATGATCACTTGTTTCTCCAAGAGGTAATGCATCCATACCTTGGTGGCATATACCATTGCAAGTTGTTCTCGATTTTGAGCAGAGTAGTTCCTTTCGGCTGTATTGAGTTGGTGAGATACAAAGGTGATGGGATATAGTCCATCTGGGAATTTCTGTTGCAACAGGGTTCAAATTGCAAAGTTAGAAGCATCAAAATCAACCACATAGGGTAATTGAGTATCATAAGGTTAAAGAATGGGCCTTGACGACACAATATATTTCAACTTCTCGAATACTTTTTTGTGTTTGGTGGTCACTCGAAGCTTGAATCCTTCCCCAAGAGTCAGTCAATGGTGCAGTCACATGAGCATAATAAAAGATAAACAACTTGACAATCTTTAGTGGGTGACAAACTTAGCTCATAAGGTGGCAATATCCCAACAAGCTACATCGAAGTAGTAAAACTGTCAAAAAAAATAACTTCCCAGATTCTCCACACATCTACTAGTAGAACAACCAGATTCTCCACACATCTACTAGTAACAACCAGAAAAAATATGGCTAAAGGAATTTATAGGCGAGCCACTACCATGTGCCCTAAAACAAAAGAACGTATAAATGTTCGGGTATCCACCCGCATAACAAGAGACAAGGATCGTGACAGAATTCCGGAACACAATTTCACAATTCTACCATGACTTTGAGCCTTTGCCTCACCTTCGAGCCCTTCTTGTTCTCATCGTGAAGAGACGATTTTCATCTTGTGCCAACACGTAAACTGGCTTCGATGTCTCTCGCCATGGACTAGCTTCAAGCACTGGAACAAAAAGAGCTGATGAGAAACCTAGAAGGAAACATCAGATTGTGGGACTACTTCTTGCAAGGCTGCGTCAACCCTTCCTCACCTTATCGAATCAAAGTAAAAAGTTTCAGAGTAGAACAACCTTGATCTTCTATAGTACACACTTGATCCCACTGCATATTTGCATGACCTTACAACAGGCCTTGTGTCTTCTCTCAATTTACCCTCGCCAATGTTAGGGCAATGCAATAGCACAACTTCCCGAGTCCGATACCATTGACGTCCGACTTCATGATCGGAAATAAATTGCACAACTACCTCTAACTCCAGGATCATAATTTTTCGCCCTTTTCTCGTCTGCTAGAACGTCTTGCAGCCTAGAGGCCTATTCATCAGCTGTTCTGGCCTAAGCCTTCACATTGCGAATTAGTGTCCTGCTGTATAAAGTCCGAGACGTCTGCGAGACATGTTGAAAGCTGGAGGTGATTCACACTCTGTCCTAAGTGCCAGCTTCTCTCCGGACAAGATTGAGTGATGTGAAGTAAATTAAAGATCAACTTTGGTGATAAGAATCGCCAAGATAGACTTCGAACCCAGATACGCCACCCTGTCTAAGTGGTTTAGGCAGGTTTAATCTTTCTCTTGACAAATCTTTGAGATAGTGTGAAGTACCAAACTTGTCAGTGGGTGCTGAGATTTGAATCCGGCGGAACAAGAATGGGAAATGAACTTTGCCACACTGAAATAACTCTTGTCAATTAAGCATATGTGACCGTATTGTTATGTGAAATACTTCTTCTTAGTCATCCCACATAGGAAACTAGCGGAAGACTACGTTACTTCCCTTAGGTCGCAACCTGGCTCTGTGCTGTTCTTCTGGAGCAAAGGAACAGAAGGCCAGCTTCTAAGCCATTCCCGTCAGCAGGAGAGCTACATGCACAGGCTCAGAGCGACAGGAATCCTCGATATTTCACAAGACCACGGAAAACCGATAGTCGATAGACCAAACAGAAAACATCCCGAATTGCCGACTTTGGAGTACCAAGTAAAAGACAAATACAGGAATTTGTAGGCGAGCCACTACTATGGACTTCATGCGTTGGGAAAATTCAAAGCAAGGGAAATTAAACACATAGAGCTGGCCAAGACATGGAACTCCAGAATAAGGTGGAGCCAGTACCATCATAACTGCTCGATTCTATGTTTTGCAGATCATACGCGTTGGAAGAGACCTGCTTCAAAAATCCATCCGAAGATGTCGGAAATTGACCATCCAAATTTAGCGCCTGGTCTACTTCATCAACTTCTCTCCGCTTCGCCTCTTCTTCACTACTCCCACTACCTTCGTTGCTTCCAATGCACTTTAACCTCCTCGCAGCATCGAACCTTCTACAAATTCGACTCTGAAACATTAAAAATCCTCCTGATATTCCTTCCTTCAAACAGGAGCTCCTTGCTCTCCTCGCCCCAAGAACTACACAACCGGAAGAATTCGCATCGCCAGAGTAGGCGCCGCCTGATCCTCCACAATCCGAACCTGCAAAAGAAGGCCTGTTCCTGCCTATCCATAACGCCTTTCTCTATTTTCTCAATTGCCTTTCTCAATTTACAGTGCACTGTCATGAATTACATGACCTGACACCCACAGGAAGTCGGCAGATGAAGCTACTCCACTTTGCCTTTGGGCCTCTCCTCTGCATCTCATTTGGAGCTGCTTCAGATCAACAGCACTTTATACTAGTTTACCTCAAGTTTACTCTGGACATGTTTGTCTTCTGTGCCACAACGAACTTCTTAATGAGTGAAACACGACCAAAACATGAAGAAAGAACAGATTGCAGTTAGATTTTCATTATAATCTCGTTAACATGGAACTTCATACGAGACCTGTAGGTGACTTGTTCCTTCATCGTAAGCCTCTCGTTCCAAAGTCTATCGTTCGGAGCATTTAGAGACAGTTTTGTATATTGAGTACCGAAGTTGAAGGCAGTTCTGTGGAATCTCTTAAGTGGTTCAAACCATATCGCCCCAGCTTTGACCGGCCTGTCTCCGGGATCCATTTCCTAACACCATCTCATTTTCAATTTCAGGTCGTAAAGAGAAGGTCTTCCACCAGGCAAAAACCAGCGAATCACATAATACACAGAAGCACTCAGTTCAATTCTGCGAGGAAAAGATAACGTTATGTCGTGATTGCACATCCAAAAGTCTTAAAGTGATTGGGTGACTGGCCAATCACAAGATCCTATCCCATCCATTACAGACGGGCTTTTGCTTTCTGAGCTGTTTGTAGCGTTTAGATCGGAGGTTTTATACGGAATCTAGGGTTTAGGACACTGTCTCGAAATGTCTTTCGACTGTGAGTGATTAATCATCTAGAAAGGACAGTAATAAAAGCAATGAACAAGATCAACCATATCTTGATTTCAACTCTCCAATATGTGAACATGTGAAAGTACTTCTCGCACTTGTCTTCAACTTCGGAGATTAAATGAAAACTTTTGAGTGGAGATCAAATACTTTAGATATTGCATCCAAACTTGCAAACTCCTCCAGTAGAATTAAGATTGAACTTTATCTCTGCATTATTATCAATCTTCTCTTTTCCCACTGTGACAGAAAATAATCTTTTACATGGAGTTACGTTTTATATTCCGTTGTATTCAATGTAAGACCAAGTCCCTTTTTAGTCCAAAGGTATTCAAGCTCTGCATGTTCCTTCCGCTAAACAGGAAACCTTCCCGACCACGAATTGCTGTGACTGATCTGTTGACGACGATCTCAGGAGGCATGCCTCCGTTTCTGGAACAGAGCAGTGAAACCTACCGAAGGATCTGACATCTAAATTGCTGAGTACGGTAATCATCCGTAAAAGCGAGAGCACACTTTGACTCAGAGATTTACGTTGGTGCAACCACAACTACGGATGTTGTGGAATGGACGCGCGGCATGAGTGACACCCAGGTAATTCATCGAACCCTCTAAGGCCCGATTTCGTCTATGAAACCTAAGCTTGAAGAAGAAGAGAAAAAGGGTTGACCCTAAACACATGAAGGATAGAAAGACTACAAGGGAAGGACTAAATAGGTAAAATGGAGCTAGGTTCAATAATATCGATAGTAGAAATTTGCCCTACCTGAACCAAAATAAGGTGCCCATAATCGGCCCTACCGCACCTAAGAAAAAGGGAAATGACAATAATCAATTGGACAACACGGCGTCTGTGCAATCTGCTTTTGCCGGACCAATGTTGGAGAATCTGGATTGTACGGTTATTAAGCGAGGTGCGGACACTGACGTATCAACCTTGCTTGTGCGGCTGCGCAAATTCGGATATGGTCATTTTTTCCCATGAAAATTGGAGCCTGAGGCTTACGTGTCATAGCAGCTCACGGTTCCGACTCTACAACTCGTATAGGAGGATTACACAAGCTTTCTACTTCTGTATCTGTATCCGGAATTCTCTGGAAAAGAATATATAAATCGGGACTCTCGTGACCGTCGTCTCAAGTGACATCCCGATTGTCAGAAGAAATCCCGGCTAGAGCTAGCTTGCGCGGCTACTGCTACCATTCCTGACCAATGGAACACATCTGTTACAGATGATGACACGTCCTTAATGTACCAAATCAAAGCCCCTCACATTGGTCGGATGACTAATAGGGCTAGCTACGTAAACAACAAAACCTGATCTGGACAAGCGGGTCGAGAGAACCAGACTTTAACGACTATGGACAAACGGATCGAGGGGGACTGCGTGATCTGGAGGTGACAAGCGGGACGAGAGAATCAGACTTTAACGTCTATGGACAAACTACAATGTATGTTAACGA
The DNA here is from genome assembly GCA_948567375.1 of Lunularia cruciata. NCBI lineage: Eukaryota > Viridiplantae > Streptophyta > Marchantiopsida > Lunulariales > Lunulariaceae > Lunularia > Lunularia cruciata. The sequence continues at coordinate 3,110,958 of OX419757.1, read as the reverse complement.
ACCTCAATTGGATCAATTCTTAATAGATACGAAATAACCCCAAGCAATGATCTCCAGTGTTGATTGGTTATTCAAATGAGTTTATCCACGGCAGCATCCCGCTTGCATGAGCACGATTGAATCCTAGACAAAGCTCAAGGGTTACTGGAGCAGACGGAATTGTCAGCTACAAGTGGTGAAACGTCGAAGTTGTGAAATTTGTGGCCTCCAACTGTCACACCCTCCACAGAACATGAAGTGGAATTTTTTGATCGACGACTAATAAGGGAGCGAAATCAGAAATCTGATGAGTGACCCTAGCAAATCGAGACACCCTAGATTACGTGGGAAGAACAGGATCTGAAAGCTCCCTATCAGTCTCTAAGCCAACGTTCCACTGCTGGAAAGGGGATGCAAAAGCAAACACCACCGCAAATTACTACCTGCGGTATATTTCATTATTTAGTGTAACAGCCAGAAACTATGGTACCAAGACGCGTAAAGTTGACACAAGAGTGGTTGTGAGTTCTATCAGCAACTTGAATAGAGCAAACAAACTCCTCTGCACGGAAAGCACAGAATCTTTACACCAAGGAAACATTTGTTGGAACATGCACACGACACAATGCGTCATAGTGCATAATTCAACGCGCTTCCAGGACACAATCGCTTGACATTGTCACACCGTGTCATAGCGCGCATTCGTCAACGCGTTTCCCACGTAAGACGACTATGAAGCCACTGATCTGTCTGACCAGTGAACGTCTTTTCAGTTGAAAGAAAGCCGTGATAAAGCTCTGCTCTGTCGCAGATTCTACCTGAAGAGACGGAAGTAGAGGACAGTCTGCAGAGTGGATGACAGATCATGACGTTGCTAGAACCTGCATTCTGGAGATCCCCTTTCAATTACGCCGTTAACTGAAGATGTGGTCTATAGAAAGCGCAAGTTAAAGAGTGGGCATACATAGGTTGTTGAGATCTATCTATCGATTAATAAATAATATACTGAACCTGTAAACATATAAAAATATAAGCTGAACATAGCAATTCGGATTTACGATAATTATAAGCTCAATCAATTGAAGGCGTGTGTGTACCATGCAGAAATGGACATCCCACTAGCTATCTAGCTGGACCTGTAACTAAAAGAGCCAGTTTATTAGAAGTTTAAGGTTCAAGGTTTATTTAGATATGAAGATTAAGGTTGGAAAGATATATTTTCTCTATTCTCCCTGAGGATTTTGAAGTCTTTCAAGGTCGAGTCCTGTATTAACAAGATTGCTAATTAATGGCATCCACTATGCGTGGAGACTAGACAATATGCAATAATATTTGAGTTCGAGATTAATTATCATGGTCTAATGATACTTTGTTAGTGTCTAAAGTAGATGGCACTGACATACAGGCGCGTCCCTCTGTTAGAAGAAGATAAGATAGCGCCATGCTTATCGGCTCTCCGATGACCAAGGTAGAAGGAGCTCTAGGCTCACACGAAAGAACACTACGGAGAGTTAGAAGGCGAACAAAATGTAGTGCAGTAGGAGCTCTAGTTTAGATTGAAAATACATTATATACTTAAAAGTAAGGAGAAGAAAAAAAGCGCCGCTAGGGCGGCACTCTCTATTTATTAAATTGACACCCCTGCCAGGGTAAGAATGTGATTGGACCATAAAATGTCTGTTCTGCACTTTCTTGTCTGCTTTCATTTTCCATTTTCCGAAATTGCATTTTCTGTTTCTGTCTCCGTCAATTTTCTATTTCTTCTTAAAAGTCCCTTCTGAATAACTGGTGCATAGTATATGGTCGCGTGGTAGCGAAAGAGTTTAGTCAAACCCAGATTCTGGAGACTACTATACTCGTACGGTGACATCCATTACAAACAAGTTGAATGAATCAGAACGTGCAAGAAGGTAACATGAGAGATGTCGAGAAACTAGTGCCCAGTCCTATATGTTGAAACCAATTATCTCAAGAATTGTCAAGAGAATGTAGAAAGAGCATGGACCCATCAGAGCGCTAGAGGCTATTAAAAGGATTTCAGGACATTCATGGCAAACAATTTCAATGAATCAAAATGTGCTGTGGGCAAGATCGGGTAGATAGTGTCCAGTCCTCATCCAGTGATCTCTAGAATTTCATTCAAGAGTTCCTCTGGAAGTTGATGAAGAAAATGCGAAAGGAATTTAGAGAGCGTCGGAATGCCTTCACTGCCAACAAGCAAACTACTCTTACTCTAATTCCCGACTGCAAGTACTTCCATGAGTCTAGTTTTCCTTTCAATATCACACGCAATAAATTTCATCTGACGCATAACCAGAACCTATAGATATGCAAATTCCCGCATATATAACCTGGATTAAAATCAATAACTTCATTTAGAAGCACATTTCAAGTGACTGGCCCAGCACAAGTAGATGTGGGGAACCTAGGATACGCAAACATTTACGACCTGGATTAAAATCACTAACCTCATATAAGTATGTTATGCGATAACTACAAGAATTTCATCACAAAACTAGGCATGGAACCGCATGCACTAAGTAGACTAAAAGAATCGCATCACCAAGTTAAACATGGGACTATATGTGCTAAGTAGACTAAAAGAATCTCATCACCAAGCTAGGCACGGGACAGTAAACTGCACCCCAGCCATTTCTGCATGGATTCATGAAGATAAAGGAATATTAACACCCCGGCCATTTCTGCATGGACTCATGAGGGTAAAGGTATATTAACGGGGTTAGGAACGGATAATGCAATTTTGGAGAAGTAGTGGGATAAGTAGTCCATGAGGGGAAAAGGAATATTAACGGGGATAGGAAGGATTATGCAATTTTGGAGAAGTAATGGGATAAGTGAAGGCAGAAGCGAAATGAAATATGGCAAAATGGAAATTTTAGGGTCCCATCACATTTGTAGACTCTAGCTGATGTCAAGCCATTAATAAACAGGGGTATCAACCCGGAGCTACACAAACAATTCGACAGTGACTCGTCTGGTAACTTAAATCCGCTTGGTAATAGTTTCTCAGTACTGTTGTGGCATATCAGACAATTGAGTTGCTGTGGAAAGTCCAGCTCAACATCACCAAAGTTGCCTTCGACTTGTAGACCGTCCACGATGAGAATGCGAAGCGAGCGGGAGAACTTCTCCAATGCACACGGGGTTGCCGCTCCGGAGAACACCCATCCAAACATGAAAGAAGTCCTTCGAACGTATCGCGGATTGTAGCTGTCCGAACCTCGCAGTACGAGCACAAACTTCTTTTCTAGCGCGCTCGACTGCTTGATTATTAGACATATGCAGAAACGAGTATCATGAGAAGCTGCGGAGAACAGCTAAAACTATAATAGCTCACTGAAGAAGTAGCACAAACCCTCTACGCATTCTTACATCATGCATCCGGACTTGAAATTGATAGTCTGTCTCAACAAGATCCTCAGAAGCTGCCAAAGAATAGATGAAGGGTGTGGAGAGCGCCAACCACAAATTGCAAATTGCACAAAATTGACAAAAGTAGTATGCCAATGCACACTATAGGCACATAGAGTTCAAGGTTGGGGATCAAGTGTGGTTGTCTACAACAAACCTCATATTAGTTGGCCCTCGTAAGCTCAGACTTCATTTTATTGGGCCTTTTTTCATTCTTCATCGAGTCGGAGTTGTGACTTATCATCTTGAGCTACCACCACACATGAAGATCCATCCAATGTTCCATATTACTCTGCTATGTAGATATGCTCCCCGATCGGGCCACTATCCTTCCACACAAGAATTTAAACCTTACCGGATACTCATTTAAACCTTACCCGATACTCATTGATGGGACGGAGGAATATGAAGTGGAGCGTATCACCCAAAAATGCATCCGTGGGTGGACTAAATATATATAGCTAAAGACTATCACAAGAGGAATAGTAATATGTAGAGATCCCCAACAATTGGTATCAGAGTGATAGGTTGGAGGAAAGAGTGAGGGCAATGCTAGGAGAGGACGGAAAGGTCAGGATAGACAGATTTGATGGTAAGGACTTTGGTTTTTGAAAATGCAAATAGAGGACTACTTGTATCACAAAAACCTTCATGCACCTCTTGGAGGTGTGAAACCAGAGCTCATGTTACAAGAAGATTGGGTTTTGATGGACCAACAAGCTTTGGGAGTTGTCTGCTTGACAATAGCTATAAATGTGGCATTTAATGTTCTAGAGGAGAAGACTACAATAGGTCTCTTGAAAGTTTTTTCTAATATGTTTGAAAAACCATCAGCTTCCAACAAGGTGTACTTGATGCTTCATCTTTTCAACTTGAAGATGAATGAAGGTCACATATCATAGATCATATTGATGAGTTCAACCTGATTACAAGCCAATTAAGTTCATTGGAAATCAGTTTTGAGGATGAAATGAGTGCTTTAATTCTCCTGTCCTCTTTAATTGAAAGAGTGAGTGCAACTCTTTAATTGAAAGCTTGAGTGCAACTGTGACAACTGTAAGAAATTCTTGTGGGACAAGCAAATTGAGGTTTGAGGAGATTCAAAATCTGATACTCAATGAGGATAGTAGAAGGAGAGAGTCAAGCATAAACCTTGGATTGGCCCTGAGTACTCTTGAAAATAGAAGAAGAACTATGCTTTGTAGTGACAATCAAAGTAGATCCAAGTCCAAGAGGAGAAGCAAGTCCAGGTCAAAAGGTGATGGATGTTGGCATTGTGGTAAGAAGGGGCACACAAGAAAGAACTATTGGCTCTTAAAGAAGAATCCAAGCAAGGGGCAAAATGAGGACTCAATGAATATAGCTATAGAGGAAGTTAATGATATTTTGATCCTTAGTGCAGACAGTCCTTTGGAGTAATGGATTCTTGATTCAGGAGCTTCTTTTCACTCTACTTCACAAAAGGAGTGTAAGTTGAATTACATCACTAGTGATTTTGGCAAAGTTTATCTTGCAGATGATGGGCCTTTGGATATTGTGAGGGTAGGTGACATTTATATTAAAATTCCTGATCAGTCTATGTCGAAACTGAAGAATGTTAGGCATGTCCAAAGCTTGAAGAGGAATCTAATCTCAATTGGGCAACTTGATATTGAAGGGTATGTCACAACCTTTGTAGGTGGTTCAAGGAAAATCACCAAAGGCTTGCACAAGGGAACAAGCTGGGGACTCTTTATACACCAATAACATCAAGGACATGGTGGCACTTGCAAACACAATATCAAATGGTAATTTCTGGCATTGCAGGCTTGGACATATGAGTGAAGAAGGCATGAAGGTGATGATGAAGAAGGAAAAGCTACCAGATTTGAAAACCATTGATGTAGGTTTTTTGTGAAGATTGCATATCTGAGAAGTAGACAAAGGTTAGTTTCATGAAGGGTGGAAGATCACATAGAATAAGGAAGCTAGAGTTGGTACACACAGATGTGTGGGGTTCTTCTCCAATTGCATCTCTTGGGGGTTCACAATATTATGTCACCTTCATAGATGACTCAACCAAGAAGGTTTGGGTATATTTCTTGAAGTGAAAATTAGAGGTATTTGCCACTTTCAAGAAGTAGAAAAGCTTGGTCAAAAATGAGTTTGGTGCAAAGCTAAAGCAACTAAAATTTGATAATGGTGGTGATGATAATAGTAAGCTCAAGGAATTCTGTGCAATACATGGAATCAGAATGGAGAAAGACCTTACCGAGCATACCATAGCAAAATGGAATGGCTGAGCGCATGACTCAAACTCTAAATGAAAGAGTTAATAGCATGAGGATCCATGCTGGTCTGCCCAAGGTGTTTTGGGTGGAAGCAATCAACACTGCAAAATCAACAAGGGTCCATCAGTTCCCTTAGACCATAAGCTGCCTAAAGAGGAGTGGACAGGAAAACTAGTGAGTTTGTTGCAATTGAGAGTCTTTGTGTGTATTTCTTATGTACATGTCAACGTAGAGAAAAGTGACAAGTTAGATGCAAAGTTCAAGAAGTGTTTCTTTATTGGATATAATGCAGATGACTTTTGGTACAAGTTTTGGGATGTAGAGTGCAAGAAAATCATCAGAAGCAAAGATGTGATATTCAATTAATGTCTCCTTTACAAAGATAAAAGCACTATGGATTTTGTTTTTATCTTTGTAAAAACACTATGGATTTTGATCGGGTAGATGAGTAGAGTCTAGAAAACAATCATATTGAACTGCAAGAGATAACTAAAGAAGATGTTATCATAAGGGTTCAGGGAAACCTTGAAAGCTCAAAAACTACTTTGCCACAACCTCAACCATGTGCACTATAGTTGAGGAGATCTAGAAGAATCACAAGACCGCCATTGAGTATTCCCTCTCTACATTACTTGATATTGACAAATGGAGGTGAACTTGAATGTTATGAATAAGCCATGCAAAGTGAAGACTCAATGAACTGTGAGCTTGCCATGAAGGACAAGATGAGGTCCTTGGATAAGAATCAAACTTGAGAGCTTGGCTTACTACTAGAAGGCAAGAAGGCATTACATAACAAGTGGGTCTACAAGGTTAAAGAGGAACACATTGGTAGCAGACGGTACAAGGTAAGGTTAGTTGTGAAAGGATTTCAACAAAAGGAGGGATTGATTACACTAAGATCTTTTCACTAATGGCAAGCACTCAAAAATTAGAGTGGTTCTTAGTATAATGGCTGCAAAAGACCTATATTTGGAGTAGATGGATGTCACTATTGCTTTTATACAAGGTAAGATTGATGAAGACATCTACATGCAACAAATTTTGGATTTGTAATCCCTGATAAGGAGAGCTTGGTATGCAAAGTTGAAAAAATGCATATTGGTCTAAAATAGGCACCAAGATTATGGTACAAGAAATTTGACAAGTTCATGATCAATAATAGATCCACAAGATGTCAAGAGGATCATTGCTATTATATCAAGTCTCTTGATAATAATTTTATCATCTTACTTTAGTATGTTGATGACATGCTGATAATTGGACCTAACATACTAGCGATTGAGAGATGGAAGAAAGAATTATCAAGAGAGTTTGCAATGAAGGACATGGGTGCAACAAAGAAGATACATAGGCTGAAGATTGAAAGGAATATGGTGGCTAGAATGCTGAAGCTCTCTCAAGATAGCTACATTGGAAAGGTGCTAGAAATGTTCAACATGACAGAGGCAAGTCTGTGAAGACACCTTTGCCAAGTCACTTTAAGTTATCAAAGAAACATTCGCCCAAAGATGATGAAGAGTTGAAAGATATGTCAAAGGTACCATATGCTTCAGCTGTAGGTAGCCTCATTGTATGCAATGAAATGTACTAGACCAAATATTGCACATGTAGTGGGAGTTGTGAGGAGGTACATGGCCAATCCACGAAGACAACATTGGGAGTCTGTCAAATGGATTTTGAGATATCTGAAAGGTACCAAAGATATAGGTTTGTGTTACAACAAAAGCAGCCATACTCTACAAGGTTTTGTGGATGTAGACTTGGGAGGTGATATAGATACCAAAAGAAGCACCATAGTGCATGTTTATACCATAGGTGGGACAACAATGAGCTGGTTCTCACAATTGCAAAAACTTGTTGCTTTGTCCACAATTGAAGTAGAATATGTTGCAATTACAAAAGCTAGTAAGGAGATGATTTGGTTATAGAACCTTCCAAAGGAGCTAGGCAGAGAGTAGAATTTTAGTGTGTTATTCTCAGATAGTCAAAGTGCCATTCTCTTCGCAAAGAATCCAATGTTCCATGCTAGAACAAAACACATATAGTTGAGATATCATTTCATCTGAGCGTTACTTGAAGATGGCAGTTTGTCACTTGAGAAGATTCAAGGTGATAAGAACTTTGCTGATATGTTGACAAAGATTGTCATTTATGAGAAGTTAAGGCTATGTATAGCATCAATTGGCCTCCAATGATAACTAGATAGTAAGGCTGCATCGAGTATGTCGATCAAACACTGGAAGTTTATGATATTTTCTTTTAAAGATGTATAGTCAAGAAGTATTAGTTTCCAAGTGGGAGAGTTGTTAGGATGTGGAGCTTGATCCGTCTGATTTATCCTATTGTGATGCTGAGATCTACGGCTCAGATCATCCACGAGATTTCTTGTCCAGGGCTGAGACAAGTGTTTGACAATCCAGCATGTCGGGGTGATACTTCAAGTGGGCTTTTCCTCAATCTTCAATGTGTGTGCAACAACAGAGAAGAAAACCCTGCAACCTGCAGAGTGAGGTATTTTTGCAAGTTGAATATAGGTGCGCATGTGAAAAAAATTTAGTGAAACTATTTGGTAACTTTGATTTGCATGAAACTGGTTAGATGAGGCCTCATGTTTGATCAGACTAGCAGGAGATAATCAGGAGAAGGGCAGATCAAGATAAACAGAGGCACAAATCGGACAAGGAAAAGAGAATGATCTTTGTAATCTGTATTGAGAGGGAGTAAAACTACTGAATTAATGTTGCCATGGAAGTAGGAACAAGTGTCTCTAAACTAAGTTAATTCTTGTGCACCTATTGATGTTTGTGAGTATATTTTATCTCTTTTATTTTTTTCCCGATATGTTTTCCTTTCCTGCGCAGGGTTGATCTTAATATATATTTCCCAATATGTTTTCCCTTCCTGCGCAGGGATGATCTTAATATATATAGTGCCATGGAAGTAGGAACAAGTGTCTCTAAACTAAGTTAATTCTTGTGCACCTATTGATTGATGTTTGTGAGTATATTTTATCTCTTTTATTTTCTTCCCGATATATTTTCCTTTCCTGCGCAGGGTTGATCTTAATATATAGGTAAAGACTATCACAAGGGGAATAATCTGTAGAGATTTCCTGTTGGAGATCTCTACAGATTATTCCAAGGCGGGGGAGGGAGAGAGGGTGTGGAGTGTCCGGGATATGAGGAGGAGGGACCGGGGACCAGTGGAGGGGTAATCTCCATTGAAGAGTCCCCCTTTATGGTGTAGGGTGCTCCCCTGGAATAGTAGAATAACGTGATGTGGGAATCAAAGAGAACCCTTTTGGATACAGTGTGTTTTGTATGTCCTGCACTTGTGGGTGTACGTTGAACAAGGCTTCATAAAAATCTACCCCCACTTGCTCATTCAGGGTGTAGGGAGCCAAATGAAGAGGGACACCTAAGAGAGTCCCTCTATTGTCCCTAGCCAAAGTTGAATTAGACAACCAGGTGCTGAAAGGGTATATACAAAGCAAGCCATATGCTTCAAAGCTTTATTCACTTGATTAGTCTTCTGACTCTTTGACTAGCATAAACTCTAAGGCTCTAAGGAGGACGCCCCTCCTGTTTATCCCTCGGCCCAGACTGTAATCATAGTTGCAATCATTCATTCTTATCCAACCGAATTGCTTGCGTCCGCGTAATCACTCATACTCTGGACATACGCAATCTTTATATCTGCGCCGCACATGTTGCAGTACATATGTACTGCAACATGTCTCTCAAATAATCCTTGTATTGCAAATTAAAGAGTGAGTAAAGAATCTTACGGTTAAGCATCTCGTGAGCATTCGAATTCGCATTTGCAGACACAGTGTACATCCCGAATGGCAGTCGCATATCGTGTCAAATTTTGTTATTGGGGTATTCACTTTTTCAACACAAAGATTCTGTTCCCAAATCTCCGCATATCAAGAAGATATGAACAATACGATTTCTCTCAAGGCCGTAGCTTAGCAGGTAGTTGAGCGAGGGAGAGATTCGGAGCTGAAAATAAACGGTCTCCAAGGAAGGGACGCATTTGCGTCGCAGCAAGGGACTCTTCCACGAGATCACTGTCCATGTCACCCTTACAGAAGAGATGCCACTGCGTCCAGTAAAGGCAAAGTTAGTGCTGTGTAATGTGAATCATTTCCATGCAGAAGTTTTTGACAGGTCAAAGAACATGTTATGACCTGATATTAACTGATTGAGTTATAACAGGATGACAACAATGTAGCACACTACTTACTGTATTTTCCTGGAGCTGAATACAAGTGTCAGGCCAGTTTGCCGCAGAGGCCTGCAAACTCAAATCCGACCCTTGCACTGCAGATTCTAGATCTCCGTTCTCTCCGCTTGGGAAATCCGTATCTTCGCCAGTACTGTGCCCAGACTGAAGCTGAAATTGAACTTTTCCATAGGCTAATTGGTCAGTACTTTTAGTAACGCCCTCGAGTTTTGGACAGTCCTTGACCGAAACTAGTTTCAGACGAGGAAGAGTCAGGACACTACTCCTTAACTTTGAGAGGAGGAAGCAGTTCTCGAGCGTCAAGGCCTCTAGGCCTCTAAGGTAGCTTAGACTCTCTGGGAGCTCTCGCAACTTAGGAATGGAAACATGAAGGTGTTTCAACTGCTTCAATCTCCCAATCTGCTCTGGCAGCGCTGAGATAAAGCGGTCTTGAATAGAAAGAGATTCTAGTGCATCCATCTCAAAAAGTTCATCAGGGAACTCTCGCAAGCATCCAATGTTTGCGATGATTAGCTTTCGCAAGCATGGAAGTCGGGAAGACGATCTAGATCGGCGGTGCATCCGAATATTTGTGGACATGCCGGCCATCAGGGTGAACTCCTCCAACTCATTTTCAGAGTCAAATACCAGACCCGATATCCACGGATTCTGCACTCTCAGGCTCCTCAGTCCAGAAGGAAACTGCAAAACATGTTCAAATCATAACCTTTAATAGCGTGCTCAATTTGATCCATCTGCCACCTGTAACGGAGACAACTACAGAATCAATAAGCTCTGCTTTGCATTTCTAGCTTGGAAAGAAAGAATATGCATAATAAGCAGTAAAGTTCTATATACATAGCATGGCAGTGTTAATGTGATATCCTTTGGACTAGTGTGACTAGTACCGCACCATGTATGTTTCCTTCTTATCAATGTTGGTATTGATCTCCAGAAACTTGAGGTCTTTTAAGTTTCTAAGATCACCATTCTGGAAAGGCACAGTACTGTTGTGGCATATCAGACAATTGAGTTGCTGTGGAAAGTCAAGCTCAACATCACAAAAGTTGCCTTCCACTTGTAAACCCTCCAGGATGAGAATGCGAAGAGAGCGGGAGAACTTCTCCAATGCACACGGGGTTGCCGGTTCGGAGAAGACCCATCCAAACATGGGGGAAGACCTTCGAACGACTTGGGGTACGTAGCGGTTCGAACCTCGCAGTACAAGCACAAACTTCTTCGCTCGCGCGCTCGCCTGCTTGATTATTAGACATATGCGGAAACGAGCATCATGAGAAGCTGCAGAGAACAGCTGAAACTATAACAGGTCACTCAAGATGTAGCACAAACCTTCTACGCATTCTTACATCATGCATCCGGACTTCAAATTGATAGTCTGTCTCAACAAGATCCTCAGAAGCTGCCAAAGAATAGATGAATACATTTTGATCACAACAGTTCTCAATGCTGGTTATATAACTTGTTAAATTTAGATCATCTCTACTTTAGAATAATCTCTATTTTTACAACAGTTTTCAATGCTGGCTAGAAAACTTGCTAAATTTAGATAACCTCTAGTTTAGAAAAATGTCTATTTTGGTATCTCTAGTTTAGGCGTCTCTAGGTTAAGAAGTTTCATTAGACCAAAGTGGAGAGCAGTCACATTTAGGGTTTAACCAAGGACCCCTCTTGCTTCAGTTCCTATGTATATAACTATGTATATACCTGTGTTCTCGGAGCTCTCGGAATGTTTAGTTCTCTTGCAATAAATGTTTCCAACACTTTGTATCTTGTTTCAGTTATGTTCTAAACTGCTTAGTTTCACTTCAGGTGTGTGCTAAGGTGCTTAAATTTCAAGTGTCTTTCATCCTGCGTGAGTGAACCGTTATGTGTTATCTCTGAACGATATGAGTGAGAGAGTGAGTTAAATATTGCTATGTGCAATCAAGAATATCTACTTTGGTGAGACTCATAAAACTGAGTGGTAAATTGTATGATACATCAGATGTCATAATGACAGAGGATAGAATTTCAACTCTATATAGAGAGAACAACAATTCTTCTCATAACTATCTAGCGCAACAAAGACTCTATGAAATATGACTCTGTGTTTCCTAGACGCAGTGTACAAGCAGCAGTTTCGGGAAGAATACTTCTTAATGTACGATTACCTCTTGATCATGATCAAATACATTCCTGAAGTCTATTCTGTTCTCATGAACTGAATGTATGAAGTGCGACCCTGATAAACTCCCCATGTTTCGGCCCATCGCTACCAAGAGAGCATGGACTTTCACGATTTCATACTCCAGTCCTCGATCAACATCTTTTCTAAATGTTTTCTTTATCAGGGCCCTCCGCTTCAACATATTCAGCTTCTCCCCGTATAATCCCTCCATCCGACTCCAAGGGCTTTCATTGAAGCAGAAAGCTATGTCTATAAAAACCTCCTTCACTTCATCATTCAATCTGTCAAAACCAAGTCCAAGGCTTCTTCTCAGCATATCCTCTTTCTCACCGATACTGCTGGGCACAGAACACTTTTGCAGCGAATCTACGGAGGAATCCCAGCGTCTTCTCCAGCTCGACATTTTCTCGTCATCGTCACGTTGCAGAGACTTCCCTACAACTTCTAAAGCCAATGGCAGTCCATCACAGAGATCAATAAGCTTCTGCACATCTTCCGGTGGAACAGGGAATCTATCTACAGGTATTTGACTCACGTTCTTGTGTAAAACGTGCTGGCTGATTAACTTCTCCGGTCCCCTTCCATGAAAGTGATGGAAGAATAACGTCTCTGCTAACCTTCCATCTAATACTTCCATCTCGTGCAACACCAAGTTCGGTACATCCATATTTTTTAAGGCCTTCTGAATCGTGCTGTTCCTGGTGGTCAAGAGGATGCGGCTTCCCCGGGGAAAGATCTGGCTAATGGGCTGAGGGAAAATATAGGCTAGCTCCTCTTCGTTTTCAATGTTGTCGATGAATATCAGCAATGGTAAACCCGTTACTCGGACAATGTTGTAGTAAGCCTCGAGTCGCCTAAAATTCTCCTTCTTGTCAGTCGTGGATTCTTTCTGGAAGCATGTAAGAAGATATCTTTGCAAATACACAACGGCTTCAGAGACCTTGAGCTCAGCATGTCTTTCGACCTGGCATCGCGAGTACTGGTCAAAACGCGCTTTCATCGCTTCGTAGAGGATGTATCCGACCGTGGATTTTCCAATCCCACCCATTCCGTGTATTACCACCGCGCTCGTCCCAGCTCCAGCTTTGTCTTGGCGTAAAAACTGTCTCAAAAGTTTCTGAACAGTACTCTCCAGTCCAACTACAGAAGATGCAAAGAGTTCAGTCCCAGTAAACAACAAAAGACTTCCCCATGACGTATGAATATAACCATTCATGACCACGAGAAATTCCTACAAGTATAATTACTGTCGAGAAAAGGCAGTTATATGCATCGCGAATCACATGACTCCACTTACTAGTGTTACTGAATAAGCTGTTATCAACGCCGAAGTTGATTTCGTTCGTATTCCAGTCTGCAGCTCTAACAAATTCTTTCACAGACATCAAAAAGAACCGGAAGTTGCTCGTGTCTCGAGATACTGGCTTGGCTATACTCTCCGTGCTCTCATTTACCATCATGAAGTCATCGGTATCGTATCTCATCGATGCCTCCTTGGTATTCAGAGAACCCTGTTTAGATAAGGTATCAGTTGTAGTGTTGATATACAAACTGTAATTAGAAGCAAAATGAAGAAAGTTCCATCAACGGTAAAATCACGTCTCCATGTTTCCAGAATGAACGTACCTGTGGACCCGCGTTAGCTGATCCAAGTCCACTAGCCTTCCACTTTCTATCGTTACGTAACAGACGGAAATCATTGTTCGAATTTGCAGTGCGTCCCTCCAGAGGTTTTAATCCTTTGAGGATTTTGCCTTCTTGCCCCACGCGCGTAGCAAGAACATCAACTCCCTGATGAGGGGTAGCAAAATAAAAAACACCTGATACCCTTTTAAGGAATGACTCGTATTGTATCTTCAGTTCGCTTGCTAATAGTTCCTCACTGCTCTTCAGGGAAATTGAATGAGCGACATGGAGACACAGCTCCTTGATGACAAGCCCGCCCAAGTTGTGACCAACCAATATTAGCGGAATGCCTTTCTGTCCAACACTACCCAACCGGATTAACTCGGTTGCCAGGGTCTCTACCAAGGGGCGCATGCTGAACATACCAGACGTCCCTGTTTTAGTGGCGCTTGAATCATACTTGACGGTGAGGATCCGGGCTTTTGAAAACCCGTCCTCTTGTGGAAGCCATGCTGCTGGCCAACATTCACCGGAACTCGTCATCCATGCCGTCTTGTACAAATCCTTCGAACCATGTGAATCAAGCCCGTGGAAAAACACGATCTCCACGTTTGGCTGGTCAGGACCGTGCAACACGTACAGACCATCGTTTATTCGCTGCAGGGGGAAATCAAGTCCAGACATCAGAAGCGGGAATTGAGCATGCATGAAGGAGTCGTGGTCAAGTACATATATACAGGTACGTGCACAATCGGACTTGCTTATGAATGAATTACAACGTCTCAAAACTATATGCACTGTACCACCCATCTCTGCTGACAGTGGCTAGCGGGCGAATTACGCACAACATTCTCATTCCTAGTATTCACTCATTCGAGTCGACAAACTGGAGTCCCTTTGATCCGAACTCGGGTTCAGGCTGCACCATCTTCTAATTGTCATAACCCGTGGAAAAGCGCGTCACAATTGAGTGCCAGCCAATGCCGCTTTTTGAGACACCGTTTTGACATTTGCTTGACATTCAGGACCATGGAGCCCGTACATACGTTATTGATTCGCTCCAGATACAAATTAAGCGCAGACAATAAAGTGCGGATGTCAGCATGCCCGCACGATTCGACTAGAAGTATTGAAAGACATGCATAATGAAGATTTAGGCAACGTTGTGTTCAATACCATGTTTCAAGGCTGTATCCACGACTTCAGACGGTTGTGCCCACCATTTACGCAAGCAGATTATGCTCAATTCTATCAGTAATAACCCATTCTGGATACGAAAGATTGCTCAGGGGCTTAAGGCTCTGGTTGTGCGTTCGGACTACCAAAGACTTAAATTCCCCACCCAAAGGTCAAGCAGGCTATTGGATACGAAACTGACAGTGAAATCTGGCAGGAGACTATGCGACAGACGTTTCAATCTGGCTTTCCAGAAGTGAAAGAGTACATCTGCCCACGCACTGCTCATGATATATAGAAAACAACTACGCATGCAACGATCATCCTAGCTGCCTAATTACGCAGATAATCCTAGTATCTCGTTAAGAGTTCAGAAACTGGAGTTCCTTCTGGTCCAAGCTTGATATGAGGCTGTAGCATCGTGTAGCATCTTGATTGACCCAACAATCAAGGTCTTGTAGGGGAATAGTACCTCAAAATCTGGGAGTCTTCCTCCAGTTTTCTCTTCAGAAATCTTTTTCTCGCGTTTCTTCTTTTCTTTGTCCGTTTGAAGATCAGGATTCATGTAACCGGACGGAACTCTCATGCTGCCACCCCCCTTGCAGTGTTCCATGGTGCGAGTGTCCAACTTGACAACTTAACAGAAGCTCCGCGCTACGAGTTGCGGGGTCAGACCGGAGGATAACTGGTACCTGCCCAGTCCGACTTCAGTTACACCATTAGACTCTAATCGTGCAGTTCATTATTAGAGTTCACAAGCAGTTCCCCCCCGCCCGTGGAGACTCACTTCCTTCTCTGTATGGAAAATGGAGCTGCATTAGTAAGTCATTGAGCTAAAACTTATGCAGTGAGGAATTAACAGCAACGTGGGCTCTTCAAGGACAATCCGGATAAAGTCAGCGTATTAGACAGATTCCAGCATTGTTAGTAAACACATGGACGATCACAATACTCAATCGAAACTGTCAAGGGATCGGTCCTGGAAATATCTCGATTTACTTTTGTTGACAAACATGGGTCCCGAAAGTTTCCGAAATGCAAACAAGCTTTAAGAAGCAAATCATACACTTGCTGAAGTTAAATTAAACCCAAAAGTTTGCTGCCTAAAATGCTGGTTGACCTCTTATATCCTCGAGACGACAATTAAAGTCGACTCTTTTGAGAATTTGGAATTGAAGCTCGCGAAAAGATAAATGCAAGGTATCTCACAACCGGCTCTCTCGTGGACTCACCTTCTCTCTTCGAGAAACGTCCGAAAACATCAATCAGTCATCAAGCTTCTGGAGCGCATCTATAAGGGCATCCCCAGATTATGGACGAGTCTGCGAGGATTATCCAAAAAAGAAACCAGTAAACTAGACAGGATCAAGCATTAGCTAATACTGTGTACAACCTTAACAGCATTTGCAACCTTTAAGGAACCAATCAACGGGAAGTACAGTAGGTCTCTTTCAGTTCGAAATATCTCGTATAGTCTGGAGACAAGGCTGAAATAGTATCCGACGCTGAGAAATTAGAAGCTAGTGATGAAATTCTGAAGCTCACCTTCAGGTAGAAAGGCAGACTCCCCACTCGCGGTTACGATGAGAGTGAATCCTCCTGATCACGTACACTGAGGATTATCGTTACATGCTATTGCCGCCCGTCACTATTAGACTCTCCCAGCTTCGCTGCAATTAATCAAGCTTTCTCAGAGGAAGGAACGAGCACGACCTCAAGGGCATACTTTGACCTCAAGGGTTTGCTTGATCCTCAAAGACTTGCACTGAACCTGAAATACAGATGTAGTCATCCATCATACTTCTGTTCGAATACTTTACACTTCACACGATGTCTACAGACATCAAACGAGACCTCAAGGTAGTTCAGACAACCTTCAAAAACCCGGAGCATGTCCTATCTAAGGGAACAGCTCCCCCGATATAAGCTCTCAATGACATGCAGACGTACTTCTAACAATTAGGCTTGGGTATTAAACTAGAACACTTCTGTGTGATTGATCTTGAGGTGTCGCAGGCACAGACCTACACCTGGAGGCAATACAGAGTGTGTGAATTGTACAGGATCTCATGACGGGAAGTTACGAAGTTGTCAGGAATGTCGAGCACAAACTAGAGAAGGTTGTAGGCTCAAAGACGGTGATGACCCTGGAAATGTCAGGCGGCTCGTGGATGAACCCCACACTACCACGCCACCGTGGGGCTTTTTCAAAGATGCTGTGTTTTGCTTATCGTTTAGTGCCTGATTGGGCAAGATCAACCATATCTTGATTTCAACTCTCCAATATGTGAACATGTGAAAGTACTTCTCGCACTTGTCTTCAGCTTCGGGGATTAAATGGGTTGAGATGAAACACTTTAGATATTGCACCCAAACTTGAAAAAACCCTCGAGTAGCCGAATTAAGATTGACGAACTTTATCTCTACATTATTATCAATTTTCTTTTTTCCACTGTGACAAAAAATAACATTTTACATGGTGTTATGTTTTACATTCCGTTGTATTCAATGTAAGACCAAGTCCCTGTTTAGTCCAAAGGTACCTCGCTTGTTTACCAAAAAATACAATTTATCTAGTGTCATATTTTGGATTTCGTACCAGCCCCACCTATCGAATCAAAACGTCGATCCGGCGGAATAAAGAAATCTTGGAACATTAAGTCAAAGATAATATATATTGGAACAGGAAGAGTGCAGTGCATATGTATTCCAGCTCTGAATGTTCCTTCCGCCAAACACGAAAGTTTCCCAACCATGAACTGCTGTGGCTGATCGCTTGACGAAGTAATTGTGAGTCAGGAGGCATGCCTCCGTTTCTGGAACAGAGCGGTGAAACTTTCCAGGGCATCTGGCATCTAAATTGCCGAGTACATATACGATAATCTTCCGTAAAAGCGAGAGCACACTTTCACTTTGACTCAGATATTCATGTTGGTGCAACCAACACCTACGGATGTTGTGGAATGGAAGAGCGGCACGAGTGACACCCATGTAATGCATTGAATCCTCTAAGGTCCGACTTCGTCTATGAACCCAAGACTTGAATAAGAAAAGAAAAAGGGTTGACCCTAAACACACGAAGGATTGGAAGACCTCGACAAGACAAATCGTACAAGAGAGATCAAATAGGTAAAATGGAACTAGGTTTCAGTATGAGAAATTTGAAAAATATCCATATGAAAAATTTGCCCTACCGCAACCAAAATAAGGTGCCCATAATCGGCCCTACCGCACCTAAGAGAAGAGGAAATGAGGATAATCAATTGGACAACAGGGCGTGTGTGCAATCTGCTTTTGCCGGACCAATGTTGCAGAATCTGGATTTTATCGTTATTAAACGAGTTGCGGACACTGACGTCTCAACCTTGCTTTTGCGGCTGCGCGAATTTGGATATGGTCATTTTCTTCCCATGAAAATTGGAGCCAGAGGCTTACGTGTCATTGCAGCTCACGGTTCCAACTCTACAACTCTTATAGGAGGAGTACACAAGCTTTCTACTTCTGTATCCGTAACTCTCTGGAAACGAATATATAAATCGTGACGCTCATGACCTTTCCGTCTCAAGTGACATCTCGATTGGAAGAAAGAAATCCGGGCCAGAGCATGGGCGGCGACTCCTAACCAATGGAACACATCAGTTTAGATGATTACACGTCCTTACTGTGCCAATTGAAAGCCCTAACATTGGTCGGAGGACTAGTAGGGCTAGCTACGTGAAAAACAAAACCTGATCTGGAGGTGACAAGCCGGACGAGAGAACCATACATTAATAACGACTAAGGACAAACTACAGATGGACAATGGGGTTTCAAAAAATAGTTTTGATTTATGTCAACGAGATAAATAATAATCTTTATAACTTGTTTTAGTGAACTTTGCAAGGAAACAAAACGCTACTAAATGAATGCCCCGTAAAAAATTTTACTCTATATTTTGTAAATGAATGCCCCATAAATTGTTTTCTTGTATATTTTGTACAAGATGCATTCATTTATAAAAATTAACCATCATATTATGCATGTTTAGGATTGTTGTATTGAAATAAATAATTATCTGAAGAAGTGACCTGGCTTCTTGAGAAGGTTACCATGTTTTTTCCGTGGTTTAGAGTGTGATTTATGAAAAATTTTGGCAGATCCAAAATGCCTCAAGTATTGGAACTCAAATTCACCTTTCGGTGTACAAATGTTATTGTCAATAAACTAAACAATGGGTTTGTAGTTTTGCATTGGTGTGGTGGTTCATTTCCATAGATTAGTGCGGCAAAAAGATAACATGAGTTATGGAAAATGATCCGTGGTGCCCGTTAGCAACCAAGAAATTGATTGGGGGTCAAGGAATTTTACTCCAAAAGGTGACAAAAATTTAGCAATGGGAGATCAAGTACCTGGTTGTAGTGCAGGAGGCTCACATTTAGATGCAAAACCTATAGAGTCACATCTCTATTCACAAGCTGAACAATCATTAGGGAAATTTGGAGAATAGTTGAGATGGCTTCTTATATGCCTATCAAAACAAAAAGGACAAGAGATTTTGCATGGAGATACACTATTATGGCCAAATGCTGGATTATTTAGAGGACTTGAGCATTTTACACAGATTCATGGTAGGAATTGTAGAAATCCCATTCAAAAATCCACTACTTTTAGTTTCATTGCAACATTTTTGATTGGGAGAGGCAAGGATCTCCTAGTTCTATGACAGGTAACACGCTTTACAAGAAATGGTTGAGGTACATGAAATTGTACAAAGAAACTCTGGAGTTGAAGAACAAGTGGTTGAGGTGCATGAAATTGTACAAAGAAACTTTGGAGTTGAAGAACAAGTCTAATGGAGAAGGTCTCACGGAGAAGAAATATGGCAAAGGGTTGCAAACTATAGACAATAAATTGAATAGAATGGGTCCACATTTTGCTGGAATAGAAGCCATGTTTGTGAATAGAGCAAACATTAGTCCACTTGCTATGGTGTCATGCGTACATACATCACTACACAACATATATCCCTTTTCAACATCACACACTATAGAAGCACAACTCAACATAAGTCATACATAGACTCTAAAGTGCCACAATTTGTTCACAACTCAAATCACACTCAATCAGTACCTGATCTCAACAATCTGCCAACAATTGTGCACTGATTATAATCAAGCCACACCCACTCTAACTAAGAGACTCTGGGTAACGCTTGTCATCTTTCTTTCCACTCTAGCCAAGAATTCAAAGGCTCAACATTAGACAAGTGAGCACTTTGGAGCTGCACTTCTAGGGTATACCTATGATTTTGACCTGGATCTCTAACCCTAAGGGTCCCACTAATAGCACACACAATGGTGCAAACGGTGCAAGTGATGGTGGCCCTACCATGTAGTCAATACCCCAAATACAAAATCTAACCATCAACAAGTAGTTTATGAGTAATTACCAAAATACGTTTGATAACTAACATTACCACTCCAGAGTCTGAGCAATCTAGATGCAATACTACAAATGACATGATAGTGATCATGCGTATATACATAGTTACACATGTCACGCCATTTGCAGTGTCGCATCTAGATTGCTCGGACACTGGAGGTCTTGTAACACCCATTTGTGTATGTGTGTGGTATTGTGATTTTTAGCTTGGTATTACATGTACTTGAGAGATATTATTTATATAGAGATAAAGGATGGTTCTACATTTTTCATTATTAGTTAGAGTTAGTCATAGCTAAGATAGAGGGGACCTTACTTTAGAGGAGGTGGAAAAGATGAGCACCACTATTTTGGAATCTAGTGTGTTAACTTGGAATTATTCCTAGGTGTCTGGCTTTGAGGAAAGAGTTGAGAATTCTTGGGCCCGCAAGCTTTTTTGTTTTGGATTCTTCTATAGTCCAAGGATAGCCCATGTGAAAGAATCCTTGACTTAGTGGTTGGGTCAAGATAAGATCACATGCTAGCAGAATAGGCCCATGTGAATGGATATTCTTTTCTACTTTTTGACTTGACTTGACTTTTAGCCTAGTAACTTGAGTTACTCCAATAATTAGTAACTTTGGTGTGTAACTATTTCATAAGTATATAAACAAGGGGTGAGAAAGTACTCATCATCCTTTCATTTGCAACTATCTCTCTCTCACTGAGTTCTCTAGTGAGCAATGTCTTGAGTCTTGGAGTGTTAGCCTTGGAGGAGTATGATGGAGTTGGGGTTCCTTGCCTTCTTAGTCCATGGTGCGCTACCATAATAGCGATTAGAGGTTCATCTGAGTGAGAGACAGGCTGGGCCACATTTTTGGTTCCGTTACCGGGACCTCTCTAGAGGGCAAGATAATGTTCCACGTTCAATTCTACATTAGGCAGAAGGAGGCTATGAGAGCTCACTTGGAGAGAACATTAGGAGAGGAGAGGGCTGAACTTATGTTAGAGAACATAGATCTATTTGTATACTCTGTAGTTCATTATGATGTCTTTGAAGTGATTTTGTACATCTTGTACACATGAGAGGAATTGGAGAGATTGTGTGAGATGGATTGCAGATTTTGGGGATTAAGGTGATTTTGGGCAAAATCTCAAGTTTAAGATCTGGACTTGAAATTTCTACACTTTAAATTTCTACACATGATAGCTTGGGTTATCCTTCAGTTAGCACACTTAAAATTATTGTGAGAGCTACTATGTGCACTAGGCTATAATTTTTGAAATTTGATAGGGTAAACTACTCCCGCAACTGCATGCTCTTTGGAAAATTATATAGAATCTATCATTTCTTCAATTTTCAGTGAATTGACTAGAAAATTCTCAAGAAAATTCAGTGCATTGTATCCTACATGTAACCACAAAAATTAGAGAGAGATCAGTCTTGCAAAGGGAGTTATGAGTTTTTGAAGTGAGGGGGTGGTTTTTAGACCAAATCTGAAATATGTGTGCTGAATAGAAAGGTGTCTAGGCCAAATGGCTTAATGAAAAGATCTGAAATTTTGCAAAGAGTGATTTCCTAGAGTTGTGATCAAGTGGGAAAAATTTCAGACAAGTAGAACATACTGGTTGAGAGATTTGAGTGAAATTGTGCAGACATCCCTAAACATCTCACCTTGGAAGAAGGTTTTTTGGCATCAAAACTAAGACATCCCCCTCTCCAGTTCAAATCAGTCCATAGTGATTATTATTTTAAACAAGTTATGTCTTGACATGACCATGGCATTTTGCAAGTAAAAAAATCAAATCTAACCTTTAATTAAATCATGGAAATATACAAGAAGGTGCACCAATGCTAATAAATTGAAGAAAAGAACAAAACAAAATAGTTGTTCAAACTAGATACCAAACATTTACCTCTTGTAAAATGTATAATTCTCCTTTTATGAATACAAATCACTTGGCTGTTTATGGAATATGAGCACTTTCTACTGAAAATAGATTTCTCTATCTATTGTGCGTCAAGCTGCAAGAGGAAATAGTGTTCTATCTACCAAACCAACACAAGCACGGAAACCTTTGTGTGCAAAACTGCAGATATTCTCTTCCTCTCCTCGTGCTCAAGCAATACCACTTGACTCCTCATCAACTCTAATATGGCAGTCATAACTCTATAGGTAAGGCAATTGTTGAACTTGCACTAATACCCAAATGGTTAACTCCCTTGCAACACAAGCTCCTTTACTGTGATGCCCCAATCTATCAAGAGCTAGAGCTACTTGGATCCACACTTGTGTTTGCTCTCGCTAATAGTTCTTTTCAGAAACATGGTGAGTTTTTATCAAATCTACTAATGTTGAAAAGGAATCAACTTCCATTCTAGTAATCTCACGGAAGGCCTTCACAACTAGACTTCTATAATATTTTATCACAAATTCTCAACTACTAGGGTATGTAACTCTAGGCTCTAAGTACCTATGCGTATGTGCATACTCCCACTCATTAATCAATCATTCTAGCATATCTGAATCTCCATCTTCAACTTCATCTTCATCTTCTAGTCCATGTGGTGATATATCCAAATCTAATTGCATAATCCCTTGTATATATTTCCTAATATTTCTAGTTAGTTTTCCACAAGTGCTACCTCTTGGCATGTTCTACTATGTTGTCCTCAATTTTTTAATCTATAAAAATAACACATGTGAGTGCTACTTCTTGGCATGCTCTACTCTCTTCACATTTTATGCACATGAAAAAGAGAGCAGAATAAAAAATTCAGCAAACTTGTACTAGTTAAACAAGGAAGTTTTAAACAAGGAAATTGCGGAATTTGGAATGCCACTTCAACTGAATTCACTCCTCCCTTCCAACCTTCACATAACCTTCTTCCCATATGCACGCATTTTTCCCACTCTGTAGTCAATTTGCTCATTCTCATCCTCATACATCTTGCCATTTTGCATGGTTCTCGTACATCAGTCCAGAATCATCTCCCTCCTTCAGTGGTCACCACATTCACCTTAAACCTAATTTGTAATTAATCCTTTATAGTGTGCAAATGGAAAACTTCATATCCCTTATTTCCTACAAACCACCTCCTATGAAATTTGCTAATAATATGGAACTTGGAGTTCTCTTGGAATTCCATAGTGGGTCCATTTCTTTCTCTCTCCGGCTCGCACCCTATAATGTTTTAGTCAAGGCATCGTAATGATCTATATGAAAATATCCCAAGCTTCTTAAAACTATTTCTGAACCTAATGTATATTATCAACCCTCAATTGGATGAATTCTTAATATTTAAGATATAACTCTACTGTTTATTGGTTATTCAAATGAGTTTGTCCACCGCAGCATCCCGCGTGCATGAGTACGATTTGAATCCTGGATAATGCTCAAGGGTTACTGGAGCAGACGGAATTGCCAGGTACAAGTGGTGAAACGTCGAAGTTGTGAAATTTGTGCCCTCCGATTATCACACCTTCTAGATACCAGGAAATGGAATTTTTTATTGAGGACTAATAAGGGAGCACGAAAGCAGGACCCTTACGAGTGACCCTAGCACATCGAGACACCCTAGATTACGTGGGAAGAACAGGATCTGAAAGCTCCCCATCAGTATTGAAACGTTTGTTTGTTTCTCGTTTTAAAAGAGGACATTTTAAAATGTGTTTTAAAATACCGCAATTTTTTATTAAACAAATTTTTTTATTGTCCGGAAAACATTACAGTTCATTACAGGGCATTACACATTACAGGGCAAAAAGAATGATATACAACTACATTGGAAAACATCACTGTTTCATGAGGGCAAAAGGAATGATATACAAGTACATGTCTCGGTTAGATGACGATTGGAACTGGTTCATATGATAGTGCTGTTGTTACAAGATTATCAAGATATCCAATCGCACTAGATTTTTTGAAGCAATTTGCAAGATGTATTTCCGGGGCTTCTTCAAGCAATTTTCAAAATGCATCTTCCGATTATTTAATGTAGATGAAACAACTGAAATGCACTGTAGCATTTAATAGCATTGGTTTGAATACATCTTCAAACTCCTGATCAAAATGCTTTTGGTGAACCCCTCGCTTTTAATCTTTACCAATGACACTAGTATTTGACAAAACAAAGAAGAATCAACATGTGGAGCTAGCACCCTGGTCAGATAAAGCCACACCAACCTTAAAAACCCTCAACTTCCTTGTCTACTAAGATAATGGGTCTTCACAAGTGACAGACCGCGTGCACCAAGAAAAGAACGATTTTAAAATAATTTTAAACGTTCTATTATCCACAGAAGTAAAAAGAACGTTTCCATACCTATCAGTCTCTAAGCCCACCTTCCAGTGTTGGACTTGGGATGTACACCACAGCAAATTACTACCTGCGGTATATTTCAACTGCATTATTTCGTGTAACAGCCAGAAACAATGCTCCCAAGACACGTAAAGTTGGACACAGAGTGGTCGAGAGTTCTATCAGCAACTTGAATAGAGCAGACAAACTCGTCTGAACGGAAAGCATACAATCTTTACACCAAGGAAACATTTGGAACATGCACACGACACAATTGCGTCATAGTGCATAATTCAACGCGCTTCACGACAAAATCGCTTGACATTGGCACAGCGTGTCATAGCGCACATTCTTAAACGCGTTTTCCACGTAAGACGAACTATGAAGCCACTGATCTGTCTAAACAGTGAACGCCTTTTCAGTTGAACGAAGGCAGTGATAAAGCTCTGCTCTGTCGCAGATTCTACCTGAAGAGACGGAAGTAGAGGGCCGTCTGCAGAGTGGAAGACACGTCATGACGTCGGTAGAACCTGCATTCTGGAGATCCCCTTTCGATCTACGCCGTTAACTGAAGATGTGGTCGATAGAAAGCGCAAGTTAAAGAGTGGATATACACAGGTTGTTGAGACCTATATATTGAGTTAATAGATAATATATTGTAACTGTAAACATATAAAAATATAAGCTGGATATAGTAATTAGGATTTACGATAATTATATGCTCAATCAATTCAAGGCGTGTTTATACCATGGAAGACATGGACATTCAACTAGCTATCTAGCTGGACCTGTAACTAAAAGACCCAGTTTATTAGAAGTTCAAGGTTCAAGGTTCAAGGTTTATTTAAATATGAAAATCAATGTTGGAAAGATATATTCTCAATCGATTGTAAGCCTCTCGTTCGGAGAATTTAGAGACAGTTTTGTATATTGAGTACCGAAGTTGAAGGCAGTTCTGTGTAATGTCTACAGTAGTTCAAACCATATCGGCCCTGCTTTGACCGGCGTGCCTCCGGAATCCATTTCCTAACACAATCTCATTTTCTATTTCAAGTCGTGTAGACGAGGTCTTCCACGCGAAAAAAAACAACGAATCACATGATAGACAGCAGCACTCAATTCAATTCTGCGAGGGAAACATAACATGATGTTGTGATTGCACATCCAAACGTCGTAAAGTCATGGGGGGACTGGACAATCGCAAGATCCTATCCCATCAATTACAGACGGACTTTTGCTTTCTGAGCTGTTTGTAGCGTTTAGATCGGAGGTTTTTTTACGGAATCTAGGGTTTAGGACACTATCTCGAAATGTGTCTCGACTGTGAGTGATTTAATCATCCAGAAAGGACAGTAATAAAAGCAATGAACAAGATCAACCATATCTTAAGTCCAGAGTTAACTTGAGGTAGACTAGTATATGTTCACATATTCCCAATCTGCTCTGGTGGCGCTGAGATATAGCGGTTTTCAATAGAAAGAGATTGTAGTGCTTCCATCTCCCATATTTCATCAGGTAACTCTCGCAACCCTCTGATGACTAACTTCCGCAAGCGTGTAAATCGAGAAGACGATGTAGATTGGTGGTGTATTCGTGTACTTGTGGCCATGCCGGACATCAGGCTGACCTCCTCCAAGTCATTTTCAGCGTCAAATACCAGCCTCGATACCCACCGACTTTCCAATCTCAGTATCCTCAGTTCAGAAGCAAGCTGCAAAACATATTCAAATCACAATCATTAATGCCTTGCTCAATTTGATCCATCTGCCACCCCTAACGGAGGCAACTACAGCAATAACCTAGCTGATCATCAAAACCTCTTCAATGCATTTCTAGCTCTAGAAAGAAAGAAAAGATATAATAAGCTGTAAATTTCTATATCTATACACCATGACAGTGTTAGTGAGATATCCTTTGGACTAATTTGACTAGTAATGCATCATATGTGCTTGCTTCTTATCAATGTCGGTATTGAAATGTCTCCAGAACTTGAGGTCTTTGAAGTTTCTAAGATCACCATTTTGAAAAGGCACAGTATTGTTGTGGCAGATCAGGCAATTGAGTTGGTATGGAAAGTCCAGGCGCGACATCTCCAAAGTTCTTCTCGGAACTTCTCCAATTCGCACAGGGTTGCCCCTTTGCAAAAGACCCATCCAAACATGGAAGAAGTCTTTGAAATGACTTGCGGTGTGTAGAGGTCAGAACCTTGAAGTACAAGCACGAACTTCTTCTGTCACGCGCCGGTCTGGTTGATTATTAGACATACGCAGTAAGGAGTAGAGAAGAACTGAAACTATACTAGCTTACTCAAGGAGTACCACAAACACTTCTGCGCAATATTACGTCATTCATCCGGATAAGAAATCGACTGTGTGTTTGAACAAGATCCTCAGAAGCTGCCAAAGAATTGATGAATATATTCTCAGCACAACGCTTCTTAGTGCTGGTTATATAAGTATATACCGGAAACACCGCAACCGCCACTCATGTGCAATATGAGTCTGTGCTCCACAGATGCACTGGACAAGAATCAGTATCAGCAAGAATTCTTCTAAACATACAGTTACCTTCTGACTACGAAGTAACTATGAACTATGAAGTTGCTATGAACAATGCACTTGGATTGAAATTAAGCATTTCTGTGAAACTCCGTCTTCAGGTAGCGCACGCTCAAACTATCAATCGTCTACTAAAGCGTGAGCCATCCTAGAGGGAGAATACGATGTATTAGGATGTATCTAGATCTGTAGCTTGGACCCACCCATTCCGTGTATTACCACCGCGCTCGTCCCAGCTCCAGCTTCCTCTTGGCGTAAAAATTCTCTCAAACAGTACTCTCCAGTCCAACTACAGAAAATGCAAAGAATTTAGTCCCACTAAAACAACAAAAGATTTCTCCATCAAGTATCAATATACCCATTTATGACCACGAGAAACTTCCTCAAGTATAATTACTGTCGAGAAAACGCAGTTATATGCATCGCGAATCACCTGACTCCACTTACTAGTTGTACCGAATGAGCTTTTAGGAACTTCGGAGTTGATTTCGTTCGTATTCCAATCTGCAGCTTTAACAAATTCTTTCACAGACATCAAAAAGAACTGGAAGTTGCTCGTGTCTCGAGATACTGGCTTGGCTATACTCTTCGTGCTCTCATTCACCATCATAAAGTCATCGGTATCTTATCTCATCGATGCCTCCTTGCTATTCAGAGAACCCTGTTTAGATAAGGTGTCAGTTGTAGTGTTGATCTACAAACTGTAATTAGGAGCGTTCGATCAACGCTGTAATCACGTCTCTTTGTTTCCAGAATGAACTTACCTGTGGACCCGCGTTAGCCGATCCAAGTCCACTAGCCATCCACTTTCTATCCTTACGTAACAGACGGAAATCATTGTTCGAATTCGCAGCGCTTCCCTCCAGCGGTTTTAAACTTTCGAGGATTTCGCCTTCTTTCCCCACTAGCGTAGCAAGAACATCCACTCCCTGATGAGGGGTAGCAAAAAAAATAATACCTGATACCCTATGAAGGAAAGATTCGTCATGTATCTTAAGTACATCTGCTAATATGCTAGTTGCCTCACTGTTCTTCAGGGAAACTGAATGAACGACATGGAGACACAGCGGCTCCTTGATGACAAGGCCGCCCAAGTTGTGCCAACCAATATTACCGGAATGCCTTTCTGTCCAACGCTACCCAATCGGATTAACTCGATTGCCAGGGTCTCTACCAAGGTGCGCATATTACACGTCCCTGTTTTAGTGGTACCTGAATCATAGTTGACGGAGAGGATCCGGGCTTTTGAAAACTCGTCCTCTTGTGGCCAAACTGCTAGCCAACATTCACCGGAACTCGTCGTCCATGCCGTCTTGTACAAATCCTTCAAACCATGTGAAGGAAGCACGTGGAAAACACGATCTCCACGGTTGGCTGGTCCGGATTGTGCAACAGATACAGACCAGTTTATTCCCTGTAGGGAGAAATCAAGTCCAAACATCAGAAGTGGGAAGTCAGCATGTATGAAAGAGTAGTAATTAAATATAAATCTAAAAATATGTAATTATTTTTATAATTAAATAATGTTTTTTTAATTATTAATTTTATAATTTTTTATTATTTAAATTTAAATTTTTTTATAAAATAAAATAAAATTTTATATTTTTTAATATAGTAAAAAATAATAATTAATAAAGTTTTAATAACATAAAAATAAATTATATATATATTTAATTATAAATTTTAAACTATAATTAAATTTTAAAATTTTATATTATTAAATTTATTTTTATTATAATTTTTAATATTATGTATTAAACATATTAATATTATTTAAATAATAAATTTAATATTATATGATACAGTATACATTAGATTAAATAATCAACCCTCTAATTCAAAAAAACAAAAACAAAAATTCTCATCCTACTGCATGCTCTGTACCGACCACCCTTACTCTTTGGAAACTACTCTTTGGAAACTGTGTCCAAGACACGGACGCATTTGCGTCGCAGCAAGCGTCTCTTCCACGAGATCACTCTCCATGTCACCCTTCCAGATGCGGTACCACTGCGTCCAGTACAGACAGAGTTAGTGCTCAGTAATGTGATTCATTTCCATGCAGAAGTTTTTCACAGGTGAAACAACATGCTAAGACCTGATATTAACTGATTGAGTTATGACAGGATGACAACAATGTAGGACATTACTTACCGTGTCAGACTGAAGCTGAAATTGAACTTCTTCAAAGGCTAATTGGTCAGTACTTTTAGTAACGCCCTTTGGAGGGTCCTTGACCGAACTAGTTTCAGATGAGGAAGAGTCAGGACACTACTCCTTAACTTCGAGAGGAGGAAGCAGTTCTCGAGCGTCAAGGCCTCTAGGCCTCTGAGGTAGCTTAGACTATCTGGGAGCTCTCGCAAGTTAGGAATGGAAACATGAAGGTGTTTCAACAGCTTCAATCTCCCAATCTGCTCTGGCAGCGCTGAGGTAAAGTGGTCTTCAATAGAAAGAGATTCTAGTGCATCCATCTCAAAAAGGTCATCAGGGAACTCTGGCAACCATCCAATATTTGTGATGATTAGCTTCCGCAAGCATGGAAGTCGGAGAGACGATCTAGATTGGCGGTGCATTCGAATATTTGTGGTCCTGCCGGCAATCAGGCTGAACTCCTCCAAGTCATTTTCATACTCAAATACCAGACTGGATATCCACGGATTATCCACCCTCAGAGCTCCTCAGTCCAGAAGGAAACTGCAAAACATGTCCAAATCATAACCTTTAATAGCGTGCTCAATTTGATCCATCTGCCACCTGTAACGGAGGCAACGGCAGAATCACTAAGCTCTGCTATGCATTTCTAGCTTTGGAAACAGAGAATATGCATAATAAGCAGTAAATTTCTATATACATAGTATGGCAGTTTTAATGTGATATCCTTTGGACTAGTGTGACTAGTACCGCACCATATATGTTTCGTTCTTATCAATGTCGGTATTGATCTCCAGAAACTTGAGGTCTTTTAAGTTCCTAAGATCACCATTCTGGAAAGGCACATTTCTGTTGTGAACTATCAGACAATTGAGTTGCTGTGGAAAGTCAAGCTCAACATCACCAAAGTTGCCTTCGACTAGTAGACCCTTCAGGATGAGAATGCGAAGCGAGCGGGAGAACTTCTCCAATGCACACGGGGTTGCCGTTTCGGAGAAGACCCATCCAAACATGGAAGTAGTCCTTCGAAGGACTTGCGGTTTGTAGCGGTCCGAACCTTGCAGTACAAGCACAAACTTCTTCTCTCGCGCGCGGGCCTGCTTGATTTTTAGACATATGCGGGGGACGAGTATCATGAGAAGCTGCAGAGAAGAGCTAAAATATAATAGCTCACTCAAGAAGTAGCACAAACCCTCTACGCATTCTTACATCATGCCTCCGGATTAGTACAAGACCACCTTTCTCATAGTGTAGGGTACTTGTGCTTACTAGCTCATGCTCTTTGAATTACAAAAAGCTCCCACAATGTTCCATTATTACATGATGAACTCATTCAACCAAGTTACTACGATGTCGTG
This sequence comes from Lunularia cruciata, assembly GCA_948567375.1. Lineage (NCBI taxonomy): Eukaryota > Viridiplantae > Streptophyta > Marchantiopsida > Lunulariales > Lunulariaceae > Lunularia > Lunularia cruciata. Next base: position 3,080,287 of record OX419757.1, on the reverse strand, counting down.
CGTATACACATCGCTACACAACATACATCGCTGTCAACATCATACACTATAGAAGCACAACTCACACATAAGTCATACATAGACTCTAAAGTGCCACAATAATCAGATTGCTTAACATTCTCCACTCAACTCAACTCAGATCAATACTTGATCTGTCACTCTATAAACTGCCAACAACTGGGCATTGATTACAGTCAAGCCACACCCACTCAAGCATAGAGAATCCAGGTGATGTTCACCGGCCTCTGTCCACCATAGCCAGGAACTCGAAGGCTCAACATCAGAGAAGTGAGCTCTCTGGGGCTCACTTTGAAACTATACCCCCCTGGACTTGAGCTAGCACTGGAACCCTAACGGTCCCGCTGACGGCACACTCAACGGTGAAAATAGTGCAAAGTGACGGTGGGCCCCACAGTGAAGTCAGTACCCCGAACACCAAATCAGACTGTCTGAAAGTAGTCCCTGAGAAACTGCTAGAATAACTCTAACTACCATCACTGGAACTCTAGTGTCCGAGCAGCTAGATGCGGAACTACAAATGGCGTGACAGCTGTCGTGCGTATACACATCGCTACACAACATACATCATTGTCAACATCATACACTATAGAAGCACAACTCACACATAAGTCATACATAGACTCTAAAGTGCCACAATCGCCCCCCTAGCTGGCGGTTAGGTCCCTCTAACTCCAAATAGCCATCTACTCTAAGTATATGGTATACCCTCTAATGGGCAAAGATCAGGAGGCTGGGTGCTATGGAGCCCATCGTTAGTTGCCTGTCTGCAATCTATACCATATAAAGAATGAACTAACTATAGGTCAAGTACATCTAGGACATAACCACTGTCCCTGAGGAACCACCATGAGGGGAGGAGTCATACATGTCATATGCCATCCTCTCGAACAGCTATCACACACTAATATAGTAGCAGCTCCACCAAAAGAGCCACATAACATACACCTCAAACCTGCACGTACAAGTGCCAAGCTTGGGTCCATAGTACCATCAATGTTTGGAAGGTGGCATGGCGCACAATTGCGCACATGATCCTTCCAAACAACACCATCACGTCCTTCTAACACAAAGACTCCAGATGGCAAAACCTCGCGCACTCTCAAGATAGTGCGGCCTGTAGAAACATCAATTGTCGCCGGTGCTGTCTGCTATAGATATACATAGTTGCCTGGATGAAATCGACGGATCGAGGGTCTATAACCTCCTCCTCAAATGGTAGCATAACATAAAGTATCTCTATGTTGAGCAATCGCCAAGTTCTCAAAGGCCATCGGCATCACTCTCCGAAAGATCTCTGCCCGCTGAGAACATGCGCTCATCCATACATCGGGGTCATCCAAGTCCAAAACTACAGTAGCATCTTGACGAATGGCTGCAGGTAAATCTGGATCTCGTCCATAGAGTAGGAAGTATGGAGAGAAGGATGCTAAGGAGGCTTGCCGGCTGAACCGATAGCCCATGGCCAACCAAGGTAACGGGAGATCCCAATCTCCCAAGTGGCCTCTCTGCAAACCATACTTTTGCAATCCTCTCTTCACCGTCTCTCTGCTAAGCCATCTGCCTCAGGGTGATCTCGGGATGTAGTACGATGATCAATCAAAGCCTTGTCACACAAGACCTGAAACTCCTCCAAGAACTCTATACCATGATCAGTCAAAACCTCAGCTGGTGCACCAAAATGACTAAGAACTCGATCCAAGAACGAGTAAGCTGTCCCTTCACTAGACTTGTCAGGAAGTGCCACCAACTCAATCCACTTGGAGAAGTGCTCCACCATCACCAAAATATACCGATGATGTCTCACAGTCAGCGGTAAAGGTCCGGCAAAGTCCAAACTCCAACGGTAACCCAATCCCATGATAGGTAATGGGTGTAACTGTGGCATAGGAGCATTGAATGATGCTCTAACTCGGTCACAAACCATACATTTGGCAACAAACTACTGTACCCCGATCTGCATACCGCACCACCAATATGACTCTAGAGTAAGCTATATGTACGCTTTACTCCAAAATGTCCTAGCTCCTCATGAGCATGACGGACCAACTGTGGTCTCTGTGCTGGAAGTGGTACTACTCGCACTCTACCATCCTCCCATACACGCAAAAGGTGTCTACCCTCCAATCTGAGCCGTTTGGCTTGCTGAAGAACACGGTCTCTCTCCTTGGCCCCAACTGTGCCACCCATAACACCAGTGCAAAGATAGTCCATCACTAAGACATCATCATGAATGTCTTGCTGAACCGTACCAATATCTTCACTCTTTGGATTTGTGACCTCAATAACTCCTCCTGTATGCGTTGAGAGAGATACCACCAAAGCCTCTACAAATATACACAAAAAGGCCGATGCATGCCAACCTGGCACCATCTCCTCATCTGTCTCACCATGCCAACGTGCTCCGGTCTGATCCTGCTGGCTGGGACATGGGTTTCTACTCAACCCATCTGCATCACGGTTCACCACTCCAGGTCTGTGAACAACCGTGAAATCATACTCTTGTAAAATCAGAGCCCATCGTGCAAGCTTCCCTGAAAGCTTGTCGGACTCCATCAACCACTTCAACGGCTGATGATCAGTGATGAGAGTGAAGGGGTTACCAAATAGGTAACATTGGAAATGTGCTACTGCCCAAACTGCTACCAAGCACTCTCCCTCATATGAACTATACTTCACCTCCGCTGAATTGTTGGAGCGACTAGCATAGGCCACCACAAACTCCTTCCCCTCATCATCATGATGGGTGAGCACCGCTCCAAGCCCCAACATACTCCAATCAATGTGAACCTGAAATGGTCGTCCCCTGATCGGTCTCCTCAAAATAGGAGCAGATGTCAACCTCTCCTTGAGCTCTACAAAAGCTCTCTCTTGCTCATCTCCCCAACACCACTCCTATGTAAGCTTGGTCAGCTTCGTCAAGGCCTTGGCAATGGCACTAAATCCTCTAACATAGCGGCGATAGAAGTTTGCCAACCAAAGGAATGCTCACACTCTGCTCACATCCGTAGGCCGAGGAATACGTGCAATAGCCTCCACCTTGGTCTGTTGAACACCAAGTCCTCCGGGGTAGATAGTGTGACCCAAATACTCAACCTGCTCGTGGAAGAGCCTACACTTCCCAGGATGTAATTTGAGTCCATGAGATCTCAACCTCTCAAACACCTCCAACAACTGTCTCTCATGCTCCTCCATAGTAGTGCTATAAACCAAAATGTCATCAATATAGCATCGAGCAAAATCCAATCCAACTAGGATCCTATCCATGACCCTCTAGAACTCAGTAGGAATGTTTTTCAACCCAAATGGTAAGAACCTCCATTGATATAACACATCCTTGCCGTGAGGATCAATAGCCCAGAATGTTGTCTTGGACTTATCCTCCTCCCTGATTGGCAACTGATGATATCCCGCTCAGAGATCCAAAGTACTGAAGACCTTTGCATGCCCAATCGCATCAAAAATCTCCTCCGGTGTAGGCATGGCATACCGATCAGCCTTAGTCTGTCGGTTGATAGGACGGTAATCTCCACACATCTGCCTATCTGTATAGTTGCCATGCATATCCTTCTTGGCTGGCATCACTGTTGCTTATGCATACTCTCCATGTGAAATCTCCACTAAACCAGCCTCAAAAAGGTCACTACTCCGGCTCTGAATCAATGTCCTCTCCATATCACTATATCGATAAGGACGTCGGAAAACTGATGTGTCGCTAGTCAACTCAATCCGTATACCAGGTCCCTTCAGAGCCCCAAATCCTTCATACTGAAGGCAAAACAACTCGTGTGACTCCTCAAGAACCTCCAAACCCTCCGTCTTTCCTCTCCAATAAGCTTGGGTCCAAGATCTGGCTCCCAAGTATCCTTTGTAACTGTAGTAGGAGTGGAAGACGTACTGACTAGCTGCTACACTGAACCCTTGGGAGCAATAGTGTCATGCTCCCGACCACTAGAGGTCACAACCTCTGTGTGAAAAACTCCCTCCACTCTGGCTGCAAGCTCCAAACGTCCTCTGGTTGCATCCCATGTGGACCAAGGGTGTAATCCAAGTAGCCCACGCTCACTTGGATGGACTCCAAGTAGACCACTCTCCCTAGTAGCTACTAGATGTGTCCCAAGAATACCATGTCCACTTGGTCCATCGCCCCCAGCATGTGCCTGAATCATCTCGATAGGCACAAGGCTCACAAGTGTCCGAGTGGTGATGCCTATCAAGCGCATCCTACGCTACTCTGCCAAGCCAAGGCTTACAATCTAAGTCAAACAATTCAGGTCCATAGCCTGACCTAGCACCTGATGCTTGGATGCCTGTGACACTGTTGGAACAGCGGTAATACCGGTGCGAAAACCCATTGCCCGCTCTCTCTCATCAGCATTGGGCTCCACCAACTGCTGTAACTGTGAGTCCCAAACAAGTCCAGGTCCTCCCTCTCGAAAAGCATGAGAGCCTGGGAAACTCATGAGTGTGGGAAATGCAGCTCTAGGCTGTCCAACTAGGTTCACCACTGCCATAGGTGACCTATCAGCCACAACCACTGTCTGAGACTGATGCCCAACATCCAAGATATTATCAACAAGAATGTGGTTCAGTCGCTGAATCCCATCATAAGCACGCTGTAGAACCTCTCTGGGTAAGAGGTTCGTCCACCAAAGATGAAGACGATGAGCCCGTGATCCCACTTTGGCTGCATCTAACAATACAGCAGGTCCCATCCAAGAATGGACCTGATGTGTACTCGCCACCACTCTGGTGCAAGAATCACCCAACAAAGGAACATTCTCTAGAATGTAAGCTGGAGAAACAGACTGATGAACCTGGAGATGTCATAATATCCGTAACATCTCCCAAAACACACCAGAACGAGGATCCTGAAGACCCAATCCTCTACCAGCACGTATGTGTCCCTGACATGGCCATCCAGAAATCACCAAGTGAATAAGCCCATGTCTCTCTAGGTCATGCGCCCCCAGTAAGGAAATGTCTCCAGGTAGGGCCTTCTGGTAACCTCTGACTGCTGATATCGGTAATAACTCCGGATACCGATAGGCCAAGTGCGCCACATGATGTAGAGAGACTCGCTTAGCAGTCTCATCCCTCTCTACATACAAGTACCTCTGTACTCGGATACCCGCATGTAACACCGCAGCTAGTCCGGTGCTGATCCCACCAAACAACTCCAATAGGCATATCTTCTCTACTGGATACTGCCAAGCAATGAGTGTGGTATCCAGAGGTGTCAAAGCAATCGCCTCTGGAGGCTCATCCTCACACTCATCTTTTGATGGTACAAAGGCTCCACTCCAAGCTTGCTGCACCAACCGATCTACATGCTGCTGCAATGCCTCCTCTGAACTCCACAATGGAACATCCAAGGTGGATGGAACAATCCCACTCGTACTCCAAAGCCGAGTGATCTCCTCTAGTACTGGAGTATCCTCTGCATGGGCGTTCCCCTCTAACAACTCACCAGGCCAAGTAACTGCACCGCTGAAAGCTAAAACTGATGTTGCCATGGTCCCGGACTATAGTGAGCCAAGACTGCCACTACTAAAGCATACTGGTAGGCGACATACCCGTCCCTCACCAGACTGCCAACCAGGTCTATAAGAGGCTGTCTCCTCTCAATAGTCAATGCTGAAACCCATAGGGTATAACACTGCTCCCCCAACTAGCACATCATATGACTCAGCTATCATCGCAATAGCCTGAGCTCTCACCACCAAGCTATCAGTCGGATGACCAGGCTGAACCTGGACAACAAGCTCTCCACTTGTGATGTACTGTGTCGAACCACCACCAAGAGATGTCTAGATCTGAAATGGACACCTCTCTACATCGGTCTTCCGTAACTCCAGACCAACAACTGCAGCTTTCCCCAACATAAGGGGTTGCGCACCAGAGTCTAACAAGACTCTCTGTGTTAGACTCTCTGTGGTGTATAGACCTTCCCTGAAGGTCCCACCAAATGAAAAATCCCCCTCTAGTTATCCAATAGGACAACACCAGGTGTAAATTGTGCTCTCTCAAAGGCCGGTCTAGCTGGCAACTCTTCCAGTCTAGCCGCTGCTGCCTACCATAAACCATTGGTCGCTGAATGGATCCCATGCTCCTCAACCAAGTCAGATCCACTACCAACCACCTCTACTCTAGTAGTAGGAACTACACCATCCCTACTCTCACACAATGTGGCAGCCAACCGGAACACTGGGGCTGGGTCAACTCCCAATGTAAACATGTCACTGGCTGAAAACAAAGGATGCCGCATAATCAGCTGAGCCGCCCCCAACATCGTGCTAGACTCAGTCTGTGTAGTAGTAGGTGGCTGACTAGCAAGTAGTCCATCATGCACTCCATCACCACCTACCACACCTAAATTGGGACGTCTAGAAACCATGGATGTCGTCTGCAATGCCTTAGATAGCGTGAAAGATTGGGGAAGTCTGACCTATCTCCCAACCTCTCCTCTCTGTGGGTCCAACTCCACTGATGCTCCTCTAGGCTCTGGAGCACGTATTGCACTCCTAGTCACTGATGTAGATGCATCCACCTGTGCTGCTCCGCACATGAAGTCCAAAGCATCTCTATCACCAGCATATGAGGTGGAAGCCTCCACACCCGAATCGGATCTCCTCTGAGCAATAGCCATACTAGCCAATCTTTGCTCCAACTGCTCAATCCGAGTAGCCATAGCTGTGTCAGAAGTAAGGGCAGGTATTGCACCCCTACTAGGTGTAGATCCTCTACCACCACCTCTACCACCTCGTCCTTCATGAACTGGAGCTCCTCTACTACCTACCATAGCAGCCCTACCACTCTGTAACTCCGGGTGTAGGTCAAAACACCGGTCACTAGTGTGACCAAATCTGTGGCAGTGCTCACACTGCCTCTGTGTTGGCTGTGATGCACCAGAGGTATCAGGTCCGCTGCCCTGAGTACACTCTCTCCGATAGTGAGGCCCACCACAAGTCCAACAAGCAACAACACCACCACTCATTGGCTGCTGCTGACCCAAAAATGAGGGTAAAGATCTAACTCCACTAGGCCCTCCACTCGCTCCATAAGATCTGGGCTGTCCACCCTGTCCTCTAAAACCAACTGGGCGTGGTGCACTCTGTTGCACTCTAGAAGAAGTCACAGCTGTGGATGAGGTCTCCCTACCAAATCTAGATGTCACCACTCTCTCCTCCACCATGTTGAGCTCAATACGCTCAGCCAAACCAAAGACTACTGCCAAAGTGGGCGAAGTAGCCTACAACAACATAGCATCACGAACTCTACGTTGCAACTCCCTGTCCAATATCCCAAACCAAAACTGGACTGCCTGGGCCTCAGTAACTCCCTGAGTGAAACTGATCAGCCGCCTCACGCAAGTGTATGCCTCGCGTAGGCTCTCTCCAGCCTTCCGTTGGAACTCCTGCAAGCTCCTCAGCTTGTCAGTCCGCACTCCCTGGTAGTTCTGCCTCAAACATAGGAAGAACTCCACCATGGGGTTAAACCCCGGTACCACACCACCTCCTGCAACGGTACCTCCACTCGTAGTAGCATTATCTCCAGCTAGTGCACCTCCACTAGCTCCACCAACACTACTCGAGCTAGAACTTGTGGGTACAGCCGATCTACTCCTGGCCACCGAGCCTGGAGTGATGGAGACATAGTGAGGAGACCAATACTATCTCCATAACTCAATCTCCTCCAAATGAGCTCTCCTGAACTCATGGTAGTCGTCCATCAGCAGACCCTCCAAGTGCTGAAACAACCCCTTCCATGCTATGAAGGGTGTGAACAAAGTCGGGTTCCGCATCTGCTGCAGATCACACCAACTATCAAACTCTTGGATGAAGTCATTCAACTCAATGGTACCCACTGTACGAGAGTAATGCCTAGGGCCTTTGGAGGCCCCATAAATCTCGTCCATGTCCCACAACAACGGTGCGGACACACCAAGTGCACTCTCAACTGAATCAGCTCCTGTGTCGAACTCCAACTCAGAGTCAATCTCCTCCCTCATTGGGACCTGAGATACAGGCTGATATCGAGCACCACTCCGAGTAAACCCACTACATACTGTAGGGCTAACTCCTTTGGAATCTCCAAAGAACTCCGTCGTGAACACGTAACTGCAACAGCAAACCCGAACCACCAACTGCAACCGCAAGTCACAACCACAAGTGCCCCACCAAGTGCCAACACCACCACGTGCCAACACCAACTAAACACCACCCACTAATGTAACTCTACCAAGATAACTACACTAGGGGAAAGGGCAACATGTAACCTACCATCATAACACGCACTCTCACGGTCTGCAAGTCATCACTTCTTGCCTCACCGGAGAGAAACAAAGGTAGTCTGATTAGTCATCACTCCAGCCTCACCACCGAGAGCACACCAGAGCACCAACGCTCAAAAGTCAGGGCATCTCACACAAACGTGGTGCACAAACAGGAAGCATAGAATGGAGGGGATCCAATCATAAGAAATCTAAATGAAAACACTCCATCTCATAACACAACACGGGACTGACTCTGCCACCATTTGGCATTTGACATAAGAGTAGTTTGTCTCTAAGTCCTAAGCTACCAGGATCACCAAGAATGGGATCAAACTGCCTCTCCTAGCCAAAGCTACATGTGCATAGATAACAATGGCGCAATCCCTAAGACAACAAGTGAGGATGGACCAGTTGGCTAGGGCACCAGTCTAGGAACAAGAGATCTAGGGGTCAAACCCTGTTGCACACAATCTAGCAGGAAAGGCAGATTTTGCCAACCAATCACCAAGATCTACACTAAACTAGCTAGCCTCACGCCAGCAAGCTGGCTTGCTGGCCCTTCTAGGCCTTCGTAGCCTCTCATAGCCCACAGCCCTATGCCTCGAAGCCTCAAAATGCCAAAATTTAGCCAAATGAGGCCTTTCTTGTTGCCACTTCAAAACCTCCTCCAAAATTGGCAAAACTTCTCCAAATCAGCGAAACTCCTCCAAACTAGCGAAACTTCTCCAAATCTGGCCAAACAGCAAAACTCCTCCAATTCTGGCCTAAAATCTGACGTAAACCCTAAAGATGGCTGTCCGCCAAATCCCCCGCTAACTTTCCACTCGAGCCAAATTCACAAAACGGGTTTTTCCAAATCATAATTTCATGAGAAGAGCTTCCCAACTTCACCTTCAATTTCACTTTCAGAGCCCAACTCGCAGCAAATTGGTCCTGCCTTCACCTCCTGAGCTCAAAATCACAACACTGCTCAAAAATTGCTCCTGCTTTGCTCAAAATTTGGCCAGCGCTTCCGCACACCGTCCGCCTAATTGCCAAACCTGCATCAACTGAACGAGCTTCTGCACACTAGTGAAACACAGAACTTGAATCGAGCTACCACGATCCACCAAGCTTGGAGATACCACCAACACTCAACGTTCCTACACCCGATTCCCCCCTGACTTCACTTCTTTGATGTAATCAGATTGCTTAACATTCTCCACTCAACTCAGCTCAGATCAGTACTTGATCTGTCACTCTATAAACTGCCAACAACTGGACACTGATTACAGTCAAACCACACCCACTCAAGCATAGAGAATCCAGGTGACGCTTGCCGGCCTCTGTCCACCATAGCCACGAACTCGAAGGCTCAACATCTGAGAAGTGAGCTCTCTGGAGCTCACTTTGAAACTCTACCCCCTTGGACTCGAGCTAGCACTGGAACCCTAACGGTCCCGCTGACGGCACACTCAACGGTGCAAACGGTGCAAAGTGACGGTGGGCCACATCGTGAAGTCAGTACCCCGAACACCAAATCAGACTGTCGGAAAGTAGTCCCTGAGAAACTGCTAGAATAACTCTAACTACCATCACTAGAACTCCAGTGTCCGAGCAGCTAGATGCGGAACTACAAATGGCGTGACAATGACCTAACAACAAGTTTATGTATGTTCAGGCACTCTGGGAGGTCTTACGATCTGCAGGCAAATGCAGATTTCTCTCAACTCGTATAATGCTTATTCTCAGTTTAGTGCCTTGTACACTTTTTGTCTTCCTCCTTCGAGGTATGGCATTTGGCTTTCTGGCTCATTTCCCTTTCACCTTACAAGTACGTGAATGCTTTAACATGTATAAATCAACTCTCGGAAACTGTCAGGACGATTCTAACGGAAACCAAAAGCTTTTTTGGACATCGCCCATGCTGGTGTGACGTCCCTGAGCCGTGGCTGGACATGTGCTGGCAAATGCACAATCAGGTTTTCGTCAAGCGGGAATCAAACTAAGAAAGTTGTCTCTCCCACTGCTACTCTACTGGGACTGTGGTGAGCCTTTACGGTACATCGTTAGCCGAGCCAGACTAAATATATTGAACCTAGACTTTGAAGCTCGCCAAGAGAGAATTAGTGAGAGCCAGGACAGTTGGTGGATCAGTATGTTATGCATTCGGTCATCATAGGTTGAAAAGTAAACAAGTAGACATCAATTATAAGAGATCAAAAAGTCATTGCTCGAATCATGTGCGCAAATTGGACCACTAGTTATCAGAATCAATGTTATTATAACGTTCATTGGGAAGCTCTCTGCACAGAACAGGTCTGAAGTCACCTGCTTATTGAATCAAGAATGCGTGGGCTTGTATAATGTAGTCTACCCTGTTGAAATGGATGGCTTCGGGGTGAGAAGACCTATACACTTTAAGTAGAAAATATGTATTTAGACTTTAGAGATTTGAAAAGTTACACTTTTGTAGAAATATTGAGAAAAAAAAGAAGTTTGGAAAATACTTATGGAATAAGTTAGAGGAAATCCAATCTATAAATTGTAAATTATATCCGAGCAAAAGAATTAAATTTAGAAGTTATAAGCTAATTTCATTGAATATGTTAAGAAAGAGATAAGTGAATAGTAGGTCGACGAATGCTGAAGTCGGGGCGTTGGTTGTAAGATTAAGATAGGGATAGAAATGATCTCTACTCTTTTTCCCCTAATATGCATAAGAAATGTGAACTTTGGGTACCTCCAAAATATGCTACTAACTTTCACAACTAGGTTATATGACTGAGGTTCATATAACTGAAGGGAAATTGAGACTCAAGGTCTAGCTCCCATATGGGAAGTAAGGGGTTTAAAGGGTGCAAACAGTAATATCCTTATTTCTGATATTTGCTATATAGTTCAATAAGTAACCAAGAAATAGCAATTTATTAAAACGAAACTGTATCATTGGTATATCACTGAATAACAGTTAGGAAAAAAGGTGATATCATTTGTCAAATATCTGAATCAGACACATCAAAATATCTTTATCAATTCATACATTCAATCAATACACATTATATTCAAGACTAACGATTGTTAGATATTTATAATGCAAATATCTAACGATCGGAAAATAAACTCTTAACAAAGTCAATACAGAATAAACGTTATAATGTTATTCCCAAAACTGATATGTATTCTTATATTTAACTAACCATGTCAGTGAGTGCGAAATCTGGTCAAATCATTCTTTGATCTCAAATCTTGTACACGACAATTTTCTGAACACTTTTCAGGGAGTTAATCGTTTAACAATCGGAAAAACTCTTAACCAGGTTAATACAGGATAATAATTAAATTTTATTTTATTTAAAAAAACTTTATTTCCCAATTTATATAACTAGCCACGTTGACGAGGGAAAATTTCTGTAATAGAATTATTTGATGTGAAATCTTCTATGCGCCGTGGTTTAGAGCATGTTTCATGGAATGGATCGTTTGAGCAAAGCAAGTACTATTTCGATCTGGCTTGATAAAAATTAGAGTAAGAGCAAGACCTAATTAAGGTGATAATGAACCACCAAGCTTTGCGAGCTAATAGTATGTATTTTAATTTCATTCGCTGATTTAACATGTCCAGTGCCATGCCCTTTCAAGGCTCGCATAAAAGGGTACTCGTATTCCACAGAACTGCAGAATCAATAAGCTCTGCTATGCATTTCTAGCTTTAGAAACAAAGAATATGCATAATAAGCAGTAAATTTCTATAAACATAGCATGGCATTGTTAATGTGATATCCTTTGGACTAGTGTGCCTAGTACCGCACCATGTATGTTTTATTCTTATCAATCTTGGTATTGATCTCCAGAAACTTGAGGTCTTTTCAGTTTCTTAGATCACCATTCTGGAAAGGCACACTACTGTTGTGAACTATCAGACAATTGAGTTGCTGTGGAAAGTCAAGCTCAACATCACCAAAGTTGCCATCGACTTACAAGTCGAAGGCAACTTTGTAGACCCTCCAGGATGAGAATGCGAAGCGAGTGGGAGAACTTCTGCAATGCACACGGGGTTGCCGCTTCGGAGAAGACTTTTCCAAACATGCAAGAAGTCCTTCGAACGACTTGCGGTTTGTAGCGGTCCGAACCTCGCAGTACAAGCACAAACTTCTTCCCTCTCGCGCTCGCCTGCTTGATTATTAGACATATGCAGAAACGAGTATCATCAGAAGCTGCAGAGAACAGCTGAAACAACAATAGTTCATTCAATAAGTATCACAAACCCTCTACGCATTCTTACATCATGCATCCGGACTTGAAATTGATAGTCTGCCTCAACAAGATCCTCAGAAGCTGCCAAAGAATAGATGAATACATTTTGATCACAACAGTTCTCAATGCTGGTTATATAACTTGTTAAGTTTGGATCATCTTCAGTTTAGAATAATCTCTATATTCACGCAGTTTTCAATGCTGCCTAGAAAACATGTTAAATTTAGATAACATCTAGTTTAGAATAATGTCTATTGGTATCCCTAGTTTAGGTATCTCTAGGTTAAGAAGTTTCATTTGATCAAAGTGGAGAGCACTCACATTTAGGATCTGAGTGAGAGAGTGAGTTGAGTATTGCTGTGTCAATCAAGAGTGCCGACTCTGGTGAGACTCAGAAAGGTCAGTGCTAAGTTGTATGATACACCAGAAGTCAGAATGACTAAGGATAGAATTTAAACTCTCAGAGAGAACGAACAATTCTTCTCATAACCATCTAGCGCAGCACACACTTGTTTGAAATATGAGTTGCAGTGGACAAGCAACAGCTTCGGGAACAATACTTCTTAATATACGATTACCTCTTGATGATGATCAAATATATTCCTGAAGTCTATTCTTTTCTAATTGACTGAATGTATGAAGTGCGGCCTCCTAAACTCCCCATGTCTCGGCCCATCGCTAAGAGAGCATGGGCTGTCACGATTTCATACTCCAGTCCTCGATCAACATCTTTTCTGAATGTTTTCTTTATCAGGGCCCTCCGCTTCAACATGTTCAGCATCTCCAGTATAATTCCTCCATCCGACTCCAAGGGCTTTCATTGAAGCAGTAAGCTATCTTCAAAAGAGCCTTCTGCACTTCATCATTCAATCTGTCAAAACCAAATTCAAGGCTTCTTCTAAGCTTATCCTCACCTATACTGCTGAGCACATAACCGTTTTTCAGCGATTCTCAAGAGAAATGCCAGCGTCCTCTCCAGCTCAACATTTTATCGTCATCGTCCCCGTTGCAGTGACTTCCCTACAACTTCTAAAGCCAATGGCAGTCCATCGCAGTGATCAATAAGCTTCTGCACATCCTCCGGTGGAACAGCGAATCTATCTACAGGTATTTGACTCACGTTCTTGTCTAAAACGTGCTGGCAGATTAACTCCTCAGGCCCCCTTCTATCAAAGTGCTGGAGGAATAACTTCTCTGCTAACCTTCCATCTAATACTTCCATCTCGTGCAACACAGAGCTCATCTGGTCTTCTGATATCAAATCTGATTTTTGCTATGTGTACATGCATTGACCTTGCGCACACCTTCGTCCTAATTATATCGATCATTTTGTGAAACTTCAGATGATAACACTAACAAGCTTGCCTTAAGTTCGAAGGGCAGGCTCCCCACACCAGGTGCACTTCTAGCGTCTCTGATCCTCCTGATCAGAGACGCTGAGGACAATCGTTACGTCCTGTTTCATCATCACCACTAAATTCTTCCAGCTCCTCTCTAAAGAGCGCCGAGATGCGATCAAGTGTTCTCAGCAAGAAGACCGTGCATGTTAACGTCTTTGCAAAGAAATCGTGCTCATGCAAGCGGGGCGAGAGAACCAGACTTTAACGTATGGACAAACCTCAATGTAGATTATCGAACCCCAATTATATCATTTCTTAATAGTTACGAAATAAACCTAAGCAATGATCTCCAGTGTTTATTGGTTATTCAAATGAGTTTGTCCACCGCAGCATCCCGCTTGCATGAGCACGATTGAATCCTGGACAAAGCTCAAGGGTTACTGGAGCAGACGTAATTGTCAGCTACAAGTGGTGAAACGTCGAAGTTGTGAAGTTTGTGCCCTCCCATTATCACACCCTCCAGAGACCAGGAAATGAAATTTTTTATTGACGACTAATAAGAGAGCACGAAAGCAGGACTCTAACGAGTGACCCTAGCACACCGAGACACCCTAGATTACGTGGGAAGAACAGGATCTGAAAGCTCCCTATCAGTCTCTAAGCCAACGTTCACCTGTTCTGGGGATGCTACAGCAAACACCACAGCAAATTACTGCCTGCGGTGTATTTCAACCGCATTATTTAGTGGAGCAGCCAGAAACTATGTTACCAAGATGCGTAAAATTGACACAGAGTGGTCGTGAGTTCTATCAGCAACTTGAATAGAGCAAACAAACTCCTCTGCACGGAAAGCACAGAATCTTCACACCAAGGACACATTCCGAACATGCACACGACACAACATTTGCGTCATAGTGCATAATTCAACGACAGAATCGCTTGACATTGTCACACAGTGTTATAGCGCGCATTCTTAAACGCGTTTTCCGCATAAAACGAACTATGAAGCCACTGACCGTCTGAACAGTGAACGCCTTTTCGTTTGAACGAAGGCAGTGATAAAGCTCTGCTCTATTGCAGATACTGCCTGAAGAGACGGAAGTAGAGGGCCGTCTGCAGAGTGGAAGACAGATCATGACGTCGGTAGAATCTGAATTCTGGAGATCCTCTTTCAATCTACGCCGTTAACTGAAGATGTGGCCTATCAAAAGCACAAGTTAAAGTGTGGACATACATAGGTAGTTGAGACCTATGTATCGAGTTACTAAATAATCAACTGAAACTCTAAACATATAAAAATATAAGTTGAATATAGGAATTCGGATTTACGATAATTCTGTACTCAATCAATTCAAGGCCTGTGTATACCATGCAATACATGGACATCCAATTAGCAATCTAGCTGGACCTGTAACTAAAAGACCCAGTTTATTGGAATTTCAAGGTTCAAGGTTTCTTTAAGTATGAAGATCAATGTTGGAAAGATATCTTTTCTCGATTCTCCGTGAGGAATTTGAAGTCTTTCAATGTCGAATCCTGTATTAACAAGACTGCTAAACAATGGCATCCGCTATGCGTGGAGATTAGACAATTTGCAATAATATTTGAGATCGAGATTAATTATCATGATCTAATGATACTTTGTTAGTGTCTAAAGTAGATGGCACTTGAAATACAGACGCGTCTCTCTGTTAGAGGAAGATAAGATAGCGCCATGCTTATCAGCTCTCCTATGAGCAAGGTAGAAGGAGCTCTAGGCTCGCACGAAAGAACACTATGTAGAGTTAGAAGGCGAACAAAAAGTAGTGCAGTAGGAGCTCTATTTTAGAATGAAAATACATTATATAGTTAAAAGTAAAGAAAAAAAAAGAAGGGGCCGCTAGGGTGGCACTCTCTGTTTATTAAATTGACACCCCTGCTAGATATAAGAATGTGGTTGGAGCATGAAATGTATGTTTTGCACTTTCTTGTCTGTCTTCATTTTCCGAAATTGCATATTCTGTTTCTGGTTCAATGTCCATCAATATTTTATTTCTCCTCAAAAGTCCCTTCTGAAATGACTGGTGTATAATATATGGTCCCGTGGTAGGGAAAGAGTTTAGTCGGACCCAGCTTCCGGAGACTACTATACTCGTACTGTGACATTCATTGCAAACAAGTTTAATGAATCAGAATGTGCAAGAAGGTAACATGAGAGAGGTCGAGAAAATAGTGCCCGGTCCTATATCTTGAAACCAATTATCTCAAAGAATTGTCAAGAGAATGCAGAAAGAACATGGACCCATCAGAGCGCTAGAGGCTATTAAACTAATTCTGGGACATTCAGGGCAAGCAATTTCAAGAGCTTCTATGGAAGTTGCTGACGAAAATGCAAAGGAATTTAGAGAGCGTTGGAGTGCCTTCACTGCCGACGAGCAAACTACACCTACTCTAGTTCCCGACTGCAAGTAACTCCATGAGTCTAGTTTTCCTTTCAATATCACCCGCAATTAATTTCATCTACCGCATACCCAGAACCTATGGATATATGCAAACTCGCACATATACATCCTGGATTAAAATCAATAATTTCATTAAGAAGCACAATTCAAGTGATTGGCTTAGATTTAGGGATATGTAAACTCGTACATTTACGACCTGGTTTAAAATCAATAACTTCATTTAGAAGCACAATGCAAGTGACTGGCTCACTACAATTAGATGTGGTCGTGGACACCACTCCTTTTGTTGTGTGTCCCATAGTATTTTCTAGTTGCTCTCTAGACCTCTTTGTTCTCTGCCATAGTACCATAGGAGCAAGGAAAAGTTATATTCAGTTATATTGTTTTACTTGGTTCTGGTTTGGAAGTTATAGATCGACGTGGGTTTTCTTTGTCTACTTTTGGACTAAACTTCATCTTCTTTCAAATCTCGTGTAGGGTTTTCCTAAACCTTTTTCATTCTTCACTATATGGAGGAATCCCTTACCTCCACATTTTTGAGATTTTGAGCTTGCCCAAAAACCACAAGCTCCGATTCTATCTACAAATTATGGCTCGAGAGATGTGCTGGCAAAGGGTTTTCAGATTGATAAGAGGTTCATGCAATCCTGCTATCTGTCGGGCTCCAATTGGCCTTGCCTTGCTCCACGCAAGTAGGTTACGCGCTAAGTAGACTAAAAGAATCTCGTCACAAAACTATTCATGGGACCGGATGCACCAAGTAGACTTAAAGAATCTCATCACCAAGCTAAGCTAAGCACAGGACCATATGTGCTAAGTAGACTAAAAGAATCTTATCACCAAGCTAGGCATGAGACATTAAACTGCACCCCACCCATTTCTGCATGGACTCGTGAGGGTAAAGGAATCTTAACGGGGTTAGGAACGGATAATGCAATTTTGGAAAGTAGTGGGATAGTAGTCCATGAGGGGAAAAGGAATATTAACGGGGATAGGAGCTGATAATGCAATTTTGGGAAAATAGTGGGATAAGCGAAGGCATCAGTGAAATTGAAATTTTGGGGTCCAATCACATTTGTACAGCGCAGCCAATCAGATTTGTACACTGTAGCGGGGATGTCAAACTAGTAAATAGGAGTATCACCCCGGAGCTACACAAACAACCCAAAAGTGACTCGTCTGGTATCTTATATCCGCTTGGTAATGATTTCTCAATGCTCTTCAGGAAAATTGAATGAGAGACATGAGAACACAGCTTCTTGATGACGAGGCTGTCCAAGGAGTGACCAACCAATATTAACAGTAGCGGAATGCCTTTCTGTCCAAGACAGGGGCGCATGTGCGTCGCAGCAAGCGTCTCTTCCACGAGATCACTGTCCATGTCACCTTTACAGAAGAGATGCCACTGCAAGTACAGTAGGTCCCTTTCAGTTCGAAATATATCGTTTAGTCTCGAGGCAAGGTTGAAATAGTCTCCGACGCTCAGCATTTAGAAGCTAGTGATGAAATTATGAAGCTCACCTTCGGGTCGAAAGGCAGACTCCCCGCCCGAGGTTACGATTATGGGGAATCCTCCTGATCATAGACACTGAGGATTATCGTTACAAGCTACTCGCGCCTGCCACCATTAGACTCTCCCAGCTCCAGCTGCAATCAATCAAGCTTCCTCAGAGGAAGGAACGAGCACGCCCTCAAGGGCACACTTTGACCTCAAGGGCACACTTTGGTCCTCAAAGACTTGCACTGAACCTGAAATACAGACGTAGTCATCCATCATACTTCTGTTCGAATACTCCACACTTCACACGAGGTCTACAGACATCAAATGAGACATCAAGGTAGTTCAGACAACCTTCAAAATCCCGGAACATGTCCTACGTAAGGGAACAGCTCCCACGATATAAGCTCTCAATGACATACATACGTACATTTAACAATTAGGCTTGGATATAAACTAGAGCACTTCTGTGTGAGTGATCTTGAGGTATCGCAGGCACAGACCTACACCTGAAGGCAATACAGAGTGCGTGAATTGTGCTGGATCTCATGACAGGAAGTCACGAAGTTTTCAAGAATGTCGAACACAAACTAGAGAAGGTTGTAGGCTCAAAGACGGTGATGACCCCTCAAAATATCAGACGGCTCATGGATGTACCCCGCACCAGCACGCCACCGTGGGACTTTTTGCGAAGATGCTGTGTTTTCCTTATCGTTTAGTGCCTGATTGGCTCAGTAAAGAAGACTTCGAACGCTCGGGAAGTATATATCACGATAACTTTCAGAGTAAATTATGAGTAAAAATATACCGACTGTTACATATTAAATTTTAAATTATAATATAAATTATAACAATATCTCTGAAGATGGAAAATAATAAACAGAAAAACTAAGTTCTGGACTGGCATGCACCCATTTGGCTGGGCACGGGCACTTTTAGGCACTTCAGGAACAAGAGACTATCATTTACAGTGCACTGTCATGAATTACATGACCTGACACCCACAGGAAGTCGGCAGATGAAGTTATTCCACTTTGCGTTTGGGCCTATCCTCTGCACCTCGTTTGAAGCTGCTTCAGATCAACAGCACTTTATACTAGTTTACCTCAAGTTAACTTGGACATGTTTGTCTCGTGTGCCAGTACGAACTTCGTAATGAGTGGAACACGACCAAAACATGAAGAAATAAGAGATTGCAGTTAGATTTTCATTATAATCTCCTTAACATGGAACTTCATATGAGACCTGTAGGTGACTTGTTCCTTCATCGTAAGCCTCTCGTTCCAAAGTCGATCCTTCGGAGCATTTAGAGACAGTTTTGTATGTTGAGTACCGAAGTTGAAGGCAGATCGGTGTAATGTCTACAGTAGTTCAAACCATATCGCCCCTGCTTTGACCGGCCTGCCTCCGGAAGAGATGTTTCCTAACACCATCTCATTTTTTATTTCAAGCCGTGTAGAGGGGGTCTTCCACCGGGAAAAGACCGGCGAATCACATAATACACTGAAGCACTCAACTCAATTATGCGAGGAAAAGATAACATTATGTCGTGATTGCACATCCAAAAGTCGTAAAGTCATTGGGTGACTGGACAATCACAAGATCCTATCCCATCAATTACAGACGGGCTTTTGCTTTCTGAGCTGTTTGTAGCGTTTAGATCGGACGTTTTATACGGAATCTAGGGTTTAGGACACTATCCCGAAATGTCTTTCGACTGTGAGGGATTTAATCATCTAGAAAGGACAGTAATAAAAGCAATGAACAAGATCAACCATATCTTGATTTCAACTCTCCAATATGTTAACATATGAAAGTACTTCTCGCACTTGTCTTCAGCTTCGGGGATTAAATTAAAACTTTTGAGTTGAGATCAAACACTTTAGATATTGCATCCAAACTTGTAAAAATCCTCAAGTAGCCGAATTAAGATTGATGGAACTTTATCTCTGCAATATTATCAATTTTCCTTTCTCCACTGTGACAGAAAATAATATTGCATGGTATTCAATGTAAGACCAAGTCCTTTTAATTTTCTTTTTATTCTAAGGTATTACTCTAACTTTCATATTTTGTAGATTATTATATTTTAAATTCAATATATTTATTAATCCACGGGAACCGTGGCAAGTACAATCTATAAGATAAGAGAATACTCGGATTAGGTGATATTTTTTTGAATACGCGATTTGTTCATAGATAGGTGATGTTTCTTTGAATACTCGATTTGTTAATAGATAATTCTGTTTGCATAACTCATAACTCGGTATCTTAGATGCAGTCAAGTAGATTTGTCATATAGACTCTTTTGGGGCTTAGCCCCATTTTACCTTTTTCATCTCACCTTGTGCGGCTTGATGGGTCTTCCCCTCCTCCATTTTTTCTAGGCGGTCGCCCCATTCTCTTTTTATTCCAAAGGTACGACGCTTACAATTTACCCAAACAGTTTAATTATGTACATATGTAAAAAAGTAAAAGAACATATATGTACATAACAAATATGTACATATGTAAAAAGTAAAAAGTTTACCCAAAAATACAATTTATCTAGTGTCATGCTTTGGATTTCGTACCGGCCCCACCTATCGAATCAAAACATCGACCAGGCGGTATAAAGAAATCTTGGAACAATAAGTCAAATATAATATACATTGGAACAGGAAGAGTGCAGTGCATATGCATTCCAGCTCTGCATGTTCCTTCCGCCAAATAGGAAACTTTCCCGACCATGAATTGCTGTGGCTGATCGCTTGACAACGATCTCAAGAGGCATGCCTCCGTTTTTGGAACAGAGCAGTGAAACCTTCCGGGGAATCTGACATCTCAATTGCCGAGTACATATACGGTAATCATCCGTAAAACTGAAAGCACGCCTTGACTCAGATATTTATGTTGGTGCAACCAATACCTACGGATGTTTGTGGAATGGAAGGGCGGCATGAGTGACACCCAGGTATTGCATTGAACCCTCTAAGGTCCGACTTCGTCTATCAACCCTAAATTTGAAGAAGAAGAGAGAAAGGGTTGATTCTAAAACATGAAGGATAGGAAATTCTAGTGCATCAATCTCAAAACGTTCATCAAGAAACTCTCGCAAGCATCGAATATTTGCGATGATTAGCTTCCGCAAGCATGGAAGTCGGGAAGACGATCTAGATTGGCGGTGCATGCCGTCCTTCACGCTGAACTCCTCCAACTCATTTACAGATTCAAATACCAGACCCGATATAGACGGATTATTCACCCTCAGGCTCCTCAGTCCAGAAGGAAACTGCAAAACAGGTTCAAATCATAACCTTTAATATCGTGCTCAATTTGATCCATCTGCCACCTGTAACGGAGGCAACTACAGAATCAATAAGCTCTGCGATGCGTTTCTAACTTTAGAAGGAAACAATATGCATAATAAGCAGTAAATTTCTATATACATAGCATGGCAGTGTTAATGTGATATCCTTTGGACTAGTGTGACTAGTACCGCACCATGTATGTTTCGTTCTTATCAATCTTGGTATTGATCTCCAGAAACTTGAGGTCTTTTAAGTTTCTAAGATCACCATTCTGGAAAGGCACACTACTGTCGTGGCATATCAGACAATTGAGTTGCTGTGGAAAGTCACGCTCAACATCACCAAAGTTGCCTTCGACTTGTAGACCGTCCAGGTTGAGAATGCGAAGCGAGCGGGAAAACTTCTCCAATGCACACACGGTTGCCGCTTCGGAGAAGACCCATTCAAACATGGAAGAAGTCCTTCGAGCGACTTGCCGTTCAAAGCGGTCCGAATCTCGCAGTACAAGCACAAACTTCTTCTCTCGCGCGCTCGCCTGCTTGATTATTAGACATACGCTGAAAAGAGTACCATGAGAAGCTGCAGAGAACAGCTGAAACTGCAATTGCTCACTCAAGAAGTAGCGCAAACTCTCTACGCATTCTACTAATAGAGAGTGAACCGAAATATGCCTGAAATCTTTGAAGGCAATTTCGGAGGCCTAAACGGATGAATTAGGCCTCAAAAATGTGCAGATTCCTCCCCTAACAAAAGAAAGGCTGGCCTTCCCTCCCCCCCTAGTTTGTCTCGTCGAGAGCTTTCCAATGGTACCTTACTCATGTGATTTTGAGATTCCTATAGGAAGATTCCCTAAAAGATTCCCTTCGGTCAAAGCTCGTTTGACCAACCAGATAGGACCTAGACCAGACAGGTCACCCATCCAAGTAAGTAATCCAAGGGTGGAGCTTGCTGACATGTCACCTATCTGTGTCCCTAATCCTATGGTGGAGCTTCCTTGGAGGAGATCCTCTTTGCCTATATAATAAAGAGAAGGTGCTCCCTTGGGGCACCGAATGTTTGAGTGTGCAATTTGTGTTTTCTCTCTTCTCTTGTGCTCGGAGTATTACATCTTCCAAGAAGAATGATCAACTTTTAGATTAAAACACTCACTTTGATAGCATTGTAACACTCCGATAACAAAAGAACTCTCCAAGAGAGATACAAGAAAGAAAATACAAGTTTCACATTCAATATTCCAATACCCCAAGGGAACACCTTTTTTTATTATATAGCAAGAGGATCCCCTCCAAAAAAGCTCTACCCTTGGATAAGATACATAGATTGGTGACCTATTAACAAGCTTCATACTTGGATTAGTTATTTGGAGATGTCCATCTTTGTCCTATCTATTTGGTCAAATGATTTTTACTGAAGAAAATTTTTAGAAAATCTTCCTATAGAGAACTCAGAATCACATAGGTGAAATATCATTGGAAAACTCTTGATAAGAAAAATTACAGAATAAAAAGGAAAGCTTTTTGTCTTGAGCAATGGAAATCTTTCTATTTTTGAAACCTAATTCATCCATTTAAATTTTGAGATTGATTTTAAAGTTTTTAGACTATTTTTTATTTTTGCTCTATTAGTAAAAGTACTTTTTTGGTGACACCTCTGACCAATCTTTCTAGTCCACTATACACAATATTTTTCTAAATGTTACAAAGCCAATTTTCATCTCTAAATAATATATCTAACTACTTGTATTACATTGGATTACCCGCATGTACTCCTCTGATTGACCTAACATCAAAGAACAACAAAGGCAACCATTCTTTGGGGGTAAGGTATAGGGCTATGGAGACTCTACAATCTGTTGGATTACAACTTGGCCCTAATAGTGTACTCCTCCTAAAGGGTTGCACAATCACCTTGCAAGAACCTATGAATCCTAGAAGCTATCACTTGATCCCCCCCCCCCCAAAGCATCTTCATGAACTAGGAGTAATGGCTATTGGGAAAAGGGGCCAATAATATCTAAAGTGAAACATATCAACTTGTGGTCATCAACCAAAATAGCATGTAGTAGGAAGGAGAGTGTGGATCCAACAAGATAACAAAGGCATAAAACTCTTGGTATACATCCATGGTCATGGCAAACTTAGTATGAATGCTTAGATGGGGTCCAAAGGGTGTAACCAAGAGTATGAGTCAAGAGGAGTATGTAGAGATAAGACTGGAGTATGGATGGTGTTAGGAACAACAATGGCCTCAACCGGCATATACAAACATTGAGATCTTCCTTTGTATTGTGCAAGACCGATCTCTATCCAAGGACAATCAAGACAAGACTGTAGGGGACCTGATGGGGTAGGACATAAGGATATACTGAGGGCTTGAGTGGAGGAGAATGATCCAAAGAGGATGGTAGAAGTCGGAGGAAGGTCCAAGGTGAAGGGAGGGTGTGGAGTGTCCATGATATGAGGAGGTAAGACAGGGGACCACAAGAGGAGTAATCCCCATCGAGGAGTCTCCTGTGGAGTCTCCCGTGTAGGGTGGAGGGTGCTCCACTTAAATAGGAGAATAGTGTGATGTGAGAATCAAAAGAGAATCCTTTTGGATATTTTCTTGCACTTGTGGATGTATGCTGAAGGACAAAGAGATCAACCTCCACTTGCTCATTCTGGGAGTAGGGTGCCAAATGAAGAGTGACACCTAAGAGAATCCCTCTATTGCCAAAGATCGAAAGGGATAAATAAGACAACCAGGTAATGAAAGGGTATATACAAAGCAAGCCATAAGCTTAATAGCTTTATTCACTTGATTAGTCTTCTGACTCTTTGACTATTACAAACTCTAATAGAAAACACCTTATATCCTTTAAGGAAACACTCGTATTGTATCTTAGCTGTGCTTGATAATGGTTTCCCACTGCTCTTCAAGGAAATTGAATGAGCAACATGGAGACACAACTCCTTAATACAATGCCGCACAAGTTGTGACCAACCAATATTAGCGGAATGCCTTTCTGTCCATCACTACCCAACAAGATTAACTCAGTTACTAGGGTCTTTATCAAGAAGCGCATGGTGAACATACCTGTCATCCCTGTTTTAGTGGCGCTTGAGTCATAGTTGACGGAGAGGATCCGGGCTTCTGAAAACCCATCCTATTATGGAAGCCAAGCTGCTTGCCAACATTCATCGGAACTCATCATCCATGCTGTCCTATACAAATCCTTCAAACTATGTGAATCAAGCCCATGGAAAAACACAATATCCACGTTTGGTTGGTAAGGATCGTGCAACCCATATAGACCATTGCTTATTTGTTGCACAAAGAAATCAAGTCCAGATATTAGAAGCAGGAATTCAGCATGCATGAGGAGTGGTGGTCAAGTAGATATATACAGCTACGTGCACAATCGGACTTGCTTATGAATGAATTACAATGTGTCAATACTATATGATAAGAACCATACTTCTTACCATACCTTTGAAGTGGTAGGTCTATCACTCTCTCTTATCTCTAATGTACCAGACATCACTACTGCAATACTAGACCTCTCACTTTGTATCACAGCTCACAAGCATCAAATAGGTTCTCTCACACAATACTAATAATCTTTGATACTGAGATATCACAAGACATTCTTGAGATGATGTTAGACAACTCAGGACTTCACAAAATGCAAGGAAGAGATGTTAGGAATCACCCTTGTTGAAGAACTGACTGAAACAAGAACAGAAAGCACACTTATATACACTTAAGCAAACCCTAGGGAGGTGTTTTGCTTAACCCTTATTAGGATTGCACTTTTCTTTACCCTAAGTAGAGTATATTTAGCAAGGCTTATAGAGGATTCCAACAAAACCTTAAAAACAAGAGAAATCCTTAAACTAGTGATTAATTAAACTAACACTCC
Organism: Lunularia cruciata; assembly: GCA_948567375.1. Classification (NCBI taxonomy): domain Eukaryota; kingdom Viridiplantae; phylum Streptophyta; class Marchantiopsida; order Lunulariales; family Lunulariaceae; genus Lunularia; species Lunularia cruciata. The sequence continues at coordinate 3,055,288 of OX419757.1, read as the reverse complement.
TACTTAATGGGAGTTTAGAACTGTTCCTATTTCTACTTCACATTTTATGTGTTTCTCTTTAGGTAGTGCTTTTGTGAACACATTTGCTGTCATCTCTTGTGTAGGACAGTAAACTAACTTCACAACATTCTCCTTTTCTTTCTCCTCTACAAATCTTCTGCTAATCTCAATGTGCTTAGTCCTTGGGTGATGTACAAGATTTTTAATGAGTGTTATACTTCCTATATCGTCACATTAAAATGTAGTAGGACTTTCTTGCTCAAAACCCAACTCCTTAAGAAGTCTCCTATTCCAGATGACTTATTGAGTAGCATTTGAGCCAGTCATAAATTCTGCCTTAGTAAAATAGACAATGTAACAGCTGTTTGTTGTTTACTACACCAACTGATTGCTCCACCACTAAGCATAACTACATATCCACTAGTTGATCTACTATTATCTATGCCATATCCCCAACTAGCATCTGTATGCGCTTCAAGAGTAGGAGCAAGTATTACACCTTGCCTCTTGTACTCCAAGAATGCATCTTGAGTACCCCTTTAAGTACTTGAATACTCTCTTTATACCTTTTGAATGTACTTGTGCAGGGTTGCTAGTATATTTAGCTAGTGCTCCCACTACATAGCATATATCATGATGAGAACCTTTGTTCTTGCTCTTGAAGTAGATGATCTATTCTCAAACATTTTAACCTCTTATGTATCAAACATCCAAGCACTCAACTTTCCTAGTCTCACCAAAGCAAACACTCCTAATTGTACACATGAAGACTCAACTCTCTCCTAGCATTCAAAGATAATATAACCAATTCATTCATGCAGCACAAATAACTTCCAATATTGAAATGTCACAAAACACTCTTGAGATAACATAGGCAACTCAGGACTTCAGGAAATACAAAGGGAAAATGCTAAAAATCAACCCATTAGAAGAAACTCTTGATTGGGATTATATAGATAAAAGGGTGTACTGAAAGATCTACTGAAGGGTGTGTTACCATAGTGCTCATGTAACACATGCAACTTATGGAAAGCATGTGAACCGTGGACATGAATAGTACTTGCATACAAACAGTAACACATGTGAACAATAATTAACTTATCTCATTCTAACAAAAAGATCTCTAAACTAGAGATTACCTAATTTAACACTCCCACTTAATGAGAGTTTAGGACTATTCTCATTTCTAGTACACATTTCATGTGTTTATCTTTAAGTAATGCTTTTGTAAATGCATTTGTTGTCATCTCCATAGTAAACTAACTTCACAATATCCTCCTTTCCTTTCTCCTCTACAAATCTTCTTCTAATCTCAATGTGCTTAGTCCTTGGGTGATGTATAGGATTTTTGCTGAGCGCTATATTTCCTGCATTGTCACAATACAATGTAGTAGGACTTTCCTACTCAAAACCCAACTCCTTAAGAAGTTTCCAATTCCATATGACTTCTTGAGTAGAATTTGAAGCAACCATAAATTTTGCCTCAGTAGTACACATAGCAATAGATGTTTGCTATTGACTACGCCAACTGATTGCTCCACCACTAACCAGAACTACATATCCACTAGTTGATCTGCTGTTATCTGTGTCATCTCCCCAACTAGCATTTGTATATGCTTCAAGAGTAGGAGCAAGTATGTTCCCTTGCTTTCTTTACTCCAAGAATGCATCTGGAGTACCCTTTAAGTACCTGAATACTTTCTTTGTACCTTTCCAATGTGCTTGTGCAAGGTTGCTAGTATATCAAGCTAGTGCTCCCATTGCATAGCATATATCTGGTCTTGTACAGACCATGATAAACATAATAGAACCAAGAGCACTCTGATACAACACTTTGGCAAAGAGATTCATCTCCCCATCTATGATTCTATTGTGCTTCCACCCCAAATCAAGAGGTGTAGAGACAGGATTTGCCTTTGTCATCTGATACTTAGCTAGTATGGACCTCACATATTGTGGTTGACTGATCCGGATCCATCTTGCTTCTCTGTCTTTGCTCACTTTGATTCCCAAAATCAATTTTACAGGACCAAGGATAGTCATCTCAAAAATAGAGCACAAGAAATCTATCACTCCTTTGATAGATTCATTGTTCCCCAACAGTAATAGATCATCTACATATATAGCTATGTATACATCATCTTTAGTATACACACTCATGTCAAAATCTGCTTGTTCAAAATCCTGCTCTCTCAAGTATGAATCTAGTTTCTCATACTAGGCTCTAGGAGCTTGCTTAAGACCATATAAAGCCTTCTTAAGCAAGCATACTTTTCCTTTGCCTTCAGTATATCCATCTGGAACATCCATGTAGATAGTCTCTCTCAAATCTCCATTGAGAAAGGCTATTTTCACATCTAACTGATGCACTTCCCAATCTCTCTATGCTGCAAGAGCTAGAAGCATGCAAATAGATCCATACCTAGCAACTGGTGCAAAAGTTTCTGAATAATCTATTGATGCTTTCTGATTGAAGCCCCTTGCAACAAGTCTTGCCTTGTACTTCAAGACCTCATTCTCAACTCCATGTTTGACCCTAAAAACCCATTTACAACCAATTGCTTTCCTACCCGGTGGCAAGTCAGCTAGTACCCATGTACCATCAGTCTAAAGAGACTTCTTCTCTTCTGCTATAGTCAACTCCCACGGACTTGAATCTGGTCTGAGCATAGCTTCCTGTAGGGTTTTTGGATCACAATCTTCATGACAGATGTAAGATTCATCTAACATCTCTTCTGATAGAATGCCAAGTCTGTCAATAGGTTTTCTATCTCTCTGTGATCTTCTTGGCTCTATGCCCAAAAGTTTCATGTCATCTCATGACATCTCTGGAATCTTACTCAGAGATTCTGCATTTGCAGTTTGCTTCCGGGAGTTGTCTTCTGTACTATCAGGACCAGAAACTACAGTATGTATAGGCCTTCTTTGGTACACCTTCAGACTCTCCTTTGGTGAACCATCAACTTCAGGTAGAGATTGCTCTTCTGATGATTGATCTGAAAAACTAACTCTGCAGCTTGGGAAGATAGGTTGATCAGGCTGATCAAACTGATCAGCTTGCTTTTGCAACTCATCACTATTCTCACTCCAAGTCCTCAATTCATAAAGAGTACATCTATACTTCTGATGATCTTTCCAGACTTAGGATTGTACACAAGATATCCTTTCAGTCCCTCTTCATATCCTATAAAGAGCATTCTCTCATCCTTCTTTGTAAACTTCCTCCTTTGCTCCTTGGGAATATGAACATAGGCAGGACATCCAAAAACTTTCAAAGCTGAAAGATTAGGTTTCTTACCACTCCAACATTCTTCAAGAGTTCTTCCTCACAATACTGAGGTACCACTGATATTTCTAAGGTAATTTGCAATGCTAATTGCTGCACCCCAAAACTTTCTCTCCAGCTTGGCATGTTGGAGCATGGCCAATGCTTCATCCACAAGTGTCATATTCAACCTTTTTGCAACTCCATTCTGTGCAGGACTATATCTGGCAATACAATCAAGGAGAATTCCTTTCTTCGACAATATAGGAATTCCTCATTCCTGTACTCTTTGCCTCCATCTGTTCTCAATTGCTTGACTTTCCTCCCAATATGCAACTCAGCCATGGCTACAAACTTCTGGAATTTTTACAGCACTTCATCCTTGCTTTTCATGAGATAGATAAAGCTCTTTCTACTGTTATCATCCACAAAGGAAATATATTAGGCTGCTCCTCTCAATGACTTCTCAGTCATGTATCCCCATACATTAGAATGTATGACATCTAGATGAAGATTTCTTGGGGATAGGAGCCTTGTGTGCCTTACCTTCTGCACACCCAATGTAACAATATGGAGTTTAACGACGAAGTTAGTCGGGCTCACGAAGTAGAGAATAAGACAAAATAGCCTAGAATATTCTAGAAGCATCTAAGAAGCTTCTTGGGAAGCTTCCCAACTAGTTAACTTGTGCCCTAAGTAGGTAGCTTCTAGAAGGAAGCTTCTTGAGAAGCTTCCTGGTTAACTTGACTTGCACTCCAAGAAAGCGGCTCAAGGGAGCTTCTTGAGAAGCTTCAAGGGTCTTGTATGCTACCTATAAATACCAAAGCCGAAGCTCATGCTAGGCATTTGGAGTTTTCCCTCATTCAAGTATCCCAATGTGAGTTTCCATTCTCCTATTTCTCTTCTCGGTTTTGGTCTTTTACATTGGTATTAGAGCAGGAATGGGATGGATGGAATTCATGGACCACCAAATCCACTTCCGCCAAACCATTGGGACTTTCATGTCCAGATATTACCAAAGCATCATTTTACATAATTCATCACCTCGCACTTTGGGCAGGATTTTCTACATATGATCATAGTGTCAGAGGAACTCTTGATACTTCCAACTGTAACTTATGGAGAACGGAGGAACTCTTGATACTTCCAATTGTAACTTATGGAGAACGGTGGACGTGTTGTATCTATGTGTTAATCAATTAGATAAATTGAGGGTAGTGGAATAGAGTAATAGTGATGGCGGCAATACTGGATGTTATCCTTGCAATGCAACAACAAATCGAGCATCTTACTTGATTGTTGGATGAACAAGACCATCAACGACAAGAACAGATAGACAGAGCGCCAATTCGAGATGGAGAAGATCGCATTTGATTTCCAAAACCCAAAGTGTTTGAAGACAAGAATCTTCCAGGCAAAGTGGAGAATTTTGTGTTTGACTGCGAATGTTACTTTGAAACCACCAATCTTCAAGACGAGCGAAAACAAATTCTCTTGGCTTCTAGCCAATTGGATGGCGTGGCAAAGGTTTGGTGGCGATTCCGAGTAGAAAGAGCTGAACAACAAATTGTTACACCAATTTTGACATGGGCAGAATTCAAGGATACAATACTTGGTCAATTTTCAAACTATAAATGCCACCCAAGCCGCACGAGATAAATTGGCGAAGTTGAGGCAGATTGGCTCAATGAGAAGCAACATCACACAATTCCAAAACATCATCATGCAAATTCCAGATATCTAAGAAGGTGAAGTTCTGGATTGATTTGTGCAAGGATTGAAGTCACAAACCAAATTGGAGGTGACCATGCGAGAGCCAAAAAACGTAGAAGAAGCCATGCAATTGGTTGAGCATTTTGATTCCTTGGTTGCGACAACTTGGTCTTGACCTCGACCTACACAAAGCATACCAATACCACGAGTGGAAGAACCCGTACCAATGGAGATTGATGCTATCCAATGAAGACTACTTGGCACAGTAGATAGAGAAAGATTATGACAAATGGAGGTTGCTTTTATTATCGCCAAGTTGTACACTTAGGAATGGGTGACCTTGACAAATTGCCTAGATGGAGTTTGTGGAACAAAATAATTAGGGAAACAAAGAATCCCCGTAGGAGATTTCAAGCCGCATATTGGGAGCTTGATTAGTTCCAATGGGATTGAAGGCTCGACCTATGCAAGTTTGCTTCACTTGCAAGATATGATATCTAATTGGGGTTATAAGATTTTGGTTGATTCTGGAAGTTTAGAGAATTGCATGTCTATGCAAGTAGCAAAGGAATTGGGTATTCCTATCAAGCCAGTGGTTGGAAGTAGGTTGATGATGGCAAATGGTAGAAAGGGTTCTGCATTCCGCACCTCACATCTTGTTACCTTCAAGATTGGGAAGGAGTATTTGGAATGTATGAGGTTTGTAGTGGCACCTCTACACTATGATATCATTTTGGGTCTACCTTGGCTTGAACGTCATAAGGTTCAATTTGATTGGATCCGATGACAAATTCAAGTACAACACCAAGGTAGAAATTTCAGATTAGGTTGTTTGGCACCTTTGAGTAAGACGCCTAAGAATAGTCAGTCCCAAAATTGGGAAGTTTGTCGAGAAGGTAGCCATAGAGCAAATCTGGAAGGGATATGAGTCCCAAGATGGGAAGTTTGCCAAGAAGCCAACCATGGAGCAAGCTTGGAAGAGAGATGGGTCCTTGGAAGGGAAGTTTGTTAATGAAGCGGCCATAGAGCAAGCTTTGGAGGAAAATAAATCTGTATTTGCGGTGTGAATCAAGCAGATTGCACAAGAACAATCTGAAGAGGGCCAAGAGCCTCATCAAGCAATGGTTGATCAGATAGTTCACGAGTTTGCAGATGTGTTTCCCGATGATCTGCTAAAGGGATTACACTCCGATCGAGGTATACCCTTCAAGATCAAGTTATTGCCAAGGAGTACTCCAATGAGTAGACCAATCTATCAGCTCTCACCAAAGGAGTTGGAGGAGTTGCGAACAACACTTACAGAGTTGTTGGAAAAGGATTTCATACGACATAGCACCTCTCCTTGGGGAGCATCGGTACTATTTGTTCCAAAGAAGGATGGAAGACTTCATTTCTGTATTGATTACCATGGACTCAATAAAAAAACCGTGAAGAATGCGTATCCCTTGCCTTGGATCGATGACCTGCTTGATCAACTAAGTGGAACATGCTACTTTTCCAAGTTGGATCTTCGTAGTGGCTATTGGCAAATTCCTATTGAAGGAGAGGACGTGCAAAAGACTGCTTTTCACACAAGGTATGGACATTTTGAGTGGAGAGTTCTACCTTTCGGACTCACTAATGCTTCAATAGTCTTCATGGATCAGATGCATTGAGTGTTGGAGGGACTATTGGATCAGTCCGTGATGGTGTTCTTAGATGACATCTTAATCTATAGCATGATAGAGGCAGAACATATGAATCATGTGCAAGAAGTCCTAAGACGACTACAATAGTGGAAATTTTACTGCAAGAAGTTAAAGTGTGCTTTTTAGCAAAAGGAGGTTACCTTCTTGGATCATAAGATTTCATCAGAGGGGATCAAGATGGAAGAAGAGAAGATCAAAGCCATTACTGATTGGCCACTTGAAGGATGCTATAGAAGTATGAGCATTCAATGGATTGGCCAGTTTTTACCGACGGTTCATCCACTATTATGCTCATGTGGTTGCACCATTCACTAACCTCTTGGGAAAGAACTTGAGCTTCCAATGGACCACCAAGCATGAAGAAGCATTCAAAAAGTTAAAGCATATGGTGTCTTCAATACACATTCTTCAACCATATGATCCTCAACTACCTTGTGTGGTTCATTTTGGTGTTTCTAACTTTACAATTGGAGCTGTGTTGCAACAAGAATTTCCAGATGGACTACATCCTATCGCCTTTGTGTCTCGCCAACTAAATACAGCTGAAAGAAATTACTCTGCTCGAGATCGGGAACAACTTGCAATGGTATATGCCACCAAGGTATGGAGGCATTATCTCTTGGGGAAACAAGTGATCATGCGAACTGATCACAAACCATTGTTGCAGACCTTACACTTGGAGCACATGAAGAGTCGGCATCATCGATGGGAAGAGCAACTACAATTGTTTGACATCAAACTTGAGTACAAACCAGGTTGGTTCCATGTCATCCCCGATGCTCTATCACGACGGCCTGATTTGGAGGATCTTCCTCTCATCACAGCGGCAATTACAATGGTGTCCATTGACCCTAAGGTCCATAAATGAGTTTCAATCAGCTCTACAACAAGATCCCTTCTTCCAAATGGTACACGGTCGTCTGACAGCACGGGACAAGGAGTACAACACCTTCTCCTTCAAGGAAGGCCTTTTATTCCATGAAGACCAGATCTATGTTCCAACCAAAGGTTATCTTTGACTTGTGTGCCTTCAAGAAGCCCATGATTTACCAATAGCTGGTTACATGAGAGTGGACAAGACCTTGGGCACCCTCCAACGCCAATGGTGGTGGCCCAACATGACACAACATGTTCGAGACTTTGTTTAATCATGTGAGAGTTGCCAACATAACAAGGCCAGTAACCAGAAGCTGAGTGGACTCCTTCAACCACTCGCCATTCCATCCGCTTGTTGGGAGCATGTGAGCTTGGATCTCATCACATCCTTGCCAAAGACAAAACAAGGACACACCGCAATCGTGGTGTTTGTGGATAAATTTAGTAAGAAAATCCACTTGGCACCAACCGGTGATACCGTGGATGCTCCAACCTTAGCGTAAATCTACTTCGACAATGTCTTCAAGCATCATGGGATGCCATGTGTACTCATCTCTGACCGTGATCTTCGATTTACCGAGAAGTTTTGGCAAGAACTCTTCCAAATACTCGGCACCAAGCTTGCTTTGTCCACGGCCTATCATCCTCAAACTGATGGACAAACCGAACGCGCAAATCGTACATTGGAGGATATGTTGCGGGCCTTTGTCAATGTCCACCATACCAAATGGGATGAATGTCTTGTAGTTACAGAATTTGCCTACAACAATTCCAAACAAACAAGCACCGGATTTTCTCCCTTCTTTCTTAATTTTGGCCAAGATCCGCTTGTTCTAGATTCTCTTCTTGCTCCCCCTTCCTCTTAGGTTCCTCATACTTCCACATTCTTGACCACTATATCCCAATCTCTCCAACAAGTCAAGTTTCACCTACTTGTTGCTCAGAATCGCCAAAAACAATATGCGGACCACCATTGTTGTGATCTCACCTTTGAAGTTGATGATAAAGTCATGCTATCCTCTAGTAACCTCCCTCTCCCACTTGATACCCAAGTCCGTAAACTTGCTCCTAATTGGATAGGACCCTTTGATATCACCCACATTGTCTCTCCTGTTGCTTATCGATTTGCCTTGCCTTGTCACATGCGTATCCATCTTGTCTTTCATATTTCCAAATTGAAACCCTTTGTTCCTAACTCCTCTTTCTTTTTCTCACGAGTCCAACCTCCTCCTTTGTCTGTCCCTATCAATGATCATGAAGAGTACAAAATTGATCGTATCCTTGCGTGTCACCATATTCAACGAGGCAGTCGCCAACATACGGAGTACAAGGTCCTTTGGAAAGGGTATCCCCTTCATGATGCCACATGGGAACCTCTTTCCCATCTCCAGAATGCACAAACAGCCATCAAGGAATTCAAAGCTTCATTGGCGATGAGGACGTTACCAACTAGCGGCGGGCTTACGAAATAGAGAATAAGTCAAAATAGCCTAGAATATTCTACAAGCTTCTTAGGAAGCTTCCCAACTAGTTAATTTGCGCCCTAAGCAGATAGCTTCTAGAAGGAAACTTTTAGAAGTTTCTGACTAGCTTAGCTTGCACACCAAGTAGGTGGTTTCTAGAATGAAGCTTCTTGAGAAACTTCCTGGTTAACTTGGCTTGCACTCCAAGAAAGCGGCTCAAAGAAGCTTCTTGAGAAGCTTCAAGGGTCTTGTATGTTATCTATAAATACCAAAGCCGAAGCTCATACTAGGCATTCAGATTTTTCACTCATTCAAGTATCCCAATGTGAGTTTCCATTCTCCTATTTCTCTCTTCGGTTTCGATCTTTTACACCCAATGCAGAACTAGAGTTTTCCTTTGGGATACAATTTCAACCCATCCACTACCTTCTCTAAAGCACATAGGTTTTTCCCTGACAAGTGCACTAACCTCAAATGCCACAGATGGATATTATTTCTGTTTCCTGCTACCAATGCAGAATCAGAACAATCAGCTTCCATCAACTTGAACAACTTTCCTTTGGCATTGCCATATCCAAGGACCAACTCTCCTTTCTTCAAAGTGCATCGATTTCTTTTGCTCTCAAACAGAACATCCACTCCATACTCCATGAGGCGATGTAATGATATCAAGTTCTTGGAACATAGAGCGCATCTTCCAAATAGCTCTTACAAGAACTTGTGTTTAGGAATAGGAACTTTGCCAGTTCCTAACATTGGATTTAGAATCTCAGGTCCACAACGAACACTCTTGGGAATCTTCAGAGGTTCAAGAGTTGAGAACAGCTCCTTCTGGTAACAGATATGAGAGGTGGCTCCAGAATCCAAGAACCATCCAGAACCATTTGTGGACAACTGCAATTCAGCCAACATTCCACAATCTAGCTCTTTTGTTGAGTACCCCTCCTCATCACTTTCTATCTCATTGCACTCCTCTATGCTGTAAGCTGAACTCGCTAATTTTTGACCTTTTATTGGTTGAGGTCCCTTGCCTACCTTCTTCAGCTCTAGTTCTCTCCTTTCTACTCTCTTGGGACATATAGGTGCAACATGACCTTTCTCATGACAGAAATAACAGATTCTATTATCAACACTACTAGAGCTCTAGTTCTCTCCTTTCTACTCTCTTGGGACATATAGGTGCAACATGACCTTTCTCATGACAGAAATAACAGATTCTATTATCAACACTACTAGAGCTGTCGGCACAGTAGTAAATGGTCTTGGAAACGACTCCTTGAGTGCCCTGGTAGCGCATAAGATGGTGGCCATCTCCGGACTTGCTGCCCAGACTTTTGCTGCCCGAGTCGCCCATTAAGATCGCTAAAACTAATTTATAGAAAATGAATCACAATGAGTCAAGGTCAAGGTCTGGGGATACGTTGGTAATTTCACACGCTACAAAGATATAAAGAATCTGTAGCCATTGCGACCGAAAGTAACTGGACCCTAAACTTATTTCCCTACTGTCGGTGAGCCAATCGATGAGCTTACACAGCAGGACACGATAAAACGAGTGAGCTTAATCAAGAAGTCCACGGCTGGCTCCAGCACTGCAATCGATTATTGAGATTCGTCAGTTGGAGACGTCATCAGTTCAAACTGCAATTGATCTGCAGGTGAAAACTTCGGCAGCAAGAGCTCCTCCTGCTTCTTCTGATACTCTAAATCGTAGGGTCATTCTAATGCCAGCAGAATATACAGAAGGGTATAGGTGACCTGATTTTAGTCCAACACTTGTGTAAGGAAGCGAAATTGTCTGTCACTACATATCAGAAAACGCACGTCAGTGGACTGGTGAAGTCTACAAAACTGAAAGAATTGACGAACAATAACAGTTCCGGTTAGAAGAACTACCGAAAATGGGTATAAATAATCCTCCTGTGGAAGCCGGGGATAAATAATTAAGCTTGAAGGCAGCAATCTTTTTGCTCTAAACTTAAGTTCATAGTCAGGAGAGAAAGTTGAACAGAAGTCGATTAATCATGTTTCAGGTCTGAAACGGCAATCATAGCTGTTCCAAAGCACAGACTGTATGTACTGAATGACCAAAGACAGAGACGTCAGTGCACATCTCAAGCACGTGAAGACAAACTCCATCATATCGAGCTACGGTCATTAAAGAATTAACGTAACTGACCGAAGTCAGACAGCGGGTTGCGAGAAGGAACCTACGTAAAAGATCGTCTAATTGTTCTCTCCGCCGACAGAACCTCTCATACCATTGTAGACTTTTCACTGAGTTCACCAGTCTTAGTCAAAACAATGCACACCTAAGATGTGCTGCACTAGCTAATATTATTTAAATAATATAATTCTGGCAGTTTTACAAACTTGTAAATCTCAAACCATTCTGAGTTCTAAAAGATTTGGTTACAGATCCGACAAGTCTCGCTACGGAGAGAACCGGTAAGGTATGTTCTCCCCAAGAAGGTAATAATTTCGGTCTCAGACAAAGCGGAGCACTTGAGTCTTAAAAACAAAGTAAAACTTGTGAGCATGAGCAGGTATAACTTTTGACAAGAGATTGTCCTCCCTGTTTCTTACTGGTTTCTTTCCACCTTTGTTCCAGTAAGCACTTGCATCTGTTGGAGGTTTTACTCTAAGTTTCCGTCTTCGACTTGTGGAGACGTTTTACTCCAGGCATGTGACTTGATGAACCAACCTAATGCACTGAAAAGCGCAATCTACGGTGATGTGCGTAGAATTGTCCTAAAGCGAGCAAATCCAAAGCAAGGTTCGAAAGAGACGTGCACCTACCACAAATACTCCGCACTTCCAACCTGCACGTAACCTATCTACCAAGCTTAATATGAGCAACGTTTGCATTGACATAAAGGAAAAATCAACTTCAGGTGTGCATGTTTCCCATACAGCAAAGCAAAATACAAGAAGCATAATATTGAATAACTAAAGCAAGCAACTGAGGTCAAGAGCATTGTACCTTGCGAGTTTACCTCAACAGCAAATTACATGCGGCTTGCATTCAGGTCGAAACACACCGCGCACCTCTTACGTTTGATTAACGAGCAAAGATCTGCATTGCGTCACGACTTGCAGTTACGCAATATATGGTTAACTAGAGATATTCACATGTCCGTGCTATTTCCAGGACAGACGGAATCCTGCATAAGTGGACAATGTCCGAAGCTCTCTGAATCGACCTGTGACCTGGAGACAAAGATGCAATTTGCACCTCCTGTAACCTAGTCAGTGACAATTGGAAAAAAATTACACAATTGGAATTTGCGAGAGCAACAAAGATCCAAATCTCACTATATGATGAAACAAAAATATAAACGATACTCTTGGAAGACAATAATGCGTAATACCTTGTCTTATCGCCTTGTCTTATCGTTCTCGACCATCTTTCTGCGGAATATTGTAGTCATCATGGACATTCCCGTATGCTATCTTGTCGCGGTGGATTGATATGGAGAAAGATCGGGAAAAGAGCTGCTACAGCAGCAACAAAGGTTAGTAGCCTTGCTAGATTGCGACAAAATATACCTCGCTTTGGGCCAATTTGTTGTGCTGGAATGAATCTTGTTCTTTAGCAGAGAGTTGCTGCTGTCACTTGACCTACCCGAGCCAAGAAAAAGAAGCTGCAGCAGCAGTAGGAGTTCGACGCACTTTCCTTCCCCGCTAAATTAAGCAGAGCTAAAGCACCTGGCTTCGATTTTGGAACCACATGCAATAGACGATCAATTAAGGAAAAGGAGAGCCAATATGATGAAATAGGAGGTCATTATCATTCATCCTGGTCTGTCCTGCCTGAGGAGTAGGAGGAAGTGGAAATAGCTATTGGGAAGCAGATAGATGTAGCCAACCCGGTCTGTCGATAAGCTTCTCGTAGAAACTTTTATCCACTCGAAGCGAAGGCTGCAGATGCCATCGGGTTGAAAGCACCTCTGAGTACAGTCGAGCAAGCAAGCACCCCTGACTTTCGGTAGAGAAGCACGGCGACCCACAAAGTGACATGATATGACGCTCAATCAGCAGTAGAATCAGAATTGGATAAGGCCAAAAAATGGATCGCACAATGCACCGCCACGCATATGTACTTGGCGAGGTATCACAGTACTTTTACAGCTGCACTGGCGCTTAACAAGCCAGAGTATTCTCTGAGCGAAACATGGCGACGAGGGATGCTATGTTGCCTTAATAGCCAGTAGAATAACACCAACATCACAAGCGTGTCAGGGACGACCAAACTAATTCTAGGCTCTTCTAGCAGTTGCATCGCATAGAGCCGGCCTGCACTTCTCCTAGGCGGGGGAAATATTACAAGAACCACAAACTTGTACAATCTCATCACTTACAGGAAAGAATAATAAAGAACAGATATTATTGATTCGCTACAGATACAAATTAAGCGCAGACAATAAAATGCGGATGTCACATGCCCGAACGATTCGACTAGAAGTATTGAGAGACATGCATAATGAAGATTTAGGCAGCGTTGTGTTCAATGTTTCAAGGCTGTATCCACTACTTTAAACCGTTGGGCCAGCCATTTACGCAAGCAGATTATGCTCAATTCTATCAGTAATAACCCATTCTGGATAGACAGATTGCTCTGGGGCTTTACGCTTTGGTTGTGCAGTGACGTTCGGACAACCAAAGCCTTAAATTCCCACCCAAAGGTCAAGCAAGCTATTGGAGACGAAATTGACAGTGAAATCTGGCAGGAGACTATGCGAGGGACGTTTCAAGCTGCCTCTCCAGAAGTGAAAGAGTACATCTGACCACGCACTGTTCATGATATGTAGAAAACAACTACGCATGCAACGATCATCCTAGCTGCCTAATTACGCAGATAATCCTAGTATCTCGTTAAGAGTTCAGAAATTGGAGTCCCTTCTGGTCCAAGCTTGATATTAGGCTGTAGCATCATGTAGCATCTTGATTGACCCAACAATCAAGCTCTTGTAGGAGAAGAGTACCTCAAAATCTGGGAGTCTGCCTCCACTTTTCCTCACGTTTCTTCTCTTTTTGTCCGTTTGAAGATCGGGATTCATGTAACCGGACGGACCTCTCTTCCTGCCATCCCCTTTGCAGCGTTCCATGGTGCGAGTGTAACAACTAAACAGAAGCTCCACGCTACTAGTTCCGGGGCCCTTGCAGATTGACTGACAAATTCGGACCGGAGGATAACTGGTACCTGCCCAGTCCGACATCAGTTACACCATGAGACTCTAATCGTGCAGTTCATCATAAGAGTTCAAAAGCAGTTCCCACCCCCGTGGAGACTCACTTCCTTCTCTGTATGGAAAATCGAGCTGCATTAGAAAGTCATTCAGCTAAAACTTATGTAGTGGGCATTAACAGCCACCTGGGGTCTTCAAGGACAACCCGGAATAAAGTCAGCGTATTAGACAGATTCCAGCATTGTTAGAAAACGCATGGACGATCACAATACTCAATCGCAACTGTCAAGGGATCGGTCCTGGAAATATCCCGGATCTACTTTTGTTGACAAAAATGGATCCCGAAAGTTTCCGAAATGTAAACTTAGTCTTGGGGTAGCACACGCTCAAACCATCAATTGTCTACTAAACCGTGAGCCGTCCTAGAGTGAGAATATGATTAGGATGTATCTAGGTCTGTAGCTTGTACCTTCCCATCAGACCTGCATTTAATTATTCGCTCTAGTCTTCGGCCTCTGCTTTTTGTGTTTATCTCCAGACATTTGAAGGGAAGTCCATGAAGTCCAATCGAGGCGTCCTGAGCATGTGGGATTGTTCCGACTACCCCCATGAAACTGAGAACTGGCGGAATAAAGTTTCTGTCAAGCAAGCGAGTCCGAATATAACAATTTAAACTATCAAATCCTACCGTTGTACTTATGGTCTACTTACGGATGACTTCCGCTGTGATACAACAGCTGTGCTCGAAGAAAGAAAATCGTTTGGATCTAAAATGGTCAGATGAGTTCAACAGGCTGTGCTTTGCATCTTCAACGGATATGGTGTCTAATTGAAAGGAAGTACTCGCCGCGCTTGAACCAGCCCTTTCCCCTATAATCAAGCCATTTCTAAAACCAACATTTTTAAGATCAGGTGGTCGATCCTTTCCCTTTCAGCGGGGTAAAGCCCTGGCACATCTTCTTCAACATGTATGTGATCAAGTGTCATGATTACCTTTATATGTCAAACGTTTAATCAAAGAGATCTTTAGTGAATCTTGATACCTTTATGTCAAACGTCTGATCAAGGGAGGTATCTTGTTAATCTTGATATATGAGATTCGTAATGGCATGGTTGAGGTGTCATTAGAAAGTTCTAGACGGGACAAACAAATAGTGTGAAGGGGAGAAGGTAAACATCAGAAAGTTTTAAATGAGATAAACATGGAAAAGTATTTTCAACAAAAATAGATTGTTTTTATTCTTGAAGTTTAATCTATATATTTAAATTTCTAAAAATTATTTTAAAATTTACACCATATTCTCAATTTTTATTTTATTGATGAAAATATTTTTTTATATTTATATTTATTTAATTTAATTTAATATTTTTAAATATTATCAATTAATATATATTTATAAATTATTTATTATTATTATTATAACTTTATTTATTTTTAAATACAATATTACCATTATAAAATTATTATTTAAAAAATTATTTTAACATTGATGTATGGATCAAATTTACATTTAGTTTACTATGGATACATTTTCCAATATAGAAAATATTCCACATGCATATGTGGATAACGCGATTATGTTTTTGGAGATATGTCTTCGTGCCATCAATGAGAGTTGAATAAAGTCTAAAGGGAGAGGAAAGTGTATTGGTTGGGTTGCATGTTCTATATAATAAAGAGACATGGAACATTAGATGAAATTTCATGTGTGTGTGTGTGTGTAGCTGGAGGTGATAGACTATTATGCTTATTCGAGGCAAGGTATGAAAAAACTTAATAAAATAAGGTTTGAACTTATGAGTGTCAATTAACTTGAGATTGATTGTGGATAACCAGATTTGATTCTAAACATTAAATTCCATTTGCCTATGAGGTGCATTTGCATACTATTTTTATTCATTTTGGGTGATCTAGAACATGTGTTTAACATTTACACACCATATTGGATTTTAAGAACAAAAGTGATGATATTAACCTTGGTAGCTATCAAGGAGAGATTCATCGACCTGAAAAGTGTGAAAGGATACTTTTCACATGTAAAGAAGAGTGATATAACTTATATGGACAGATTCACTAAATTATTGTAAGAAATTTTTTCATGTGAAAATAAAATGTCCCGTTTCTCTTGCTCATCTAAGGTGAAACTTCGGACCATATTCTCAATAGTATGATGAGTTTGCTCTGTTTGCACACATGGCTAGTTTGGTTTTCAAGACACTAAAAAATATTTTTCAAAATAAATTAATGAATTGAATGTCTTATCAATGACAAGGACGAACATTCAAAATAAACCATTATGAGACAATATTACATCTAAATATAATTGAATTAATTTTGCTTACTGACTAGCTATAAAGTGATTCTAAAATTAATTTAAACGTTTGAGTCAATATCACCACTATCATGGTTACGAAATATTAAAAAAAAAATTTGAATCAAATAATCGTGACAAAGTTTCAAGAATGACATAAATTTATTGAATTATATTTAAATATAAATTTAATTCAAATAACTATAATTGTTTTTTCAATAAATAATACATCCTCCTCACATGTTCCAAATATAAAATTTACAATAAAGAGAATCACATGATCACTTGTTTTCACAGCCATAATATCTTTATGACGTATATCATTACTAGTAGTCTTTGCTTTTGTCTAAAATCTATAATCTATACTTAAAAATCTCCTCAAGCTCCTCATCGGGAATGCTCATTTCTTCCCATATTACACTTGCTACTCGGAGTTTGTTGTACCAAGCCTTGACTGACCGAAAAATCTCCTTCTTGTCAGTCGTGGATTTTTCCTGGAAGCGTGTAAGAAGATGTCGCTGCAATGGCCTAAAATGCTCGTTCGTGTAAGTCGTGGACTTTTCCGGGAGGCGAAGATATCTTTGCAAATCCACAACGGCTCTAGAGACCTTGAGCTCAGCATGTCTTGCGACCTGGCATCGCGAGTAATGGTCAGAACGCGCTTTCATTGCTTCGTAGAGCATGTATTCGACCGTGGAATTTTCAATCCCCCTCATTCCCCGTCTCATCGCCAACCTTCCCCAAAGTCCAGCTTTCTCTTGGCGTGAAAACTCTCTCAAAAGTTTATGAACAGAACTCTCCAGTCCAAGACAGGGATGTATTTGCGTCGCAGCAAGCGTCTCTTCCACGAGATCACTGTCCATGTCACCATTACAGAAGAGATGCCACTGCGTCCAGTAAAGACAGAGTTAGTGCTGTGTAATATGATTCATTTCCATGCAGAAGTTTTTGACAGGTCAAACAACATGGTAAGAACCTGATATTAACTGATTGAGTTAACAGGATAACCACAATGTAGCACACTACTTACTGTATCTTTCTGTAGCTGAATACAAGTGCCAGGCCCGTTTGCCGCAGAGGCCTGCAAATTGAAATTCGTATCTTCGCCAGTACTGTGCCCAGACTGAAGCTGAAATTGAACTTCTCCATAGGCTAATTGGTCATTACTTTTAGTAACGCCCTCGAGTTTTGGACAGTCCTTGACCGAAACTAGTTTCAGAAGGGGAAGAGTCAGGACATTCCTCCTTAACTTCGAGAGGAGGAAGCAGTTCTCGAGCGTCAAGGACTCTAGGCCTGTGAGGTAGCTTAGACTATTTGGGAGCTCTCGCAACTTAGGGATGGAAACGTGAAGGAGTTTCAACTGTTTCTATCTCCCAATCTGCTCTGGCAGCGCTGAGATAAAGTTGTCTTCAATAGAAAGAGATTCTAGTGCATCCATCTCAAAAAGTTCATCAAGGTACTCTCCCAAGCATCCGATATTTGCGATGATTAGCTTCCGCAAGCATGGAAATCGGGAAGACGATCTAGCTTGGCGGTGCATTCGAATATTTGTAGCCCTGTCGGCCATCAGGCTGAACTCCTCCAAGTCATTTTCAGAGTCAAATACCAGACCCGATATCCACCGATTATGCACTCTCAGGCTCCTCAGTCCAGAAGGAAACTGCAAAACATGTTCAAATCATAACCTTTAATAGCGTTAAAATCAAAAAGCTCTGCTATGCATTTCTAGCTTTAGAAACAAAGAATATGCATAATAAGCAGTGAATTTCTATATACATAGCATGGCAAAGTTAATGTGATATCCTTGGACTAGTGTGACTAGTACCGCACCATGTATGTTTTGTTCACATCTATGTCGGTATTGATTTCCAGAAACTTGAGGTTTTTTAACTTTCTAAGATCACCATTCTGGAAATGCACCGTACTGTTGTGGCATATCAGACAATTGAGTTGCTGTGGAAAGTCAAGCTCAACATCACCAAAGTTGCCTTCGACTTGTAGACCCTCCAGGATGAGAATGCGAAGCGAGCGGGAGAACTTCTCCAATGCACACGGGGTTGCCGCTTCGGAGAAGACCCATCCAAACATGGAAGAAGTCCTTCGAACGACTTGCGGTTTGTAGCGGTCCGAACCTCGCAGTACAACCACAAACTTCTTCTCTCGCGCGCTCGCCTGCTTGATTATTAGACATATGCGGAAACGAGTATCATGAGAAGCTGCAGAGAAGAGATGAAACTATACTAGCTCACTCAAGAAGTAGCAGAAACCCTGTCCGCATTCTTACATCATGCATCCGGACTTGAAATTGATAGTCTGTCTCAACAAGATCCTCAGAAACTGCCAAAGAATAGATGAGCACATTTTGATCACAACAGTTCTCAATGCTGGTTATTATAACATGTTAAATTTAGATCATCTCTGGTTTAGAATAATCTCTATTTTCACAACAGTTTTCGATGCTGGCTAGAAAAATTTGTTAAATTTAGATAGCCTTTAGTTTAGAATAATGTCTATTTTGGCATCTCTAGTTTAGGCATCTCTAGGTTAAGAGGTTTCATTAGACCAAAGTGGAGAGCAGTCACATTTAGGGGTTTAACCAAGCAACCCCCTTTGCTTCAGCTCCTATGTATATAACTGTGTTCTCAGAGCTCGGAATGTTTAGTTCTCCTGCAATGAATGTTTCCAACACCTTGCACCTTGTTTCAGGTGTGTTCTAAACTGCTTAGATTCACTTCAGGTGTGTGCTACGGTACTTAAATTTCAGGTGTCTTTCATGCTGCGTCATTGAACCGTTATGTGCTATCTCTGAAGGATCTGAGTGAGAGAGTTGAGAATTGCTGTGTGCAATCAAGAGTGCCTACTCTGGTGAGACTCAGAAAGCTGAGTGGTAAGTTGTGTGATACATCAGCAGTTAGAATGACTGGGGATAGAATTTCAACTCTATTCAGAGAGAACAACAATTTTTCTCATAACTATCTAGCGCAAGAGAGACTCGTATGAAATATGAGTCTGTGTTTCCTAGATGCAGTGGACAAGCAGCAGTTTCGGAAAGAATACTTCTTCATATACGATTACCTCTTGATCATGATGGAATACATTCCTGAAGTCTATTCTTTCCTCATTGACTGAATGCGACCCTGATAAACTCCCCATGTTTCGGCCCATCGCTAGCAAGAGAGCATGGACTTTCACGATTTCATACTCCAGTCCTCGATCAACATCTTTTCTAAATGTTTTCTTTATCAGGGCCCTCCGCTTCAACATGTTGAGCTTCTCCCCGTATAATTCCTCCATCCGACTCCAAGGGCTTTCATTGAAGCAGAAAGCTATGTCTATAAAAACCTCCTTCACTGCATCATTCAATCTGTCAAAACCAAGTTCAAGGCTTCTTCTAAGCATATCCTCTTTCTCACCGATACTGCTGGGCACAGAACAGTTTTGCAGCGATGCTATGGTGAAATGCCAGCGTCTTCTCCAGCTCCACACTTTCTCGTCATCGTCACGTTGCAGAGACTTCCCTACAACTTCTAAGGCCAATGGCAGTCCATCACAGAGATCAATAAGCTTCTGCACATCGCCCGGTGGAACAGGGATTCATCTACAGGTCTTTGACTCACGTTCTCGTCTAAAACGTGCTGGCAGATTAACTTCTCTGGCCCCCTTCCATG
Organism: Lunularia cruciata; assembly: GCA_948567375.1. Classification (NCBI taxonomy): domain Eukaryota; kingdom Viridiplantae; phylum Streptophyta; class Marchantiopsida; order Lunulariales; family Lunulariaceae; genus Lunularia; species Lunularia cruciata. The sequence goes on along the minus strand of OX419757.1, from coordinate 3,035,114 downwards.
AAAGTGCTGGAAGAATAACTTCGCTGCTATCCTTCCATCTAATACTTCCATCTCGTGCAACACCAAGTTCGGTACATCCATATTTTTAAGGCCTTCTGAATCGTGCTGTTCCTGGTGGTCAAGAGGATGCGGCTTCCCCGGGGAAAGATTTGGCTGATGCGCTGAGGGAAAATATTGGCTAGCTCCACTTCGTTTTCAATGTTGTCGATGAATATCAGCAATGGTACTCGGACGCTGTTGTAGAAAGACTTGAGTCGCCTAAAATTCTCCTTCTTGTCAGTCGTGGATTGTTCCTGGAAGCATCCAAGAAGGTATCTTTGCAAATACACAACGGTTTCAGGGACCTTGAGCTCAGCATCTCTTTCGATCTGGCATCGCGAGTACTGGTCAAAACGCGCTTTCATCGCTTCGTAGAGGATGTATCCGACTGTGGAGTTTCCAATCCCACCCATTCCGTGTATTACCACCGCGCTCGTCCCAGCTCCAGCTTTCTCTTGGTGTGAAAACTCTTCCAAAAGTTTCTGAACAGTACTCTCCAGTCCAACTACAGAAGATGCAAAGAGTTCAGTAGCAGTAAAACAACAAAAGATTTCCCTATCACGTATGAATATACCCCATTCATGACCACGAGAAACTTCCACAAGTATTATTACTGTCAAGAAAAGGCCGTTATATGCACCGCCAATCACATGACTTTACTTACTAGTTTCACTGAATAAGCTTTTAGGAACTTCGAAGTTGATTTCGTTCGTATTCCAATCTGCAGCTCTAACAAATTCTTTCACAGACTTCAAAACAGAACTTGAAGTTGCTCGTGTCTCGAGATACTGGCTTGGCTATACTCTCCGTGCTCTCATTCACCATCATAAACTCATCGGTATCGTATCTCATCGATGCCTCCTTGGTATTCAGAGAATCCTGTTTACATAAGGTATCAGTTGTAGTGTTGATCTACAAACTGTGATTAGAAGCAAAATGAAGAAAGTTCCATCAACGCTAAAATCACATCTCCTTGTTTCCAGAATGAACGTACCTGTGGACCCGCGTTAGCTGATCCAAGTCCACTAGCCTTCCACTTTCTATCGTTACGTAACAGACGGAAATCATTGTTCGAATTTGCTGTGCTTCCCTCCAGAGGTTTTAATCCTTTGAGGATTTCGCCTTCTTCCCCCACGCGCGTAGCAAGAACATCGACTCCCTGATGAGGGGTAGCAAAATAAAAAACACCTGATACCCTTTTAAGGAAAGACTCGTATTCTCTCTTAACTTGGCTTGCTAATAGTTCCTCACTGCTCTTCAAGGAAATTGAATGAGAGACATGGAGACACAGCTCCTTGATGACAAGGCCGCCCAAGTTGTGACCAACCAATATTACTGAATATTACAGGTCATCTTAAGAATCTGCACCCTCAATCCAACACCATGATAACGTTTACTCCAATTAGATGTTCGGCCATCAAAAACTATGATTGATTTTCTAGGAGATTGGGCACTAACTAAAGTAACGAGAAAGTTTTCTCCCCACGTATTTCAGAGAAATATGATCTGCTTTGCACCCCATGATAGTCCCTTGGTCTAGGGTGAAGACCAATCCACCTGCAGACTGTTGCCGAAAGGAGGCCGAACGACCCTTATACTCGAAGCTTACACCTCGTTCGGTGGATCCACCTAGTACAGTGCACAGTGCCAAGATGATGAAGTTTGATGTTGCCGTTTTGATCACTCATGATCAATGTGGATGACAATCACTTTCCTCTAGTACAGAGCCTTATAATCCTCTTGGAAGACGATCGTGTACTTCAAGTTGGTCTAACATGCGGTCGCCTTCCCCTCATCTAACAGGATATAACCTTACAGGTTGTGAGTTAGATTGGCAAGTTCAACCGTCTAGAATGCGGAGTATAAGTAACAACTCTGAATTTTGAAGGCCTCAGATATGATCATGAAACATCAGCAAAGAAAACTACAATCGTAGTCTTATGTCGTTGTCTCCGATGTGCCTTGCATTTAGATTTATTAGGCGTGTCATTTCAGCGATTTCGCATATTGGGTATATTCGCGGTTGGCAATGGTGTATTTCGCCTCTTCCTCATGCGTGATGGTCAACTATCCGTTGACTCCGCGTGGATCTTCGAGGTTTCCCGTGCTAGAGCTCAGGGCTGTCTTTGCGGGCGCCGTTGGATCTACTGTACTTAGTCTTTTTATTTAATTGATAAACTTGCTTATCCTCTTAGTTGCTAACAGTGTGATCGATTAGTCGAGTATTAGATTCACTTCCACCATTCCATGAACTCATGAAAGAAGGAACCGGAGCTTCAACGAATGTAAAGGTCAGAAGTCAGGCTGGCATCTAGACTTTCCAGAGGCCCGGCTTTATAATGCTTGGACGGTCTTTACTTTCTGGTGGCCAATAGATCTTATAATATCGGAGTTGTGTGATTTCTCGACACAAAGATAGGCATGATTAGGGAACTATCTGTTTTCTTTGTTAGACAAGACGTTGCGCAAAGCACTATGACATGAAAGTGGATTGTAAGCTTGGAACTGGTCCAAGCTTGCGTGCACAAAATGCTGCGGGTCTGCTACTATCCGCTAAGAGGAGCTGTCAACTGATTTCAACTGATTTCACAATTCAATGAGTATGTCCATCATAGGCAGGTAAAACGGAGGAAGGCCCTGCTACAGAACTTGACGAAATATAGTTCAAGTTACAACTTCTCCATACTAGCTCTTACACGCAATAGTTGGGGTTGTGCATGCAGTACTCAAAAGGTAAGTTCACCGCGATAGTGCTGGCTACAGACTTACAACTCACCTACCTGCACTTCTATCAGAATGTGAGACTCGAATCAAGACTGATGACGAATTCGCTGCAGAGAGCTTGATTGAAGACTGGTAGCTCAGGTGTCTTCCTCTATAGCTCCTGCTGCGTGACCTGCATTATTTTGAGCTGGTGATCACGTCATCTATATTGCTGTCACAGGACATCCCCATGTCCCGTGAACGAATTCACATTTCACTTGAGAAGTGAAATGCTACAAAGCACTCAAATGGGACATAGTACTCGAGTGTTTCATATCGGCGATTTAACAAACAATACAGGAATTCAGCAGTTTAAAACCTGTGTGCAACAAATTGCTTGCAACCTCATAGGCGCGCTCTTGGCGTGCCAAACACACACCATAGACAGATATAGAAGTAGCTTAGCTTAGAGCTGTCAGCCCAGTAGTAAATGGAAACGACTTCTTGAGTGCCCTGGTAGCGCATGAGGTGGTGGCCATCTCCGGACTTGCTGGCCAGGCTTTTGCTGCCCGAGTCAACCATTAAGATCGCTAAGACTAATTTATAGAAAATGAATTACCATGAGTCAAGGTCAAGGTCTGAGGATACGTTAGTAGTTTCACAGGCTACAAAGATATAAAGAATCCGTAGCCATTGCGACCGAAAGTAACTGGACGCTAAACTTAGTTCCCTACTGTCGTTCAGCCAATCGATGAGCTTACACCGCAGGACACGGTAAAACGAGTGAGCTTAATCTAGAACTCCACGGCTGGCTCCAGCACTGCAATCGATTATTGAGATTCGTCAGTTGGAGACGTCATCAGTTCAAACTGCAATCGATCTGCAGGTAAAAACTTCGGCAGCAAGAGCTCCTCCTGCTTCTTCTGATACTCTAAATCGTGGGGTCATTCTAATGCCACCAGATTTTACAGAAGGTATAGGTGACCTGACTTTAGTCCAACGCTTGTAAGAGAAACCCAAATTGTCTGTCACTACATATCAGAAAACGCACGTCAGTGCACAGACACTGGTGAAGTCTACAAAACTGAAAGAATGGACGAACAATAACAGTTCCGGTTAGAAGAACTATCGAAAATGGGTATCAAAAATGATCCTGTGGAGGCCCGGGAAAAATAATTAAGCTTGAATGTAGCAATCTTTTGCTCTGAACTTAAGTTCGCAGTAAGGAGAGAAAGTTGAACAGAAGTCGATTAATCATGTTTCAGGCTTGAAATGGCAGTCCTGGTTGTTACAAAGCACAGACTGTATGTACTGAATTACCAAAGACAGAGACGTCAGTGCACATCTCAAGCACGTGAAGACAAACTCCATCATATCGAGCTAGGGTAATTAAAGAATTAACGTAACTGACCGAAGTCAGATAGCGGGTTGCGAGAAGGAACCTACATTAAAGATCTTCCAATTTTTCTCTCCGCCGACAGAACCTCTCTTGCCATTGTAGACTTTTCACTGAGTTCAACAGTCTTAATCAAAACAATGCACACCTAAGATGTGCTGCACTAACTAATATTATTTAAATAATATAATTCTGGCAGTTTTACAAACTTGTAAATCTCAAACCATTCTGAGTACTAAAAGTTTTGGTTACAGATCCGACAAGTCCTGCTACGAAGAAAAGATTCTGTCTCTGCACCGAACTAAGGTATGTTCTCCCCAAGAAGGTCATAATTTCGGTCTCAGACAAAGCGGAGCACGTGAGCCATAAAAACAAAGTAAGTAAAACTCGTGAGCATGAGCTGGTATAGCTTTCGACAAGAGATTCTCCTCCATGTTTCTTACTGGTTTCTTTCCACTTTTGTTCCACTAAGCACTTGCATCTGTTGAGGTTTTACTCTAAGTTTTCGACTTGCACTTGTGGAGACGTTTTACTCCAGGCATGTGACTTGATGAACCAACCTAATGCACTGAAAAGCGCAATCTACGGTGATGTGCGTAGAATTGTCCTAAAGCGAGCAAATGCACAGCAAGGTTCGAAAAGACGTGCACCTACCACAAATACTCAGCACTCCCAACCTGCACGTAACCTAAGCTACCAAGCTAAAAATGAGCAACGTTTGCATTAACATAAAGGAACAATCAACTTCAGTTGTGCATGTTTCCCATGCAGCCAAGCAAAATACACGAAGCATGATATATTGAATAACTAAAGCAAGCAACAGAGGTCAAGAGCATTGTACCTTGCGAGTTTACCGCAACAGCAAATTGCATGCGGCTTGCACTCAGGTCGAACACACCGTGCACCTCTAACGTTTGATTAACGAGCAAAGAAATGCATTCCCTCACGACTTGCAGTTACGCAATATATGGTTAACTAGACATATTCACATGTTCGTGCTATTTCCAGGACAGACGGAATCCTGCATAAATGGACAATGTCCGAAGCTCTCTGAATCGACATGTGACCTGGAGACAAAGATGCAATTTGTACCTCCTGTAACCTAGTCACTGAGTGGAGTTGCACGGCGACCCCACAAAGTGATATGATGTGACGCTCAATCAGCAGTAGAAACAGAATTGGATCAGGCAGAAAAGGCGATCCCACAAATGCACCGCCACGCATATGTACTTGGCCAGGTATCACAGTACTTTTAACTTCAGCTGCACGAGCCCGTAACAAGCCAGACTATTCTCTGATCGACACATGGTGGCGAGGGCTATGTTGCGTAAATAGCCAGTAGAATACCACCAACATCACATGCGCGTCAGGGATGACCAAACTCATTCTAGGCTCGTCTAGCAGTTGCATCACACAGAACCAGCCTGCACTACTCTCCTAGGCGGGTGAAATATCACAAGAACCACAAACTTGTACAATCTCATCCCCCAAAAGTGGGTGATACACTGATGCATTCCAATTCGTCATGGAAAAGGTTAGTTCAGTCCGATCTGACGACATTCTCCTACCGGCATGACAAGACTTGAAGGTTTTACCATTCGTATCTTGTAGTAAGCCTCAAATTATAGTCATCCAAGTATTTAATAAGCGAACGGTTCATTCCGTTCTATCTTATCGTGTAAAGTAACAGATATAAAGAAGCATCACACGCTGACTTTTAATAAGGCTCATAATATACATTCATTCCAATTTGAATCTGGGGAACAATTAGTTACAGCTCCTGTCAAGCATAGGAGAGAGACAAATTATATACAGGCACGACCTGTTACTATATACAGATACTACACCGAGACTAAAGACTGCTTACCTGAAACACACAAACAGTAGCCACAACCACAGTCCCTGATGTACTTGTCATGCCAGGTAGTCCCCACAAATCAACTTGACCTTACTTTGATCAATTTAATCTTCCAAAGATCGCTTTCTGGCTTTCAGATTCAGTTGAAGACGATCGGGTTGAGGAGGAGTAGTTCCTCGGCGAAACAGCACTGCCAATCTCTGGGTTTTCTGACACACAGCGAAAACCTGCAATAGATGAAGATGGAAACTCAGATTAAAAAACTGTAACAGAAAAACAACTTCTCAGATTCTCCAGCACAGCATCTACTAGGAGAACCAGAAAAAATATGGTGGAGTCACACACAGAAAAGAAGGCGTTGATATACTGCTTGAGAGGAATGCATTCAGGTAACTGATGAACCTCTTTGATTGTGTATCGTGATGGAACGTGGTCAGACTAGAGTATGTGAGTGAGATATGGCGACGCATGAAAGTATCTTACGTCAGATGCGTCCAGCTCGGCAACTCCTGTACAACCTTTGCCCTGACCGTCTAACAAACTGCAATAACGTGTAGCTTCCTCTTCATCCTCAAACACCTGTATATTTTAATCCTGACGGTAAGTAAAGCTTCAAACACAGCCAAATCGAATTAAGTTGACGATACCATTACTTCCGGTGGCCTTTGACATAGAGGCAACCTTCTCAATGAGAAGAGCGCTAGAACATCATTTCTCCTGGTTTTACTACCAAGATGGTCAAGGACGGGAATAACCTATTATTCGTGGCCATGTCTATCATCCGGATGAATTGATAATACTTACAAGCACACCCTCCCGAATGTCTTCCACCAACACTCGAAATCGTGTGTCCGAACCAGAAGAAGTATTAGTCTCCTCGTCTCGGGATTGAGAACTTGGTCTGCCTTGTCTACCTCTCCTACTGCCCCGCTTTGGAAAAAGCAGTCCCAACTCTTTTTCCACTTCACTGCCGAGACAAGGAAAATATTTCATCGCCGTCAGCAATTTGACAATCTTTATCAGGTGACAGACGTCGCTCAGAAAGTGGCAATATTCCAACAAGCTACATCAATTCACATTGATATGCAGCTGAGTCCCATTTTGCCCTAAAACAAAAGAACGTATAAATGTTCGGGTGTCCACCCGAATAACAAGAGAGAATGATCGTGAGAGAGTTGCGGAACAAACTTTCACAATTCTACCATGACTTTGAGCCTTTGCCTCACCTTCGCGCCCTTCTTGTTCTCATCGTCAAGAGACGATTTTCATCTTGTGCCAACACGTAAACTGGCTTCGATGTCTCTCGCCATGGATTAGCTTCAAGCACTGGAACAAAAAGAGCTGATGAGAACCCTAGAAGGAAACATCAGATTGTGGGACTACTTCTTGGAAGGCTGCGTCAACCCTTCCTCACCTTATCGAATCAAAGTAAAAAGTACCAGAGTAGAATAACCTTGATCTTCTATAGTACACACTTGATCCCACTGCATATTTGCATGACCTTACAACAGGCCTTGTGTCTTCTCTCAATTTACCCTCGCAATGTTAGGGCAATGCAATAGCACAACTTCCCGAGTTCGATACCATTAACTTCCGCCTTCATGATCGGAAATAAATTGCACAACTACCTCTATCTCCAGGATCATATTCTCGTTATTCTCGTTTGCTAGAACGTCTTGCAGCCTTGAGGCCTATTCATCAGTTGTTCAGGCCTAAGCCTTCACATTGCGAATTAGTGTCCTGCTGTATAAAGTCCAAGAAGTCTGCGAGACATGTTGAAAGCTGGAGGTGATTCACACCCAGTCCTAAGTGCCAGCTTCTCTCCTGACAAGATCGAGTGATGTGAAGTAAACTAAAGTTCAACTTTGGTGATAAGAATCGCCAAGATAGACTTCGAACCCAGATACGCCACCCTATCTAAGTGGTTTAGGCAGGTTTAATCTTTCTCTTGACATATCTTTGAGGTAGTGTGAAGTACCAAACTTGTCAGTGGGTGATGAGATTTGAATCCGGCGGAACAAGAATGGGAGATGAAACTTTGCCACACTGAAATAACTCTTGTCAATTAAGCATATGTGACCGTATTGTTCTTCTTAGTCATCCCACATAGCAAACTAGCGAAAGACTAAGTAGGCCCGAAACATCTGGCTATACGATTACTTCCCTTAGGTTGCAACATGGCTCTATGGTGTTCTTCTGGAGCAAAGGAACAGGGGGCCAGCTTCTAAGCCATCCCCGTCAGCAGGAGAGCTACATGCACATTCTCAGAGCAACAGGAATCCCCGACATTTCACAAGACCACGGAAAACCGATAGTCGATAAACCAAACAGAAACATCCCGAATTGCCGATTTTGGAGTACCAAGTAAACGACAAATACAGGAATTTGTGAGCGAGCCACTACCATGGACCTCATGCGTTGGGAAAAGTTCAAAGCAAGGGAAATCAAACACATGGAGCTGGCCAAGACAACGAACTCCAGAATAAGGCGGAGCCAGTACCATCATAACTGCTCGATTCTATGTTTTGCTCCAATTGCCTGCGCAGATCATACGCGTTGGAAGAGACCTGCTTCAAAAATCCATCCGAAGATGTCGGAATTTGACCATCCAAATTTAGCGCCTGGTCTACTTCATCATCATCATCACCTTCTCTCCGCTTCGCCTCTTCTTCACCACACCCACTACCTTCGTTGCTTCCAATGCACTTTAATCTCCTCGCAGCATCGAACCTTCTACAAATTCTACTCTGAAACACTAAAATGCCTCCTGAGATTCCTTCCTTCAAACAGGCGCTCCTTGCTCTCCTCGCCCCAAGAACTACACAACCGGAAGAATTCGCATCGCCAGAGTAAGCGCCCCCTGATCCTCCACAATCCGAACCTGCCAAAGAAGACCTGTTCCTGCCTATCCATAACGCCTTTCTCAATTGCCTTTTCGTCATCGCTGTACTAATAAACGGCAGAGACGGATTAACAGACGCCATTGCCATGACTTTAACCAATAATTTCTTTGGGAATTGATTTCTTCAAACGGTTACAATCACCAGAAATCTACTTCAATTCTGAACCAAATCGACAATTCCTGTCTCCAAATCCAATTTCCTGCATAAACAGAATCCTTGCGCCTCCCTATGCAAACCTAACCAAATCCTATTTCCTGCCACCTTTCAGCACATCCAGAACCAAAATCGCTCGTGGAAAGCTCCCCAACTTCCCCTGCTGCTGATCTCTCCGCCGGCATTGACCATCAGCTGCAATTCCTCCTCGCAATTGCGCACCAGACGATCAAAAAGTTGAATATCATCTCCGCTGCTCAACACACGCCCCCGCCCCGACTGACGTGAGGCAGTGGTGAATCCTGCTCCCCGATTCCTTGGCTTCTCCCGTGGGCCACGTAGTCCGGTTATCGCATTGCCACCCGATACGAAGACCCGCCTTTCCCCCTCTCCAACCGCCTCCTGCCTGCCACGTACGCCTCCCACTCCACACGCTTTCTCATCGTGTCCTACCAATCCATTACTCCTACTGGGCTAACCAAATAGCTCCAAAATTTCTGAATCTTCTGTGGATCTCCGCCCTTTACCTTCAGATTGGCCATCGAACGGTTCTCAAAGTGTTTGATTTCGCGCGGTTTTGTAGCACGCTTGTACTCGATCTGTATCGAATGGTCCAGCTCCAGGCCGTAATCCAAAGGATCGTATTGTCTGACTGGTGGTTTTCCTCAAGCACTGGATCTTCTTTCAAGGACTGAACTAGGACCCACGCTAAAATGGTGACCCCACTAAATCGATCTCCGTAAACCTGGGCTAAGGACTGGTTAGCGGTCCGCTGATTTTCACAAGCGTTGGTTGGTTGTCCACTAAAGCGCATTTCCTGGAACCGCAATACGACTACGGCTAATCCTCAAACAAGGTTAGACTGGCCACGGACAAACGATCCTCTTCTCACTATGGTAGGAAACTGTATTCTACTTTAATAACCATCGTTCCTGTTCTGGGCTTTCGTGATCCGGTCCATCATCTCTTGGACCTCTGACCACAAACTTAAGCAGTACATGGCCACTCTCAATTACTTATCCTGGGGTTAAGATCCGTAAATGCGAGTATGAAACTTGAGCTTTGGAACGTTAACTTTAACTTTGGACTTATTTTTGTTGTGCTAAAATTAACTTCACTGCACAACTATGTTGAAACCCAAACCCGGGATGGGAAATTCGAGAGTTCTTGATTTAGTTGAAGTCTTTTTCACCTCGACTGAAATACCTCAACAAACTTAGCACACAGCTTAATTAAGGTGCTACTAATAATAAGCCGGTGCAGAAAGAAAAGTTCAGTTGGTTTGTGCCTTTTCATGTACATGGATTATAGACATGCCTGAACTTGAATCTAAAGTTAACTGAATATTCTACAAGAGTGGAGAATCAAATCTTGACTAGGGAAACACATTCTAATCTTGATGTGTTGAATTTTCATTTAGTTTATATATCAAATTAGCTAGCAATAATGGAGTTAACTACAAGAAGACGCGAAGATATGTGTACGTTCCCAAGTTATTAACAATAGAATTATATTGATATTGATACAGTTTAAATGCTTCCACAAGTTAAAGAATTCAAACAGTTAAATCTTCCTTCTTTTACATGAGATATAACACGTATATCTCTAAATTAATGAGTCTGTTGTGTGGATGTGAACTGAAGAGTAACCTCTTCTATCCTATAAAAGATAGGTGGATTATATTACATATATCAATTATAAACACATATTGTTATACTTATGAAATGCCGTGTGTATGCTTATGTACATAAGTTTTTCCCCAAATACTCTAAAATCTTATCGTCACAATCACTACATTGCAATCCAACAAACTGGGATATGTATATAATCATTTTAACGTATGACTATTGTATTGCAAACCTCAGAGTGATATCTCTTTTCATCTGCATCTCATGAAACAAGATTTCGTATCCAAGAAACTACAAGGTCATACTATTTCTTGACCTGAATCTACCTATTTAGCTCAGTGTGGTTGCTATACATACAGATTCGTATTGTTCCCTATTCAAAATAAAAATTGCAAAAAACAGAAGCTTATTTAGAAACATAAAGAAACCTTAAGTTATATAAAATCAGCTCCTGACATGGCTATATCTTTGAGAAGATTCACTTGAATAATAGATAAATAAGGGAAGATGATTCATTCCGTGTAAATAGATAATCATTAGTTATAATTCTCACTTATGACAGACATCCATGAGACTCCACTAGTGACTTCATTCATCCTTGGGACTAGCGTGAGGGACTCTTCAAGAGATACCTGGCCAGGAATTTAAAGTTGAATTAAAGTCAAATTTTGAAATTAGCTTACCGAACTTAGTGAGGTTTTATAGAATATTTTATTTAGAATGAGGAGACTGGCAAAGAAGTGCATAATCTTCTCTCTCTGGCACACAATCTTTTATTATTTTGGTAAAGATAGAAATTGCATGCATGCTCTCTCCCTCTTCTCCCTAACGTTTCAAGCGAAGCATATGCAAGCAACCGCTACAGCTCTGCATCCCTACTCGCTAGTTCCTAGATCATGTCGGTTATTCATTCTTCTTAGCATCAAGTGTCGGTACTACATCCAATGCAACTACAGTAACTTCTGAACATATCAGTCTATTATTCAGGATCGTATCAACTGTAGTCCAATTTGAACTGCACGGTAATCTGGCTGGGTCATATACAGCAAGTTACTGTATCTTGAGCCGACTCTATTGTAGTCACCTACTCAGTAAATTTAGTCGGGGACGTGGTTCCTGATAACACAGTTGAACTCTACCCGAGGACATCGCACACCCAAGCTCTTCTCTTCGGAATATTGCAACAGGATCCCTGGGCGGGCGGCTGGAAGGTTAGAAATTTGACATGATGACAGGTTTCGTTAACGACAGCTCTTATTCTGAACAGGGCAGGTCTCTGCTACCGTACCTATACAGTCAAGTCAATAAGGCAGAGAATAAACGAAGCACTGCCAGAATACAGGACCCGAAATTTTAAGTGGTGATAAACTGGAGAAGATAATGGATAATAGTTGCCTATCTGATCTTGTCGCTGTGTGCAGTAAACGGGCCCAGGTAAACAAGAGATATATAACGGTCCATACTATTCATATTATTTCCTCCTTAAACTTGACTCCTGAAGTCCAAATTCTAAGCATAGCAGAGCTCATTCGATTATCTGTTTATAGTTCATCCGGGTGTATCATGGACAATGTGTGATCGATAAAAGAATTGTTCGAAGATCCTTCCTCTTCCATGTTTACCATATGATATCGAAACGATTATACATAAAGCAGCAAGGTTGCGCGTGATCGACCTTCGGGGGTGGTGGCTCTATTCATGCATATAAGAATTTCAATAATCGTTGTAGTTGTCTCGATCCTTTGAGTTGGCAATAGAAAGGATCCAAATCCGAAGTGTTAACCCAACACTACAAGTAAAAAGCACAAGTCTCCCTCTCCAAACTTAGAGTCATAAAGATGAAGGGCGATCCTATGACATTACATAGAAAAATATCTACCGAGTACTTCATCTTAAAGACTATATTGTGAAACTCAATTCGTGCGTAATTTGGAACAACTAAAAAGAGAATCTGTTACAATCCATGAATCTAAATATTATCTCGAGCCAAATAGCTGAGCATTTGCCTATAGGTCATAAATAGTGAGCAGTTCATAGTGCCTGCAAGTAAACTATAGCTGCCGGATTGTATCATAAGCAACTGTGTAGTGTTTGTATATGTTGCTCAATTCTACTAATCCTTGATTCCAATCGGTACAGCGGAAACTTAGTACTTATTTGTATAGTACTAATATTCAGTGTGATGATAGTGTATTCAAAATGATCGTCGCCCAAGGAAACCATCAGGACAGGATAGCAACCTACTTATCTTCCGTTCAAATTGGACTTCCAGAATACCAGGAGTCAAAGTTCGGAAATTGATCTTTTTTCCTCAAAGACTTCCCATTATGAGAAAATGCCTCCCATGAGTGGAAAGTGTTCCATGTGGATGCTCACAGGAATACGCGTAGCCTATTATGATATGATAAGTATTGGTGGAGGGATGTATTATCTAGTGAGATTCAAATGTAATTTAGCAAAGCTAAAAGCCTAAAACATACAAGATCCAACTGGAAAATATCCTGTGCTGGCGTGTACGGCATTGAAGTCCAATTTAGGGTATCCACATCCGACTTATATGAGATCTAGATTGTATTAAATAAAGAAAAAGCCATGGACATTGCTAACTCAACCTCCAGCATCTTAGCAGCGGGGTAAACAACAACCTCAGTTAGATGTCAAACTCAAACTATTTGTGAAGATTAGGCGCTGAATTTTCCACCATTGTCCGCCGTAGATGGGACGATAAAGTAATGCATAGGAACCCGCGCTAATCCAAAAAGGGCGACTGTAGTGGGCCAGAAGCAGGTAATTGCACGGGTCAATGCGAACTGCTCTGTGTCCAATTCAAAAGGACGAATATTTCCACCCAAAACCTTCAGAGTTCCGAAAACGTCCAAAAAGTGGGGAGGTTTGAAATACACCCTTTCTTCACTCTAGAACATTCTTTTCTAGAACGTGTAGAAGAGAAATTCAGAGCTCTTATATATAGAATGCTATGCAAGGGCCCCACATTCGATATAAGAACTACCTCCTTCAACAACACGGTACGCCGGTGCAGTTAACGCCGCAGTCTACTGCAAAGAAGGACGTTAGAGGGGAAATACCTTTTATCTTATACCTTCCTAATTAAGTTTGTGTTATAGGGGATTTAAATCTGTGAGCGTTACTATCTTTACCGTTCTGATTACTTGACCTTTTAGCAGATCAGGACGGTCAAAGAAGAGTTAATGCCAAGAATTGTATATATTTAATATGCAGATTTGAGTAAATAATTTCAATTTTCCAAACTTATAATGTGATTTGTGTATCTAAGTTTTCTCTTATTAGTATTACTACTTACTCCTATTCTGTCCTATTTACTTTTAGAAACTATGAGGACCACCCACTTGCAGATTTTACAAAGGTGAATTTTTATTTAAATCCGTATATATAGTAATCTAGTTAAAAGGTATAATACAGAACCAAGTAGCACTTTCATAAAATTCATACTGCCCGGCTGATTGATTTATTATCATACTTTATTTATGCATTTTCCTCGAGAACCATAAGCCCTATTTTATTTATGAATAAGTTATAGGATTCCAAGCTAGAAACAGTTATATTTATCAACTGAAAAACTTCAATTCAACAAAGATTGGAAGTTTCTTCTACTCAAAATCACTATTAACTCTTTAAAAACAAAATTCCTCCAATCTTTCTGTAGATTGAAGACATTTTATAAAATTTTGTTTGAAAATAAGAGTATTTATCAAAGATCGTATAATAAAACTGACCTTTAAAAGAAACACATATAATAGATTATAGGGTGAACTATATTATGTACTTAGGACGGATATTTCCCTTGCAACTTTCAACTTATCTACATTAGCCCAAATAAGTTTATATGGGTCATGGAATCTGATGTAAGAAATGTAACTCGTCATTTTAACTGTTCATATATTCTTTATTCAAAATGAATGAATTTTTGATAAATATTCCTTAAAGCAATCAGTTAGAAAGCCTGAGTCAGTCAAGTTTTGAGTACAACTAAATGGGGGAGTTCACGTTCAACCATGATTCTTCTTCGTTCCGCTATGATCATCTCTAAGAGTGAAAACCACATGGTGACGATATACACTACCATTACCACGCAACATGCGAGTTCAGTTTAAAGCCTTGTAGCTAAGCATTGCAGAATTTGAACTAAATGTACAGATTATTGTTATGTAGACTTAAGGTATGTAAATCTAGAGTAGAATCTTCTTTATGGAATTTCTAGAATATGGAATTTGGGAGTTAAAACTCAATATGAATAACCTAATATTGCAGAATTTTAAATGAATCGTATTACAAAAAAAAGGATTTATGCCTTAAAAACCATAAAAAGAGTCTAAAAATAAATCATTCATGCAATTCTTGATTATACCACTGAATGCATAAAATGCCCATAGAATCCATAGTTTCAACATTTTATATGTTGTGGAATTTAAATAATTTGATGTATGAAATATCTTGATCCCCAAAACCAAAACTACCTTTTATTAAAGACTTTGTATGAGATAAGTGTCAAATAGGAATTCAACTATATGAGAAGATAATCAATGGATTATTTTTTAATGATAATATTTTCAATTTTTATTGTATTTAGTTGACAAGACACAAAGGCGATGGGATGTAATCCATATGGGAATTCCTATTGCAACATTTGGGGGATTTTACATATTTTTGAGGTCTAATTTATCCGTTTAGGCCTCCGACATTGCCTCTGGGCCTATTTGGTTTCTGCATTATTAATTGAACTGCTCTTTTGGTGATACCTCTACCTGATCTACTTAGTCCATTATGTGTACCATCATTCTCTAAAAAAATTGTATGAAGAACATAAAAGAATTAGAACATTTTTTTATTCCACTTATATTTAATCCCCTTTTTGTAGCTTTTGTACATATTGAGAATCTCTGTTAGTAATTTAAAATTTAAAATTAATATCTGAAATACATATAACTTCATGTAATTATAATTTTAA
Organism: Lunularia cruciata; assembly: GCA_948567375.1. NCBI lineage: Eukaryota > Viridiplantae > Streptophyta > Marchantiopsida > Lunulariales > Lunulariaceae > Lunularia > Lunularia cruciata. Next base: position 3,019,447 of record OX419757.1, on the reverse strand, counting down.
ATACTTTGCCTAATTTTGAGCATATGATTCTAAAATTCATATGATTCATAAAATTCCCTTTATTTTTTTGTTGCATTAACTGCTTCAATATATATATATATATATATATATATATATATATATATATATATATATATATATATATATATATATATATATATATATATATATATATATATATATATATATATATATATATATATATATATATATATATATATGATCTCTATGAAGTTAACCTCCCCTTTGGAGCCGGGAAGCAAGATGAAACTAAAGCGTGATCTTTTTTAGTGGGAACGACTGTATGCATGTTTAAGATAGTTGTAGAAATTTATAAATGCCAATCTAACATAATTTGTCAAAGATAAAATACAACCCTTAGATTGGTAACGGGTTTTGAACGGTAACTCAAACTGTACTTGGTTAAGATAGCAACTAAAAATCTAGCCCTATGATCAATGCCGTCGGACCCAAAAGGAACCGGCTATCCTGCTCAATGTCAGTTTGGGAAAGATTTCTTTCTAGAATCCCTCAACTTAAAAAAGTTGCTTTGGCCCGAGAAGCAAACATCGTTGTAATAATACCAAGCTTGAAATATGCAAAGAGAAATCAAGAAAGTGAACATCTCCACTAAGTACACACCTTTCATTGAACCATTATGATTGATTATATATGATTGATTTAAGCGAACTTAAGCTAAAATTTCACATATGAATAATAGTTTTCAACAGAACCTTCAACATCTTCAACAAAACGTCACCTTCAGCAAATCTTTCCAAGAGGTCACCTTCAACAATCATTCTCGTCCTCGCTTTTAGAATAACTTCCTCCTGTACACCATTAGTGATATCACTAGACATTTCAATATTCATAAGATTGAGCCAATCCACTCTGATCGAAGCATGGTGATCAACCTAACAATGAATTTCCCTTCTGGGTCACTCCACTTAAGCTTTTGTATGACGTGTAGGTCGTGAATGTCGGAATCTCTAAGTGTGGTGCTAAAAAGCTTAGGTAGCATTTGAGATATAATTGCATGGATTTATAAAGCTCTCTTTGTCTTATTTCAAGAATTTCCTTGTAGATGCACGTCGAATCTACTCATCAAGCAGATTGACCAGAAATTCCCTTATACTGCAGCGGGTTGAGTATTTTTGGTCTCGAAGACTAGCCGAATGTCTTGGTCGAGTAAGACGTCACTCGTCCAATAAGACGACTGATGGCGGATGAAAGAACTCAATCAGCTCAGAATATATAGATGTGCGGATATTGCATAGCATCTCTCAACCTATTGAGATACAAGCAGTTCAAGACCCAAAGCGTTCCTGCGTCTAATACTTTTTGGATATAAATTATCGTTCTCTTCCACAGTGCCGAGGCAATGCCTACATAAAATGGAAGTAAATGGTGATCCTGCTAACATGTTTGTGAGATTCTATAAACACTCGTAATGTTCTCGTGTCGGGTATGTTTTGCAAGTAATAGATAAAGACGGTAATATCTCTAGACATATATAAGAGAAATATGAGAGGGATATCTTGAGAATTGGCAAATCAAGGTGGAGATGGACATTAACAGATTAACATCGTGAGAAATCATTGCTTGAGATGAAAGTTACCTCGCTGTAAGAACAGGGAATATCTTGTTACAAGGCCCGATGAATGATGACAGGGCTGCGGTTCTTGTAACGGGAGACTTGCTGGAGCATCGAGACGGGAGGATTCGAACGCGGGTCGGGGGAGAAATTACCTAGAGTTGGGGGCCACTTTTCTAAGCGGGAGATGGAGCAGGCAGAGCGGTCAGATTTTGTGTAATCGGACGGGAGAGTTCAGACCACCTCAGCGCGCGCGCATGCGAGGACCGCCTTTAAGAACGCAGCTCGCCGCCGGCACTCGCCAACGCTCTCCTTCTCAACCCCTGCTCCGTTCCGCCCTCTCCCTTGCCTTCCTTCTCTTCTTCTAAAGCTCTGCTTCACCACCATCTCTCACCCATCCCACTTCGCCTCTCTTCTTCCCCTCTCTCTCTCTCTCTCTCCCTTCTGGGTTCCCCTCTCTGGGTTCCTGGAGTTTTTCAATGTGGATTCCCCATCTACCCCTCCCGTTTCTCTTTCTCCTCTGCATCAGCAAATCCTGAGATGCGAGCTCTTGGAAGAGCTTACTTGACTTATATGCCGTGCGAGAGAAAGTTACTTTCTGAGTCGGAGGAAGCATCAAAGACCTCCGAGAGTCCTGCTAGGCTCCTCCCCTTACATCTTCTTGTCCCTTCTTCCCTCGACTTCTAAATCTGCCTTCAATTCCTTTGGGGACTGATTTGAATCGGCCGAGTGCGGGCGGTGGGAAGCGGGATTCAGGGTTTGGAGCTGAGGGGGACTCGAGTGGAGCCCGGAGCGAAGACACGGGTGCTGAGGTTATCGATCTGATCTCCGAACGATATTGGACTTCAGCCGACGGCCGTTTCGAGGTTGTGGTAATGAATTTGAAGAAGGATGGAATGTCTGAATTTTGCGATGGACTGTGAGGCCAAAAGGATGAGAACAGGGGAGTGGAGGTGGAGGGGAGGGTTTGGGAGACGGGCAGGGAGAGGAGAGATGGCAAGAAGAAGAGTATAGGGAGGTTTATGAGAGTTGAATGATTTTCGAGGACGATTTGTGGTTTTTGTTTTGATTGTTCGTCCCTCTAGAAGCAAGATTGAAATATACCCTGTTTATCACAAGTGTTGTCACCATAGCTCCTCTTTTTTTTCCTCCTGGGGCCGCCGTGTCAGTGGATTGCCACCCTTTTCATCCTCCTCCCTTGATGGATGGAGGTTGGGTGCAATCCGCCACTTCGGTGGGTCTCAAAAGGAAGTCTATGAGCTTGAACGCCGATGGGGTTAAAGAGGTATCGGGTACCCATGTCGGAGCAGATGGCTTTCGGTGGGACTCCGTTACAGCTATTTCTCGGGAGGAGAAGAAGGAGCTTAGGAAAAGGCTTAAGATGCAGCTGGAACAGGTAGAAGGCTTGTCTCTGAAGATTGCTGCCAGGCAGGAACAGCTCTTGAAAGGATTAGATCGAGGCGTCCGAGCAAGTCATAGTGATGCTCATCTCTCACGGACGGACAATGGTGGTTCTGGTGGTAAAGAAGTTACATCTGAACCTGCTGCCCCCGTGGAAACGCCTCGGGCTATGTCTCAAAGGGAAGCCAGGCTCGCTCGGCAACCTAGCGTCATTGTCTCGAGTGATAGGCTCCAGGGAACCCCAGGTATTGCAGGCAAGGAGAAGCGGACTCCCAAGGCCAATCAACTGTATCTTAACTCAGAGTTCGTATCGGGAAAGGATAAGATGCCTCCTCCAGAGAAACTGAAGTCTAAGGCTGGGGTTGGAGCTAAGCGCGGGGCTCAGGGGAAGGCCTCAGATGCGAGAGATGCCAAACGTGCGAAAGTTGAGTCCGCTCGCAGTAAGCGCATGTCAGACATCATGAAGCTATGTGGAACTGTCTTGAAGAAGCTTATGACTCACAAGCATGCCTGGGTATTCAACGAGCCCGTAGATGCCGTAAAACTCGGGCTTCACGATTATCATAAAGTCATAAAGAAACCCATGGATCTTGGAACTATCAAGAAGAAACTTGATGGCGGCCAGTACCACGTTCCCGTGGAGTTTGCCGATGATGTCCGTCTAACCTTCGCCAACGCAATGACTTACAATCCTGTAGGTCACGATGTGTATGTGATGGCTGAGGTCCTCCGAGACCTTTTTGAAGATCGATGGAAGAGTATAGAGGACAAGGTGGACGAAGACAGGCTGAAGGTGAAGGCTGAGGAGGAAGCCCTAGCAGCCGAAGGTCACGGCCAAAGTGAACAGTATAACGACCTGAAACAACATCTTAGAAGCATAGAAGATAAAATACAGTCGCTGTCGAAAACGACGAGGCCTGGCTCTGGGCGTCCCCCCGCCCAGCCCAAGCCCAGGCCGGATGATTTAGAAAAGCGTCCAATGACTTTTGACGAGAAACGTAAGCTCAGTGTGGCGTTGGAGAACTTACCTCCTGACAAGCTTGAGCGCATTGTTCAGATCATTAAGAAAAGAAATCCTAATGTTAGTCAAAACGAGGATGAGATAGAGGTGGACATAGATTCGTTCGACAACGATACGCTTTGGGAGTTGGACCGTTTTGTTACAAACTGCGCGAAAAGTAGAGGAAAAGTGAAGAAGAAAGTAGCACCCAAGGAGCCGGCGCTGCGTCAGGAGCAGGATATTGCCCAGGTAAGCTCTGGCGACTATCCTGGACTCTGCCCATGCATCTTCGCGAGTCTGTCAGTCGTGGGTAATAAGCGCATTCTATGTGGTTGCATCGTTTTAGGTCGGCAGCTATGTATCTTCTGGTTGGAGACATGCTTGCCTAGTACGTTTACAGTCCAAATAGTTCAATCTTAAGGTAGCGAGTCAGTAGTTTTTTTTCTTGTCCGACACCGGTAGTAATGCAGATAGCGTCCCGCCTTTGCTGCCTTTCGTCAACTGTTTCTGAGAGCATCTTCTGCCTTGTGCCTGAGGTTTCCATTATTATTTAGGCATCTCAGCCGAACATGAGGACGAATCTTGAACGGGAAACGACTGCCCATTTTTCAAGAGGTCGCCGCCTCGAAGCAGATGTTGGCATGGGTATTATGATTTAAGGCAACATGGAGTTAGGTTTTAGGTCAGCCTGAAAGCAACTTTGCTGACTATTATACCGTTGTTCTTGCAGCCACAGGATAACGGCATAGGAGAAACTCCGAAGAAACCGCGCAAGGGTAAGCTTACCGTCACATTCCCTCGCCCCGCTCGAGTGAAGGTTGGATTGAACAGACTCGCATTGAACAGTCAGATTGTTTCTTTTATGCTAATCCGGAGTGTTCTCATATCAGGTGCAGACGCCGAAGAAGAAGATGTTGATATAGACGACGACCTCGCTCCCACACAGTGTGCCCCAGTGGTAATCGAGAAAGACGCAGGCGGCGCATCTAGCAGCTCCAGCAGTTCCAGCAGCGATTCTGGTTCCTCTTCCAGCGGTTAGTACATTCTGATTGTGATAATGAGAGGGCCCGTATGCTCTAGGTCTCTTAGTTTGATTTCGATGATTCAATTCTGGATGTCCTTTTATCTTCCTACAGTTAGTGATATAACTGTTGACAATTCTTGTACTTTCTCCTTGCCGTCTTCTAATACCATGAACTTTTACATCTTCAGACTCAGATTCTGGGAGTTCCTCTGCAAGTGATTCAGATGCGGACGAACCTCAAAATGTGGAGGTCACTTCGAAAGCCAGTCCCGCTGCCGAGCTGGAGGTTTCAAAAAGTGCGCACTAATTAGATGCACAGTCTGTAATCTTATGGCTCCTGCCATCTCTTTACTTTCCGCTTTCTGCTCTCATGTTTCGTCTTTCAATTTGTCCGAATGATCAATGTCTGAAGCTTACAGTCTCATGTTTTTTCTGATTTGTTTAGTTGCCCGGGTTCCGGTACTCTTGTTTTCTTGAGTGTTGTCGACCATTTGTCATTCCGTTGTTTACTCTATCGCTTTGTCTCCTGCTTTGCTTTGTCTTCCGTGAGCAGGACATTGACACGCTTCTTGCTTTCCCTCAGAGGATGCTGTTGACGATGTAGCCGTTCCTTCCGAGGAGACTTTGGTTCCCAAAGTTAATTCGTCTGTACGGCAAGAAGAACCAAGTGAGTAAATTTTCTTTTCAGCGATAGGGAATCCCTGTCTCTTCTACGTATAGAAGTTCCCGAGAAGGTTTGTCTTCTTTTGTTTGTAGGGGTGTGGGATGAAGACGTCCTGAACTATCTTTTCCTTTGACAGGGGAGGAAGGTCTACCTGAGAGGCAGGTTTCCCCAGAAAAGCTCCTCCGGGCTGCTCTGTTAAGGGGAAGGTTTGCTGATACCATCCTTAAGGCTCAGGAGAAGACCTTGCCTCTTAACAAGGTGGGCCGGATATCTCGTCTCTGGAGTAGTGGGCAAATTTCATGCTGAAGGCTGTTTGAGTGTTAAGAAATTAAAATTGTCGTTTTTGGCCAAATAAGTTCGTAGTCTGAAGCTGTAGCCCTAAGCTGTGGCCTTGGGTCTTTCAGAATGAGAAGCTGGATCCTGAGAAGCTGAAAAGGGATCGAGAAGTGCTAGAGAAACGGCAAAAAGAAGGTGAGAATGGTCTTGTAAGATGATGTAATTTTCATGAGCTGAATACAATGTGTTTGTCCTATCTGTCTGTGTATGTGAACGAAGTATAAACAGGATTCAAATGTTTGTTACGGGGTTATGTTGTCCATAGATAATGCTCATGTAATTAGCGATCAGACAGCGATCCCTGGTAACAATGCAATCTGTAGATGAAGTGTTTTCTTCGCTAGTTACCTTACAGCTGGTGACCTGTACCGATTCTTGCGTAACACGAATCTAAGTAGCGAGTAGTGTTGATCATGGCCTATGACTTGGAGCCTCCCTGCTCATGGGTAGTTGGATGACATTCACCACCATCTAGGCATATCATCAGAGGACGAAAACCCAATCATGACGTGCAGACTTTCCTTGTGTCCCTTTCTTACATTGTTTATATGCTTTTATTTGCAGAGAAAGCTCGTCTCCATGCCGAAGCTAAAGCAGCTGAAGTCGCCCGGAGAAGAGCTGAGGCAGTGGCCGCTGCCGAAGCGAGGAGGAAGCGAGAGGCTGAAAGGGAAGCTGCAAGAATTGAACTCCAACAAGTAAGCATTATCAGGAAAAATTATCAGATTATGAGTCTACGTTGTGTGCTTGGCAGGGGCGGGCGCACGCAGCACTTTGTGTGTGCGTTCTCCCAAGGTTCATATTCTTGCCTCTTTTGATTTATTCTGTCCTCCGTTTTGAACCTGCGGCCCTTGTAAATAATGTGCCACTGTCACAGATGGAGAAGACGGTGGAGATTGACGAGAACAGTGAGATATTGAAGGACTTGGAGATGCTACGAAGTCAAGCCATGGACAGTTCCGGTGACGATGCCAGTCCCGACTCCGAAAGTCCTGATGGAATGCCGATATTTGCCCTCCAAGGAGGTAACCCTCTGCATCAGTTAGGGCTTTTCATGAAGCAAGACGATGACGATGAAGATGATGAGTATGAAAAGCAGAGCGATGGAGAGAGAGAAGAAGATGACGAGAAGAAAGAGAAGGAGAATGTTGTGGATGTGGAGGAGGGCGAAATTGACTAGTCAACGTTGTATCATATTTTCCAACAATTTGCCAAAGCAGCAGAACGTCTGCACGTCGGAGTGACCAAAGCCTTTTCTGGGACACTTTTTTTTTAACCCATGACAGTAGTTCAGGTGTAGGGTCTTAGATGTCTCTTTCCTAGTTCTTTCTCCACTGGCACAACATATGGGGTCTGTGGGGAGGATCTTTAGGTCATAGTGGTCAAAGTGTCTCTCCATTCTTATAAACGAGATACAGGCCATCCAAGTTTGGAACGCTCAGCACTGCGTTTTTGCGCGGATAGTTTTCAGCAGCTGAGTACTTTTCTCCTAACTTGTGTCGAAGCCTATTTGTTATTTTGGGTTGAATGAAGAATAGAAGAACTCGGAGACATCCGACGAGATATTGTCCCCATTAGTGGAGAGCATAGTTAGAGTCCTAAGAAAATAGAATAGTGCCAAACCGCCCAATGCGGATCCGGCTTACCATGTCAGTATGGTGTATTGTACAAGTACACTTCCCATAAAAAGCGAAGGGAATGAGTGTCGAAATTTTCAGGGAATGATCGGCTTTGTAAAATTACATCTCAAAACGCAAACACGACGAGTTACTCTTTTACACCTGAATAATCTCCGTCCCACTCTCAAAGTGTTCGTGCACTGGTGTGAGATGTCGGATGTTTTGAGTTTTGAACTGTGGCGGTCACACTAGCAGAGCGTCGCTTTATCAAGCAATTGTGGCGAGATGGTTCATCACGCAGTCCCGTAACAAGTTCTGGCAGGAACTGTACATTTGTATGCTTGGGGAAGTCCGCTATCCTCAGAAGCGACCGTTCATTTTGGGATTATATGTCAGCGTAAGTCTCAGCGCTCTCATCGTGAGTGGAGAGAAGTGGTTTTCTCATTGTTGATAGCGCGCTATAGCTTCAGTCTCCCACATCTATAGTAACGCTGGAGGTTCCATCCTCTCGTTAATGAACGTAAAGTGATTGTGGTGCACACAACCTCAATCCACTGGCGGATGTGGACGAATTATCCTGATTTGATGTACCCTTCGCCCCATCTTGTCCATCTTCGTCGCAAGCTCCGGCCACCACCTTATTGCCGTCCTACACATGTCAGCAAGCATTCTACGCCAGTGCCTCGCTGCTTCTTCTGTGTGCAGCCCAGTTTGGTCAGTAATACACCTGCTTGTAACACAGTTTACCATCAAAATGCCGTCTACTGTACCGCGTACTGCTATGCGCGGGAACCATTATTCACGGTGGGCCTAATAATCGTTGTCCTCGCTGTGAAGCCACTGAAGTGGTTTCAGAGTTGGTACGGTCGCGTGTCGCTACTTAAAGACGACATTGTCTTTTTCGACGGGGAAATCTATTCTCAACCACATCTGACCAACCAGAGTCTTTGTAACGCAATCCCAGCTTGTCAATCATGCCGACTGACCACCCTTCACTGCGAGCCACGTGTCAGTCACCCTACCGTTGGTTTGAGCTACTCTTGGCTCTCTTCCCAGTCATTGCCAGGTCAGGTCCATATCTGACCACCCGTGATGACCCCTCAACAGTCTTGCACAAAAACCATGTCCTTCGCTACCGAATTTCTCATGACATTTATTCTACATGTTCATCCAAGAGAACCAACCAGGTTGCAACTTCTACTGTAGTGTGGGAGGATTCCCATTTTCTCGTACCAAACGGACATTGTCCTTGTCCACTCCCTATTGGAGAACCAGGTTACGACTTCAGTATCCTTAGATGACCCACTTTCTGTGACAATGTCAATTGTCGAACCGTTCAGGATAATGGCTCTGCGAACAGATGCGTTTCACCTTATGAGTCAAATTAGTAGGACACGCACTGGTGCTATTGGCAAATTGAAGAACATAGATAAATAGTTTATACGTGGGTTTCGTCAATTTTTGTGGTTTGGGGCAGTTGCAGTATTGTCGTCTGAGTGTAAAGAGAGCACCAGCTCACATGTTAGCACACAATGCCCTCACCATGTTAAGGAACCACTGTTGGATTTGCTACATTTCAATGATTTGCACCTTATTATAAATACTGAACAGGGAATAGTCCAGAAGCCCTGTGCATACCTTGTACATAAAAGGTGAAATACCAACGCTCAAGTTTATAGTAATATCTGCTCAACACCCGGTGCATATTGGTGATCACGGTATGCACAATACTTACCATATTTAGAAAGTTTAAATGGAAAGAGAACGTGTCGGGATCTGATGCACAAACTTAGATCAGACAGAAAGCAGTTTACATCCATGCTCCATGTACATCTGACCTTCTTTAAGGTGGTTTTGCCACCTTGATCTTAATAGGTTGTATGGATACATGACAAATTTAACTACGAGATTAGATCCAGTTAAAAGGTCGAGGTCCAGGCAGTGGTCAAGGCTTAATCAGAATTGGGGAGAAAGCAGAAGAGTTAATCTATATGATGTGGTGCTTCGAACTGAGCAAGAGTTCAAGAGCTGTTCATGAACTTCGTGTGATCTTTCGTCCGCGCTTCTAGATTGGACAATAAGAAGTAACGAGGTAGAACAAACTACCTTGTTTACTGGCATCTTGTGCCATGATCAATCCGTTGTAATATCATCACAGTCAGTTCACCTCCCAAAGTGGACCTTAAAAGTGACCTTCAACAGTTTAGCACTCAATTACACACTACAATCAAGAACAAATGGACCCGCCAGGAAAACCCAAATGCTTTCACCACTTTGCCTCCAGCTTTATGATGGAAGTCAGATATGGAGTTCGCGGAAAGAAAAAGATCAAAGTAACTGGAGTTACTTTAATGTCAAGAGTGGTATCACACTAGCGCGCCAGACAGGGGTCGAACCTGTGACTTTCTGCTTAGGAAACAGACGCTCTATCCACTGAGCTACAGGCGCTACATGCCCCACCTTATGAATTTATTTAAATACGTGAAAAATGTGAGATGCCGGTCAATAGTAGTGGAAGGTGATACTGGTTTAGTCATGAGTCATGACCTACCTCCTCAAGGCAACCCTTTCGCGATCGTGGTGCTATGGAGTTTTGGACCCACTCTGAGAATTTCATGCTTTAGTCGGAGTTTGCTTCGAGAATTTCGAGTACTGAACCACGTTAGATTATTGTCTTCATCTGCGAGCACGTCCAGACACGTGATACCGGATCTCCACCACCAGCAAATGGCCGACGTCCCCTTCCCCAGAAGCTTGCTTCAGGGTTCTTAGGTAGTAGTAGCTCTGACGAGCAATAGGTGGATGGTGCCGTCCGCCAAACTCTCTTACTGATATCATTTATTGCGCACCGACTGTATCGTGTCAGGCATTTGTCCTGTGCACGATGATGTTCCAAGTACGACGCGACGAGTTGAAACGCCCGACTTCTCCAATTGGAAAGTGGAGTTACTTGGCGCAACTTTCCACTCGTCGCATGTCATGTCACTCTTGGTTGTGATGTCGTGCGCTGTATTTGATTCGTTGCCGTGTTTGAGATTTGCAGCTTCTCGTGTAACTAGTGCTTCAAAGAGTCCAAATTCCGTTGTTAGAACTGTCAGACCTTAGTTGGAATTGCTATACTCTCTTTAACTGGTGCTGTACCGCAGTCATTTTCTGCGAAATGTCAGTTCACGATGAGTAGTTCTTAAAGGAGATTTGATAGTATCGAACTCCTTAAATGTAGTTAGAATATGATCATAATCCTCTACCCTTTCAAACTTGGAAACATGTGACTTAACCACTAACACATGTAAGTGTCTTATGACGTTCGGTAATTTGAAAATTCTTTATTTGTTACGAATACCATCAAATCCTCTTAAGTGGCAAGAAAACAGGTTGTAAAAGATGACGTTACCTACGATACTTCAAGAAGAATCGGACATTATCTTTCTTAATCACTAGATTGTTGTTAATGTAAGCCGATGAACATGTGGATGACTAAGACATGTGCTGCTACCTTATTCGACCGCATGTTACAATCTGTGACAGGAAATTGATGGTGTCTATGTTTAGAGCTCTTCCGTCTCTGTACCGTTCAGTCACATGTCTCATACTGCTCTGCGAGCCTTGACCCGCTTGAATTCGATGTCGATTACTGTAGTCCTATGACTGAAGGTGGACCGCTCGGCGTCTTGAAGATCGATGTTCTAATGAGGTACGTTCGATTGTTCCACCCGAAGTGCGTCTCAATCTTTTCGTATGTCCGAGTGGACTTGGAACTTAATAGTTTTGGCTCTTCGGAAAGCTACGAGGAACGTGGTGTGTAGTGGTGAGGCATGAGGGGATCAAGACGTGAGTGTCATGCGTGACGAGGTATTGGTTGGCAGGTCTGTGGAACGAAGCAGAACGACATGATTTGACAAGGAACGGGAGTGGAGACGCTCTTCAAGTTGGCAATGGCATTTTTACCTGTAACTTTCAAATCGCGTCCTCGTTACCGGACTATGACCGGATTGTTGTGGACTCAAACCAAGGTTCTTCGAGTTTGGGAATTCTACAAGCAGCTGTCCAGATTAACAACTTGCTCGTATTTCACCAACTTTCACGGAGCAGAAAGTGATTCAGAGCCAAAATTACGAAGCCGAGAAACCAAACTACCAGTTCTTATCGTTGGAGCTGGGCCTGTAGGACTTTCTCTGTCGATTTTGCTGTCCAAGTATGGTGAGTGCGGAATTTTCTTGTTCAGAATTTTCTTATCGCAATACTGAAAGATTTAAGCTATAAGTCAGTCAGCCGAACTGCAAAGAGGTCATTTACAGCAGCAAGGTGCACCGGAGCACAGGGATAATTTGCATCACAGTTGCATCTGGAAATCAGATTGACCTAATGTAGTGAAACTCCATAACGTTATAATAATAATGAATGATTCTCGTGACAGGCTTACGCTCGGTGGTGGTCGAGAAAAGATCTGGACTGTCGAGACATCCTCAAGCTCACTTTATCAACAACCGAACTATGGAGGTCTGGATTTACACAGTCCAATCCTTTCTACAATTTGATACTTTGCTCTACACAGCTGAAATTGTTGTCTTGAGCCAAAACATTCAGATTTGTAAATAAAATTATAACGCATCAATAAGAACAAATGCCATAGGTCCAAATTTAGAGAAGAAGAGCATTTGATTTGGTCCACCGGACCCTCCATCAAGAAATGAAATCCCTGTCCAATTGAGGAGCAGCACCACTCGTTCTTTTACTTGACAACCACTTATTCTTTTACTCTTTACAGACGGTACGCAGTTTCCAGCTTCAAATTTTGACAGCACCTTACTTAGAGATAGAGCTTCCCCTTTTATCTGTCGGCTAAATCAGCTTGAAAGCTTTTCTGACATTGTGCTGGCAGATATACGTAAAAGCAGGTCATTGAAAGACAAAGGAACGTGTGCATACACTGAGCAGAACTGTGCAACAAGTGCCCTCTAAAGTTTGGTCTTTTCCACTGCAATGCAGATATTCAGGAAAATGGAAGGCCTGGCGGATGAGATAGAGAAAGCGCAACCTCCGCTGGAACACTGGCGCAGGTTCGTGTACTGCAACACCCTTGCTGGTCCTGTGATTGGGACTGTGGATCATCTTCAGCCCCAGGGTATACTTTCAATCGCTTGATAATCAAATAACAACTCATGCTGTCTGCGTAATTGTTCTGGAGCGTGCCTATTTCTATATAATTGTTACCTGTATAGTTGTTTCTACTTGACTCGGTCATCAGACCATTGGGTATTCCCCATTTGATCCTGTAATTTATTTCCAGAATGAGGTGTATAACATGTGGTTAAGTCCATGTGTACTATCTACTTTAGCAAGTGATATCCCTTAAACTTACCGGAATTATTTTGGACCTGGCAATACCCAAGCGTGTTTCATTTTATGTAATGAGTACAGGAGCCAAAACTACACAGATTTCTCCAAGAGAATGAGTAATTTGTTGACTATCTCTGGCCCTTGTACTTACTGTTTTTAGTTGATCATGGATGACGAAAACAGATATCTCACGGGAGAAGAGTCCAACGTACATTGCCCACTTCTCTCAGCACCGGCTTCTACCTCTTCTGTTGAATCGGGCTGAAATACTTTCGCATGCTTTGTCCATCAAACAAAGTACGGCTCCGGAGAAACTGGAGTCATCAGCTGTCGAAGGGGTTCACTTTGGGTACGAGCTAGTCTCTTTTGATGTTGAATCTGGTGGCGTTGTAGCTAGGTTCTCTTCTTTCGACAAAAATTCAGCGCTTCCCAGGGAGCTGGAATGTAGCTATATGGTGGCAACTGATGGAGCTGGCAGCTCTGTTCGACGGTTGTTGAATGTGGGAATGGAAGGGGAGGAGGCGATGCAGAAGCTCATCACCGTACACTTTACAAGTAAAGAGCTGGGACAATTTCTCATGAAAAGCCACCCCGGCATGCTTTACTTTGTTTTCAATGCCAGTGTAATTGCTGTCATTGTTGCACACGATCTTCAAGAAGGAGAGTTTATTGCGCAGGTACAATTTTGTTTCTCATTCCTACCAGTTCAAGCATTAAAGTAGGATCCTCTTTCGGTGCATTGGCATGGTTATCTGAAACGTTGAAGTGGGCCTGTTTCCCATCACAGTAATTATATTTGCACATGACTTCTTTATTTCGTGAACTGACAGATGGTGTCTTGCTCAGATACCGTTCTATCCACCACAGCAACGGTTTGAAGATTTTACTCCTACGGTAGGTGAGTCGGAACAGTATGGGGAGCAGCATCCGGTCAGACTTGGTCTGTGATGATTGTTACTGGCATTCTGCACCTTAGATCCCCTAGTTTCTAAATTATGCTTTGCCAACAGAAGAATTACTTCTAAGAACGAACTTGTCACCAACAACCTTTCTCTCAGTAGGGTTGACAAAGTTCTTTTAAGATATATTCACCGATGTTCGGTACCGTCTACAGATTCCCTCTATGTGAATCCATTACTACAGTGCTTGATATCGTTGCTCAGACTCCAGTGGATTTTCTGTGACATAAATTTTGACCTACAGGTTTGCAGAAATTTAATACGCGAGGTCGCTGGAATAGAGACTTTGGAGGTGGAAGTGATAACCACAAAACAATGGGTAATGCACGCCCAAGTAGCAGAGAGGTTCAGTGATTTCGATGGACGGGTTTTTCTTGCTGGAGATTCGGCACACCGTTTCCCCCCGGCGGGAGGTTTTGGTCAGTGACATGCCAGATCAAAATCTTTTTCCCAGTCAGTCATTGCGAATAAAGTGAATTGCTACACGTATATTTGTTCTGTTACTGATGGCTTCTTTGTCTCAACATGGATACTTGAAGTGCCCCCAGGAGTTCATATCTGAACCTTGTACATGTTTGTAAAGGATATTGATTGTCGTTTCAGTCCTGGGTATTGTTTTACTCGTTTGTTGAACTTTGAGGATGTGCTAGAAAGTGACGTTGGACTTACTGTGAGGACGATCGTGGTCCACCAGGTATGAATACTGGGATTCAAGATGTGCATAATCTGGCTTGGAAACTCGCAGCTGTCAACAGTGGCTGGGTGCCTAGGGAGTTTCTCTCCACATACTATACGGAACGGTATCCAGTAAGCCTTCTAACTCGCAGATAAATGCGCTAGCAAGGATTTATGCTCCATGGAATCGTCGAGTAATAACTTCTGCACTGTATTCATTCCTGCCTGAAACGTTTTAGGTGAACAGTATTGCCAGTTAGCCCGATAATTCAGCCCGAGAGTAATGACTTTATATAGGCTACTTGGAGTTGGGCACTTCACTGTCCCAGAGAGTAGGTCTCATTCAAATTTTAACTATCACATACTATTTGTTTGCACGGCTTCTAGTTGGTGTTCCAACTGACTCTTGCAAAATAAATTGTCTTTCCACGGCTTACTCAGCTATGTACCTTCTTTTGTCAATGATTGTGTGTAAAGAGATAATCTTTCTTTGATATAGGTACTCAATAGGCAGACCTAGTCCGTACCATCACACAATGCTGTGTTGTGAATATCTGATTCAAAGACGTATTGCATATTCGACGAACCACAGATAGCCAAAGCAAATACAGCGCTGAGCGTTGCCAACTTTGAAGCAGCTATGGCGATACCAACAGCCCTGGGCTTAAGCCCTTTAGCAGCAAGGTTAGTTGTCTTTATCTTCTTTTATTTGGTTTCCAAGAGAGGTGTTCAGTAGCCAACCATGTGTATGGAGGTCACACAAACATATAATCAGCTGAAACCATCTCCTGTTTCCTGGGCACGAGCTGTGTTAGACAGGGCTCTTGAAGTGGAAACCAGGTCTGATGATAGAAACGTATGAAGCTGCGGAGAAGTGCGATGATATGGTTCCTCTTCTCAATCAAATTTTTGAAATGTGATGTGTCTTCCCAGAATAACTCAGAAAATTGTGGAAGCGGGAGCTTCATGGCTCCCAAAAAGGTTCCAAGGTGCCATACTAGATGGTGTGTTTGCAATTGGCCGGTTGCAAGTTTCTGACGTGTTCTTGAACGAATACAATCCTATCGCATCTTCAAGAATATCACGAGTTCAACAGATACTGCAAGAAGGATCTAGCTTGCAACTTCAGTTTCCAGCTGAAGACTTGGGATTCAGGTTCGTGACAATTTCCGATCACGAGGCACAAATTTTTTCAACAGCTCAAGAATCAGCACAAACATGTTCTTGTAATTCGACGGTTGAAAGGAACTACTACAATATAGTTTGCTACTGGTCCACCGCTACCAACTCAGTATCTTTCCATAATATGCGTCCTTTTATTTAGATATAATTCTGGAGCTCTGGTTCCTGAGGACTCAGAAGCTATCGAGGTCAAGCGCTCGGAACCAATGGGACGGAGGCGCGAATATATTCCTTCAAGTAAAGCTGGTGCCCGTTTACCGCACTTGCGGATTCGATGTCTGGATGCAGCGTTGAACTTCTCAACTAAGGTATGTTCGAACGTAACGAAACTTTAGGAAATTCGTGCAACCCCTTTAGCTAACTTAAAATGCCACCAAATCAGTATATAGACGTTTCTGGCCTTGCAAATATAGAAGATAATATTTTAAGACACTATACTAGTTGCATATCATACTTCGGAACAACATGAGAGGACCACAGTGGTTATTCATTTCAAGTTTCGATCTTTTGTGAAGTTAGCTAGTGGCGGACCTTTCTGGGGACTCTGGTATGGGTTTGAGAAGACAGTGGAAGCCGACCGTCTCCTCGAAACTAATCCGGCTGATATTCCACAGGCAATATGTTCTACACTAGATCTCATAAGCAGTGAAAGCGTGGAACTTTTGCTGATTGTCGGGCCAGGTAGGAGTGGATTTACATGGGGACATGCAGCACTGGAGGTAGGGAAGGCGTTTGACATCCCACTTAAGATCACGGTAATGTGGCCATCAGGATTTGCTCAGAGATGCAATATGGATAGATTAGGAGAAGAAGAACGGTATGTTATCAATAGTTGGAGCCATCTGAATACAGCTCCTGTTGTCCATGTTGAAGAGGTCTCCGTTTGCTGGTGGAACTTGTGCGAACTATCATCATCAGGTGCACTTCTAGTGAGACCGGATGGTCACATTGCGTGGCGAACCGCCAAAGAAGCTAGTTCTGATGCATCCGTCGAAGTAGAACGGGTATTCAGACATGTATTGAGGACGAGACATTACCCTCACGAGTCACCCGGAGTCTACCAATCCGGCATTGAAGGCGACTCACTGGTATAAAACGGACGAGCTGATATCAACTCAAATGAAGTAATGTCCAACAGTATAAAGTTTTTTGCATGCCTTAAATGCCACACGTCTTGTCCAATAGAAACACCGAGCAGCTAGAGTTTCCAGAAACTGACCACGACGACCAGGGGAGGTTTTCTGATTTGGGTACATCTTTCCAGAAACTTCCGTTGAGCTCTGGCACTTTATCTGAGCAACAAACTTGAGGGGCCTTGGTCAAGGAGGTTCTTGGTTCTGCTGAATCTTATCTTGTGCGCCAGACACATCTTCCCATCGGATGCACGCATTGGCTGGAAAGAGATTCAGGTGTCAATTTCGCTATCACGCATGAGCACGGGGGCTTCAATTTCACAATCCTGTTTTTCTACCCACACTAAAGTGAACTTGCGTTCGTAGCCATACTGCTGTCAGTTATAAAGGAGAGGGAATTGTATGAGTTTACTTTACTCTCGTGCAGCATGTGGAAAGGTGGCCATCATCGTATTACTTCTCGTTGAGCCAGGCTCCACCCTGCCACATTACAGAATCTGTCTACTCCCAACTGTTGTATGACCATACAATGAAAAGGTATCAAGAGAGATTCTGGACTAGGAAATATATGAAACCTTTTTGAGTTCTCCGGCATCATGTGGCCTTCTGGCCCACGGACAAGCTTGTTGGAATCGATTGGTATGTGTACCTATAGTACAGATTCTAAACCCAATTTGTCTAGCATTATTTTTAGCCAGCATGCGCAACTTAAGTTTTTTAATTTCGGCACCTATCTAGAAAATGGGTTGTCCCGGACTATGCCACTGAAATTGCATTAGTCAACGTCCTACACATAGGAGCCGAGATTCAACCTGACCTGTCCTCAATTACAGCAGCCGGAAGTTGTGGTCAGCTACCCAAAGAACCAATTGACTATGCGACAGTCGTCTGACCCCAGTTCAGGAGCACAAAGTTTGTTACGAATCTCTCATGTGAAGTTCTGCGGAGGACCGACATTTCTCTGCAGAACTCATAATCTGCCTCGCGAAAGCTGGCTAACAGTTTGGGGTGCAGTATGCCGTACTGTATTTTGATCACACAGGTCTTTTCTTGCTCACACCGACTGATCACTTTGGCACGATTTGAAACGAGAGGCGCGCGTTAAACTCTGGGTACTTTATACTCCTTGGACTTATCTACATCAAGGTCAAGGCAGGCAAGCTCGTTGTGGACAGTCCAAGTTGGATCGGAAGTGTTTGAACGGGAGCTGGTTCTCTTGGCTTAATCTAGCAAGACTTCTCTGGCGCAAAGTGACTAAGCAGTAGTACCTGCTTCAGAAGTCTCTTGGAATTTTCGGTTTAAAGCCTAAGCACTGAACCAGGAAACCACACCTTAAGAGGAATATACTGTAGTATGAAGAACTGTACTGTACTTTATCCTATGATGGTCTGGCCAGCTATCTATCTGCAAAAATAAATATTGCTTGACAGAACTGCCTGGTCCATAAGTTAATTGCATGTTTATCTGCAAATGCTTTGTTCACATTCAAGGAGGATTGTTGCGAAACAAACACCTCAACTATGTTTTACAGAAAACAGAGAAACGGACTACTTTTCCCTCTGCTGGGAAGTTGTCAACACCCGAGAAGAGAAAGCTGCTTACGTTTACTGCAATCAATTGCTCACGCTTGCATTTAACTCTACTATGGTTAAGCTTACATAACTTAGAACTAAACATTGGATCGACTGTATTCTGTAAACATTTCAGGCGGTGAGTTACAGAAGCACTTATTCTTTATTTCGTGATTGTCTCCACACTCTTTCTGCATGGCATCCCCCACAGCCATAAACCTGTTAAAGTTTTGACAGATGATGTCATGAAGGCAGTTCGCATGACATTAGGCAAACTGCAAGTGCACTAACCTCTTCTTCTAATGTGATGGCTGTCCACCCACTCTTTGCAGATTAGTTTCACCAAACGAAGTCCTGCACACATCTGCCACCGCCAGTAGTTCCACACAGCTAACTTCCTACTTCTGCAACTATCATAGCATGTAGTTTACATTGGTTCAGATTATGTTGTTTTGCAGACTACTGTAGAATGTCGGCCGTTAATGGGCGTGCCCAACCAGTATATACGAGATTCAAACACATTTAAGTTTAGGATATTGCGTGGAGCTCGTAGGATATTCTATTAAGCGGGCTCTCACAAGTAAGACAATTGAACAAGCCTTTCAACAGAAACCGAGTGTGCAAATTTTTAGATGTTTCTTTGTGCTGCATTCGACTTTGACCAAGACATAATATTATCTTAAGAGCAGAATTTGACTTCTGATTAGCAGACGTTCAGCTTAATAGTAATGGGAGTTCAAGATTCGGCTTTCTACAACAGTTCTGCTGCAGTTTAACATGGCAGTTTGACTGCTTTAATTGTGATTGAGGTATGTGGTCCTTGCAAATATAGTGATGGAAACAGGTAATATGTTTGATAATTCATGTTCACCCCGAAATCTAGTAGACGAAAATGTGGATCTATGGAAGAGAGTGGAAGAGCTTAGGAATTTTTCACAAGATATGCCGACAAATGAACTGGTTTAACATATACTTTACTTGAAAACTACAAAAGGAAAACTTTAACATAGATAGTGTTCCATCATCAGTAGGTCTTTAATGTTTGAAATGAATGTAATGTCGATCCTCATGACTTAATCATCTTCTTACGAGAACAGTAATTGTCTTTGTAACTACCACTTCCTTACAGGGACTCTTGTCGTGAGCATAAGTGTACTCGCAGTCAGGTCTTCGTGAAGCTTGACCCGTTCGTCTTTGAGCACCTTTCCCCAATCCTAAAGCATGCAGATAAGCATCCTAGTAATCAGAGAGACAGTGCTGGTTAAGCATCTCTCTTGCTTTTCTCCTTCGTAACCCGAACGCTATCTCCGCGTGAACAGTCACTCACCCTTACGTGCATGATTTAGGACTGACTAGTCCCGTCCTGTTGACTTGTGAGATTCAAGAATCATAGATGACATGTGGTGAAAGCTGAAACTGAAAGCTGAACTTACTACTGTAATGACATCTTTCCAACCATCTTCAATCACCTGTGCATGCCTTGTTTCCTTGGGAGACGACCTTAAACTATACGAGATACACAAAATTATGCTTACATTCTTGTGTCAGTATTACTTTATTGTTGGCCCGATGACTAATCCACCAAGCTTCAGAGCTTGGAACCCTTCACAAAACTCGTTAAATATATGGAAAATCACAACCATAAACTGGCAAATTTACTTAAACGACCCCAAGTTTTCTGAGTTACTCGACCATCTTCGTTTGCCTCCATATGGGTCGAGTCCAAGTTAGCATCGAAATTCTGGGGCAAGTAGACTATGTTCTTTTAAAACTTTATCTTAATGTAATGTAAAATCATTGTAAGTCATTTTTTTTATACTAGCAAGTGAAAAGGTTGAAAGAACCTTATGATGTTCTGGATTTTAACTCAGTTTATGACCTTTGAAAGATTCAAACAAACCATTACTTTTAATGAACGATGGTGAAAGATGACAAGCCAACATGAAAAGATTTTATTCTCAAAGCAAGAACATATAGTAAACAAGGATAAGAAAGAGTCTAATTTCTTCTTGCTGAACTTTAGGTCCAAATTCTTGGGTAAAATTCCTATCCAACTTGAGTATCAAATCTACTATAGTTTATATCCAAGCCAAAATCTAAATCCACTTTGAACATATGATGTCTTTAAAGCTCAACTCATAATGTGGATTGAAACTGCAAAGAAAAATTTACGTTGGATATTGGTTTTAATACTTATAGCTATATGGATGATTTTATATAAGTGGTGAGCACTCTTGCTCTTCAACTTGCTGTAAGTTATAAAACGTGATAAATCTCCATATTTGACCTTTGGCTTGTACACTAACATCATAGGTTATCATGGATATTGTAAATTTGCAAGATATTTGAAATTCTGCATATTTAAACTGAATTTAATCCATGTAGTTTTTATTTGTTGATATGCTTTATTTTACATATATATATATATATATATATATATATATATATATATATATATATATATATATATATATATATATATATAGAGAGAGATTGCAAATGGCATCAAAATTGGACATTTTGAGTGCCTTGCTAGAGTTAAATTACCTACCTTGATAGGTGGGTTTAAGATGTCTTGGAAAAAAATCGTCTATGTAGGAATTAAAGAGAATATAGAAAAGGAAGCAAAGAATTAGATTACAAGGAGGAAACTCTCCAGAACCAACCAACCAATAAAGTAAGAAGTGAGAAAAGAGTCAATATATGGTGCAAAGTACACATCCGGTCCCTTCTATTTGTGCCTTATGGATATAACCTTGTAGAGACTTTTTTAATCTATTCACCATAGAAATACCTAGGAAGCATATATTCACCTATGGTTTTATCCATAGGTTTGACTGAGTTTTAAAATTAGTATTGGTTAGTTAAGGCTAATCATAGCTAATGTAAGATAGATGTGGGACTAATTTAAAGGAGCTTGCAGGAAGGAGCATGGTTAATTTAATTTTAAATTTACTATCTTTTTGAAGTTTTATTTTTCTATTTCTGGTTTTGGAAAAAAGAGTTAAGAAGTTGCTATTCCAAAAGACTTTTGTTCATGCTTATGGTTTTATAGTCCAAAGTTAGCTCATGTGAAGGAATTGTTGATTTTTTTTTTTCAAGATAAGTTCATATATTGATGGGTATCATTATTCTTTAATTTTATGTATTCTCTTATACTTTGTTTTCTCGTGAGTATTGAGATTAGCGTGAGCGTCCAATTGAATGAGCTCGCTTTGTAAAGTGAGCACCAGGTTAGAAAACAAAATGGTATAAAAGAAAGAGAAAAAATCTGTGAATGCATGAACTCTCTCGTCCAAAACAAGAGAATAAAGTACTAACTTCCAGACATTCCTTCTTTTTGTTGGAGAGTTGTTCATTGTTCGATTCCATGTAGAGGTGAACACAATGATACTTTTGGATCTTACGTGATGAGTAATAGACACTTTCTTCCAGGATTAAAAAAATGTGTACTAGATTAATGTCTAATCTCTGTTAGTCAAACAAACCTTTAATGGACTTTCACTTTATAGCTTACACAGTAATTAATTCACAAATGAATAAAGCACCTTTCATAATCCGAGATATTGAACTAAATTTCAAAAAACCCGTCTTGGAGGCAAATGCAACACTTCCCTTCACGGGAGAAAATAAGGTTCTAAAATCAACTGGATTTTAGAAATTTTACTCCATTATCTTATTCATCAGTTGGTTGAATATTATTGTTCGAACCAAGCAATATCCCAATCACCATCTGTAACTGCCAGACAGCCACGTGTCTCGCATCGAGGGAACGCAGGTGTTCAAGTAAACCTTAGAACTTAACTGCAGTTCTTAACAGTTAAGTAGTAAGGTTTACTTTAACACTTAACTTGAGAGTGCGGTTGAGTAGGGGGTTTCAGATTTCAAGTCGACGGATATTTCTGGGACATTCAGTGACATCCATAAAATACTCGATGGATATCCATAGAGAAAAATGGATGAGTAATGGAATCGTCTCGTGAATCATAAAGTTCACGAAATTTCGGGTGAATTGAAAATTTCTAGTTTCTAAACTATAAGCAGACGGTTTCAGGTGTAATGCCCTAACCCGCAAAAATCCACGAGTCACACTTTAATTATTTTACTGTTGCAGAATTTTTTCCATCCCGTGCGCGACGCATATAATTTGTACCGACTATATGTAAATCCTTTCACGTATGTTTACGATACCCATACAAGCTGAATCTGGAACCCCCTAGTCTGCATTGGTCATTTCGAGAATCCTTCATCTTTGGACTTTCGAACAGAAATTGAAAGTAGATATGCCCGGATGTCTGTCCTTTGCATACACGTACAGGGACTTCTACTCGTTTCTCGGAACAAGTTAGTCTGGGGTTCTCCGTATCCAACCAGCAGTTCAATGTAATCTTCTTGCATCCAAAGCTTTCAAGCAGTCTGTAGAGTATGGTTACAGAAAGGAGTCAACAACACTCGACGTTACCTCTGTGTTAACGACTTAATGACCTGCAAAAAAAGTAGGGTAAGGAAACCGACGAAGAAAATCCTTTTTTTTGTTGTCGACACATTACCTGCATCGCTTCTACGAGAGCTAGTGGTAATCCGATGTTATGCTATAACCTTCTCAGATGAACTTACAGTGAGAGATATAGCGAAGGAGACTCACCAGTCAGAAGTACTCAAAGTAGCTTTGGTCCTGAGCAGAAAGGCCTTTGACGATTCTCGACATCTCTGAAAGTGAACTGTAGATCATGATTATCATCAGTCAGCTGAAAAGAATACTGTGTGTTTGAATACATACCCATCGTTTTCATCGAAGGCCTTAGCCAACCACTCCGTGCTATGATCATCCTACTCTCTGGTTCCAAGTAGCACAGATGATGTTCTTGCTGTCCGACTTGAAGTTTTCGACTTTCTAACTAATGTCACGCTCATGGCGTGTCTTGGTAAACATCGTCGACGGTCCACCATGAATATTGAAGTCGCATTGAGGTTCTGCAGAAGTCATGATTCACGAAATTTTATATGTCTAAAGTTGATACAGCAACTTCTTAATTGGTAAAGGGTCTACCGAACGTGACTGGTGGACCAAACGTCACTTCCAGTACGCTAAACCTTATCTTCACAGCTGAATAGGCTTGGATATTCTGACGATCGGAAACAACGCTTCACAACTCTGATTAGAAAAGCAATAAAAAATTTCTTTCTGTTTCCAGCGGGGTTTCTCACACAGCTCTATGGAATCGCCAAAAGCTTACCTTAAAAAGAAAGACAATGCTAGATTCCCGTCTGTCAGATGCTGTCCTGCTCTCCATTAAATATATCGAGTATCTTCGGAACTGAAAAGAGTGTTATGATTCGTATCATAAGCCGTAGGGTATGATGACTACGGAGGCTTATGATGCTCCTCTTCTTTAGTATAGAGTTTTTGAATATCAGGAGAATAAGTTCCCTATGGCGCGGCATCTTAGTCTGCTCCTAGCTCCAGACTATTCTGCCGTCTGCTAACCTGTGGTCGCTTGACTCCCGAACTGGTGACAAATCTGAGCGACTTGCTTCCAGTTCAGGGACGCTTCTACGTCTGCAGTGCTCTCAGGAACGAACCCTTGACTCGACTTGTTGAACTTCAACCCCGAAGGAGAGAGAATCGTCTCCGATCTTCCGCCGTATTTTCAGGACATTCAGGATTAATGGCAGCGCCAACATTATCGACAAGTCAGGGTATCGACGTAGCTGCTGTCCTCAGTTCGATAACTTCCTGCACATCCACCACTCTTCTGTGCAGACAATCGATTCAAAATCATTGTGCTTTGCATTTCTCACCAGCATTGTCTCTCCGCTACTGATATCAGCATTCTTTAGTTGCCTATGTATACGAAACCGGGTAGGTCCAGGGCTTTGTAGAGAATTTAGGAGAGGTAGGAAGAGAGCTGCTGTCAGCCCGAGTGCAGACTATTTCAGTACCAGTACATATCCTCATGCAAACACAGCATCCGCACGTACATTCGGTAACTTCTTTTGCATGGGTGCATGAAAGCCATTCCAAGAGATTATTAAAAATTTTACAAATAAGTTTTGATGTGCCCCAATCACAACAAGGGCATTTGGTCTAGTGGTATGATTCTTGCTTAGGGTGCAAGAGGTCCCGAGTTCAATTCTCGGAATGCCCCCACTACAAACTTCAGCTCTGAGAAAGGGTGTTGAATGCATAAACGAGGGGAAAATTTTAATTTTGAATGCTGATAAGCATAGTCTCAGGGAGGTGATCGAAGATTATGGTGCAGATAATCTAAGATTAACATAGCATATCATTACCATGCATACTAATCTTGCTTAAAAGATGATGTTTAAAGATCTTTCAACATCATCTTTAAAGTGGCCATCAATTATACTTGGTGCCTCTGCTCGATTACTCTTTATTATTGTGTTTGATATGTAAAAAGCTCTAAAGGTCTCGGGGCTCAAACGCGAAAAAATTTAGAATGAAAATGAAACAATAATAAGGTTAAATTTTCTGGTTAGTATTGCATTCTTTGTCATTTTTAGTTTAGCATCTCTTCTACTTAGTAAATATTTTCAATTATTTACTAGCACTTATAATGAAAATGATAACCTCATAACTTTCTTTCTTTATTCTGAATCTCTAAACATAGGGAGAGGCAAAAGGGAAATGCTACTAGAAAGTGGAATAGTTTTTAAGAAAAAATGGATCTGCTTTCAACTTTCTGATTAGTGCACAATTAGAAATAATATGGGTTAACTCTTACTATCTAAACAGATAAAGGAAGAAGTCATTTTAGTAATAGTGAAGATGCGATACTGAGGTTGTATTTTCTGCTTTGTTTTTCTCATTTATTTTGGAATTAGAATTTTCTTTTACTTTGTAATATTTTCAATTATGTATTTATCACTTGTAAATAAAGATGATACATTTATGTTTATCATTAACTTTCTTAAATCTGTTTTCTTCTCAATCTCAACATATAAGGAGAAGCAAGAAGAACATACAATAGAAATTCATTAATATGTCTAAAAAGGATTATCTGCTTTTTAGACTACTTATTAGAAATAGGAAAGAGATTATATTGTCTATGTATGTATTATTTAGGGAGAGAAGGATCTACAACTTCAATACAACAGTATATGGTAACTCGTGGACTATTATTAAAAGACAAGGAGAAAAAGGCCACCACGGAGAACACACTAAGGATGGGAAGACCCCAGCAAGCCATAGAAGATGTGACAAAATAGATATTTTTGCATACTAATCCTATTAGGGCTTAGCCCCAATAGGATCAGTATGAGAAATCTGCCAATTGCGTCTAAGATGCTCATGTTATGTCGTAAGGAATTACAGAAAAGGAATTAGAATAATAATTAGTAATTATTGAGCACAAATGATTATGAATTAAAAAGTAAAATTTTGATTAAATTTGAATATCAAGTTCAAGTCAAATTTCAAATTGGGCTCAAAGTTGATTTGGATGCCGGACTTCGAGCGTATCATCACGCTGATTACTAAAGCCTTGTGAACTCGGAAATTTTAGGGTTTAGAATAATAATTAGTAATTAGTGAGCACAAATGATTATGAATTAATATGTAAAATTTTAATTAAATTTGAATATCAAGTTCAAGTCAAATTTCAAATTGTGCTCAAAGTTGATTTGGATGCAGGACTTCGAGCGTATCATCACGCTGATTACTAAAGCCTTGTGAACTCGGAAAGTATGCCAACAAAACGCTAAAATAAAACCCTAAAGCAATTATAAATCACAAAATTTGAAACTTTGATCAACAAAATAAGAGAAATTTAAGTTGTTGAAAGCTCTTAGATTAGGAGCAGAATTACTTAAGATTACTTAAGATTACTTAATCCACCTTGACGTACAACCATTCAGATTACGCCACTTCAGAATCCTCAAAAATAACGGAACTGCTCAATCAATAGAATATTATTTGTTCTTCGCCGTCTCTTATCATTGTGTTAGTTAATGCATAGTCAGCTTTTAATTTGTCTTTTCATCTTAATATTAAATTTTTAAATAATTTTAGAAGGGTAAGGAAATTAGAAAAGTCCTAAGGTTTGGTAAAAAAAAAGGAGATTTGTTGATGAAATCTTTCAATATGTGTGTGTAATAAAGAGAAATAATATTATTCAAGAACTCAACACCTTCATACTTTAGAGAGAAGAGAAGAAGAATTGGATAGGAAGTGAGAGAGGGAAGAAAATATAGAACTATAAATAAATAAATAATATTTAATACTCTATGACCCAAACTCAAATGGAAAAGCATCACCTTAATGTGAATATTATACTTTACTAAACTAAGTTAGTAAATCAATAGTTCTAGTTGGTATTCAGGTGAACATAGAACTCAAAGATAGTGTAGTTGTTCAAAGATGGTAATTATTGAATAGATTGACCTTGGATTACCTTGTTATTTCTACTTTGTATTTTCTAAAGACTAAACTAATTTGTTTCAACTTAATAATAGTACATGGTTAAATTTATAATCTAACATAATCTCTAAAATTATAATGATAATTCACAGTAACTAAAAATGTCTATTTCTTCTTTATTTTCCATGCTTGAGGCATAATCTTAGTTGACTTTTCAGCTCTATAGTCATCCATATATACATTGCTACATAAGATACATTGCTATCAACATCATACACTATAGAAGCACAACTCACGCATAAGTCATACATGAATTCTAAGTGCCACAATTATTGTAGCACTTCAGTGATGTATATATGCACAATATCTTATCTACTATTTTGGCCTTGCCAAGTTGTGTATTTCACTTCTTAGCAAACAATACACATATTGTGGGCCTCATAGATCAAATTAGACAGGCCTTTGATCACTTGACTACCAAACTTCATCTTGTAGGCTTAAGAGTCAAGGTGTCAAAGTTCAAAGCATGGTCCCCTTCAGGTATCTTGTAACAATATGGAGTTTAACGATGAAATTAGTCAAGGCTAATGAAGTAGCAAATATGCCAAATTAGCCTAGAATATTCTAGAATTATCTAAGAAGCTTCTTGGGAAGTTTCCTACTAGCTTAGCTTGCACCCCAAGTAGGTAGTTTCTAGAAGGAAGTTTCTAGAAGCTTCCAACTAGCTTAGCTTGCATGCCCAATAGACGATTTCAAGAAGAAAGTTTCTTGAAAAACTTCCTAATTAACTTGGCTTGCACTCCAATAAAGCAGCTCAAAGAAGCTTCTTAAAAAGCTCCTCAAGAGCCTTGTATGCTCCCTATAAATACCAAAACCAAAGCTCATGCTAGGCATTCAGAGTTTTCTCACATTCGAGTGTCCCAATGTGATATTCCATTCTCCTATTTCTCTCCTTGGTTTTGGTCTTTTACATTGGTATCAAAGCAAGAATGGGATGGATGGAATTTATGGATCACCACATCCACTTCCGCCAAACCATTGGGATTTTTGTGTCCAGGTACTACCCAAATATCATTTCACACAATTCATCACCTCATGCTTTGGACAAGATTTTATGCATATGATCACTTTGTTTGAGGAACCCTTTGTGCTTCCGGTTGTAACTTATGGAGAATGGTGGACGTACTACATCTATTTGTTAATGAATTAGATAAACTGGGGATAGTATGATAGAGTAGAATCCATGGTGGCAATACCTAAAGTTATATTTTCTATGCAACAACAAATTGAGCACCTTACTCAATTGTTGGATGAACGAGATTGGCATAAACAAGAGCAGGTAGAGAGAGCACCAATTTGAGAAGGAGAAGAGTGAATTTGATTTCCAAAGCCTAAGGTATTTGAAAGCAAGAACCTTTTAGGTGCAGTGGAAAATTTTGTGTTTGGATTGTGAACATTACTTTGAAGTAACAAACCTTCAAAATGAATGGAGACATTCTATTGGCCTCAAGCCAATTGGATGGAGTGGCTAAATTATGGTGGTGATTTAGAGTTGAACAAGTTGAGTGGCAGTTTGTCACACCAATCTTGACAAGAGTGCAATAATTGGGCGGTTCCAAGCTATAAATGTCACATGGGCCGCACAAGATAAGTTGATAAAATTGAAGTAGATTTGCTCGGTAAGAAGCTATATCACTCATTTCCAAAACACCATTATGCAAATTCTAGATATACTAGATAGAGAAGCTCTAGATCACTTTGTGAGAGGCTTGAAGTCTCAAACCAGACTGCAAGTGACTATGCATGAACCCAAAGACTTAGAGGAAGCCATGAAGTTGACTGAGCACTTTAATTCCTTGCCCAACTTGGTCTCGACCTTGACCTTCCTTGAACCCATCCACACACTACACAAGAGTGGAGGAGCAAATACCAATGGAGATTGATGCCATCTAGCAAAGACCACTTGGCACAATAGATCATGAAAGAATATAACAAAATGGTTGATATTTCTATTGTCATCAAATTGGACACCGCATTGCAGAATGTCCACCCAAGAATGAGCGACCTCAACAAGTCGCCCAAATGGAATTTGTGATGCAAAATGATTAGGGAAACAAGGAATCCTAGTAGGAGATTTCAAGCCGCCTATTGGGAACTTGATTAGTTCTAATTGGATTAAAGTCTTGACTTGTGCAAAGTTTGTTTTGTTTGCAAGGTATGATATTTGATCGTGGTTGTAAGATTTTGGTTGATTTTGGAAATTTAGAGAATTGCATGTCTATGAAATTAGCAAAGAAATTGAGTATTCCTATCAAGCCAGTAATTGGAAGTAAATTGATGATGGTAAATGGTAGAAAGAGTTCTGCATTCCGTACCTTGCATCCTGTTACCTTCAAAATTGGGAAGGAGTATTTAGAATGTATGAGGTTTGTAATGGCACCTCTTGTAATACCAATAGCTAGATAGATGATCTAGAGATAAAATTTGGTTTGGTAGCATCTGGAAGGATGTTTTACATGATGGACTTAGTAGATAAGCTTGAGGTATCACCAAAGAGTACTTCTACTAATAGGCCAAAAACCAAAACATGCTTGGAAACTTTAGAATCAAGAGTTAGGCATATGATCTAGAGGTGAAACTTGGAGTGGTAACATCTAGAAGGATGTTACACATGATGGAGAATGTAGATAAGATAGAGGTATCACCAAAAGATCACTTCTACTAATAAGGTAGAAGCCAAAATAGGCCTGAAAACTTCATAAAACCGAAAAATTGAAAATGAGGCAATTTTTTAGGCTTGAACAAATGAATTAGGCCTCAAAAATGTATAGATCCTCCCCCCAATGGATTAAAAGTTGGCCTTCCATCCCCCCCTTGGTTTATCTTGCTAAGAGCTTTCCAACGGTACCTCATCCATGTGATTCTAAGATTCCTACAAGAAGATTCTTTAAATGATTCTCTCTGTTCAATGCCTATTTGACCAACCAGATAGGACCAAGATTGACATGTCACCATCCAAGCAAGTAATCTAAAGGTGGATCTTGCTAACAGGTCACCTATCCATATACCTAATCCTATGGTGGAGCTTCCTTGGAGGAGATCTTCCTTGGCAATATAATAAAGAGAAGGTGCTCCTTTGGGGCATCGGAGGTTTGAGTGTGAAATCTATATTTTCTCTCTTGAAGAGTTCTCTTGTCCTTGGAGTATTACACCTCTAAACTATGATGTCATTCTAGGACTACCTTGGCTTGAACGTCATAAGGTTCAATTTGATTGGACCCGACAACAAATTCAAGTACAACACCAAGGTAGGAATTTCCAATTAGGTTGTTTGGCACCTTTGAGTAAGACACATAAGGATAGTTAGTCCCAAGATGAGAAATTTGTAAAGAAAACAGCCATAGAGCAAGCTTTGAAGGAAGAGAAGTCCCAAGATGGGAAGTTTGACAAGAAAGCAGCCATAGAGCCATAGAGCGAGCCTTGAAGGAAGATAAATCTCTAGATGGGAAGTTTATTAGTGAAGTAGCTATAGAGAAAGCTTTGGAGGAAGATAAGTCTATTTTTGTAATTTGGATCAAGCCAATTGCACAAGGAGAATCTGAGGAGAGTCAAGAGCCTCATCAAGCAATGGTTGACCACATAGTTCAAGAGTTTGTAGATGTGTTTTTGGATGATTTATCAAAAAGATTACACTCTGATCATGGTATACACTTCAAGATTGAGTTAGTACTAGGTAGCACTCTAGTGAGTAGCCAATCTATTAGCTCTCACCAAAGGAGTTGGAAGAGTTGTGAATAACACTTTTGGAGTTGTTGGAGAAGGATTTCATACAACATAGTACATCTCCTTAGGGAATCGGTACTATTCATTCCAAAGAAGGATGGAGGACTTCATTTTTGTATTGATTATGAAGAATGCATACCATTTGCCTCAAATTGATGACTTTCTTGATCAATTGAGTGGAGCTCAATACTTCTCCAAGTAAGATCTTTGCAACGACCACTAGCAAATCTCCATTGATAAGGAGGATGTACAAAAGATTACCTTTTGCACAATGTATGGACATTTTGAGTGGACAATTCTACCTTTTGGGCTCACTAATGCTCCATCAGTCTTCATGGATCAGATGCATTGGGTGTTGGGTGAACCGTTGGACTGGTATTTGATGGTGTTCTTGGATGATATCTTAATCTATAGCAAGACAAAGATAAAACATGTGAATCACATGCAAGAAGTCCTAAGATGACTATAACAGTGGAAGTTTCATTGCAAAAAGTCAAAGTGTGCCTTTTGGCAGAACAAAGTTACCTTCTTGGGTCATAAGATCTCATTGGAGGGGATCAATATGGAAGAGGATAAAATCAAGTTCATCATTGATTGGCCTACTCCAAAGGATGCTACTAAAGTACATGCATTTAATGGATTGGCTAGCTTTTACCGATGGTTCATCCACTATTATGCTCATGTGGCCGCACCATTAACCAATCTCTTGGAGAAGAACTCAAGCTTTCAATGGACCAACAAGCACAAAGAAGCATTCTAGAAGGTGAAACATATGGTGTCTTCAAGACCATATTCTTGAACCATATGATCCTCAACTACCATGTGTGGTTGATTTTGATGCTTCTAACTTTGCAATTGAAGTCGTGTTGCAACAAGAATTCATAGATGGATTACATCCCATTGCCTTTGTGTCTTGCAGACTAAATACAACAAAGGAGAATTAGTTTGTTCAAGACTAAGAACAACTAGCAATGGTATATGCCACCAAGGTATGGAGGCATTATCTCTTAGGGAAGCAAGTGGTCATGCAAACTGATCACAAGCCCTTGTTGCGACATTACATTTGGAACACATGGTGAGTCAACATCATCAATGGAAGGACAACTATAGTTGTTTGACATCAAACTTGAGTACAAACCCAGTCAGTTCCATATCATCCTTGATGCCCTATCACCACAACCTGATTTGAAGTCTCTTCTTCTCATCACGAGTGCAATTACCACAGTGTTAGTCAACTCTAAGGTCCAAATCAAGTTTAGGAGAGCTCTACAACAAGATCCATTCTTTTAGATGGTAAAAGGGCATCTTGCAACTAACAACAAGGAAGACAACACTTTCTCCTTCAAGGAGGGCCTTCTATTCCATGAGGACCAAATCTATGTTCCAGCAACAGTGATCTCTGACTTGTACACCTCCAAGAAGCCCATAACTTACCAATTGCTGGTCACATGGCTGTAGACAAGACCTTTGGCACTCTCTAATGCCAATGGTGGTGGCCCAACATGACACGAGATGTCTAAGAGTTTGTATGATCATGTGAGAGTTGCCAATGAAACAAAGCCAGCAACCAGAAACCAAGTGGACTCCTTCATCCATCTGCTTGATTGGAACATGTGTGCTTGGATCTCATCACATCCTTGCCCAAGACAAAGTAAGGTCACATGACAATTGTGGTGTTTGTGGATAAGCTTAGTAAGCAAATCCACTTGGCACCAACCTTTGATATTATGGATGCTCCCACATTAGTGCAACTCTACTTTGACAATATCTTTAAGCATCATGAGATGTTGTGTGTACTCATCTCCAACCATGATCCTCAATTCACCAAGAAGTTTTGGCAAGCACTCTTCCAGATACTCGACACCAAGCTTATTTTGTCCACGGCCTATCATCCTCAAACTGACGGACAAACTAAACATGCAAATCACCCCTTGGAAGATATGCTTTGTGTCTTTGTCAATGTTCACCATACCAATTGGGATGAATGTCTTTTAATTACAGAGTTTACATATAATAACTCCAAGCACCAAATTCTCTCTTTTCTTTCTAAATTTTGGCCAAGATCCACTTGTTCCAAATTCCTTTTTTGCTCTTTCTCCATCTCATATCCCTCATACTTCAACCTTCTTGACCACCATATCCCCATCCCATTACAAGCAAAGTCTCATCTTCTTGTTGCTCAAAATTGTCAAAAACAATATACGGACCACCATCGTCGTGATCTCACCTTTCAAATTGGTGACAAAGTCATGCTCTTCTCTAGTAACCTACCCCTCCTACTTGATACCCAAGTTTGTAAACTTGCCCCTAATTTGATAGGACCCTTTGATGTCACCCAAATCATTTCTCTTGTTGCTTATCGACTTGCCTTGCCTTCTCCACCGTGTCTTCTATGTTTCCAAGTTAAAACCCTTTGTTTCTAATCCATCTTCTTTTTCCTCTCATGTCCAACTCCTCCTCCTCCCATCCCTATCCATGATCATGAGAACAAATTTGATTGTATACTTGCACGTTTCCACATCCAACATGGTCGCCAATAACATACAAAGTACAAGGTCGTTTGGAAGGGCTATCCCTTTCATGATGCCACTTAGGAGACTCTTTCTCATCTCCAGAACGCACAAACAGTTATCTAGGAGTTTGAAACTTCAATGGCGACGAGGACGTCACCAACTAGCGGTGGGGGAATATGTAACAATATGGAGTTTAGCAACAAAGTTAGTCAAGGCTAACAAAGTAGTGAATGGGCCAAATTAGCCTAGAATATTCTAGAAGTATCTATGAAGCTTCTTGGAAACTTCTTGCTAGCTTTCACCCCTAAGTAGGTAGTTTATAGAAGGAAGCTTCTAGAAGCTTCCAACTAGTTTAGCTTGCACGCCAAGTAGATGGCTTCAAGAAAGAAACTTCTTGAGAAGCTTCCCAATTAACTTGGCTTGTACTCCAATGAAGCTTCTTGAGAAGCTTCTCAAGAGCCTTGTATGCTCCTTATAAATACCAGAACCAAATATGAATATAAGAAAACTTTGAATGCCTAGCATGAGCTTCATTGCTAGGCATTCAGAGTTTTCTCTCATTCAAATGTCCCATTTTGATATTCCATTCTCCTATTTCTCTCCTTTTTCTTGGTCTTTTACATATCTCTTCCCACCTTGAGCTTCTAATGGGGTGTGTCATATCTACAAATGGACTACGTGTGTTTGGTGTAATTCCAATAGCTAGATATATTATCTAGAGGTGAAAATTGACTTGGTAACATCTAGAAGGATGTTGGATATGATAGGGTAGTTAGATCAAATAGAGGTGTCACCAAAAGACCACTTCTACTAATAGTGCAGGAGCCAAAAAAACCTTAAAATGTAATACCAATAGCTAAACATATTATCTAGAGGTGAAAATTGGCTTAGTAACATCTAGAAGGATATTGTAGATAATGGACTAAGTAGATCAGATATAGAGGTATCACCAAGAGAGTACTTCTACTAATAGGGCAGGAGCAGAAAAAAGTTTGAAAACATCCAGAGCCAATTTTGGAGGCCTATTATTGGATTAGGCCTCAAAAATGTGCAAAATCTTCCCTTGAAGATAGAAATGGATGGCCTTCCATCCCCCTTGTTTGTCTCATTGAGAACTTTCCAACGATATCTCACCCACGTGATTTGAGATTCCTACAAGAGGATTCTCTAAACATTCATTCTAGTAAAGCTTGTTTGACCAACTAGATAGGATCAAAACCAACAATCATCCATGCATGAAACTGATCTAAGGATAGAACTCCCTTCAAGATCACTTATCCATGTAATTGATCCAAGGATAGAACTTCCTTTGAGTGAATCCTCTTTGCTATATAATAATGTCAAGGTGCTTCTTTGAAGCATTGGAGTATTGAGTGTGAAGCTTGTGTTTCTTCTCTTGTGTTTCTCTTAAGGTCTCTTATCCTCAAAAGATGACACTTGGAATGCAAATAGGATCCAAGGATTTTGTCACCTGCTCCTTAGACATTGCCCTTGTAGAGTATATTCTCCATGTAGATGACCTTCTTCTATGAGGAGATTTGCAAGTGGCATTTGGTATAATCTCCTCTAGTATTGCACAAAACCAACTTACCTTCTCTGCATGATTCCTCCTTCCTTGACTTTACTATTAAGTTTGAGAGCTTTTGATAGGAGTATTATGAGAGTTTTTGGTGATATCATTGGACCAGGGACATTTGAGTGGATGATAGGGGATTTGGCATGTAGACAAGCATCTCTATTGATCTTGTGCTGAAAGGCCTATTATCTATGGAGGAGATGGCACCTATAGCACTTTTGGGTAGTTGGGTTCACTTGGCATCCTTACTTTCATCATATTTTGTGGTTGTTGATAGGCCAATTTTGGAGACTTATGTAACCAAGGTGGAGGAGAGATCCTTTTCTCTCCAAGTGTTATTATGGCAGACAAGAGATGTTCTATCTCAAATTGCACGAGAGGACCTTCCATCCTTTACTTCACTATCGTCAAATTGGACCAAAGGTTTGTTGTCTTCCTTGATAGAGAGATATTGTCAATATATGCTACATTCTCTCTTAGTTAACTCGTCCATTCCTTGGGCTACTAGAGCAAGTCTTTTCTCTTGCTCCATCAAGGATGCAAGCTCTTAAATCCTAGCTCGATAGTGCATTAGGGCATTTTGACTCCCATCAATCACTTTTTATATAGCAATGAGGTTCCACCTAGGTTTGTTCCACCCGTCTACATCTTTATTATTCACTTGTAAGTGTGGTTCTACACTAGATGTAGCAATGGTCCATAATGACACAATGTCCTTATGGAAGATAGAGGATAGCTACCCATGATTCCATCAAGAAATAGTGTTTTCTATAGCACAAGAGAGTGGATACCTTGCTTGAAAGAAGCATTCATATTATTTGCAGACAACATGTGTTATAGCAAACTTATACTTGGTCCAAGATTATTAAGTGATAATAGCAAATGTTGTGGTTATAGACCTTATGCGTGAAGCAATTTTGGATGGAGTGATTACTCATCCTCTTGGATGGGTGGCAAGCGGAGCAGCAACATGCAAGGTCTTCAAGTGTAGGGGTATGCAACAAGGTCACCCCTTTTTTCCTCTAGCCTTGGAGTAATATGGAGTGATGGACATGGTGTTTGATACATTTGTCAGAGAGTACGCAAGAGCTTAACATATTAGACTTGAAGGCATACCACTTTCACTCTCATACTTTGTAGCATACTTTAGACAGCATGTGTCCATTGCTCTACAAAGAGCATTGGTTGGTGCAATCCATAGGAGGGAAATCACTCTAGGTGATGCTCTTGTAGTTTGAAGACCTTACAACTTGTATAGTTTAGATATTTTAGGTGTGATAGGGCAAATTTCTCATATCAATACTATTGGGGCCTAGCTCCATTCTAATCTTTTGTCTCTCCCCTATACAGCTTGATAGGTTCTTCCCATCCTTCTTGTGTTTTATGTGGTCTCCTTTTCATGATTCCATAACATTTCACCACCATAAATATATATTAGTAGTTTATATTTACACATAATTTAATTTCAGCCAAACAATTGTGACATATGAGAATGCTAGTCCTTTTCACTATGGAGAAGGACACAAGAGGCATTAGACCAATTGCTATTGGAGAGATCTTTTTGTGCTTGGTTAGCCACACCATTGTCCTTCAGCATCGTTCTCACTTTGGACAGTACCTCAATCCACACCAGTTTAGAGTAGCTGCACTTGGAAGATGTAAGGCTATATCTCTACGCATTAGGGCACTCCTAGATATCCATTTGGAGTGCTTCATCCTATAGGTGGATGTTGAGAAAGTTTTTAATAGCATCTTACGAGCATCCATCTTTAGAGAGCTAAGGGAGGCTGGTGGATCCTTTGCGAGTCTTATTCCTTTTGTGTAGAATTTTTATGGCTCTCTTGCTTCCTTTTACTACCAACATGGTTGTTCACAAGAGTGAGTCACCATCTTGAGTCAACTATTAGTACATGTTAGGGAGATCCTTTAGGGTGACCCTTATTTGCCATGGCTCACTTTATAGCTCTCTTATCTACTATTTTGGTCATGCCAAGTTGTGTATTTCTCTCATTGGTAGATGATATACACATTGTGTGCCCTATAGATCAGATTAGGTAGGCCTTTGACCACTTGACTACCAAGCTACATCTAGTAGGCTTGAGAGTCAAGGTATCAAAGTGTAGGATATGGTCCCTTTTAGGTATCCCTCCTCATGTTGAGGTTCTAGAGGGGTGTATTATATTACAAATGGACTACGTGTTCTTGGAGTGCCAATAGGATCCGAGGATTTTGTCACATGCTTCTTAGATGCTACCCTTGTAGAGGATGTTCTTCATGTGAATGACCTTCCACTACTAGGAGATCCGCATGTGGCATTTGGTATACTCTCCTTGAGTATTGCTTGTCAACCAATTTACCTCTTCCACATAATTCTCCCCTCCTTGACCTTCCTATCACATCTGAGAGCCTTTGATAGAAGGATTATGGGAGTCTTTGGTGATATTATTGGACCATGGCGATTTGAGTGTGTGATAGGGGATTTGGCACATAGACAAACATCCCTATTGATCTCATGTGGAGGGGTTGGCTTGCTATCTATGGAGGAGACAACACCTATATTATTTTTGGTTAGTTGGGCTCTCTCGGTGCACCTACTTTCCTCTCATTATGGTTGTTGATAGGCCGGTTTTAGAGACTTATGTGATAGAGGTGGATGAAGGATCAGTTTCTCTCCAAATGGCACTGCGGAAGACAAGAGATAGTCTATCTCCATGGGCACGCAAGGACCTTCTATCTTTTGCTTCATTATCATCAGATTGGACTAGAGGTTTATAGTAGTCATTGATAAAGTGACAATGTCAACATATGCTACATTCTCTCTTAGTTGACTCATCCACTCCATAGGCTACAATAGCCCGTCTTTGCTCTTGCTCAAGCAAGGGTGCAAGCTCTTGGATCCTAGCTTGACCGTGCATCAGGGCATTCCAACTCGCACCAGCTCCTTTCTTTACAGAGGTTTCAGGTAGGTTAACCTAGGTTTGGTCCACCCTTTTGCATCTTCATTACTCACTTGTGAGTGTGGTTCTACACTAGATGCAATAGCGGTCCATATGACACAATATTCTTTTGGAGGACAGAGGATAGTTATCCATAATGCTATTAGGGACATAGTGTTTGCTATGGCACAAGAGAGTGGATACTTGGCTTGGAGGGAGCCTTCGTATGCTTTGCAGGCGATATATATCAGTGTAGATTTATACTTGGTCCGAGATGATCAGGTGATAATAGCTGATGTTGTGGTTACAGACCCTACACTTGATACAATTTTGGAGAGAGTGATTACTCATCCCCCTGGATGGGCAGCGAGTGCAGCACTAGCACGCAAGGTCTCCAAGTATAGGGGTATGCAGCGAGGTCACCTCTTTGTTCCACTAGCCTTGGAATTATATGGAGCTTTGGACACGGCGTTCAATACATTTATTAGGGAGTGAGCGAGAGCTTATCATGTTAGGTGCCAA
The DNA here is from genome assembly GCA_948567375.1 of Lunularia cruciata. NCBI lineage: Eukaryota > Viridiplantae > Streptophyta > Marchantiopsida > Lunulariales > Lunulariaceae > Lunularia > Lunularia cruciata. Next base: position 2,981,242 of record OX419757.1, on the reverse strand, counting down.
GGGGTACCACTTTCACTCTCATACTTTGTAGTATATTGTAGACACTTTCACTCTCATACTTTGTAGTATATTGTAGACACTTTCACTCTCATACTTTGTAGTATATTTTAGACATGTGTCCATTGTTTTGTGGAGGGTAGTGGTTGGTGCAATTCATAGAAGAGCAATCACAATAGGTGATGTTTAATCAGATGCTCCAATTGTTGGTAGACGATACTATTTGCATTGCTTGGATATTTTAGGGGCCATAGGGTAGATTTCTCATCTTGACTGTATTGGGGCTTAGCCTTATATGGCTAAGCCCCAATACTTATGCTGGCTCACCCTTGTAAGGGCTTGATGGGGCCTTCCCCTCCTTTGTGTTCTCTACAAGGTCTCCCTTTTACTGTCCTTTTCACTCCTATCCACACTTTTCCTGTCCTTTTCAGTCCTATCCACAATATGAGTTCGTTAATTGCATTAACTGCACTATTGACGGGATTATCTGAACAACCCTGATTCTAGGTTGAGCAATAGGATCACGTTCTTTAATGATAACTGAGCATCTTCAATCGTACTAGTCCAACTATGCCTACGCAGCAGAGATCGCTTAACGGTACCCCACATTGACACTTCGATTAACCGTACCCTGAATTACCCAAAAGACTTAGCAATATTCCAACGCTTGAGGTGGGCTTAGTCAGTCCGCGTTGGCAATGAAATTCTCTACCAGCTAATCTTTGTTCTTATAACGTTTACTGTAATAGGAGAAAGAAGGCGACTGCGTAGAAAAAAAGAAGGATGGGAAGACCCCCATCAAGCCGTACAAGCCGTACGGCGGTCACTGTAATACCGAGGAGGCAATTCAATGTAAATCTTCGCAATTTGGAAGTCGGGCAACTCTTTCGTCACTTCATCGACAAATCCCTAGCTGTATCCAAGGCAGGGGAGAGAAGCGGGGTAGGAAAAATCGCAGGAATGACAGACAGGGGATACAAGAGAAGCAAAGCCTCCTGAGGTCTCAGCACGCACAATGAACGATGTGATATTACAAGGAGCCCGCGGGTGTGTTTTCTCGGGACTGGGACGGCAGAAAGAGGATTGAGTTGAAGAATTTCATGCAGATGGATTGATAGTTTTGAGCTGAGTTGGATTGAACTCGCTTAAAGTGAATTCTCTGTTGCCACTGAGGATCTGGATGCGGCCGACAAATAATATTCTAGAAAATCTTTCTGATAATAACAGTGATTCGGAATGAGGATTTTCGACAATAGCATGCAGCGGAAAACAAAGTCGGCATCCATGACTGTCTTCAGATTAGAGCCTATTTTCGCTTCGAGCGTCTTAGAAGTATAAAAGAAAGTTGAATACCAGAAATTTTGATTGAGTTAGATCATGATTAAATGATGGAAAAATATTGCTGTCAAAGGTTCGATCGAGTCTCGGAACTCTCATGCTCCCTGTTAGAATCTTAGAAATCTCAAACTTCTATAATCATCGTAGAGATTCAGCAAATTAATGTACAATATCCTGGTTAAACGACGGTCCTTTCCTCTCATCTGAAAGGCGATTATCATAGCAATCACGAATTTTCGAAGCATTCAACGAAATCCCTGATGCTCGAACGACCACTAGGACGAACATCCGGTGAGCTTGCTCCGCACTTCGGGGTGGATTCCACGAAGTTCTCCTCCGGAATTTTACCGAACTTCCGATAACGCCAACGGAGGAGCTAGTGCCCAACTGCGTCGTCACTGTAGTCAAGCCCGTAGATTACATTGGTCCAAACTGCGTAACTCAATTCAGGCACGAAAACACTGACTTTCACCTTAAACATTCCTTGCCAACTAGGACAATCAACTGCCACGTCCATCCACGTTAAACTCTTGGGTACTGTTAAACTTTTGGGTAACTTGGGATACGAAGTGCCAATATTGGTTACTGTGAAGTCCATCTTTGCTACGTCGACTCATAGTTACCGGATGTAGTGAGACAAAGCTCAAGAGTGGGCTTTGCTTAGAAACTACTAAAATGAGATACAACTGGAACTTGAACTTAAGAATTAAGGATTTTCCTTGACTTGACTGGACTTGGCCTTAGAAAACTAGAGCTCTACTCTTCTGTACTTCATCTCTATAGTATTGTAGACACGTCGCCAATAAGGGCTTTATCCGAAGATTTTACCAAGATTCAAGGATGATCTCAACTTGATGCCTATTTCAACAGCAAACCAGAGTTAACGTCTCTTTCACTCTATAACGTCTTTTTCTTTCACTCTAGTTCAAATCTAGTAGATCTAAGTCCCGCTAGATATCTCCGGGCAATCAACGCTCACTTATTAGGTTCCAAGTGAAGCTGAATTTTAATGATGCAGAACGTTCACCTTTCCTTAGCGCGGAAAACCCTGCACTAATTTGCCTCACGCTAAAATGACAATCCACCGATTCAATACGTACGCAAGAGATGGATGTAGGTTCTACGGTACTCCCAAATTTAAAGTGCTCCTGTCAAACACGCCTTTCCAAACGTTGCAGATCATGTTCAACGGCATCTGGTTCACTTCTCGAGATCGATCGGACGGGCCGTCATGACAGACAGCGTCTCGACCATATGCGACCTTATACTGTCTCGCGGGGAGTAACTGTTGAAGATGTCGGAAGCTGAGCAGGTCACACCTTTTACCCAATTGTCGGATCAGGAACTTGATTTCTACCTCTGCAGTAAATGGACGAGTAATTCCTCCACGTGAGATCAACAACGCTCGAGAAGCTGGAAGTACCAGTCGATCGTAGTGGTCAAAATCACAAGATGGTACCCAACGGGTAAACAAGGCTGTTGCGAAATAACTGTAACTGCGGCTCCCGCCGCAACTCACCTCATGTCGCACGTTGCATCATGTGCTCTGTTTGTGGGGCCGACGTACTCTACGCATACGGTAGTCTGGAGACTTCGAGTTCAGTAGAGGTGGGTGAGTGCGTCAGATGTTGATATGAGAGAATCTGAATTGTGCATTATGGGCAATGAATTGTAATTTCCATGGAACGAAGATCAATTGCAAGGGATACACCACTTCACTTGTTCAAGAAAAAGCATTCAAAGTGAGGGTAATGTTCGAGTTCATATATGTCATGACCGAACGTTCAAATCCCTCTAAGTGTGTGAGGAGCAATCGCGTTCGGTGAGGTTTCTTATGATGTTCCAGTTGTGTGTAGACCGAACAAACTTGTATAGCTCGGATATTTGAAGTTCGATAGTGCAAATTTCTTATTTAGACTCTATTGGGTTTAACCTCATTTTACCTGTTTTGTCTCTACCCGGTCGCCTTCTTTCATTCTAAGCCAGAGCAATTGACATTTCTCTAGGCTTGGCTCACCACGTTCTATGTATATAGAATATAGAATAGGATATAGAACCTAAAAATGTTTAAGTGTGCTATATCACCATTACCTCTCTTCTAAACAGTCTAAAATACCTGAGAGCTGAAATTGATACACCATAATTACTTCGATCCATAAAAAGTATCTTTATGACTAATATCCAATATTTCACCTCTTCATTTGTAGGTGAGCTTCAGTTGTCCCCGTACGCTTAACTCCACCGGAGAAAATATGAATATCTTTCGCATATCTTTTATCTGACTGGTTAAGTGGTCTATCCTAGATCTTGAAAGTAATTGAAGTATTGTATTGATGACTACAATATCAAGTTGATTGATATTTACTGTTTATTTAAGTTAAAATACTAGTTTACAATCAATCTATTATATATGCAGCTACTTAAATTTATATTCAAACGGTAATTCATTCATTCATTAATAGACATACATGTTTAATGTCTTAGAATAGACGTTGAAAGACGTTTAGAAGAGAAGATGAATTGAAGTTTGAATTGCATCATAGGGGTCATGGAAAAAACATACGAGCCAATTAGTGAAAAAATCCCATAATGTAGTAAAGCTCGAAACAAATCAGAATGTATAAATCAATTTGGAGGACATGAAAGGCAGATTTAAGTATACGTAGTGTAGCTAGTTGAAGCATGACGAGAGTCCAAGAAACATTTGACTACAAACTATAAAATGTCTCCATGTAAGTATTCAGTTTTATCAGTTCGCTATTATATTAGTGAAAAAGGATCCATAATATAGTAAAGCTCGAAACAAATCAGAATATATAAATCAATTTGGAGAACATGAAAGGCAGATTTAAGTATATAAAGTGTAGCTAGTTGAAGCATGACGAGTGTCTAAGAAACATTTGACTACAAACTCCAAAATGTTCTCCATGTAAAGTATTCAGTTTTATCAATTCGCTATTAGATTGAGGTGGTAGTTGATCCATGCTTGAAATTATAACCCTAGAACTTGTTGAGGTCGTATTATAAAATCTATTCTATCCTTTGATCTTTCTTCTAAGTTTCAAAAATATTTAATACTTGTGAAATTAAACTTGTTTGTGAAAATCTCTTCTTCATCTAAAGAGATTTATATGGCAATCATAAAGTGTGTTAATAATTAATTATTTTATGAACTCCAAAGTCTATGGTTTTGGGTTTGCAAGATCTAAAAGTTATAGAAATTGTTGAAGTTTAATCTCTATCTGTCCTTCTCTACCTTTATTTCTTTATGTTTGATATTGAAGAGCGGAGTTGTCTGACTTCTTGCAAAGGTACTTTAACTTCTTTATAAAAAAAATTTTCATTTTATAGTAATCACATCTTACTACTTACATCTTATTCTTATCTAGTAATGATATTTTGTAGCATCAAAGTTAGTTTGCTAGGACGTTGAAATGTGGTTAGTCTTGGTAATCATAATCTTATTGATAGTTGCACAGTGGCAGCTAGACAAGGTTTTAGATTTACTGTTCACACTGTTGTAATTGTCATTCGTATCATCATATGGGTCGTCATATGCACCATTAGAGTTGAGATACATGAGAGTATACCTCAAAATGCAGTTCCAAAGACTCATTTCTTTTGTGTTGAGCTTTTGAACTCTTGACTATGGTGGACAGAGTTTAACAAGTGTTATCTTGATTCTTTTAGCTAGAGTATGTGCGGTTCTACAATATGATCAGGATCTATCGGTGGTGTATATTGAGTGTTGAGATTTTAAATTAGATTGAAGTTGTGATTGATTAGTTATTGTGGTACTCTATAATCCATGTGTGATTTTCTATATGAGTTGTGCTTTTATAATGAATGATGTTGACAATGACGGAATGATATATTTAAAGATGACAATCTTATAACCTTATTCACATTTATATTGGGTTATTTACACACTAAACCTAAAACTAAAAAGCTTTAGAAGTTGTCATTCTACTCCAAGGACTCTCTCCATCTTTGTCCTTTGATATTCAATATTAGGGAAATTTAGAAATTCCCAGACAAAAGTAATTTAGAAATATTTTGTATTATGACTATCTTCTATTTCCTACTCTTACATATTAAAAAACTCGTAAGGAATCATAAATCGTGTTTCCTACACTTTCCGTACTCAAAGACCCCTAAGGAATCATAAATTGAGCAAAAACTTAGGTTAAGTCTCTCTTAATAATGAAGAGATTTATGATCTGCTGAAGTTGTTCGTAACCTCTTCTCCTTATCTCCAATACCAAGAGGTGCATGGCACAAGGTACCTAGAACTGGTTGAATATTGGTCGAACTTCTCTTATTCATCTAAATAATATACAATTGAATTTTTTATATATAATTATGCTTCGTTTTTCCAAAATATTTATTATCTTGAGTTTACTTTAAATAAACTATGCTTGATATAAAAGAGCTCAAATATGAGCTTACAGAACCTTTACCGTGAACTTTCTTCCTCAAGTTTTGTCTTGTATGATGCTTAATGTCTATAAACATGTAGAATTTGCGGAACTTGCTGAAATAATTTCCTCCATTCTCCAAAATATCTGTGTTATGATAATTATATTTTGCATTTCTTCATCAAAAACTCTTTCTAAAGTATTTCAACATATTATGTCTTTCTATAGTGAAAAGAGCATTGAAACATGTTGAGGTACAATAGTAAATAAGTACGTATATTTATTTGTATCTTCATTTGTTCTTCGGTCCAGAATTTGTTTTCTTTCGTGTGTTTCAATGCTTAATTTTTATTGGATAAAACATATTAATTCATTTAAAATATGCTAAGAATATTTAATTATTTTGATATATTTTATTGGCTCATATAATATATTAAAACTCAAGAATATTCAATATATTTTATCGCTACACATTTGTATATCTATCATTACTCTTTTTTATGCATATGAATGACAAAAATAGTGACACATTCTAATATAAAGACACATTTAACTTAATTTTATAAAGGTAACAATACTATGCAACTATACATATCATAAGTATAAATATATTACCCAAATTGTACATACAGACTTGAAACTCTTATTCTACTTGTTCTAATCACGACTATTTCTTTGAAACGATAGTGTGTTCTCATGCTTTTATCCACTCAAGTTACAGGAATTTCTACACTATCAGTTCCTCTCTTAGATACCTTTTTATATGCATTATATTGACAATACGTTATAAATTCCTATGCTCCGCGGTCCCAGGAATCTCTAGTATCTCTTACCCTTGTAGATCGAGTCCTCTTTGGCATTACATAAGCCTAGATACATGGTGGGTTTTATTTATTTCAATGGACACGTGATTCTCATTGTTAGGTTGACGTTGTTCAAGATATATAAATGTGTTTGACGCGAAATTTATTCTGCAACTCGGTATCATTTGTTATTGTGCTGTGTGTTACTCTACCGGAGTCCAATTTGCTAGGAAGCATGTTCTCTGCAAGAGACAATATGTAATAATAAAACAAGACGATGGTCATACTTTGCAAGCCACATTATCTCAATCTTAGATATTGTCTCATATATCTTCCGCATCTAAATTTACAAGTCCCTTATATTCTACTCACTTCAGCTGAAAACTCAACATCAAGAGCTACTGGAGAGCTGTTGTTTAACTTGATCGCTTTATATCCATATTACAACAAATCATACGAGAAAGGAAAGATGTAATCTTTTGAGTATTGGACAATTAAGCTGACATATAGGTGAAATCCTTAAAAGGTTGGTAACAAAATAAGTAACTCTTCGAAGCACATATATTATACTCAAAAGGAACACTTCGGTACATGCAATTCTCGAATGCAATCTGGGGTTTTCTATGCACATTGCAAAGTGCTGAGAACCGGAACATACCTCTCGTGGAATGTGCAGGCTGGTGAGTGTTTTCGTGATGGCAAAGTTGTGAGAACTGCCAGCCGTTTCACGCCGTGCAGCAGCTGCGCTTGAAGCGATGTGAGTGTGCTCCAATTCGAGCTTCATCCCATTCTGTCGGTTTTGAGTCTTTTTAGTATAGTATTGTTGCTCTACTATCAAGATATTGAGCTATTGAGACCCCACAAGACCGGTAAGACGTTTTCTTTGGGGAATATGGAAGATTCACACATACATGTGAGGAGAACTCACCCAATCATGGGGGTGATGGCGATCTCCGCGCCATCGATCAGGTAAATGATTGTCAGATTGAATGTAACGTAGAGGAACGTTAATTGTGCGCAAACTAACTAAGGGTAAAGTTGCTGGGTCGAAAAGATTAACTCCGGTTTGGGTGGAGTTGCGTTGCGCAGAAGTGCCTTTCGCGGAATGATCGTCAACTGCGGCGAGGAATGGGAGAAGTGCACAGCGGAAGGAAACGATTGTAAAGGAATGGTAGGAGGAGGTACAGCACGTGAGATGGAATCTGGGGGGACATGCCAAATCCACTAATAGATAGCAGAGGGGCGTGAGGGGAGGGAAACAACGTGAAAGCCAGTTGGTGCCAGATACATTCTGGAGGTCAAAGGACGGACAGAAATTTCGTGAGCCGGAAGAAGGAAGGGAGGAGAAGAAGAACGAAGGCCCGGGATCACTTGTACTGTACTGCGCGCCTTTGGATGCTAAATGAGCGAGACAGTGGATCTGAAACTGTCAGTCAGTCACAGCGACTCGTTTGCAGTCATGGCGCCGTCGCCCTGTGCACAGTTAGTAGCTCTAATTGGTATTTCAGTCGGGCCCTTCTGTATGGTGCTGGGACGTCATGACTGTAGAGCGCAGTCATGACGTCATAGCCTTTGCTCCACCAGCTTTCTTGGAACTATAGTGCGTTACGTCAAAGATCACCTCTGTTGGCCGCGTCGCAAAGACTAAGGGATTGCTTCAACCGCAGAAGGGGTCCCGAACAGTGCATGGAGATCAAGCGGACGGAGCAGGCAGACCATTCTGCCGTCCCAGAAGTTGCCGGTATACACGTGGTAAAGAGACATCGTACTGCAGACATGGAATCATGTCACTGACATTAGCCTTGGTTGCGTCCGTTAGCATCAAAAGGGGTCAGCACCCTTGACCGGTTTTGACTGTGTCTAGTAGTCATGGTCGACGTACTATACCTGGTGTCCATAATCCCATGAAAGTGGTGGAGAATTAGCTGTGGAATTAGAATCCTGAGATTTAGTTCAGGATAGGAAGGAATGTTTAGTACTGTGATTAGCTGTGGAAAATATGGACCTATACGGCACGCCGTAAATTCGTATCGACTGAGAAGCGTATTGTGCTCCATGGGCTTCGAAGATGTTCCAAAAAGTTTAAGGAAACCGGTTGCTCCATTACCTCCCGGCAAGTATTCAGGTTCTCGAGATATATTCCTGAGCTGTGAAGACTCCGCTACGTAGTTACTGCCAACGACAGTGCCAGGAGCTACAGAAGACGTGCCTTCACTGAGGTACGGTGCCTCGTGCCGGACGCAGCCGGACGAAAGAATATACAACTGCGGAATTCGAAAGTACGTTGGAATTGGGGAAGTACATTACCCGGTGTGGGGGGCACGCGTTGGTGGGCCCGCATCCCACATCTTCTCAACGTGAACGCAAAAGTCCCACATTACAGTCGTCAGTGGCTGGACCCCGGATCCCAGAATCCTCCACAAGGGGAGGGGAGGTTCCTACGAGCTCCCTGATTACTCCCTCGCACCTCCATTGAAGTTTTAACCCCCGCCCTTCTCTGAATCGTTGTCTCTAGCTGTCAGCGCTTCGTTTTGTGTACCACTGCGCGGTGAATTGCGGAAACACATTGGGAGTTGGAATGCGCGGGCAATGTGGAAGCCAGCTTCTTTGCGTGGAGAATGAAGTTCTGACCAGTGAGCGTTGCAGTGTAGTTCGAGCTGATAGAATGAGTGTACTGAGATGTTGCAGCAAAAGTCCGGACGGAAAAGCAGCTGCAGTGAATGAATAACGCAAGAGTGGGAGAAGTCTTACAATATTATGTGCAAGAATTGAATCATGAGACTGTAGAAGAATGATAGCCAGGTTTACAGCTCTTTCCATGCCCCTGGAGGGCGGGTTTAGCACCTGATGTTGGGATCCACGCGTTTGAGGATGCGGAAAGCTGGTGTTAAGGTTGTCATTGAAGCGGGGAGGAGAGAAAGACGTTGATGCTCGGAAAAAAATGTTACCAGAGTCGAGCAGAGATTCCGGAAGTTCGAGAAATCTTGTTTGCATGGTTGCAATTGAACGAACGAGAGGAGGGGAAAGGATTTGCGTTGCAACATGAGGTTGCATTTACAGCACACTGTTTCGTTTCGTCTTAAGGAATAGAGAGCGCAGAGCTGTAGTAGTGAAGAGAAACATGGGGATGAGAACGCAGGAAATGGTAGCGCGTAGTACGTGTAACCCGTCTTGAGGCGGAACTCCACACGGCTTGCAAAGGGTATCGTACCAGGAATGATCGTGACGAGGAACATGAGTAAACCGAGTAGTATCGAGTTCTGGCAAGCCGTGTTGTTCTTCTTACTCTTCGTATGGAGTCCAGGGGCCAGTGGCAAGGATGATCTGGATGCACTGCTCGGCCTTAAAGCTGGACTCGTCGATCCCACCGGTAGCTTGATAGACTGGAATTCATCGTTGTACTGTAGTTGGTGGGGGGTAGAGTGCAACGAGGTGGATAGGGTAGTAAGATTAACTTTGAACACGAGCAGTCTTTCAGGTGTTATCTCTCCATCAATTGTCAACCTCACTTCTCTTGTGACCTTAGACCTCGCCGGGAACAAATTGACAGGTCCCATTCCCGATGAGATAACTCGCCTTCCCAGCTTAACCAACTTGTGGTTGCATCAGAATGATCTCGAGGGTGCAATTCCATCGGAGCTTGGCAGCAGCGGGCAACTGGAACATGTGGATCTATCTAGCAATTTTTTAACCGGCAATTTCCCTCCAGAGATTTGCCAATCAAAGAAGCTGTGGGCTCTTAATCTCTACAACAACTCCCTGACCGGCCCCCTCCCCCAGAACATCAGCCTGTGTAAAACGCTTATGAGACTTAATCTGGCGTACAACAAGTTTAGTGGAGAAATACCGGAGTCCATGGTGGAACTGGACGGTCTCACTATCCTAGACCTGTCTACCAATGGATTTTCTGGACCCATGCCCTCCAATTTCAGTCGGAGTCTGTCAAAGCTGAGCCTCCGCGAGAATCAGCTCACTGGTTTCCTTGGCCATTCTTGGGGAGGCCTCAAAAATCTCACCTTGTTGAGCTTGGCAGACAATTTTCTGGAAGGCCCGCTTCCTGAAGAGTTTGGTCAGCTCGAGTCGCTCAACACCCTTCATCTGGCCAACAACAGGCTGGAGGGGACGATCCCGATCAGTTTGACCGCGATGAGGCTCGACATTTTGGACTTGAGTCGCAACAATCTACATGGCGAGATCCCGAAGGAAATTGGACGGCTAGAAAATCTTTCGTCTCTTCTTCTTTCTGAGAATAAGCTCTCAGGCCCCATACCGGCCGAGCTCCAGGGTTGCATGAGATTGATCGAGCTCGAGCTTGGACAGAACCGTCTGAGTGGCAAAATTCCTCCGGCGATTGGTGCTTTGACTAACCTTCAGTATGGACTCAATCTGAGCATGAACATTCTCAGCGGTCCAATCCCCAAAGAGCTTGGAGCTCTCACCAAGTTGACCAGACTTGATCTTTCACATAACCAGCTTGAAGGTCCCGTTCCACCTTCATTGGGAGAGCTGCCAAGTCTACTCTTTATCGACTTAAGCTTCAACAGATTGAATGGGACTGTTCCTCCATTTAAGATCCCCGTCACTCCCAGTCAGTTCGCAAACAATCCAGACCTTTGTTTCGGCACATACTGCTTTGGTACGGGTGACGGAAGAGGCGGACGAAATGGAGGTCTTCCAACTTGGGCGTCTATCGTAATAGGAATTGGTGTAGCCGTATCGGTTTTGGTGCTGATTGGGGTGGTGATCTGCTACTGGAGAAATCATGCGGAGTATTTCCCCAATGAAGCTGAACCAAAAGTGCAGTCTACCGAAGGACGCTTATTCGTGGATCCTGAAAGAGAGCAATTCACATTTGAGAATGTGTTAGATGCCACGCTGATGATCAACGATAATCATCTCATTGGTAGGGGCCGGTTCAGTAGTGTGTACAGAGTGGTCTTGCCCAACGGTCTTGAGTTGGCAATCAAAAAGCTTAAGATCGATACTGAGAACTCGGTTCTGAGTCGGAAGTTCGTCTCCGAGCTTCTCAAAGTGGACAAGATGCGGCATCACAACATTCTCAGAATTCTGGGATTTGTTCTCAGAGGTGACTCGTTACTCTTGCTTTATGACTACATGCCTAATGGCAGCTTGGGCGAATGGCTTCATAGGAAACCGGAGTCAATACTGGACTGGAGCACTCGTTACAGGGTTGCCGTAGGATCTGCTCAAGGACTGGCATACTTGCACCACAGCTGTCATCCACCCTTCGTCCACCGCGACATTAACTCTAACAACGTTCTCCTTGATGCTTCGTTCGAGCCACATCTGGGAGATGTTGGGCTCGCCAAGCTGTACGATCCATCCAAAGATACAGAAAGTATGACAGCAGTGGCTGGTTCATTTGGTTACATTGCCCCAGGTAACTACTTAACCTTCAAATATCTAAACCGCAGAAATCCAAGATTTCTCCTGCTAGATGAATGACAATGTCGCTGTTATTTTGCATAAAAGTTGTTTGAGCGCCTGGTTGTGATGAATCTTCGAGAACCTGAATATTCACAATTCTGCTGGCAGTCGGGATATTTCTCTAGTGGGATATTTCTCTAGTAACAAGTGGCTAGAGAAATGATTCCATAGTTACCACCCCTATAGAAGTATCATTCTTGATCTACTTATGCATGGCTTCTTCGGTAATGCTTAGAGTAGAACAGTTGTGAAAGGTGGTGTACTTCCTGCTACATGTCATTTATGCACTGTGTACATGGAAGTTGCGTGCGGGCTGGAACACATCGTCTCTCACACCTTGTCCTCGTTACAAAGAGCTCAAATGATCGATTTTGCTGATCTGTAACTTCCTTTGCATCTCTTTGGCTTCAGCTTTAGCCATGCGAATATAAAGCCCATCACACAGGAGGGGTTTGGAAATGATCCCCGGCTATGAGAACTCTTGAGTTCAAGCTCGGAAAATGCAAGATCTGATAGATTTTTTGGGATGCTTACCTCGTGCTAACTCCGGCGCTCATACCTTCAATTTTTTAAGCCTGATGTTTTGTTCGGATGTTAACTTCCTGCTACGATCCCGCAGAGTATGCATATACGATGAGAGTGACAGAGAAAAGCAACGTGTACAGTTTCGGGGTGGTGCTTCTGGAGATGCTTACAGGAAGGGATCCAGTGGAGCGGACCTTCGGAGAGGGACTGGATCTGGTGTCGTGGGTGCACACTGCTGCGGAACGAGAGGAGACGCCTGAACAGATTCTTGATCCCGCAGTGTCCACGGAGTCATTCCACGTGCGTCAGGAAATGCTTTCTGTTCTCAAAGTGGCTAAGCTCTGTACAGGTACTCTACCGTCTGAACGACCCAAGATGAAGGCGGTCGTAGAGATGCTTTACAAATCCAAACAAAATGCAGTGCAGGCTTTTCAAATTGGCAACTTGCACTGATTTGGCTACTCTGCAACACTGGACTTCAATCTCAGCTGGCAGGCACCAGCTCTTGTTGCTGCCAGCTAAGTCCTTCTCGGTAGCCAGATGACAAATTACTTGCGTCCATCCAACATCGTTGAAGCTAAGCTCCTTGGTATCGACCTATTACAGTCGGGGCTTCTTCAAAAGATGTTTCTCACAGGTGAAAGCAGCCACCATCATCAACTGGACTTCGTCTTTGGAATAGTCTGGCAGATCTGAGGTATACCAAGGAGTTTTGTATTCCTATACCTTTGGTGACTTCGCCTGGAGTTTTGGCCCCATCCGGATATGTCTCGAGACTCTCGTTGAGACCAGGTGTTAGTACACACAACTAGTTGCTACCAGCAGCTCCTTTTGAATGAACTACTGAAGGTTCCACCGCTTTTGCAGGATTGTTACTGTAGGAATACATCAGTTGCCCCATTAACCAATTTTTATGAATCCATGGGCAGGGGGAGTTCAAACGCCTGAGCTATTTGACCTCTAAACTGTTTGAACTTCCCCGAGGACTTGTGACGTTGTATATTTGGTGTTTAATTGTCAATGTGACGAGCTCGAGAATTGAGCAACTGTACTTCTGTGATACACCTGAAACTCAGAAGGTAAAAGAGCTAGATTGCGAGTGAGTCTGCTCCTGAGACTGGTCAATATGTGGATGTCTTTGCAAAGTCTCATTGAACATAAGAGCAAAGGAGCGCACGTTGTTCAAAAGTAGGGCAGAAGCAACCTTCACCAGCTTTAACGAGTAAAATTTGCAACTTCTCGCCAGTAAAGACAATGTGCTTGCCAAGTAATTCAGTCTCATCCACAACCTGCGTAGCAGGTATGAAAACACCAGATACATTAGGCTAATTCTTCTACTTATAAAGACTCCGGTGCACCCAACAACAGTTCTGCCCTTCATTGCAGCCAAAAATTTACTGTCACGGGAATACTTAGACTTCCCCGATGATGGAACCTGCTCACAAGATGGTAGACTTCCCTCGAGGATGGAAACTGCCCACAAGGTGCTAGTCTCTAAGTATCTCTTGGAACGCGATGTTGAGGAAACTACAAAACGTCGAAAGGAAATGGCAAGATGATTGGAAACAAGAATCAAAATGTATATAACGTTAATGTGAGACCCCCACATACTAGCATACTCGGGGCTGTGAGTGCCACTGGGGTAATCTTTGTAATCTCATGCATGTGCGTTAGAAAAATGTAAGGTTCCTGTCTATATCTGTAAGGCCGTACTAACTGGGAGCCCGTGCCATGCCGGGCCATGAAATCTCATGATGTGACACTGTAGTTCAGTTCAGAAGTCCGGGATCACGAAGAAGAAACTTCGTCCATCATCATGGCTATGCATATCACAAGTATACAGCCAATTGGGCCGTCGAACCCAGCAAGCGTTCTTCTACGCCCTTGCTCCAGTGGTTCCAGAATTCATTTTACCAGCTGAGAATTGTTCGCACTAGCCTCTCTGTTCTTCTGCATGTGAATAGACGATGTCTTCCATTCTGGCGGATTATCGTCCACTCAATCTCCGTTGATCGAGGGAAGTTTAGACTGTCTACTCTCTCTCTCTCTCTCTCTTCTTGTGCTCGAGGAGCAACTCATGGTAACATTTAGGGTAAATAACAGTTGAAGAGAGTGGAGAACAGAATATTCTCTTCAAATATACTCTGTGCCTAAGAACTTCATTGATCTGTATAATCTTATCATTTCATAGTCAAGGTGGTCCACTGTTGCATTAGTTAACTTAGTCCTTGACATCGAAATTCTCTTGAAACTGAAGTTGAATCTACGCGTAGATTCAAGTGTAGATTGCGTTCGATATGATTCTCATCATGTGATTATTACCTCAAAGCTCCTCAATATCATCTGACGTGAACAATCGTACCATTCAGTCATGGTCAAACAACTTTACTCAACTCAAGTAGTAATAAGCAGGATTTCTATTCTCAATATCGTCTCAAGTAAATAATTATCCCTTTAACTCATGGCTAAGTACCTTTCCTGGACTACATTAGCATTAAGTACGATTGTTATCAGGTAAGTTCGCTTTCATCGATACACTCTCTTCAACTCATCAAGGAGAAATTACATTTCTCCCTCATTGGATGATTTCACTTTTAACTAACATGGAGAACCTTTAACAATGCTCTTGGTACATGGATGATTGTGCCCATATGGTACAGGCCACGATACAATGAAAGAGAAAAGAGATGGCGTCCGTGAGGAAAAGGAAGGTACTAAGAAAAGAAATTACTCTAGTACTTGTAAATAGTTACTTCTAATATTGTAAAAATTCTATCTTTTGAGAAGTCTTCAGTGGGTGGTCCCAGTCATTGACGAAAGGAGATCGACGCCATTATGATATGAGAACGATACCTCGTTTCATCACTCTGCAAGACATAAACATGATTTGTTTCAAAAATGTCGTTAAAACTCAATTAGACGTCATAAGTTTATGATTGATTCGAAGTAAAAGTAACATACCTAGATACATAAAATATTTACTTCATAAACAAAAAGCTCAATTATAGACATGCACGTAATATATTGCCATTGTTCTGGAAGAAGACATTTGCAAAGAAGACAAACAGATATATTAATGACAAAACATATTATGAATGTTAAAGCCAGTTTTGGGGAAGAAGCATGTACAAACATACTGTCTATTGTTGACGAATATAACATCAACCATGGAATTACACAATAGTGAAATTGTAACTCTTTAGTTATTGTTAATTGTTTTACTAAAACTACATTTCAGGATATATTATGATGCATATCACAATCCATCATTAAGATGGATCAATGTATTATGATAAATAGTAACAGTTATACACTCTCAAAATACTTAGCATGGAACGGAATTCTAGAATCAACTTAATAAGATGGTTACATGCTCAATGTACTGTCTTAATACATGGTAGATATGGAGAAGTGCTCTTCTGTTTGTACTCGAATGGAATCGAATTCAAGCTAGCACAGCATGCCATGAAAATAAAATACCAGATTGGCAATGGTCCCCATTAGGGAGCTTGTAGACAGCCTAATGCACAAGTGTACTGATTGGAGGGTTATGCAATAGCTCTAACTTGGCTCACTGGTATACTGCATAACAAGGTTGAAGTTACAAGAAAAAAATTAAGTTGTGCAAATTCTTCTTACATAAGGCATGAGATTTCAATTTTCCGAATCTTACTTAAGAATTCCAGTCATACCAAAGATCTGGATCACTTACCATCTTCTCCAATGCAAACCCTGGATACGTTTATATCTTGCAACTGCACGGTGTTGCTATAAGGCCTAGTTTCAAACTCATGCATACTGGAAACCGAAATCCGAAACAGGGCAAAAATGCGTAGCTTTGTCACGCATTTTGAATGAGGTTGAGGATGAATGATAGTGACGTGCGCTAGCTAAAGATCTTGCACTGCTTGATACTAGTACTAGTCGTCTAGATTGTTTCTGTTTACTGTGATAATCAATGTGCCATCCAGCCATCTAAATCATGCAACAGAGATCATAAGAGCACCATGCACGTTCCAAAATGATGTGGTTTATATCATACACATTTAGGTATTAGTTTACAGTTACCTGTACATGCCAAGAATATGTAGAACATGCTGCAATTGCTGTTATGACTGAAGCCTCACCTCGGTTAAAGCGTGACTCTTATTTGAGAAGAATAAGTGTTGCTTTGCATTCTCAACAAGCGAGAGTAATGCAAGTTCATCGATTCATGCGAAGCAAAATCAACATGCATAAAGACAATCAATAAGCAAGATGCATAGACGACAAATCAGCCTTATCTTCAGCTCTAGAAAGTGTGAAGTAAATGGATATGTTACTCTGTGTAGACGAGACCTGGGATCGTAGATTTGGTCTCGAACAGTACTTCAAGTTTCCATTCATTCGATTCTGAGAAACCCACCTGTTTGCAATACCTGTAAGCAAGAGGTGATATGGGAGTACAAGACTTCACTACTTCATTCACCGATTCTGTTACTCTATGTTTGTGGAGTGCATACGTGTGAGTAAGGAAGATGAAGGAATGTCAACATACGACATAGTTAGTTCTCGTGCTCAGATGACAGTCAGGCAACGGAGTACTGTACGTCCAAGAGTTTATCAATCTTTACTGGTGTGATTCTCCTAGTCACCAAATTGGTCGATTCCAACTACTGTAGTCCTCAGTCTAAATAAGCGGATGATCAACAGAGAACAATCCGAACTCAGGCAATCTTTCTGGATTCGCTCCACCTTACAGCATTGCTTCCGATGGTGGCGTTTTGATCGGGCACAGATTTCGTGGTATTATCAGGAGCTTCTTGTGGTTTGCTCATGAACAATTAGAAGTTTCGATTCTCCAGCAGATCATGATACAAATTCCATGAGACTGGATCTGCAGATATATACACTGAATCATCCGATTTTTTTTTTAATCTGAAAGGCCGATTCCACAGGCCACCACAAACATCACGTGAGTTCACTGCGAAAGAACATGTCTTCCGACGGAGTTTCAACATGTCTTACATCCTGGAGATCGACTCATACAGTCCAAATTTAAAGAAATATAGAACCATCGGCTCGATTCCATGGAAATATCAATATCAAGCAGTTTCTCACAAATCGGGTGTGATGAGATCATGAAGACCAACACTTTCTACCATGAGCGGGCCAATATTCAGACCGGACTTCAATCAATAATATAATTGGACTATAAATTACACATTGGCCATGTGAATAACGTTCTAGTGCTTCTGTTCTGGAGCGACTAAACTGCAACGGATCCGATCCATATCCGAACATGACCAGCAAAATCTGGACTCACGATCCTTGACTTTTTACAGATTTCCTGTTTGTCTGTCTCTCTCTAAAACTAGTAGCTTTTCGAGATCACTATCACCTGATGAATGTCTTTCCCGGCATGTCTCAGCACGTTACGAAGACCTGTACTCGATCCCCGCACTTTTTCGCATCTCATGAGAGCTCCTCACATGTCAAACCACATTACTGGAACAGGAAACGACAGACCACAATCGGTCTTCGCGGGGAGAATCTCCGAAGTCGCAATGTCTTTTCCTTCGCAATATCTTCGGTCTCTGAATGTGGGGGCGCAGAACTTGGGCCGACGAAGGGGCAGTGAGGGATCAGTTATCTCATAACTAGTAGGTGCCCCGTCGTCTCCGACGGGCAAGAGCAGATCTCGACTTGGCCGCAAAGGGTTTAGCACTGTTGGCCCAAGCTTCCGCTCTACAGACTTTTCTAAAGTCTCAGGCAAAGGAACCACCGGTGGGGTCGCTACTTGGCAACTATGGCCATTACGCATTGGACATGTTATCCTGGACACTCTCCCGAAACCATCACGAATCATCTGACATTCAAAGATCCCACCATAGATCAAAGCTCAAAGGTTCTGTACACTAAAACCCAGTTTTCTCCATCGTCAATGGACTCATGAACTGATGGAAAGGAACAGGAAAGAACAGGAAAACAGAAAACTGCGGGCCCCAACCCTAGAAACGTCATCTGAGTAGAAATCCGGCAATACATCGCCGGTAATAAGACGGACTTAATGTGACGCTAAAGATCGCCAGAGAGCCGGAAAGGATCGCTAAGGATCGCCAGAGCCGGAATCGTAATCTGTTAATAGTAGAGGAGATCACAATTAGGGGTTTTAATTGTCGGATTTAGCTAATCGATTAAGTGCTCGGGTTATAATGTCTACTTAGTTTACTACTATACTTATTATAGTTAGCATATTAGGTTTTTATAAGTGGAAACTTAAAGACATGCAAGATTTGTGAAATAGTGACTTTCCTTATCAAACACTCTCAAACTCAACATAAGTGCTGATCTAGTACTTTTAAGTTCTCAAGAGAACAAAAAGAATTACCACCCAATATATGAGAATATCTCATTATTATTAAGAAACTAGCCAACTCGAGTTCGAATTCGAATATCAATTGAAGATTTTGAGCTCACCATGTTTAACTTACAACAGTTAACACATAAAAATTTAAGATTAAATCTCGTCTTATCATATAAGGACAATTCTTAAAGTATCTGTTAAAACGATATCCTATGACTACGAAATCTTATATATCTACATCATAATTCTTCGTCTAGCGTGCTAATCTTACCTAAGAGATATAAACAAATGAAGAAATTCAGATATAAAGACTGGAATTTATTGTCATCTTCGAATATTCATGATTGAGAAAACCGAACGTGAATACTAGCTCCGTTTAAAATATTTTGGCAAAAAGGAAAACTATTTTCCTTTGAAAGGATTTTCTTTTGCAATTTATGGAATTGGAAATATCATTTAAATGTCAAAGTAAGATCATTATAAAATTTAAATTAAAAATCATTAATGGACAAGTGATTATGTTTTATAGCTAAAGAGTTTTAAGGTATAAGATGTTAATATCAGAAAACAGTGAAGGAA
This sequence comes from Lunularia cruciata, assembly GCA_948567375.1. Lineage (NCBI taxonomy): Eukaryota > Viridiplantae > Streptophyta > Marchantiopsida > Lunulariales > Lunulariaceae > Lunularia > Lunularia cruciata. Next base: position 2,961,788 of record OX419757.1, on the reverse strand, counting down.
AGGATTCTAAGACATTTCTTCTTGCACCTAAGAACGGAATCTATTTATATTAGGTAAGAGAAGTTGTATAATTTAATCTAAATATGCTCTCCTTGCACATAAGCTCGTATCTTATGGTTCTTTGTTGATTAAGTAAAGGGATATAATGAGTAAATCAACTTCTCCAAGTAGAGATGTTTGCACGTAGAAATACACGAGTGAAATAAGATAGCCCCCTGATCTGCTTTCCTTTGTATTGGCACGATAGAAATCGGTAATGAACATATAAACGAACATTGTGTTTGAGGTTGGCGACACTTATTGCCAGTGTGTCCAATTTACATATTCGAGTCTTCCTTCTCTGTTTCCATGGTGCTATAGTATGTTGAGCTGAAAGCAGTATCATTGTTGATTACCTACACGCTAGTTTTTTTCCAAATCAACCGTCTCGATAGCTTGAAGCGCTGTCGCCGAGAGTGGGTCCTTGCAGCTTAAGCATGAAAAAACCTTCGCATACCCTATGTTCTGCAAAATGACCCTATGTAGAAGTATCCGCAGTACAATTGATGTGAACGAGGATAACCGCAAGAAGGAAAAGGCTCAGGGCCGTTTCGACTGATGATAGTCCTGTGATGAAATTTTTGGAATCGATTACCACAATCATGGCGTCCACAAGATCGTCAAAATCTGGCAAATCTACAAGAAATACACAGTTTAGGAAACTCATTTATATAGATTTTACCTTCACCACACTGCGGTGCACAGGAGATCCGTCTGAATGTCGTGGATGTGTGCGGATCTGTAAACAAGCTTTCAAAGATGATCATCAACTCGAATGTTGAGGGGAGTTAGACCCACTACTAACTCATGCTGTTTGTAATATCCTCTCGACCAGAAGCACCAGGCGTTCATGTGAGTTGAGGTTCCTAAACTAACTCCTTAAGTTTGCATTTCACTGATATAAACGCCCCAGTACATAGATGGAGCGTGTCTTTGCTTCATGCTAAAGTAGAGCCCAAAAACCAGAGTTCTGAATCTAGTTTCACTGATGGTCCAAGCAATCTATCCACTGTTATGCTACAATACTCCTGTGAGGATGTCTTAGTGGTTTGGTTGTACGAGCACTGGTTACTAAACTAGTAATGTCAAAAATGAGTTAACATCTCACCAACCACGTTCCAAGTTCATGCAAATCCAACTTGACTGATGGTATCCAAATCGGTCCCGTAAGGTCTACACCCGGCCTCCAACAGCCAGTTGCCTGAATGCCGCCCGATTGTTGTGTTCCCTCAGCTTGGTTGGATTACAGAAACGACCCTAAAATTGAAATCCAGAGAAGAGTTGAATAACACAAACAGGACTATGCAGTTCAACGGCAGAAGGTCTATTCCTGTCTGAAGTCCTGAGATAGACCGTCTCTCGTGCAGTGTCAACCATGCCAGTTTGTATGGCATACTCAAGCGCCATCTCTGCATCCACCTGTCATCCCAGGAAGGCATCTGTGAGTATACAACCAACTAAGTAGGACTCCAGCAGGGGATATGCAACAGTATGTACAGAAATTTGGAGCACCAAGAGTAAGACTTTCACACCTGTGTACCACCAAGCAAAACTTTTCAACTTACTCCACAAGCATATCTTTATATGGCTGACCTACCTGTTCCACATGTTGAGTAAGTTTCTGTTTAATAGTCCCCTCAGTGATCTCCTGGCGAGCAACTTTATTCAGCATCTCTAGGTTGTCATCTCCGTAGCGTGCCCTCTTGGCCTTTTGACCCTCCGACATAATTTCTAGGATGTCAAAGATTGCCCGAGAAACGTCTGGAATGTATCTATTGGCCCAATCAAAGATAAATATCAGCACGGTGATCCCTGGCAATTTGAAGTAAATCTGTGAATCCTGACGATGATCATCTTTGTCACCAGACAAACCGCCGGGGGGATAGATTTGACCCATACCCAAGAACCGTATAATGTTTTTCCTCCGAGGACTGAGGTCGGCCTGATTACAAAGTCATGCAAGATGCAACAGAGGGGACGCAAATTTCCACCTACAATATGCCTCGAAGGAAAACGGAGGCGTCGGAGCTTAGGGGGTTTACATACTTCGCAAGATTTCGTTTCCGCAGTTGACGATCCCGAGCTTGTTGTTGGCGCACAATTTTCCCTTTGAGTTGTATACAGCATTGTTGTAAGGCAGACTGTTGGTAACAATTCAACCAGATGTCAGTACCATTGACATTGACTAACAACAATTAACGAATGAGGTTGACTATAGCAGCCTAGGACTTCATTTCGATAAGGAAGAATGACAGCCAACCTTCACTGCCGTGGCCATCTCCGTAACATCATCACCAATGTACTCTTTGCCTGTGCCCTTGAAAGGTATTTTGGTACTCACTATGCTCACAAACACACCAATCCTGTCTTGTGTTTGGTTGATTTTATAGCTGTTCCAACTATCAAGTTTCAACAAGTCAGCAATAGATCCGCCAATACTAGCCAGTCAGATGGTTGTAAATCGATCAAAACGGACATTTCTATTTTACAGCTCTGCCAGTGTTACTCTCAATGGCAACAATGCAAACTTGTCTCCTGTTTTAACTTAAGTTTGGACTGCATAGAGGAACTACCTAAGATCAAAATTTGGAGCCAGTAAAACCGCAAACGCCTCCAGTATCAGAACCTTACTTGATACGCTTCATTGCTGTGCGGGTTACCACGTCCCCCCCGGGTTCAAATAGCAGAGGAATTCGATTTGCAAAGCGGAAAACATTCACACCCTGTTCCAAAATGGAGAGATTAGTATCACATGTACTGCGAATACAACGAACAAAGAATCTTCAGATATATCTACAATGGACATGCCAACTTCAACTCCTTGCATTTAAAGGACTTCATGTGAAAATATTCGAGCAGACAAAATAGAGTCACTGAGATCTTTTTGGCACCTCTAGATAAATACCAATAGGAAACGGAGGGTACTAGATTTTCAACGTTGAAGAGGTTGACCATATAGCTTAGCAAGAGTGGGCCAAGGTAATAACTAACAGTCACACTGGCACCAACCACCAGCGCGTAGTAAAATGAATGTGAGTCTGATCCAGACATTATACGTTTACATCTAGGTGATCGATGCATAGAGCAGGCAAGTGAACTGCAATGTTGTGAAAAAGTTTGAGCATACCGGCTTCACGTCTTTTCCACCCAAGCTGACTCCGGCTTCGACAATAAATGGATGGCCTTCGAACACTTGAGGACTGCCAGAAGATGCATCAGGGAGCACGACATTATCATTTAAGCGTGACGGATGTCTAAGTAGAATGCTGAAAATCAATACTGGCATACGGTATACATGTATCAAAGTGTCACTGATTTAACATTGAATCGTGAACGGCAGGAAACGTGCGAGCACGAGTGGACCACACTCATAACTTAGAATAACAAATAGCATCTCAGTGGGAGAACATTATGTACTTTCATTTATTTAGTCAGTAACAGGAAATCAAATCGACCTAGACTATCTTTTGGAATTAACACTGAAACTGGTCAATCTTTAGATCGCTCACTTATATATATTTAAAGTCGACTACATAACAGAGGCACATTACCTGCCCTGATACGTTGCAACCATATCTGGATGGAGCTCCTTCATGATACCAAGACGAAGATTGTACTCTCCAGCAGGACTAAGGCACTACGAGTTTTAAAGCTGGTTAGATATAGAGACAGAATAACCTACAAACAAGTCGACATCCATACCATGACAGAAGACAATGACCTGAACTACTTGCAGGTATGATCTACATCAAGCACATAAACGACGTGGTGTCTGAGGATTCACTTACGTTATCAAGCTGACACAACGAATAGACATGCAATTCCATCATGTGCCGCTGGATAAGCTTAACCTTTCCTTCAAAGTCCAGAAGGTCCGACGAGCTTATTGCCCACGATAGCTTCTAGAGATAGATAAAGCAAGTGCGCCAAACAAAGGTTGGTTACTTACATCACCATCAGGATCATCGAATTTTGCTTGACGGAAGAGCTGATGGAGACATAAAATCTGCTGACTTGTAAGAGTCTTTACAGACATTTTTTGATTGAACTCTGGACCCAATTCCTCTGCAAGAATTACAGAATTCAGTTGTAATGTCCGTCTTCTCAAAGTTCCTTCTGGATTAACAACCTAAAATTACAATCTGGGCGAAATTTTCCTGTACATACCAATCAGTCTCTGAGCGAGAGCCTTGTTTATACCAACAAACTCTTGTTGGAGAAACTGAATAAATTGCATTTTTGAAGTCTCCGCTATGAGCCGTTTGATCAGCAATAAGTCAACAGCTGATGGGTGAAATCTAGTCTCCTGTGGAGCTGCAGGCATGACATCTGTTCTGCGCGCGAAGCGAATGGTGACATTTTTGCTGCATGAAGAACAGTTGGTTTTGAGTAAAACACTAGGCTCAGAACAGATGACGATGAACAATGATAGTACTAATCGTGTAAGAAAAAGTAATTCTGTAAATCCAAGTGGTAGAAGGACTCACTCTGGTGTTGGTCCGATGTAGCGAAATATAAATTGCGCATAAGGAGTAATAACTCCCATCTGCCGCATGTAGTTGATAATCTTGGACTGTCCACAATCGTATAGATCATAATATTAGTCTTTTACCATCTGTAGTCAAATACTCAAGTAGGAGTGTCCTTTTATGGCTAAACTCCGAGGACATCCCCGAAGATCACTGCTCCCCGGACAGAACTCAAAAGCAAACTTTCTAGGCATTTCGATCCTCTCCGGAGTCATCGAAAGGGCTCCTTTCAGCAGGCCAGACAATTCCAAAGAATGGCTGCAACATCCAACCATTCTTGTCTGTAGTTCGTACTAGCTTCCATCCAGAACTCAAGAAAGATCAAAATGTCATGAACCCCATTCAACGTAAGAAACATACGCGATAGGTGCTCCAGTTGCCAGCAATAGTGACTTGAAGCTCAGCTCCACGCCAATTCTCCGTATTTGGTCGCTTCTCATGTATATGGACATGAGGTACGTTCCTGACAATCAGTAGGAACTTGAATACGACCACTAAAACATTCAAACGTCATTAAATAAATCAAGAAACGAAAGCATAATTAAGTCAACGCATAAACCCTCTTGGTTTCTCGTAGTGTAAAAATCTTCAAAGGGTAAACGTAGGACCCACTTATGTATATCGATGTCCAAGCGACAGTACGTAACGAAACTCTGGCCTTCTGTAGCACTCCAGATATCGATTGGCTGGCCCGTACTCATTTTAGCCCAGATTAATGCCTGCGAGCATGGCAGTAGGCTCAAATCTGTGGGACCGAATGGGAACTTTCGGCGCTCCTTGATCTAATAATGAAGATATGCCGCTCGCAGGGTAGTGAATCAGCAGGATGAATTAAATGAACCTAAGGCATGTCCTTTCATGGAATACCGATTGCCAAGTTGAAGAGATGATTACTCCTTTACCATCTTTGCACCAAGACCGAACTTCCCACGAGTCTGCTTCAGACCATATTTTGTTCCAGAAAGAACTGCAGATCAAGGAAGGGAGTAATGAGCCTTCTGATAGATATTTCTGTCGGAAAAATTACAGCTTTTACACTACGTGTATTTCGGTGGCAAATGCGATAAAAGGATAATAATAATAATTCCAGCCACAAAATAAAACTGACCTCTTCCAAGCATGTTTGGAATGTCATCATGTGACATTCCCCTACCATTGTCCTGCATAAACAGATTCATCGTCAAAGTCTTAAGACAGATAAAATGATAGATAACCATTATCAATAACATAAATTGATGTGAGTCAAGCTTGAGCGTTGCTGCAACTGTGACTTTGATTCGTGTGGTACCTTGCATGTCACTTTAAAGACGGGGGTATCCCGTCCCTTGACCAACTTAGCATCCGCAGCAGTGACCCTTTTGCCTGCGGCAAGAGCTTTTGCCTGCTTTTCTTGATCTTTAGCCTCTTTCGCCAGACGCTTCTGAAGTACACAAACCAATGAGTTCAGGCCACAATTTAAGCCGGGTAGAGAAAGCTGTGTCATGTAGCATTCGAGGTCTTGAAAATCTTTGAGATGTTTTAAGTCGAACAAATTCTCAAAAAGAAGCGTAACAAACGATAGTGGAGACACAGGCTTGATGACTCCTGAATAACACAAATATTTACTCAAGAATTCGGAAACTCGACCAGAACCGGAGACTGACCTCTCGTGCTTTCTCAGTCTCGTAATCGTCGTAAAGCTTTTCGTCCTTCCGTTCCAGAGTTTTGATCCCGAAAATTTCATCCGCCTTGGCTTTCGTGTACTCCTCACTGTAACCACACTCAACCTTTGAATACTTCTGCTATTGCTGACCTAAAGTAAAGTTCATCAACAAGTATACAACCAAAGGAGGGCTTTGAGGTTGCATAGGGAAGAAAGTGGCAACACGGAAGAGCACGCAGATATAAAGGAAGGGGTCAGCAAGGGATGGTGGAATGATCTTACAGGCTGCATCTCAAAAACTCATCTAGACAGCGACTCACTAACATCCAGATATACCATACGAATCTTACGCCCTTGCTTGAAACATCACACGAGCCAAGCTGCAGGGCACAGCAGACACTTGGTTGAGTCTACTAATTGGAAATTGCTTTTTTGGTCCTCACATTGTCACTTCGATAGCAGGCAGCTCGGCTATGCTTTCAGCTGAATCGAGGGCATTTTCCACCAGCTCACGGACCGTTGTGTACAGACTCTTGCCTGGCTGTTCAAATAAGGAGTTACTGGTGAGTGACAGATCACTGTAAGAATGGATGCAGTGAAAAACTACATTTACTGAGAACAAAGAAGCACCAACATCGTAATCGTATAGTTTTCTGATCGTCCTCGTGAGAACAGTCTAACTGAGCAAAATGCAGGGAAAACCTACAGAAAACGCGTCTGTTGTGTTTAACAGCAATCTAAATACACAGAAGATCATTGCATATCAAACTTCCTGCTTGTGCATTTTAAAATGACCATAAGACAGAACATGAGACCGTCGTCCAATCCGAGTTCGCTACAACTGAAAGCTCAAAACATCACTGTTCGGAATTCAAGAGTTATAAGATCGTGCACAACATATAAGTCGTCAACAAAAATCACTGACAATAGTTTGTGGAACCCGATATTTACATTGTCAAATCCGGCGATGTTCTTGTTCTCCGAAAAAAATTCAGCAGGTGACTCTGCGGCGTAACAAAAATAAAATTCCGTCAGCTGATTGCCGTAGTCTTCAACTACACTGAAAGTTGCAATGCAAATATTCATTCATGCGTGCAAAATTCGATTTTTCATCAAATTCTGAGACCAGTGGCACACTTCAACACAATTTACTCTACATTGTCTCAACGCTGCGTATCCTTCACCAAACGACATTGCAGACTGATGATGCTTCAAACACGGGAAAAGACGCAGTAATTCAGAACCCATCAATTCGTCACAGGAATCTAGAAGCTTACTCTGCTTAAGAACGGACTCTTTGGAACCCGCTTTCCCCGCTTTCCCCTTCGCTGGCTTCTCGTCCGCCATTTTCTCGTTCTGCTGTTAGATCATAAGCATTCCCCCCAAGGTATAGTACATTCAAGCATGGAGCTACAAATTTACCTCGTATTTCAACGAGGAAGATATGCCTGGTAATGGTAACTAATTCAGAGATGACTAATTCTCGAGTAATTTCAGGCGCGGAGATGTAAAAGTGTTTTAACCTCGAGAATCTGTCAGCGCTCCAAAGAAGGGGAATTCTGATAATGAATTTCGGGTAATTTAGTTACAGCATTACAAGCAGGCGGGGTTCCCCCTGACGCCGACAGGAACCAGATACTGTACCAAGTGGAATTTTGTCGAAAGCGCGGTTTCTCATGAACTCCAGTAAAAGTGAACTTTTCGGGTATCACAAATGATGATGCCGAAAACTGAAAGATGCTGCAATTTTAGTGGTGACTTGAGTGGTCAGCAGACATAGATGACCCGGGAGCTATCCGGTGATTTGCAGGCACTAGGGCGTCTCAATAATAGCTTTCACGTGAAACTTCCAGGCGTTCAAACTTACCCGCAACCAACATGTACCAAGAAAAGGAAACGTCTATAAAGACAAATTACGGGTACGTGATAACCTTACGGCCCCGTTTCCATGATCCCGGCAGAACACCGGAACTAAGATTACGAAATCAGGTATAGGGTTCATGCTAATAATAATAACCAAATTAAATGTTAATCAAAGGTATTGTGAAGGAATGCAAAATGCAAAATTACAATTCTCCCGGTTAGGCACACGAACACTAATTTGAATGATTTTTCAAGCTTGTGCATGTTACCATGCAGCGTGGGTGCAATTTGAATCGAGAAGACACTAGAAATTGATTTTTTATTATTTCTAATTGGAATTCTGTTTACTTGAAATGAGCTCATCCTCCAAGACAATTTGTATCAAAAAAATCACAATTTAGTTTAGATTGCAAGTGAGGATTTGGATATCACCTTGTGGCCTCGGGAGTATTTTGGGCATCGAGAGACATTGTTTGCAACTTAAAAGTGAGGATTTTGGATGCCAAGCCATGACCTTGGGGGAATTGGTACGATCTTCCAATGTAGTGCAGCAGTTTTTCAAACTTCCAACAGAGCGGCATTCTGGGGCATGGAGCCGGCATTGTGAGGAGGAGATCTATTTGTGCCTGGTTTGTAGGAGAATTCAGAGCAACAAAGTCGGTCCGGTGCAAATATGGAGTACACCTCCCTTCACAAATAAAGAGTTCACTCTTGGGAGGAAATTGTCTCTCCTTGCAAATTTAGTTCAAATTATGTAGAAAGCAAATCCACCTTTTCTTTCTAGTTCCTTTGCTTGAGAAAATCTAAGATTTGTTAAACATGGTATTTGTGGGATTGTCAGGCCGGGAGTATTCAACAAGGCTATGGTCAGGCAATCCGTGGTTCATCTAGAGGCTCTTAACCAAAAGTGGGAGATGATAAGACATTCAAAATGGCCCATCATTATTTGTGGTTAGCTATTGGAATATTTTGAACATTTCAAACGAATACACTCGGGAATTGTAAAAAACTTATTCAAAAGAGTATTGCACTAAGTTACACTGTCACTTATCTTGTGATATTTGAGAAGGGCTTTCCTAAATCCATAAACGTGGAGAGGCTATACAAAAAATGGGCTTGGTACATGGCTTCTGACTGGTAAGCTCGGACATGGAAAGATAAGTGCACTAGCAAGGTGCTCACTGAGAAGGAGCTAAAACACGGATGGAACACTATCAAGGATAAGTTGAATCATATATGTCCACATTATGCAAGAATGGATTGTTTATTTGGATCTCATGCTAATATTTCTTCCCTGGCCATGGTGAGTTTAGGTGTAGAAAATGAGTATTCAGAGATGGTAATAGATTAAGAATGTGGTTCTCAAGTTTCATTTGAACCACCATGTGAAACAATAATTGATGAAGATTTTCTTGTGCAAGGAATCTAGTACACACAAGCTTGTCCTAGATCAGGTTTACTATTCCTAGCACACAAGAGTCATTTCCTTACTGTTTGTTTCCTCTTGTCCTATTTTATCACAAGACCCATGAGTACATTGTGCCCAAGTGTGAGAAGAGTCAAATCTCATTGCCACATCAACCAATTGCACTTGACAAATAAGAATCTCAAGTAGAAGGAGACCAAGATATGAGAGGAGAGAAAGAAGGTGATAAGATTGGAGAAAGGAATAATGAATCTAGAAAAAGAAGGAAAGTTTCTTATGTCAAGGCACACTCTTCCATTATTGTGGTTGCTTTTACACAAGATATGTCTAATAATTTGAAATTGAGGAGCAAATTGATGGAAGCAAGGGAGAGATGTAGGTTGGCTAGAATAGAAGCACAAAGGCTCACAAAAGTAGAGAAGCATTGCATGAAAAGCAAACTTGCAAAAGATGTACTAAAATCAAAAATAAGGAGGAATTCAAAATCTAAACTTGTTCAGTTGATGATTTTTTCCCAAAGAGATTACAAGTATAATATGTATATGCTTTGTAGCTATTATAGAAGGGGCACTTGTTGAGAGATATAGTAGTGATCCAAAATGCAACGCACTCCTAGCCATCACTCTACAATCAAGCAAAAGTGATTGGTGATAATATTTGAAGTGAAAAGGAGAAGTTCAAGTGTTATTCATTGGTTAGTTAGTTCAAGTAACAATCAAGGGTAGAGCAAGTGTCATAGTGATAGTGGAATTGTGCTTAATTCAATTGAGAATTGGGGGTTGAGCAAGTGGCAGAGTGATAGTAGAATTGTGCAAGCAGGCATGTAGTGTAGTGGGGAGTAGTTCAAGGGCTGGAGTATGTTTACTCTTCACCTTGACTTTGTTTCAAATGGCTATTTTCTAGTTTTCTAAAGATCTATATAATGTAATATAACTTTTTGCAATTTACTTCTTTACATTTACAAAATTATAATGCCACTCATCTATTTGTGTCAAATATAATGTATTTCAAGATCTATCTATCATGTCTTTTGGTATCTATCTGCTTACCTTTGTCACATTGAAACACAGAAACATGAGAAGAGATACATTTTAATACATTTATCACATTGAAACACATAATTATATATAAGAGAAAAGATAAACTTTACATCTTGCAATCAAGGTACATGTTGGGTTTAGCTATGCAATTGTCAGAGGATTGCCCGCTCAACAAGGTTTTGTTGCAATTTTGTTTTGGTTTTTCATTGGTGGAGAGGGTTTTTCTTTTGCTCCAAGGGGTTTTGCCATAGGTTAGTAAGGGGTCCAAGAGGGTTTTGCCATGGTCGTTGTGGTTATTCTACAATTGCATTGGGTTTTTAATGTTCCAAGGACAAGAGAACCCCCAAGAGAAACACAAGAGAAGAAACACAATGCTTCAACCCTCAATACTCTAATACTCCAAAGGAGCACCTTCTCTTTATTATATAACAAAAGAGGATTCCTTCAAAGGAAGTTCCAGCCTTGGATCAAATATATGGATTCGGGATATGTTACGAAGCTCCACCCTTAGATTAGTTGTATGGATAGGTAGCATATCAATTCTTGTCCTATTAGGTTGGTCAAATAAGTTTGACCAAAGGGAATCTTTAGAGAATCTTCTTATGGAAAGCTTAGAATCACATGGATGGGGTACCATTGGAAAGCCATCAACAAGACAAGAAGTTTTATAAAAGGTTAGTCTTGTTACATTGTGTGGATTAAGTTTATTTTTGAGGTCTAATTCATCCATTTAGGCCTCCAAAATTGGCTTTGAAGTTTTCAAGGTGTTTTTGGCTTTCACACTATTAGTGGAAGTATTCTTTTGGTGACACTTTTGTCTAGTCCACTCAATCCATCATATATAACATCCTTCCAAATGTTACCAAGCCATTTTCACTTCTAGATCATATGTTTCGCTATTGGTATTACAAACCTTGCCACTTTTAAGATGCACCATCCTCATTGCAAAATTGTTGCTCAAAAGATTACACTAACACCAATGCATGGCTCAAGTTGGCTATTGGCTCCCATGTTGCCTCATACAATGGGTAAAATTTCCAAGGTACAAGATATTCCACATGCAAATGACAGGTACCACGGATGTGTTTTTGGAGAATGCATTCAACTTCATATTCCTCTATACCATCAATGAGTGTTGGACAAAGTCTAATTTCTTGTATGGAAGGAAAGTGGGGCGGTCAAGGTGCATATTTTCATAATAAGGAAACATGGAACACTAGATAGATCTTCATGTGTGGCCATAGCTTGAGGTGATAAGTCATTGTGCCAATCTGATGAAGGATTGAAGAAGGCCTAATAAAATGAGGTCTTAGCTTATGATGGCCAACTAATGTGATGTTGGTTGTGGAAAATCATACTTGATCCCCAACATTGAACTCCATGTGTGAGCAATGTGCATTTGTGTTAAAGACCAAGGAGAGAAATAGATTGAAATGAAAGATCACATTGGGACTCTTGAATGAGAGAAACTCCAATGCCTAGCATTAGCTTGGGCATGGTATTTATAAGGAACATACAAGGATCTTGAGAAGCTTCTCATGAAGCTCCCTAAAAGCCACCTTCTTTGAGTGCAAGCCAACTTAATTGGGACGCTTCTCAAGAAGCTTCCTTCTAGAAGCCGCCTACTTGGCATGTAAGCTAAGCTAGTCATGAAGCTTCCCAAGAAGCTTCCTTTTAGAGATCATCATTTGGGATACACATTACCCAATACTTAGAAGGTTACAAGTAGCTTCATAGATGCTTCTAGAATATTTTTATAACTCTTGACTAATTTGCATATTTTCTACTTTGTTAGTTTTGACTAACTCATTTGTAAACTCCATAATGCTACATATTCCCCCACCTCTAGTTGGTGATATCTTCATCATCATAAAAGCTTCAAACTCCTAGATAGTCATTTGTGCATTTTGGAAATGAGAAAGAGGTTCCTAAGTGGCATCATGAAGGGGATACCCTTTCCACAAGATATTGTACTCAGTATATTGTTAGTGGCCACGTTGAATATGATGACTTGCAAGGATAGAATCAACTTTATATTCCTCATGATTGTTGATGGGGATGGGAGGAAGAGGAGGTTGGACATGAGAGGGAAAGGAAGATGGATTTGAAACAAAGAGTTTCAACTTGGAAATATGAAAGAAAAGGTGGAATTCCATATGACAAGGCTAGGCAAGTCAATAAGCAACTAGAGAAATGATTTAGGTAACATCAAATGAACCTATCCAATTAGGAAAAATTTTATGGACTTGGATATCAAGTATGAGAGGTAGGTTACTAGAAGAAAGAATGACCTTATCACCAAGTCTAAGTTGAAAGGTGAGATCATAATGATTTGGTCCAAAAATTATTTCTCATGATTTTGAGCAACAAAGAGATGAGATTTGGCTTGTTGTAAGGATTAGGATATGGTGGTCAAGAAGGTGGAAGTATGAGGGATATGAGATAGAGGAGGAGCAAGAAGGGAATCTGGAACAAGTGGGTCTTGGCCAAAATTAAGGAAGAAGGAAGAGAATTTGGTGCTTACTTGTTTGGAATTATTGTAGGCAAACTCAATCGCTGCAAGACATTCATCTCAATTGGTATTGTGCATCCAATTGGTATGGTGAAGTGTAATACTCCAAGGACAAGAGAAGAGAGAAAACATAGATTACACACTCAAACATTTGGTGCCCCAAAGGAGCACCTTCTCTTTATTATATGGACAAAGAGGATCTCCTCCAAGGAAGCTCCACCATAGGATTAGGCACACAAATAGGTGACATGTCAGCAAGCTCCACCCTTGGATTACTTACTTGGATGGGTGACATGTTGGTCTAGGTCCTATTTGGTTGGTCAAACAAGCTTTGACCGGAGTGAATCTTTTAGGGAATCTTCTTGTAAGAGTCTCAGAATCACATAAGGTACCATGGGAAGCTCCCAACAAGAAAAACCAAGAGGGAGGGAAGGATCACCTTACCTTAGTTTGGGGGACACATGTGCACATTTTTGAGGCCTAATTCATCCGTTTAGGCCTCCAAAATTACCTTCAAAGATTTCACTTATATTTTGATTCCTTCTCTATTAGTAGAAGTCCCCTTTTGGTGATACCTCTTTTTGATCTATGTAGTCCATCATGTGTAACATCCTTCCAGATGTTACCAAACCAATTCTCACCTTTAAATCATATGTCTAGCTATTGGGTTCTAAGGTTCTCAAGTCTATTTCTATTTCTACCCTATTAGTAGAAGTACTCTTTTGGTGATACTTTTATCTAATATATTTTGACCATCATTTATAATATCAATCTAGATGTTACCAAACCAAATTTCATATCTAGATCATATGGCTAGCTTGTGGTATTACATGAAGGTTGACAAAGGTATGAAGCATATCTTCCAAGGTGTGATTTGTATGTTTGGTTTGTCTATCATTTTGAGGATGATAGGCCATAGACAAAGCAAGATTGGCATCAATTATTTGGAATAAATTTTGCTAAAATTTTTGGTGAATCAAGGATCAAGTTAGAGATGAGTACACAAGGCATCTCATGATGCTTGAAGATAATGTCAAAGTAGATCTGGGCCAATGTTGGAACATCCACTATATCAAAGGTTGGTGTAAACTAGATTTTCAAACTAATCTTAACCACAAACACCACAATTGTTGTGTGATCTTACTTTGTCTTGTGCAAGGAGGTGATGAGATCTAAGATCACGTGTTTCCATCAAGTAGATGGGATGATATAATACCAATAGCTAGACATATGATCTATAGATGAAATTTGGTTTGGTAATATCTGTAAGGACGTTACACATGAAGGATTAAGTAGACAAGCTATAAGTATCACAAAAAGAGTACTTCTACTAATAGGCTAGAAATCAAAACATGCTTGGAACTTTAGAATCAATAGCTAGGCATATGATCTAGAGGTGAAACTTGAGGTGGTGATATTTGGGAGGATGTTACACATGATGGAGAATGTAGATCAAATAGAAGTATCACCAAACAAGCACTTCTACTAATAGGGTAAAAGCCAAAAATAGCCTAAACTTTAGTCATTTTTGGAGGCCTAATTGGATGAATTAGGCCTTGAAAATGGAAATAATCCTCCCCCTTAGTAGCAAATGGTTTGCCTTCTCCTCCCCCCTCCCATTATTCATCTCATTGAGAGCTTTCCAATGGTACCTTACCCATGTGATTTTAAGCTTCCTACAAGAAGATTCCCTGAAGATTCCCTTTGGTCAAACCCATTTGACCAACTAGATAGAACAAGGACTGACATGTCACCCATCCTAACAACTTATCCAAGGATGGAGCTTTCTGACAGGTCACCAATCCATGTATCTGATCCTAGGGTGGAGCTTCCTTTGAGTGGATCCTCTTTGCTATATAATAAAGAAAAGGTGCTCCTTTGGGGCATCAGAGGATTGAGTGTGAAATTTGTGGTTTTCTCTCCTAAAGGGTTCTCATGTCCTCAAAGTATTACACCAATGGGCAAATAGAGCAGGCTAATTTCACTATTGATGACATGCTTTGGGACTTCACCTTAGGATTGAGTGTGAAATTTGTGGTTTTCTCTCCTAAAGGGTTCTCCTGTCCTCAAAGTATTACACCAATGGGCAAATAGAGCAAGCTAATTTCACTATTGATGACATGCTTTGGGACTTCACCTTAGGGGAGCAAGAAAGGTAGGACACCTTACTTCTATTGTGAAATTTGTATATTAATAAATGCATCTACACAAGTCACATTATTCTTCCTCATGTATGGAGAGCACTCTTTCACACCTTCAAGCTTGGTAAAGATTCACCCAATGGCTATAAAATTTGAAGTTGTCAACACTTTTGTTTCTAAAATCTAACAAAGTGTGGAGAACGCCAAGCTTAGGTTGTAGTTCATCCAAAACTGATCAAAAAATTTGCAAATGTACATCACAAGCACATAAAATTTGAAATTGGAGATCAAGTTTGGCTTTCCACAACCAACCTCACTTTAGTTTTCCCTTGTAGGCTCAAACATCATTTTATTGGGTCTTTTCCCATCCTTTATCAAATTGGCGTATCGGTCTATCACCTTGAGTTATCACCATACATGAAGATCCATCCAATGTTCCATGTTTCTTTACTATGCAGATATGCACTCCAGCCACTCCCACAATTTCATTTCATACAAGGAGTTAGAACTTGTCTAACATTCATTCATGGCATTAAGGAATATGAAGTCAAATGCGTTCATTCTCCTAAAATGCATCTATGGTGTTTGTCATCTGCATGTAGGTTATCTTGTACATTAGAAAGAGTACACATTGTATGAGACAACATGGAAGCCAACAACTAACTTGACCCATGCACTGGTGTTAATGCAATCTTTTGAGCAATAGCTTTGCAACAAGGACCCTAGATTGTTAAAAGGGGGAGGTTTGTAATACCATTAGCTAGACATATTATCTAGGGATGGAAATTGGCTTGGTAATATCTGGAAGGATGTTATATATGATGGTATAAGTAGATTAGATAGAGGTGTCATCAAAGCAATACTTCTACTAATAGGGCATAAGTCAAAAATACTCAAAACTTTAAATTTGGAGGCCCAAACAAATAAATTAGGCCTTGAAAATGAGAAGTTCTCTCCTCTTTGAAGGAAAAGGTGTTACTTTTTCCCTATTGTTTGTCTTTTTGAGAGCTTTCCAATGGTGCCTCATGCATGTTATTTTGAGCTGCTTATAAGAATATTCTCCAAAGATTCCTTATAATCAAACTTGTTTGACCAACCAAATAGGACAAGGATCAACATGTCACCAATCTATGTATTTAATATGTGAACATTCAACATGTCTCTCACTCAAGATAAACCTCTTATGGCTACTATGGTAGCGCACCATGGACTAAGAAGACAAAGAACCTCAACTCCATCATACTCCTCCAAGGCCAACACTCCAAGACTCAAGACATTGCTCACTAGAGAACTCAATGGGAGAGAGATAGTTGAAAATGAAAGGATGATGAGTACCTCCTCACCCCTAATTTATATACTTGTGAAATAGTTATGCACCAATATTACAAATTATTGGAGTAACTCAAATTATTAGACTAAAAGTCAAATAAAGTCTAAAGTCTAAAAGAATATCTATACTCATAGGAATATTCTCCTAAGCATGTGGTCTTATCATGACCCAGCCGTTAAGGCAAGGATTCCTTCACATGGGCTTTCCTTGGACTATAGAAGAATCCAAAAAGCTTGTTGTAAAAGACCAAGGCCGAGGAGAGAAATAGGAGAATGGAAACTCACATTGGGACACTTGAATGTGGAAAAACTCCAAATGCCTAGCATGAGCTTTGGCTTTGGTATTTATAGGTAGCATACAAGGCCTTTGAGAAGCTTCTCAAGAAGCTTCCTCAAGCCGCTTTCTTAGAGTGCAAGCCAAGTTAACTAGGAAGCTTCTCAAGAAGCTTCCTTCTAGAAGTCATCTACTTGGCGTGCAAGCTAAGCTAGTTGGAAGCTTCTAGAAGCTTCCTTCTAGAAGCTACTTACTTGAGGTGCAAGCTAAGCTAGCTGGGAAGCTTCTTAGATACTTTTGAAATATTCTAGGCTAATTTGTCTTATGTGTTACTTTGTAAGCCCAACTAACTTCATTGCTAAACTCCATATTGTTACATATCCCCCGCTGCTAGTTGGTGACGTCCTTGTCGCCAATGAAACTTTGAGTTCCTGGATGGCCATCTATGCATTCTGGAGGTGAGAAAGAGGTTCCCATGTGGCATCATGAGGGAGATACCCTTTCTAAAGGACCTTGTACTCCGTATGTTGGCAACGGCCTTGTTGAATATGGCAACCTGCAAGGATACGATCAACTTTGTACTCCTCATGATCATTGATAGGGACAAGAAGAGGGGGAGGTTGGACTCAAGAGGAAAAGGAGGAGGGGTTAGAAACAAAGGGTTTCAACTTGGAAACATGAAAGACAGGATGGATACGCATGTTACAAGGCAAGTCAAGTCAATAAGCAACAAGAGAGACAATTTGGGTGATATCAAAAGGTCATATTCAATTAGAAGCAAGTTTATAAACTTGGGTATCAAGTGGGAGGGGGAGGTTACTAGAGGATAACATAACTTTATCACCAACTTCAAAGGTGAGATCACTACAATGGTGGTCCGCATATTGTTTTTGGCAATTCTGAGCAACAAGGAAGTAAGACTTGGCTTGTTGGAGAGATTGGGATATAGTGGTCAAGAATGTGGAAGTATGAGGAACCTAAGATGGAGGGGGAGCAAGAAGAGAATTTGGAACAAGCGGATCTTGGCCAAAATTGAGAAAGAAAGGAGAAAATCATATGCTTGCATGTTTGGAATTATTGTAGGCAAATTTTGTAACTGCAAGACATTCATCCCAATTGGTATGGTGGACATTGACAAAGGCACGCAACATATCCTCCAATGTATGATTTGCATGTTTGGTTTGTCCATCAGTTTGAGGATGATAGGCGGTGGACAAAACAAGCTTGGTGTTGAGTATCTAGAAGAGTGCTTGCCAAATCTTCCAGATAAATTGAGGATCACGGTCGGAGATGAGTACATGTGGCATCCGTGATGCTTGAAGAATTGTCAAAGTAGATTTGTGCTAAGGTTAGAGCACTCACGGTATCACAGGTTGGTTCCAAGTGGATTTGCTTACTAAGCTTATCCACAAACACCACGATTATGGTGTGTCCTTGTTTTGTCTTTAGCAAGGATGTGATTAGATCTAAACTCACATGCTCCCAGCAAGCAGATGAAATGGCAAGTGGTTGAAGGAGTCTACTCGGCTTTTGGTTGTTGGCCTTGTTATGTTGGCAGCTCTCACACAATCGGACAAGTTCTTGAAAATCTCATGTCATGTTGGGCCACCACCATTGACGTTGGAGGGTACCCAAGGTCTTGTTCATACCCATGCGACCAACGATGGGTAGATCATGGGCTTCTTGAAGGTGCACAAGTCAAAGACCACCTTTAGCTGGAACATAGATCCGGTCCTCATGGAATAAAAGGCAGTCCTTGATGGAGAAGGTGTTGTACTCCTTATAGCATGCCGTAAGGTGACCATGTACTATTTGGAAGAAGGGATCTTAGTGTAGAGCTGATTGAAACTCATTTTGGACCTTGGAGTCAACTAACACCATTGAAATTCCCACTGTGATGAGAGGAAGAGACTTCAAATCAGGTCGTCATGATAAAGCATCAAGGATAACATGGAACCAACCTGGTTTGTACTCAAGTTTGATGTCATATAGTTGGAGTTGTTCATCCCATCAATGATGTCGACTCTTCATGTGTTCCAATGGTTAGGTCTGCAACAATTGTTTCTGATCAGTTCACATGATCACTTGTTTCCCCAAGAGGTAATGCCTCCATACCTTGGTGGCACATACCATTGCAAGTTGTTCTTGATTTCAAGCAGAGTAGTTTTTTTCAATTGTATTGAGTCGGTGAGACACAAAGGCAATGGGATGGAGCCCATTTGGGAATTCTTGTTGCAACATAGCTCCAATTGCAAAGTTAGAAGCATCAAAATCAACCACATAGGGTAGTTGAGGATCATATGGTTGAAGAATGGGTCTTGAAGACACCATATGCTTTAACTTCTGGAATGCTTCTTCATGCTTGGTGGTCCATTGGAAGCTTGAGTTCTTTCCCAGGAGGTTAGTCAATGGTGCAATCACATGAGTATAATAATGGATGAACCGTCAATAAAAACTGGCCAATCCATTGAATGCTCGTACTTCTGTAGCATCTTTGAGGTAGGCCAATCAATAGTGGCTTTCTCTTTTTCCATCTTGATCCACTCTAATGAGATCTTATGACCCAAGAAGGTAACCTCCTTCTGCCAAAAGGCACACTTCAACTTCTTGCAATAAAATTTCCATTATTGTAGTTGTCTAAGGACTTCTCACACATGATTCATGTGTTCTACCTCTGTCTTACTATAAATTAAGATATCATCCAAGAACACCACCACAGACTGATCCAATAGTCCATCCAACACCCAATGCATCTGATCCATGTAGACTATTGGAGCATTAGTGAGTTTGAAAGGTAGAACTCTCCACTCAAAATGCCCATACCTTATACAAAAGGCAACCTTTTGCATATCCTCTCTATCAATAGAAATTTTCCAATAGCCGCTACAAAGATCCAACTTGGAAAAGTAGTGTGCTCCACTTAGTTGATCAAGCAAGTCATCAATCCGAGGTAAGGGATATGCATTCTTCATAGTTTGTTTATTGAGCCCATGGTAATCAATACAAAAACAAAGTCTTCCATCCTTCTTTGGAACAAATAATACCGGTGCTCCCCAAGGAAGGGTACTATGTTGTATGAAGTCCTTATCCAAAAACTCTGTACCTGTTGTTTGCAACTCCTCAAACTCCTTTGGTGAGAGCCAATAGACCAGTCTACTCACTAGAGTACTCTCTGGCAATAACTTGATCTTGAAGGGCATACCTTGATCAGAGGATAATCCCTTTGGCATATCAATTGGAAACACGTCTACAAACTCTTGAACTATCCAATCAACCATTGCTTGATGAGGCTCTTGGCCCTTCTCCAATTGTTCTTATGCAATTGGCTTGACTTACACCGCAAATACAGACTTATCTTCCTCCAAAGCTTGCTCTATGGTTGCTTTACTAACCAACTTCCTTTCGAAGGACTCATCTCTCTTCCAAGTTTGCTCCATGATTGCCTTCTTGGCAAACTTCCCATCTTGGAACTCCACTTCCTTCAAGGTTCAGTCTATGGTTACCTTCTTGACAAACTTCCCATCTTGGGATTGACTATTCTTAGGTGTCTTACTCAGAGGTGCAAGACAACCTAATAGGAAATTCCTAGCTTGGTATTGTACTTGAATTTGGCGTCGGGTCCAATCAAACTGAACCTTATGATGTTCAAGCTAAGGTAGACCTAGAATGATATTATAGTGTAGAGGTGCCACTATAAACCTCATACACTCCAAATACTCCTTCTCAATCTTGAAGGTAACAGGATGTGAGGTGCGGAATACATAACCCTTTCTACCATTTGCCATCATCAAACTACTTCCAAACACTGGCTTGATAGGAATACCCAATTCCTTTGCTACTTGCATAGACATGCAATTCTTTGAACTTCCAGAATCGACCAAAATCCTACAACCCCAATTAGATATTGTACCTTGCAAGTGAAGCAAACTTGCATAGGTTGAGCCTTCAATCCCATTAGAACTACTCAAGCTCTCAACAGGCAGCTCAAAATCTCCTACTGGGATTCTTCATTTCCTTAATCATTCAGTTCCACAAACTCCATCTGGGCAACTTGTCGAGGTTGCCCATTCCTAAGTGGACATTCAGCAATGCAATGTCCAACTTGACAACAATAAAACAACCTCCATTTTGTCGCAATCTTTCTCTATCTACTGCACCAAGTGGCTTCTATTGGATAGCATCAATCTCCATTGGTGTTGGTTCTTCCACCCATGCATATTATATTGGTAAGCTTGGTGTAAGTCAAGGTCAAGACTAAGTTGCCGCAACTAAGGAATCTATAGGAAGATTCCCTCCGGTCAAAGCTTGTTTGACCAACCAGATAGGACTAGGACCGACATGTCACCCATTCAAGTAAGTAATCCAAAGGTGGAGCTTGCTGACATGTCACCTATCTATGCACCTAATCCTATGGTGGAGGTTCATTGGAGGAGATCCACTTTACCTATATAATAAAGAGAAGGTGCTCCTTTGGGGCATCGGAGTTTGAGTGTAAAAGTGTGTGTGGTGTGTTTCTCTTCAGGTCTCCTATTAGGTGTTTCTCTTCATGGTGTGTTTCTCTTCAGGTCTCCTATCCTTGGAGTATTACATCCACATTGCAAAAATAGAAATATCTTCTTCCAAAGCTTGCTCGATAGTTACTTTACTAACAAAATTTCCATTTTGAGATTGACTATTCTTAGATGTAATACCAAGAGCTAGCCATATGATCTAGATGTGAAATTTGGTTTGGTAACATCTAGAATGATTTTATACATGATGGTCAAAATAGATAAGATAGAAGTATCACCAAAAGAGTACTTCTACTAATAGGGCAGAAACCAAAATAGACTTGAGAACCTTAGAATCAATAGCTAGACATATGATTTAAAGGTGAGAATTGGTTTGGTAACATCTGGAAGGATGTTACACATGATGGACTAAACAGATCAGAAAGAGGTATCACCAAAAGGGAACTTCTACTCATAGAGTAGGAACCAAAATATGCCTGAAATCTTTGAAGGCAATTTTGGAGGCCTAAACGGATGAATTAGGCCTCGAAAATGTGCACATTTCTCCCCCTAACAAAAGAAAAGCTAGCCTTCCCTCCCCTTGCTTTGTCTCATTGAGAGCTTTCCAATGGTACCTTATGTGATTCCGAGATTCATACAGGAAGATTCCCTAAAAGATTCCCTTTGGTCAAAGCTTGTTTGACCAACTAGATAGGACCTAGACCAGACATGTCACCCAACCAAGTAAGTAATCCAAGGGTGGAGCTTGCTGACATATCACCTATCTGTGTCCCTAATCCTATGGTGGAGCTTCCTTGGAGGAGATCCTTTTTGTCTATATAATAAAGAGAAGGTGCTCCCTTGGGGCATCAAATGTTTGAGTGTGCAATATGTCTTTTCTCTCTTCTCTTGTCCTCAGAATATTACATTAGATGTCTTACTCAAAGTTGCTAGACAACCAAATTGGTAATTATTATCTTGGTGTTGTACTTGAATTTATCATCAGTCCAATCAAATTGAACCTTATGACGTTCAAACCAAAGCAAACCTAGAATGATATCATAGTGTAGAAGTGCCATTACAAACCTCATACACTCCAAATATTCCTTCCTAATCTTGAATATGATTGAATATGAGGTATGGAATGCATAACCTTTTCTACCATTTGCCATCATCAATCTACTTCTAATTAATGGCTTGATAGAAATAATTAATTCTTTTGCTAATAGTATGGACATGCAATATTTGAATTTCCAAAATTAACCAAAATCTTACAACAATTATCAAATATCATACATTGCAAATGAAGAAAACTTGAATAAGTTGAGCCTTCAATCCCATTGGAACTAATCAAGTTCTCAATAGATGGTTTCTCCTATTGGGATTCTTTATTTCCTTGATCATCTTGCTCCACAAACTCTTTTTGGGCAATTTGTTGTGGTCATTCATTCTTGAGTGAACATTCTGCATTATCATGCACAATTTGGTGATAATAAAAGTAACATTATATTTTTGCAATCTTTCTCTATTTGTAGTGTCAATTATTCTTTGTTAGATGAAATCAATCTCCATTGGTGTCAACTCTTCACATTGTAACAATATAGAGTTTAGCGACGAAGTTAGTCGGGCTTACAAAGTACAGAATAAGACAAAATAGCCTAGAATATTCTAGAAGCATCTAAGAAGCTTCTTGGGAAGCTTCCCAACTAGTTAACTTGTGCCTTAAGCAAGTAGCTTCTAGAAGGAAGCTTCTAACTAGCTTAGCTTGCATGCCAAATAGGCGGCTTCTAGAAGGAAGCTTCTTGAGAAGCTTCTTGGTTAACTTGGCTTGCACTCCAAGAAAGCGGCTCAAGGAAGCTTCTTGAGAAGCTTCAAGCGTCTTGTATGCTACCTATAAATACCAAAGCTGAAGCTCATGCTAGGCATTTGGATTTTTCCCTCATTCAAGTGTCCCAATATGAGTTTCCATTCTCCTATTTCTCTCCTTGGATTCGGTCTTTTACATTGGTATCAGAGTAGGAATGGGATGGATGGAATTTATGGACCACCAAATCCACTTTCACCAAATCCATTGGGACTTTCATGTCTAGATATTACCAAAGCATCGTTTCACACAATTCATCACCTCGCGCTTTGGGCAGGATTGTCTATATATGATCACCGTGTGAGAGGAACCCTTGATACTTCCAGTTGTAACTTATGGAGAACGGTGGACGTGTTTTATCTATGTGTTAATCAACTAGATAAATTGAGTGTAGTGGAATAGAGTAGTAGCGATGGCGGCAATACCGGATGTTATCCTTGCAATGCAACAACAAATCGAGCATCTTACTCGATTGTTGGATGAACGAGACCAGCAACGACAAGAATAGATAGACAGAGCGCCAATTCGAGATGGAGAAGATCACATTCAATTTCCAAAACCCAAGGTGTTTGAAGGTAAGAATCTTCCAAGCACAATGGAGAATTTTGTGTTTGACTGCGAACGTTACTTTGAAGCCACCAATCTTCAAGACGAGCGGAAACAAATTCTCTTGGCGTCTAGCCAATTGGATGGCATGGCAAAACTTTGGTGGTGATTCCCAAGTAGAAAGAACTGAACGACAAATT
Organism: Lunularia cruciata; assembly: GCA_948567375.1. Lineage (NCBI taxonomy): Eukaryota > Viridiplantae > Streptophyta > Marchantiopsida > Lunulariales > Lunulariaceae > Lunularia > Lunularia cruciata. The sequence goes on along the minus strand of OX419757.1, from coordinate 2,937,893 downwards.
ATTACACCGATTTTGACATGGGCAGAATTCAAAGATGCAATACTTGGTCAATTTCAAACTATAAATGCCACCCGAGCCACACGAGATAAATTGGCGGAGTTGAGGCAGATTGGCTCAATGAGAAGCTACATCACACAATTTCAGAACATCATCATGCAAATTCCAGATATCCAAGAAGGTGAAGTTTTGGATCAATTTGTGCGAGGATTGAAGTCACAAACCAAATTGGCCATGCGGGAGCTACAAAACGTAGAAGAAGCCATACAATTAGTTGAGCGCTTTGATTCCTTGGTTGCGACAACTTGGTCTTGACCTTGACCAACACAAAGCCTACTAATACACTACGCACGAGTGGAAGAACCGGTACCAATGGAGATTGATGCTATCCAATGAAGACCACTTGGCACAGCAGATAGAGAAAGATTATGACAAAATGGAGGTTGCTTTTATTGTCACCAAGTTGGACATCGCATTGCTGAATGTCCACTTTAGAATGGGTGATCTCAACAAGTTGCCTAGATGGAGTTTGTGGAATAGAATGATCAAGGAAACAAAGGATCCCAATAGGAGATTTTGAGCCGCCTATTGGGAGCTTGATTAGTTCCAATGGGATAGAAGGCTTGAACTATGCAAGTTTGCTTCACTTGCAAGGTATGATATCTAATTGGGGTTGTAGGATTTTGGTCGATTCTGGAAGTTCAGAGAATTGCATGTCTATGCAAGTAGCAAAGGAATTGGGTATTCCTATCAAGCCAGTGTTTGGAAGTAGTTTGATGATGGCAAATGGTAGAAAGGGTTATGCATTCCGCACCTCACATCTTGTTACCTTCAAGATTGAGAAGGAGTATTTGGAGTGTATGAGGTTTATAGTGGCACCTCTACACTATGATATCATTTTGGATCTACCTTGGCTTGAACGTCATAAGGTTCAATTCAATTGGACCCGACGACAAATTCAAGTACAACACCAAGGTAGAAATTTCTGATTAGGTTGTCTGGCACCTCTAAGTAAGACCCTTAAGAATAGTCAATCCCAAGATGGGAAGTTTGTCGAGAAGGTAGCCATAGAGCAAATTTGGAAGGGAGATGAGTCCCAAGATGGGAAGTTTGCCAAGAAGGCAACCAAGGAGCAAGCTTGGAAGAGAGATGAGTCACTGGAAGGGAAGTTTGTTAATGAAGCGGCCATAGAGCAAGCTTTGGAGGAAGATAAGTCTGTATTCGCGGTGTGGGTCAAGCCGATTGCACAAGAACAATATGAGGAGGGCCAAGAGCCTCAAGCAATGGTTGATTGGATAGTTCAAGAGTCTACAGATGTGTTTTTGGATGATCTACCAAAGGGATTACCCTCCGATCGAGGTATGCCCTTCAAGATTGAGTTATTGCTAGGGAGTACTCTAGTGAGTAGACCAATCTATCGGCTCTCACCAAAGGAGTTGGAGGAGTTGCAAACAACACTTATAGAGTTTTTGGAGAAGGATTTCATACAACATAATACCTCTTCTTGGGGAGCACCGGTACTATTTGTTCCAAAGAAGGATGGAGGACTTTGTTTCTGTATTGATTACCGTGGACTCAATAAGCAAACCATGAAGAATGCATATCCCTTGCCTCGGATCGATGACTTGCTTGATCAACTAAGTGGAGCACGCTACTTTTCCAAGCTGGATCTTTGCAGCGGCTATTGGCAAATTCCTATTGAAGGAGAGGACATGCAAAAGACTGCCTTTTGCACAACATATAGACATTTTGAGTGGAGAGTTCTACCTTTTGGACTCACTAATGCTCCAACAGTCTTCATGGATCAAATGCATCGGGTGTTGGAGGGACTATTGGATCAATCTGTGGTGGTGTTCTTAGATGATATCCTAATCTATAGCAAGACAGAGGCAGAACACGTGAATCATGTGCGAGAAGTCCTAAAATGACTATGATAGTGGAAATTCTACTGCAAGAAGTCAAAGTGTGCTTTTTGGCAGAAGGAGGTTACCTTCTTGGGTCATAAGATCTCATCAGAGGGGATCAAGATGGAAGAAGAGAAGATCAAGGCCATTACTGATTGGCCTACTCCAAAGGATGCTACAGAAGTATGAGCATTCAATGGATTGGCTAATTTTTACCGACGGTTCATCCACTATTATGCTCACATGGCTGCACCATTGACTGACCTCTTGGGAAAGAACTCGAGCTTCCAGTGGACCACCAAGCATGAAGAAGCATTCCAGAAGTTAAAGCATATGGTGTCTTCAAGACCCATTCTTCAACCATATGATCCTCAACTACCTTGTGTGGTTGATTTTGATACTTCTAACTTTGCAATTGGAGTTATGTTGCAACAAGAATTTCCAGATGGACTACATCCTATTGCCTTTGTGTCTCGCTGACTAAATACAGCTGAAATAAATTACTTGGTTGAGATCGGGAACAATTTGCAATGGTATATGCCACCAAGGTATGGAGACATTATCTCTTGGGGAAACAAGTGATCATGCAAATTGATCACAAGCCATTGTTGCAGACCTTACACTTGGAGCACATGAAGAGTTGGCATCATCAATGGGAAGAGCAACTCCAATTGTTTGACATCAAACTTGAGTATAAACTAGGTTGGTTCCATGTCATCCTTGATGCTCTATCATGATTAGAAGGCTGATTAGAAGGCTCTTCCTCTCATCACGGCAGCAATTACTATGGTATCCATTGACCCTAAGGTCCATAATGAGTTTTAATCAACTCTACAACAAGATCCCTTCTTCCAAATGGTACACGGTCGTTTGACAGCATGCGACAAGGAGTACAACACCTTCTCCTTCAAGGAAGGCCTTTTATTCCATGCAAACCAGATCTATGTTCCAGCCAAAGGTGATCTTTGACTTGTGCGCCTTCAAGAAGCCCATGATTTACCAATAGTTGGTCACATGGGAGTGGACAAGATCTTGGGCACCCTCCAACACCAATGGTGGTGGCTCAATATGACACAAGATGTTCGAGACTTTGTCTGATCATGTGAGAGTTGCCAACGTAACAAGGCCAGCAACCAGAAGTCGAGTGGACTCCTTCAATCACTCGCCATTCCATTTGCTCGTTGGGAGCATGTGAGCTTGGATCTCATCACATCCTTGCCAAAGACAAAACAAGGATACACCACAATCGTGGTGTTTGTGGATAAGCTTAGTAAGCAAATCCACTTGGCACCAACCTGTGATACCGTGGATGCTCCAACCTTAGCACAAATCTACTTTGACAACGTCTTCAAGCATCATGGGATGCCACATGTACTCATCTCCGACCATGATCCTCGATTTACCAGGAAATTTTGGCAAGCACTCTTCTAGATACTTGGCACCAAGCTTGCTTTGTCCACGGCCTATCATCCTCAAACTGATGGACAAACTGAACGTGAAAATTGTACATTGGAGGATATGTTGTGGGCCTTTGTCAATGTCCACCATACCAATTGGGATGAATGTCTTACAGCTGCAGAATTTGCCTACAACAATTCCAAACAAGCAAGCATCGGATTTTCTCCTTTCTTTCTCAATTTTGGCCAAGATCCGCTTGTTCCAAATTCTCTTCTTGCTCCTCCTCCCTCTCAAGTTCCTCATACTTCCACATTCTTGACCACTATATCCCAATCTCTCCAACAAGCCAAGTCTCACCTCCTTGTTGCTCAGAATTGCCAAAAACTATATGCGGACCACCATCGTTGTGATCTCACCTTTGAAGTTGGTGATAAAGTCATGTTATCCTCTAGTAACCTCCCTCTCCCACTTGATACCCAAGTTCATAAACTTGCCCCTAATTGGATAGGACCCTTTGATATCACCCACATTGTCTCTCTTGTTGCTTATCGACTTGCCTTGCCTTATCACATGCGTATCCATCCTGTCTTTCATGTTTCCAAGTTGAAACCCTTTGTTCCTAACCCCTCTTCCTTTTCCTTTGGAGTCCAACCTCCCCCTCTTCTTGTCACTATCAATGATCATGAGGAGTACGAAGTTGATCGTATCCTTACGTGTCGCCATATTCAACGAGGCCGTCGCCAATATACGGAGTACAATGTCCTTTAGAAAGGGTATCCCCTTCATGCTGCCACATGAGAACCTTTTTCCCACCTCCAAAATGCACAAACGGCCTTCAAGGAATTCGAAGCTTCACTGGCAACAAGGACGTCACCAACTAGCGGCAGGGGAATATGTAACAATATAGAGTTTAGCGACGAAGTTAGTCAGGCTTACAAAGTAGATAATAAGACAAAATAGCCTAGAATATTCTAGAAGCATCTAAGAAGCTTCTTAGGAAGCTTCCCAACTAGTTAACTTGTGCCCTAAGCAGGTAGCTTCTAGAAGCTTCTAACTAGCTTAGCTTGCACGCCAAATAGGCGGCTTCTAGAAGGAAGCTTCTTGAGAAGCTTCTTGGTTAACTTGGCTTGCACTCCAAGAAAGCGGCTCAAGGAAGCTTCTTGAGAAGCTTCAAGGGTCTTGTATGCTATCTATAAATACTAAAGCCGAAGCTCATGCTAGGCATTTGGAGTTTTCCCTCATTCAAGTGTCCCAATGTGAGTTTCCATTCTCCTATTTCTCTCCTTGGTTTTGGTCTTTTACACCCATTGTGTGTAGCGTGTGGGCGGTTTTGTGAAGGTTGAGGTCAAGACCAAGTTCATAACTAAGGAATCAAAGTACTTAACCAATTGCATGGCTTCCTCAAAGTTTTTGGGCTCCCACATGGTCACTTGTAGTTTGGTGCATGAATTTAAACCCCTCACAAATCAATCTAGAGCTTCATATTCTAGTATATCTAGAATTTTCATTATGGTGTTTTTGAATTGAGTGATGTAGCTTCTTACAAAACCAATATGCTTCAATTTTACCAATCTATCTTATGTGTCTTGTGTGGCATTTATAGCTCAGAATTGTCCAATTATTGCACTCTCAAATTCTTCTCCTATCAAGATTGTCACAAAAAATTGCCATTCAACTTGCTTCACTCAGAATCACAACTATAATTTTGCCACTCCATCCAATTGGCTTGAAGCCAAGAGAATATATCTTGATTCATCTTGATGATTTGTAGCTTCAAAATAACATTCATAATCAAACACAAAATTCTCCTTTGCACTCAAGAGATTTTTGTTTTCAAATATCTTGGGCTTTAGAAATTGGATTTGCTCTTTTCCTTCTCAAAATGGTGCTCTCTCTACCTATTCTTGTCGTTGATTGTCTTGTTCTTCCAACAATTGAGTAAGGTACTCAATTTTTTGTTGCATAACAATGATAACTTTGGGCATTAAGGCCATGAATATTACACTATCAAACTACCTATAATTATCTAAGTTAACAAATAGATGCAACATATCTACCATTCTCCATAAGTTACAATTGGAAGTACCAAGGGTTCATCAAACAAGATGATCACATTCAAAAAATTCTACCCAAAATATGAGATGTTGAACTATGTGAAATGATGCTTGGTAAGTACATGGACACAAAAATCCCAATGGATTGGTGGAAATGGATTTGGTGGTCCATAAATTCCATTCATTGCATTCTTGCTCTAATACCAATGTAAAAGACCAATGAGAGAAGATCAAAGTGAAAGATAACATTGGGTTTCTTGAATGAGTGAAACACCAATGCCTAGCATGAGGCTTAAATATAAAATGCTCCCAAAAATATATGAAAAACTCACAAGGGCTTAGGTTAAAAAAGTTAAATTGCTTAGTTATTATGTTGGGAGGTTTTCCTTTTGTCTTTCAATCATGGTTCAAATTATATTACCTTAAGGTTTTGCGCATGTGATATAAAATAAGTGATTTTTAACTCATTAGAATATGATGATTTTTTGTTCTCTTAAGTCATGATTTTCTTGAAGATCTTCTCAATTTTGCACACCACTTTTGCCTAAAGAGGTATGGTGAAGCTTATCCTTGCTACAAAGATCATCAACACATTTGAGATTAGGAGCAACACTTCCCATCCTCTAAGGAATTAGAAAATTATACCTTGAACAAATAGAGAAGTACAAAAGAAATGTTAGAAAGGAAGCTTACTATACATCTATCTTTGTTAGAAATATTTGTTTATAAATGTAAGAAGGAAGCTTAAAACAATCTAACTTTGTTACACATGTTTGTTCCTAAAAAGCAAGAGCTAAAGCAATATAAGCAAGCTAGCAAGAGAATGAAGGATGAAAAAGTTTAGCACTCTATAAGGAGGAAGAGAAAGAAGGTTGCAAGGCCATGGAGTCCTTTGAGTTATCCCCTAACAAGTAAGAATGCCTAAGGAAACCATTATTGAGTAGTGGTTTCAAGGACATTCAAGAAGTTAGAAAAAATGGAGCAATACAAGTACAACAAAATAATAAGGATAAAAATCATGCCAAGATAAACAAACAAAAACAAAGGTTCTTAATAAGACTAATGTAAACAAACAAAAACAAAGGTTCTTAATAAGACTAATGTTATGATGGTAAATATTGGAAAGTTATATGCAAAGAGGCATAAGAGAGATATTTTGCTCTCCTTCAAGATTTACATTTGAATGAGCATGGTATGTACCCACTTGTTAAGATTATGATGATAATGAATTCCTTATCTCCCAACATCTTCATGGTGATAATAGATCCTATGTGCAATTAAACATAGAAGGAGGAAATCAACAACACTTATCTCCACACTATATGTATTACATTTTTGTTTGAAACTACACCCAAACAAGATGAAGTTTAGACTTTATATCATTCACTTGCACTATATTCATATTTTATGTATACCAATCTAATAAGATAGAGACATGGATTTTAGCTCAAGATTATAACAAGCTTTTATCTTTAGATGTCTCATATCCAATAAAAAAAAGGAGGCTTCTAGGCCTAAGGAGCAAGAGAAGATGAAATGGTTATATTTGTAGATATCTCATGGTGTTCTTCAAAAGATTGTGCTTTGTGTTCTTATTCTTATGATTTTCTAAGGATTTCATACTCAACAAGGTGTACAAGAAGCATAATCTTTTAGTGGTTTTACTTTTTGACGATGCAAACAGTGCTAAGCTACGGTGTGCCCCACCATGTAGTCAGTACCCCGAACATGAAAACTGACAGTCAACAAATAGTCTATAAGTAACTACTAAAATACTCCTGACTACCAACACTACTATTTCAAAATCCAAGTGATCTAGGTGCAACGCTACAAATGGCGTTACAAAGATAAGGAAAAGAAAAGGTTGAAAGAGATAGAGTTGATTTTCTTTAAACCTTGCTGGAATGTCATTTCCATATGATGTTGTGACATCTCCTAGAATGGAAGAAAAGAAATTTATGTTTCATTTCGATGATTATCATGATATATTTTCCATTTCCCACAAGTGGGTAGAATCTTTGTATCCCATAGCGCGCCGGACACCAAACGAAATGACAATTAAAGCCTAGTGTTAAGAGGCCCAAACTTTTCAGAATTTATCAGAATGCTGTTCTTATTTTGACTCTGCATTTTCACAACTATAATAATAATGTTATATAAATATGAGATCAAATCTAAAATATACATCACAATTTCAGTGACCGTTCTGTCAGACCAAGTGATCGTACGATGACGATGTCCTCTCCAGAGATCGCGAGTTGTAGAATTTCTGCACGGCATATTAATATCAACTATAGATAAGTTTGGGGTTTGGCTTTGGCTGTTAATTATGGACGAGCGTCGATACTTCGGGGAGTGGAGCCCGCCAAGTTCCTGCTCAGAAACCCGACGCGTAGGAGAACCAGTACAACGATTACCGGTTCCTCGAAGGCGGGATTGTATCCAACGTGGGCGAATCAAGAGTACATCCGTTGGTCTGATCAAACCGCCGCTAACTCCTAATCAGCAGTTCCTCGGGCATTTGCACGCTCGCGACGGTGATATGTCCAGGTCCGTCCACTTTGGATGGGAAACCGCTCATGGGTAATTCTGATTGAGCGTTGAAGGCGGATTTCGCACTTGAGGGTCGAATTGATTTCGTCAAGTAGGGCTCCTGGTACACACCACATGATTTCCGGATTCGTCCTTACGCTTCCTAACGCTCAAGGCGTTCCCGATTTTTTCAGTCTGTTTGGTTGGAATTTCCCTAAGTACTTCCCTGATTGTGAAGTCGTGTTCGTTCGGTCATCTGGCTTGCATGTATCGGTACACTTCCGTGAATTAGTCCAGCCCAGCCGGTTGGTGGTGATTACGATGTGGTTGGTGCTGCTGAAACGTGTATTGTTGTGATTAGCTGTCTTCGGGTTCTCGCTTTTGTCTTCATGCCTTGAAATTGATTTAAGTGCCGAGTTAATGGTAGAGTCTTCTTTGATTTGTGTAACGATCGGCTGTGTATGGAGTTTTAAGTAAGAGAACATGTGTTGGGATAATTGTGAGTGAAGTCCCTCGAAGAACACTGTTTGCGTAGTCGTCGTTGATTGCCTTTGCAAGCGGAAAACCTTCAACCAATTAGTTGTTGATACTTGGAGAAGAGACAATGTAGCAGTCGTTCACTTCCTCGTTAGGCTTTGTCTGGAAGTTTGCCGTGTCATCATCATCTGTTTCAGATCCATTTCTTGTTCGTTTTAGCGTGTAGTTAAACGTTGCGCGCTGGTTGGAGGTCTTGGATACTTTACCTGAGTTAGACTTTGAAATTTCTTCCTTCTTCTTGCCAATATCTCGTTCTAGACGTCGCAGCTGTTACCGAAATTGAGTCACGAGTGTACATTCACTTGTCCTCGTGATGTGGCGTTCATTTGCCTATTTTTCTGTTTCGTAGTTTCTGGCTCTCGATTCTTGACTAGTTGTTCGTCATCAGACTCTGCCTCATTTTCAGGACTTCGGACTATTAGGGTTTTAATTCTCCATGAAGTGATGCCTTACCTGTGAGCGATCGGCAATGCTGGTGTGCTGATTGACACCACCGGCCGGTGCTTGATAAGCCTCATGTAGGAACTCGAATTACTGAGGGGGGCAGTAGGCGGAATTTAGCAGATGTCACCTGGTGAAGATGAAACTCGTTGCAAACTTGGGCATCTTATGAGCACAATCTTGGACTATATCTTACCGCGCGGAGAAGTACGGTAGTTTCGGGGGATTCATGAACTTGTCTGCTACACGAGCAACCCGAGTTGTTTCATTTCGAGCTCAGTTGAACGGATGGTTGCGGCTGGATCAGTTGAAAGCTGCGTAGTGGACTTTGTATCGTGGAGCTTGTAAGGGAAGAGGAGTTGGGACGTTGCCGAGGCGCTGTCAGATTTGAGCTGGGGTTTTGATGCCTGATCAGCTACTAGGAATGCTGAGGTATATTGAAACCTCCGTAGGTTGTGCTGAATCCCCTGAATTGTCGTCATACATCCAAGAGAGACTGAGTCCATGGAGGAACCATTCGACTCACTTAAGAAACGCGTGAGTTTCTGGGGCTGGGGGTGGTATTCTTGAAGAGTGCCGATTCCTTGGAGATTGTAGTTCGCAAAATGCAGGAAGGAGGGGTGTCTGTGATCCCGCACATATCCGGGAACGGGGTTGCCTCCGCTGCGATTTCTCAGGGAGCTCCGAATTCAAGCAAGGGAGGCATGTCATCTTCGACTGCTCAAGGAGTGTCTCTATCTTCCCGGGGAGGTGCTTCAACGTCCACCGCTCAGGGAATCGCTCTTCCATCAAGGGGAGGTTTGTCAGCATCCGCTTTCCAGGCGGCTTCCAACACATCTGCAGGGAGTCTCACGACTTCGGCCTTTCAAGGTGCGGTCAATCCACCCCGGCAAAGGTTTCACGTGGAGCTCAAGGATGGGGAAACCAACGTGGTCTCATGGAAGAAATTGTTGAAAGACGCACAGAAACATCTGTCTCCGATATTCTCTGAGGCTCCTGCTGGTGCCAATCCTGCTCTAGAAGCTCGTTTCGCCCCCGATGTAAGTAAGATTATCCTTGCGGAAGCTCCATTAACAACGAAACAAACTAAAAGTTAAGGTCAAGGCAGATAAAATGTGCAGAGAAGCCTGAGGAGCTCGCTCTAAAGCCCTCTTGAACATGGTCCTGAGAGTCATGAACTCCTCAGATCTTAAGTCTCACGTGTCAATTGCCGGTTGAGGCCCCTTTCTCTTCAAATAAAATCCTTTTTTATGCGGAGTCTCTCTGTATATAGATTTTTTTTGTTTCTCATGTGAGACGATACATTGAGGCAGAGCTTGAGACGAATATCATTGGAAGTAGAGAACCATGAAAACAGGACGTGGAACAGACTTCTGACTAAACGAAAAATCATGAGTATGAAGATATAATGGGCTGCCTTTGGTGAATCATTATTTGATGTTAGGTTTCTCAGAATCGAAGAACGAACTTTCCTTTCTAAAGAGGAGGAAAATATCGCAGGCGATTCTTCTCAGACCTCACAAGCGATGTGTTCTACTATTTGTCTGCAGCGGGCAGGGTTAGTGCATACCAATGGTGGACCTGTGCAGGATGCTGCCCCACCTCCACCAAATCGTTTCAGCTCCGTTATCGAAAAAATTGAGAGATTGTATCAGGTACAAACTAAACATCCTACAATACGGGTGTGGATCCCCCGTTCTTCGAACGGCTTCTGCTCCCATTCCTCATATTAACATCCTATACACATGTATGGTTTCAGGTCACGTAGGTTTCAATATATACCTTACAGGTGAAGAGCTTCTACTCCCAATATTCATATACTTCATCGCTAGAGACGATGAATTGTTTATCAATTCAACTGATTATGAATTTCACGCTTATGACGACTTTTTACCTTACAGTTAGCTGCGCTATGACCTGAGAATCATAATATCTAACTTATTTTGATTAATCATCGGAGACTACTTGCTTTACGCTAATCCTTGCTTGCAGGTACAAGCGAACAGGGGAACTTGCTCACCACTAGGTGTGCATAATGGTTATGAGGAATTTACGTGTTATACCTCGTACACTGTGTCATGTCTTGTCCAGTTTTAAGTGGGTATAGAACCGTGCTCTAACGAACGGGTTTCATATTCATACTCATATACAGATACTTCCTCGCTATTAAATATCATAATAAGAAATATGTTTCTACTGCTCTCCACAGGGAGGAGGCAGCGATCAAGAAGAAGGTGATGCTTCACCAGATGACTCCCAGTCGCAATATGACACTGAGGATGATTTCATTGATGATACAGAATTGGTAAGTACAGAGGTCAAAACTCATTACTCGAACCAGTGTCTCTTACCTATTTAGAGTTTGAGCTCGTTTTTGTAACTTCCTATCTTACAGTTTGTGTTTACTCCTTACTCTGATTAAGGTGATATTTGTGTTGGCAGAACGAGTACTTTTCAGTAGAGAAATCAAAGACAAAACACACAGGATTCTTTGTGAACCGAGGAAAGCTCGAAAAAATGTAAGCTTTTGTACCTCAAAACTCTCAGCATTTACGCGAAGTTCTTATAGTTCGGCGTCCGTGCACTTTTCTGCCCCGCAAGTTTCTGAGTGAGGGCAGAGGATACACGAGGAACACCGGAGATGAATGGGATGTGTTACCACGTGACGTTGATAACCAAGACAGTTTGCACACGTTTGAAATAAGTTGCCTTTCTAACATTCTTGCTTTTCTAAACAAATATTCTGTATGTGCCAGCAATGAAGTCCCTGCTTCCCCACCTGCCCATGTTCCCAGGAAGAGGAAGGGACGAGACATGAAGTCCATTGCTGCAGAGAAGATAGTTGAGTCCGCAAAGAAAAGGGTGAATACCGGCTTGCGGTTGAAGGATGCCGCAAGAAAGTCGCTAGTGTCACATGCACCAGAGGCTGTGGGCGGACCACTGACAACTCAGTACCGCAGTCCTGAGCAGTCCTCGGTACCAAAGCTCAAGAAGAGGCTGAAGCCTATATCTATATCTGATGAAAGGAGCAAGAATTTGGATCCACTCCCTGTACTGGCCTTCGAGAATGTCAGCAAGGACGTTTTGAAAGTTGTGAAGGCCGAGGATGTCAAAAGGGATGCTCCGTCCAAAATTCCTATGAATGTAGTTGAGCTCTCTGATGATGACAATGATCCAGTAGAGGTCTCCAGGCAAGCTGTTGAGAGCGAGAGGAGACTAGGAGATTCTGTCAGGAAGCAAACTTTCAGGTTGTATGAAAGTGGTCAAACTGTGGGTGACGAAAGGAGTCACTCTATCAGACCACTGAAGGCATCTCGTGATGAGAGGCAAGCTAATGAACCGAGGGAGACGCGAAGTCCTGTAATTATGTCCAAGGTAAAAAAGAATCAACAGTTGAACAGAGAATTTGGAGCCAGGGAGAGAGAAGGGTCAGGCAGAGCTACAGCAATTGTGGTGCGCTTTCTCCTTATAGGCTTGCAGTTTCTGTTTAATCCACCCAGTTTTCCTTCTTCACGCGCAGAGTCTTGTCCCCTTTCATTTGATAGTCTCATTTATTTGCCCTTGAATAACCCTACTCCCCTCATCGTGATGATTGGTTGTTGATAAAATGATTGTAGGCTTCTGCCTTGCTTCAAAAAGCAATCGAGTCGTCATTACCTTAATCTGCCAAAGCTTCTGCTTACCCTGCCGTATTTATTTTTGTTTGTGTATAGGGATCATCACCAAGTGCCAAGGAGGTCAGCCCTGGCAAACGTGCCGGCTGGCCCAAGGGTACAGTTTTGGAGCGGGCAATTCATGATTTGGAGAAGGGCGTTGCAGAATGTGTGTTCACCTGTACTTAATCAATACATTTTAGTTACAACGTTCGTTCTTATATTTCGGATACCGTCTGTGGCACAAAACACTCCCGTTGACACTCATATCTGACAAGTATCCACAACAATGTCAGAGATAGAAAATGTGCTTTTCAATTAACTTCTCGTTTAAACTCCAGTCACGGTGTTCTTGGACTTGTTCTTTTCTCTAGCAAAGTTTATTCCTTTAGTGACACCTCATGTTTAGGATTCAAGGACTCTACTTGACTGTTTGTTATTTTATTTAACAATGCTGCCACACCAAACGTTCCAATTCCCGTGAAGATTAATTTCGTGTTGACATCATACTCCTTTCCGTCCACTTTTGCCGTACCTCCCTTCCTTCATTCCTCATGCGTCTCTCCCCGAATAATACCCGTTGCTTTTAAAGGTTATCATTCTTTAAGCCACGACTTAGAGTTGTCCAGTTGTCTCTCTTGCTAGTGCTGAAATATATATCTATTATGATCTCTTTTGTTTCGTCCATTCCTGGCAGATCTGTGCTACTATATGCGTTTCTTGCTCTGTAGGATTTGACACATACTTCACACGTTTTTGAATAAGGATGCGTCATAAAACTCGTGCATACTTTCACAGATGACACAGAGAGAAATGCAGTTTGACATTGTTCTTCAATCTCTTGACTTGCTTAAAGGTCGCAACGCTGAGCAGTTTTTCTCTATGTGGACCCTTTTTGATACAGCCTTTCCGTTTAGAGGAGACAGAGAGGACAAACAGAGAGCAATAGAGATAGCCGAAGCATCAGGAGGAAAGAGCAAGAGAATGCCAAGGGATGTAAAACAGAAGCTCGCCAAGGTGGCAAGATTGGCGGTATGTAAGCCTTGTGCTTTGACATACAAGGTGTATGTTATATCACTCTTTTACTCTTGCTAAACATTTACTTGCCAGGGTTTGGTTCAGTCGGCCCGCTAGTCTCTTATATGATTAGGTCGTAACGGTAATTATGCATGTCCCATTTTTTGAGTCTGAATGGATCTCATAATACTACATGGGCAGCAAGTTCTTCTATAGTCGACTTGTAACAGCTCAAGTAATATGATCTTGGTTTACCAATATCTACATCGTCCTTACCTGCGTCGTCGGTAGCCTGGTGGGACTTAATTTTTCTAAATTTATTCAAAGAGTGTGAATTTCGCTGCTAGTTCGAAGGTTTTATTTTCGTAAATATCATGTCAACTAATATAGGAAATTATCTTTGACGCCTTGGTGAAGTATTTACGTGTTTTGTGGGCTTCAAACAGGCACGACAGGGTAAAATACCTGATGAACTCATCGATCGTTTGATGACAATTTTAGGTCATGTCATGCGGTTAAGAACTTTGAAGGTGAGCCAAGATGTTGATGGCGTTGTGTTTTGGCTTCGCTGTACTCGTTTTCTTTTTTATAGTAAAAGGGCTTTCTAAAGCGGGTCAGTACTTGTATGTTACCTTTAGTTTCAGGATGCAACTTTCGCAGCAGGTGTTATCTTGTAAAATGGTGTCCGGCAGTCACTGAAATTCATTCCTAGTTTGATGATGGTCTTTTAATGTAATTGCCGGTAAGTCAAGGCTCCACGAAAGCTTTTGGCCTTGCAGATGGCTTAGATACAAATACATACACGGGGATCAGGATGCTGGTATGACAGGGAATGGACTGCCAGGAAGTCAACCTATTTAGCATATGCTCATCGTCTGCCTGTTTGCAACTGATCGTGTTACCTTTCTAACGTTCCTTGGCAGAGGAACTTGAAGTCTATGGTTGAGTTGGGAGTGACTGCAAAGCTTGAAAAGGATGGTCGACTGCTTAGCATGAAGCGTGAAGTAACAGAGCTCGTCAAGAATCGAGTCTCTCATCAAAGCGTCGTAAGTTGTCGGTAACCATGGATCAGTATTCATGCACACTTCCTGCCGCGTAGAAAATGACCTTTATTGACTTCGGATGTTGCATCAGTTTAATGTCCATGCATATAGATGACATGTGTGTTGAGAGTAGGTTTTTGCTCCCACTTCTGAGTTTCGCCAGAAGAATATTTATCATGTCATGAGCCTCTGGATATTGCAGTTGGGCTTTGTGAAATCTTATTCCAGCGTCGTTTTGAGAGGATTTATGTAAGAGCTGCACTAGACTCTGTCGTCGCAGTATCGCACCATCATTATGACAGGTAAAATGTTGCTTCCAGGATGCTGAGCAGCGTGATGGCTCTTCCGATGATTTTCAAGCCGCTCCAGGCTCAGCGGACAGGGGCGCTGTCAACGGGCGTTATAAATGGGACCAAGCAACCGAGGATCGCATTTGCGATCTCTATGATCAATATGTGGAGGTTTTCCTCATCTCCCACTTTTACAGGTCATAGAATGTCCAGGCTTAGCCTATACGCCTTGAACAGAAAATAACTTGGTTTTCTCAGATCTTAAAATCTGCCGCGTTGTAACCAGATGAAGAATTGTTCTAGATGGTTGATCGTTAGACTTTTAGAAACGATTATTCACTCGGATAAATTTACTTATGTTTGCTTGCGAGGGAACTCATGTTTTTATTCCTGACACATTGATGCGGTGTTTACCACCAGCCAGTTCCGAAGAGCAATTAATCTTTGTAAAATATCTTGACAGGGTATGGATGAGCACAAGGGCCCACAGATCAGGAAACTTTACCTCGAGGTTCGCTATCTATACACACTGTTCTCCTTTTTGCTTCTACATGCTCTTGATCCAATCTTTTTAGCAAAGGAGGGTGACATATGAAAATGTATCAAATTTAAAAAGAAGTGGAACATGGGGCCTACTCTAGTTGTGGTTGTGAATCTTGAAGGTGACGCTTGCCAGGCTTTTATCAAAGAATCGTGTGCCAGGTTCATGTATGTGCAGCATATGTATCTGGTGTCTCAGCAGTTTGGTTCATTTGAAATGCAGCTGGCAGAGTTGTGGCCAGAGGGCTGGATGGACAATCATGGCATAAAGAATGCTGTTTTCCGAGCAAAGGAACGACAGAGGAAGCAAAACAAACTGAAGGTAAAAATAAGAAACCTTCCCTCCCCTTCACATCGAAGATAATAACTTCCAGTACTCGTGGTTGTCTTGTTCTAACGAACTTATGGACCGAGTAAGTAGCAGTTGCTTACACACCCGTACTTTGCCCGGGATAACTTCTTTTAAGATACTCATATCGGTTACCGTTTATACAACACTTCCGAACGTTCCGAGTGCTTTACGAGTTTATCAATGAGTCAAAGGCGTGTACTCCAAAGTTTGTTGAACTTCTTGGTAGTTATTGAATTAGCCTACCGTGCCAAGTCCGTCAGATACTATGAAATCATATAAAAATTAGCATATGGATCAAGGATTCACTAACGCCGTCCTTGCTCTTTTGTTGCGAGCAAGAGAAAATGATCTATTTATAACCTGAAGGATAAAGTCGAGAAGTTTCAACAACCTCACCTTGTGACGAGCAGGTCGGGGATGAGATGAGATCAGAGGAGGTCGTGGAAGCCAAAGAGAACGAAAGGCAGAAAGCGGTGCAAGTCTTTCCACAATGTGGGAACCTGCCCGCTAATCTCCTTGCAATGCTATATCCTGTTTGCGGTGCTTCTACAGCAAGGACCTGAGTGCACCTCCCTAAATATGCGATATCCGAACTTTCTAATCAATCAAAAGTATCAATTTTGCCAGAATCTAGGTTACTTATATTTACTATATCGAGTGCTCGACACCTGCTTAGAAATGAACAGGTTGTATGTGGTACATGCAGGGGCCTCCAGTCTCATGAAAGTTCTCTATGGCTTGTTTACCCAAACTCTGGAGTCTCTGCGGTTCTAGACCCGAGACCTGTCTAGAGAATCCCCGTCCCAAGACCCATGCTATATTTATGGTTAATGAGACATGGTTCTCACGACTAGAGAATTTACTGCCTTTCCTGCCGAGCCCGCACCCCCGGCTAAACAAGCTTTGGCTTGGATGTGTTGGGAAAAGTGAGAGACAGTCACTCCACAAGTAGAAAAGAGAAATACTGCTCGACGGTATTTGAATTTCTATTTAGAGGAAGTAGTTCTTACCTTGAAAGTTTCCGACAGAAGTGTCCTAGGTTGATAGTAGGATCAGACCTTCGAATTGGACATCCGCACCGACCTGGAAAGAGTTGCACATTCAACAGAGAGCTGAAGATTTTGAACCGAAGTTGCAGAACTTGGACTATATCCATGATAGTAGCAGCTGGTTGACAGTCTGATTGAGCTTGAGCTTTTCTGCTTCTTGGATGACGGTAGTCTTGAACCATACCTTATCGCCAAGATTGCTGTTTCTCTCTCTTTTGTCTATGTTACGAAAATTAGCTTTCCTGTGTGATTAAAAGCCCAATGTGGGACACCTTGGTTTTAGGACGAGGCTTACTGTCGTTTAGGCAGGAACCGTTTCTTTTCTTCTTCTCATGGGTTTCGAAAGTTAGCCAGTTTCGAAAGAGCAAAGAACCCTAGGTGGGACACGTTAGAAATAGGTCTTAGGACGACGCTGATTTTGGAAGGTGCCAGTTTCGGAAATACGTGATTTGTGGCATCCTTGCTTACCTCTGTACTCCTTTATCGACTTCCTGTTTAAGAAGCCTGTTCAGTTCGTCTCTAGAGTGCTCACCAGATTCCCCGAGATGAAGTAGGGTCGATGAAATTAGTTGGGGTCTACTTGACAGGCACAATTATCTGCGACCGCGATGAAACCAACTGTGAGAATCAACAAAACCAGTTCCTATTTGGGTTCTGGTTGTATATCTAGATCGTGCAGATCTATTTTGGTAGTTGATCTTCACTGTTGTTTATACCTCCGAGGAGTCACTGGCTCTGTTACTCGGCTTCTGCATCTGAGTACTAAGCTGTGGGGTTTAAGGCCGTGCCACAGCTACTTGTAGACTGAACGATTACTCAGAAATTGTCACGTTCTGGGTATCTCACCTAATCTGCGTCATCAGGGCTATTGTGCATTGAGTTAGGAATTCTGACGATCCTGACATGGATCTAGAGCTGACAAGATCTGTCATAGAAGTAGCACATGAATTGAAAAATATCACCACACTTTTTGATGCTCTTTCTATAAACCTGAGCAGAGCCTTTCTTCTCTCACAAGAGAAGTTGGACGATTCCAAAATTTCGCGTGCGGGTCTTGACGGCCCTGCAAATGGAGGCGAGGGGGATGTAGAGAACAAGCCCTTTTCTTTTCTGACAGTGCCCGCAGCCTCGCCGGACACTCGAGGGAAGAAAAGGGAAAAAGGGGTTTAGTCCATTATTTCAGCTGCCTTATTCGTAAGAAATACAAGCTGCTGTAGCTGGAGCTATCATTTAAACATTAGAGGCGAAAGTCTTCCAGTATTCTTCATGTTTCGATGAGTATAGCTCACAACCTAGTCAAGATCGGATGCAGATGCACTGGATGTTAGAAGCCAATGAAGAACTCCACAAGGTGAGCTGTAAAGGATGAAGACGGGAGCACCGTCAGTGTGTACTGTTAACGGTTACTCCAGTGGTCCTTATAATCCTAGTCTTGTAGAACTCTTATTTTCACAGAGTGGGGGTTATCGATATGAATATGAACATGAAGCTGAAACTTACTGCATCAATTATTGCAGATCTTTGACTACGTTTCAGCTTAATGATTTAATTAGGAACTAGACGTTGTGATATGAAATTGTTTCTAGTTTCGAGCCAATATCAGGATAAAGTGTCATCTAAGGCGGTGTATAAAAGCTTTCTTAGCGGCTGATTCCATGTGCTGGCCTGTCCTTTTACTCTGCAGTCAAATCTTATATCTTTGTTAGTGTTTTCTTTGTTGTACTTCTGTCAATCGACTAAGGCCTCTGTCATTTTCCAGTCACACTTTGGGTCAATTTTTGTACCAACAGAAAACTCGTCTTCTCCTCCGGTCGTCGCCATCCTCACTGAGATTTTCTTTTGTGCAATCAGATGGGAGAGGAAAAGAGAAGGAGAAAGGAAGCTCTGTTGAGTGAAAAGAAAAATGGGGATACTGCGGCGGAGAGACACACACCGACAAGTTCAGCTCCAACTTATATGCCCCCTCCTCTCAAAGCGCTTCCTTCCAGCAAGGAGAAACTGACAATCAAATCATCGAGTAAGCAGCGAGTACATGAGTCAAGTCGGCGTAATGATGAAGAAAATAGGCGTGTAGATGAGGTTAGTACTAAACATGTGGAAGAGATAAGAAGGCTTGTGGTGGAGGAGAAACGGCGCGGGTTGGAGTTGGCAAGCAAGCGTATAGATGAACCTGGTACGAGCCGAGAAACTTATTCTGCATCTAGCCTCTCGAGGGAAAAGCAGAAAGTACGGCCAGAAGATGGTACCAAAGTGAGAAGAAATGAAGATCTACTTAGTGTGAAGAGGAAGCTTCCACGGAAGAGCTATGAAGGGAAAATTATTGAGCACTCTGTAAGGAAGAGACCTAAAAAGGAAATCGTAGAAAACCATGGCGTAGAAATTGGAAGAACTTCAAACCATACACTCCTGAATTCTCCCCTTCAAAAATTGAAGAGAAAGAAGCTGAGACTTGCTTCGGAGGCCAAAGCTTATCCCTCATTGCGGATAAGCCCATCTCCCGTCAGTGTTGCAAGCAAGGCGGATAGGTATCAGAACTCCGCATATCCTTCTTCAAACAGGTCCAGTGGGATACCCACCGGAAGATCAGGAGATTCTGACAGGATCAGGGAAGACAGGCCCCGGGATAATAGAGAAGACAGGCATAGAGAGACGTCGGACAGGTCCAGAGAGGTCTCGGACAGGCCCAGAGACGTGGCAAGGTGGCCTAGTGAAGCCTCTCGTTTGCTGAAGGATTGAAGTGAAGCGCATCGACCTTTCCTTCTCGCTTTATCATTTTTCTTCTTCATATTTTGCTTTGCTCTCCACCCTAGTAGGGGTGTCAACCTCGCAAATAGCTCTGTGGGTCGGTTTCTGCTAGTAACTGGTCTAAGGGATATCCCAGGCCAGAGGCTTGCAGAAATTCTTTTAGTGCGGTTTCTTTCTTGCTCTTAAAATTGATGTCTAGGAAAGAAACATTTTGTGAAGCAGTGCTGTTGAGTATCTTGGGAGTTTGAAACTCATGGACCAGTTTGTTCAGTTTTGTCAGAAAACCCGATTGCTGGGTTAAGTAGGAGTTTTGAGATTGTGTATGTCAATGGCATTGATGCATGAGGGGTAAGACCAGTTTCACTTCGTATTATGGAACATATGGTCAAGCTCTGGTTATAAACAAATTTAGAAGTTGGCCTCACAAAACGCTTTCTAATTCCTTGTGGTGTGGTAGGGAATGTGCTGTAATTCTCAACGATTCTGATTAGTTCCTTTTCTCATACCAGGTGTACTCCTACAGCAGGGGACCTCTTTAAGGTTAAAGCTGTAAATATGATGTTGGGGTTCTGCTGTTTCACAGCGAGTATTGCTGTGTAAGTCATGTTTTTATACTTTGCGGCTGTTTGCAGCATCCTTTGTGCCAGCGATTCGTTACTTGGGATACTTCTCAAGACCTCAATAAAGTGGTTGGAAGTGTTGATCCACTCCGATGAAAGTCGAAAGAATAAAGACGCCCAAACTGCAGGCTACCGTTGTAGTGTCTAGTTTTGCCTGCCTTGCAATCTTTCCTCACTAACGCTGTAGATCGTTATCGTGTGCCTCCTTGACTTCGGCGATTTGTAGTCACCTGTCGTTTGACATGTGACTTTTTTGGACTTCATTTGGCATACTGTGTGAAACTATTTCCCGGTCTTCCACGGTATGGAAATGAGAAGCAAGGTAAGGTTCTTCTAGCCTTCTTCATTGGAGGTCCTCTGTCAAAAGCAGAAGATCCGGTGCAGACGATCTAGCAATCTTTTAGCCAGCGAAAGCTAACTCCTTTTAGATTTCAGGACACCTCTGCAGACAGTAGTAAATATTCTCGAAGCAAGGGCTGATGGTTGTGGAACTCTCTACCTTGCACAAGTAGTGCTCGACACACATAGGTGGTCAAGTTAGTTTGGTTGAGTGATTATCCAGATTCTCAACCAAAATGCAAGACTGATTCTAGAGCATCACTAGTCAGAAGTCGACGGTTTACTACTGTCGCCTAATGTGGCCAAATTGTAGGACTTATAGTAGAGCTACAGTAGCTAAAACTTGGCCATGTTTTCAGTTCTTTGATGTAGCTCTAGTGGAATCACGAGTAGGATTGCACACTTGAATAGCCCATTTTACCCCTTTCGTCTGTAAACTGGATGCGCCGAAATGCCGAATTCACAGGCAAGATCCTGTTCAAGTGAATAAATAACGTGCATTGTCGTCACACATCAGTCAGAACTAGGCTCTACTCTTTCGCAAACTTGGATGTTCCCTACATGTCCTACTTTGTCTATCATCAGCAAACCCGAACCAAGAAAGGTTCAAAATTACTAATGGTATCCTTGCATTTGCAGCCTCACCTTTCCCAAAAAGCACTGAGTCTCATCAATCCGAACTAGATCTAAACCAAGAAAGGATTATATTTGAAGCAGAATACTAAATTTTCTCTCTGTGGTTTACAATATAGTAGGAACTTGAAAAGAAACCGATTGTTATTGATGGGCTTCTTGATATGGCACTAACCTAAACAGTTATTTGAGTATACGGTCATTGTATTTTATACAATGAATTCTCGAATCACTCAAATTTGATTTTTTTGGGACGTAAACATGTGTGACTTCAGGTTGAATCTACTTGAAATTCTCGAATCATGCACGACAGGCTGGAAGTGATCCCTTCTATTTTGCTTGTCGTGTAGATAGTTAACCATCTTTTAGATGTTAACATAGTAAACACATCACTTTTGATTTGGCATGATCTGTGCGTTTGTGCTTTTTTCTTGCACTAACAATCAGTTCCGCGACTTGCACACGATATTAGAACTGTTAGAACATGTTCTACTCTTAGAGAATACTTAACAAAGTGACGAATCCAAGGAGATTTGAAGATCACTATACATCACTCTTGCGCACAATGGTCAAAAACCATTATTCCCATCCACCCGCTGTCTATTCAAGCTACAAATTCGCAACGCTTCGTCGAGGGAACCAAACTTATGATGTTAGTGACAGTGAACTCTTGTGTTAATTTAAGGGAATTACTATTTCCACCATACTTTGTGCTATTTCCACCACAACACTGTAAATTAATTGACCCTAAAGTAATCCCAATACTGGAGTCTGGGTTAAATGTGGTGGAAATAGCAAAAATTTAGTCCCTAATTTAGTCCTCGAGTCACAACATATCCAGGATAGTGTGAATATCAAGAGGAATATCAAAGGATATCAAGGATAGTGTGAATAAATAACTGGAATCCGGTTATTAGACACCTATGCCATTTTCGTAGTATTTATCGGGGATTACCTTCAAGGAATGCTCTTGCTGTGTCGGCATTGACATGGACAATGGTAACACAACTAATTAGATGCAGAAAGTACTTTTAATGTTGAAGAAAGTTACATAATCTAAACGATAATTGAGATATAATACACAGAGTTTGTTCCAATGTTGTGGATTCCTTTCATCACAGTGCAAGTCAGTACTCCTGGCGTAAAATGTAAATTGACGTCTTGGTAGGAGATCTAATACCCTCAAAATATATAAGTAGATCAACGTAGATTGGATTTTCATTTTCTAATTGATGGAAGAGATACATTTGATGCAATTAAGGAGACTTGTTGCCGGACTTTTACGTCTGTACATAGCCTGTCGAGATTGAAGTCCTTTTCCAATAACAGAATTTAGTGGCAGAACCCGATATGATTAAAGGGGACAATTAAGCCTTAATCATTTATGGTGGGGGATCCTTTCATTTTGTTTTCGCTGCAAGATCTTCTCCTGCCACTATGAATTATGGTAACTCTCCTCATGTTGTAAGTGAATTGATAAATATCACTTGTACAGGGTCAGTTTGTAAGATCAATTTGATGTAGTAAATCTGATGTGGTCCCATCTCATACAGTTCTTGGGTAAGAGTTCATCGCACACAGCGGTATACGTACTCGGAGCGATCAATTAGTTCACATCGAAACTAGTGGTGATGGAAACACAACTGATTACTGTACGTGCTAAGTATGACGGGGTATCAAAGTATATTCATATGTTGGTTCCTGTCTGTTTTCGCTCCACGAGTAGAGTAGTGTATCAAATGAGTAAACATCATGTCACCATTTGCAACTATCTACTACATCATCTGGCGACAATGATCTGGGTGGATGCTTCTCCTTTTCAAAGTTAGCTTTCACTGATTTAAGTACGTAGAAAGTGTGATTTGTTTAGTTATTGAATTTGTTTTATGAGAGTAAGTTCTGTTTGAAGTATGATTAAGTTAGCCTTGCCTGCAGCAAATATGGTGTGAGGAGGGTTCTATTCCATCAGTAAGTTTCGCGGAAGTACAATCCCTTGACGACTAATTAAGAGGTCTCTATCTTTCGCTCTACGGTCGATCAACACTAGAACGCAGGGGGAACAGGGCATGTGTGCCATCAGCACCGTAGATGTAGCATCTTCCGCATTGCTGAGTTGCAGAAATGTTCAGAAGTCAAAATAGCACCTATTTTGGTCATCGGTTGTTCGTGGGGGGAACTTGATAGTCATATTGTTTTGTTATAGTTGTATTGGAATGATTGATCTGGTTTTCCAATACTTGCATGGGACAGAATCGTCAACATTGATGTCAAAAGCCGAAAATAGACTCCTGACGGGGTTGTCCCATCCTTCTTGTTATCCTATGCGGATCATCCTTTTTTCCTGAAAATAGACTGTAGCAGACGTCTCAAATTAACTTTCTGCAAGACAAATTGCAGCTGTATATCTGCCAATCTCAGCTGTATATCTATGCTTGAGAAAACAAAAGTAAACGCTCGTCGTCTTCTTGGCAGACAGAGATACCTTCTGGACACACATTGCCCCTAAGAAGGTAAAAAGGAAGAAGGTTTTAGCGCCCCTCTTCTAGTGGTGTTCAACGAACTGATCGCCTTTTATATGCCTTTTCTGGCAGGTAAAGATTGTAAAGGCTGCGAATCTGGCTTTGCATCTCCCGCGTGCGAATGAGCTGAGAGGAACAGAGCGCAAATCCAGGTGGATCTCCCAAGAGAATCAAAGACAATCATGCCGTGCTTGAAGTTTGCGCAGACTCCACGAGACCAAATTTGCCAATCAAAAGGATTACTGGAAGTTCGGCGGAGGCTTGTCTGGGATTCTTCCACAGTGGTTGATCGATCCTTTCACACAATTGGGCAAGCGCACTTCGTTACAGTTTTCGAAGGCCGATAACCCACAACGTAGAGCTCTTGATAAGGTGGAGTCTGCATAAACGAATGTGTCAAACCTACGCGACAGCGCTATAGAATTGTGCTCTCCATATTTAAGGGAAACTCCTATTCAACCATTCTCGCTGCTGGATGCCAAGATATTACGGCTCCTCAACGGATCTCATCCTACTTAAGTCATCAACGCCACTGTGTATCTTCATAATATGCATGGCATTATCTGCGCTCGATCACTCGTCATGGGATGGCCAGCGAGTCATGGTCAGAATTCTCGTTCGAGAAATATGCACAGAGATCTCAACAGTGCACTGTTGAGGCCGCGTTGACGTGAAGTTAAATCGGTTAAAAGGCGGCTTCTCGGCTCCATTGCTTTGAGTAGATCTCCTTTGTCCGCGTTTTTAGAGGAAAGAGCGCCCAGTGTATCAACTTTCTGCCGGACCAGATGCTTGTCTGGACCATCCATGTTGAGCTCACTACTTCCCTGCAGTACTTATTCTGACTTTCCAGACGTAAAAGATATGTGTGACCTGAAGCTATGTGCTCACCCTTAGCCTTTCCCTTCGGCCCTGGTGACATCGAGCTGTGAAGATCAATCTCGTACCTCGATATAGAAACCACAATGTACTCGCCTTGCGGATGTGATTGTCAAAATAGAAGCCCTTTCTCTCTGCATTGATGAGCTGTTTGCAGGGCTATGAAGCAATTTTCCCAAACTCCAGATGCTCCTGTTGGATGAATAGATCTAACTTTGAAACGTGCCGAATGTGCTGTTTGTAGGTTGAACATTTGTCTCCTAATTCAGTATCATGTTCATACTAATCGAGTTTGTAAGGTGCCAGGGCATAACTACATCCTAAGAAGCATTAAGCAAAGATCGGAGCTACTTTACGGATAAGACCGAGGTCTAATAGAAATTTATCGGATCTCCTAATTCGTATTGTTGAAAGTACATTTCAGATGATAATATATGGGGCATGGATAGGCGCTAGGGTTTGTTAGGCGTTGGGGTTTGTACCTAGCACCAAAAACTAGTTAGGGTTAGAGTATTTAGGTCTTACCTTGGAGAGAGCATGCAATTTATTACATTGGAGACATTGGTTGTATATTCAAGAAGCTTGAACAGCAGGATGTGTGAGCAGTAGCTTGGAGAAGCAAGGCCAGACTGTTAGGAGTTAAGTCAGGTCTCGAGTAACTCTAGTTAGTTTGATTTTTGTTAGTTAGACTAGTGCTGGACTACTAAATGACACATTAGTCTCATTATCAATATAGCTACTGGTGTGCTCATGTAGACGGAGCCTCAATGAGGTGAACTGTATATTTTCTTGTGTTGACCATGGTGCATGCATTTCTTGTGTATTACTGAATTGGACCTACAAATGGTAACAGAGTGAATCAGTTGACAATGTGCAACATTGTAAGATTCTGTCCAATGTTGGAGTGGATGGAAAACAATCCATTTTTTTTTAGAACATCTTTGAAATACTGGTTGTCAAAGGCAAAATTAGTGTGGTAGTTGGCCAAGGTGGTCTTGCTGTTGAAAAAATTGCACTCTTCGTCGAGCATTGATTTCTCGACTGATTAGCCATCAAAGGAGACAAAGGCCGAGGTTGTAGAGGACCTAAAAGAGAGGAAGAGGAGAAATGGGTGCTTGTCACAAAGCTCAAAAGACATGTGAAGGATGGTAAGATCAAATCTTTGGAGCAGATTTACCTCTTCTCTCTGCCTATCAAGGAACAAGATTGTGGAGTTCTTCCTTGGCCATGCTATGAAGGATGAGTGGTCATGAAGCAAATCCGTGCTGGACAGTACAATTTTTCTTAAACAGTTTTGAGGAACGCTTAATAGCTCAACGTAAGGAGAAGGAGAAATAGGAGAAAGACAAAAGAGATATCACACTTGGATTCAAACCTCAATTGACTAAAGCGGAGAAAGAAGAGAAAAAGAAGCTTCAATTGGCAGCTATTGTTGTCTTAAAGGATCTCATGAAATGCTAGGACCGGCAAGCTCAGGCTTTTGTCAATGTTGTTAGGCAGTCCAACTGTGTGGAAAAGATAGCTGATGTTATCCAATGGCTGGAACAAGGTGATTTGAAACTTTGAGTAAGAACTAAAGAATTGGGAGTGGAACTAAAGAGTGGAATGGAGGTGTGGGACCCTACTCAACAAAGGAGGAAGTCAAGGAGGAGTAGGAGATGAGTCTCTGTGGTTGTAGGTGCGGTTTTACTCCATGGATCTAGTGTTCACATGAGGAATTATTCACTTCACTTTGCAATGAGTGATTTGGTAGAGTATAGAGTTTACCACCGCAAGAGGAGGATTGGGGTATTGACATGTGGATGAGGCAGGGAGGAATTGATGATTTTGTTGCTATAGCTTCAAGGGTTATGGTAATTTGGTTATTTATTTGATTCCATAGATCAGGTATAATGCAATCAGCAAGGTTGAGATTTGGGAATTAGAAAGAGAAGAAAGGTTGATCAGTGGTCACCTTGGCTGTTCCCCCTCAAGCTATGTAGGAGTTGAAGAGAAAGGTGATGTTGATATGGTTCAGTTCTTTTGCTGGTAGATAGTGAGAGAGCAAGGAGTTGGCAACAATCTTGGTACCACGTGTGAACGGGGTTGGTTGTTTCAAGAATGATGAATTGGAAATTATTGAAAGCGTTTGTAGTATGCATTGGTAGTATGCATTAGTAGTTTGCTTACATGTCAGTAGTTTGCTTAAAGTATGCTATCAATGCAAATAGTATATGAGTAAAAAGCCAAGCAACTTGTACCTTAAGGTAATTAAGAAGGGAGACAAAAGGCTGAGAGATGAAGTTTTTATTGTTACACAACTTTAACAAGCATTATAAATTAAAAGCAGAAGGATCAAGAGATTACCGGATGTGAAGGCATCAGGGATGCAAACTTCCAAGCCAAATGAAAAGGTCTTTAAGAATGTACCGGCATGTTGAAAGAGATGTTGAGATGACTAGCAGATTTCTTGCTTTCCAAGGGGCCAATGGGATTATATAGAAGACAACTAAGGAAGGACTTTGAAACACCATGCTCATGTTTATGTTGGTGATAGCAAGTTGGTGAAGTAAAGCAATCAAAAAGGAGAAAAAAGTATCAAGGTGCATTTGTAGTGTTAGTGCTGCTAGCTGGTAGACCCATCGATAAGATGATACTAGACAATCTCAGATCAGAAATACCATACAATCTCTGGTATTTGTAGAAGTTGTATCTATTGTATCTGTGAACATGCTTTTAGTCACTCAGTTGTTACTGCTGCCACTACCAAATTGTGATACATTCAAATTAAACATTGGCCAATTAGGTGGGAAGGGTAGACATGGTAGATGGTCATACCACATGGGATTGTGAAGACACAAAGTTTTGCAGCAATTTTTCCATGAATCTCCAACCTTTGCATTCTTCTCCACAATGATCGTGGGCACTTTTAGCATCAAAGTCTGGCCCCCAAAGAAATTCATGGCTGTCCACCTCTAACTATCAAGCAAAAAGACTAAGTTGCATATCTTAGCTTTTGCTTCTGGTATTGCTTGAGACTTTCATTACTATTTCTCCTTCTAGGCCTTCTACTTGTTATGGTAGACTACAATCACCATCCCTTTTGAGCTAAGAGGCCAAATTCTAACCACAAGCATACAATTCACCTTACGTAGTGCATGCTAGGACACGTAGTCCATCCTAGTGCCACTTGAGCCATATTGTTTTTGTTAGTGTTTGGACCACTCTTTGAGAGATAAGGACACATGAGAAGCACACTCAAATTTAATGCTTTGCTCAGTGGATTTCAGTGCTACTTGGTCTAATTTTGTAAGTTGGTTGGCACCAGAACTCATACTAGAACAACTACAAGTGGCTTCTTCAACCGATTAAATCATTGTATTGCATATGTGGCTTCTATATAGAGCAATTGGTCATTAGTTCATTAGTTCCTTAACTTTGTGAACCTATATTATGTAAGCACTAACGAGATTCAATGATCGGATAAAGTTGCCACTCAAGTTTATACAAATTGCATCACGTTTGAGGATGAGTTTGGAGGGTTTGCAAGCAAGAGAGTGCAAGATGGCATTCTTGAAGACTGGAGGTGCCAAATTTGACATTGCCAAGTACAATAGATGCTCTGATTATCTCCTATGGGAGCATCAGGTGAAAGGCATACTCAAGGCTAACAATTTTGGTAAATTGCTAAGACCAAAAAACCAATTTGGTGTCAAAGGATGATCGGAATGATATGTAAGAAATAACCTATACACACAATGGTTTTACATCTATAGCCACATGTCATAAAGCAATTGGGTAAGTACAAGGACTTCATTACACTTTTTGATGAGCTATAATGAAAGTACCATCAGAAAGAGTTATCAAATTGTCTCTACACAACCTTGAAGTTGATGAGCTTCAAGATCAAGGACAAGGGGACCAAGATACAAGATCATATTGATGCCTTTAATGATCTTGTTGTGGACTTGCAGAATCTTGGTGAGGACCTAAGTGATGAGAGAAAGGCTCTCCACCTATTGAGTTCTCTCCCTATGCCCTACCAATTCTTATCACAAGTGTTACTACATCATGATAGGAAGACCATCACCTATAATGAGGTGGTGCATGCTCTGTTAATAGATGATCTTCAACCAAAGATGATGCTACCTTGTCAAACCTCTACTCCTTCAAGAACAACATTAAATGTGAATTGTGGAAGGATTCAAAAGCAAACAAACGATGGGGAGAAGATATCTAAGACTAAATCTTGGTCTAAGGGGAGATCCCAAGACTGTAAGACCGTGCTCTATTGGAGTGTGGCAAAGATGAACACCTAAAGAGAAATTATTGTGGCAAAGCAGATGAGCCTTCTTCAACCAATGTGGTAAAAGACAACAAGGAAGAAGAAGAAGAGGACCTACGTAATGATGACTATGCTCTATGATGCCAATGAATGGTGTTGTTGAGCAGCTCAATCAAACACTATTGGAGTGGATGAGGAGTATGTTGAATCAATCAGGTTTATCACATGCATTTTGGGCTAAAGCTATCAACACTATAGCTTATTTGGTAAATAGTTCTCCTTCTAGTGTAATTAACTACATGACACTGTTTGAGATGAGGCATAGACGGCCTGCAAATTATAGTCTTTAGTAGTCTTTGGATGTAATGCATATCCTTTGATACCCAAGGAAAGTAGATCTAAGCTGGATCTTACTTCCAAGAAATGTGTTTTTCTTGGCTACCAAAGTGGTGTGAAGGGTTACAAGTTGTGGGATACACTCACTTGTAAATTGAATGTCAGTAGAGATGTTTCATTCATGAGTCTAGATCATCAACCAAGGGGGAGAAAGCTCATGCTCCTCATACTAACAAGGGAAAATCTCCTCTAAATATTGTTGAAAGGGAGATTAATTATGATGATTTTCATGATGAGGCTCCACAAGGAAGTGCTTCCATAGAGGAGCAAGTTCCACAAATTCAATAATTACAAGAGCATAAGGAGATTGGTGAACCTTGACACATGTCAGCATAGGAAGATCAAGAAGAGTCATCAACAAGGAGGATGTCTAGATGCTCTATTCATGCTCTTGAATGATTTGGAAAATAGGTTGATTCAACATAATTAGGAGACAAGGATATCTCTCTTGATGGTCATAATGGTATGGCTTTGATCTTGGAAGAAGGAGAACCTTCATCATACAATGAGGCTCTAGCTTCAATGTACAAGCTTGAGTGGAATGCAACAATTTAGAGAGAGATGCAATCATTGATTGACAATAAGACTTGGGAGTTAGTGAAGCTTCCAAAACATCAACAACTAGTGGATAGTAAGTGGGTCTATAAACTGAAAGATAGCTCCAATGATGGAGAAAAGAAGATCTACAAGGCAAGGTTGGTGGCCAAGGGATTCATATAAGAAGAAGATGTGGATTACAATGAGGTCTATTCTCTAGTTGCTAAGTATGCAACTATTTGATTATTGTGTGTACTTGTGACTTTCTTTGGTCTTATCTTAGATCAAATGGATATTGTCACTACTTTCTTCTATGGAAATTTAGATGTGGTGATCTTCATGAGACAACCTATGAGCTTTGTGAAGAAAAGCCAAGAAGATATGGTTTGCAAGTTGCTAAAATCCTTATATGGATTGAAGCATGCCCGTAGACACTAGAACAAGAGGTTCAATGATTTCATGAGGTCATAAGGATTTAAACATAGTGTGTTTGATTCTTGTGTATACATAAGGTGAGTAAAGAAGTCTTTGGCTTCATTTTTCTGGTACTCTATGTGAATGACATGCTTATTACAGCTAGGAATAGATTTGATGTTGATAAGCTCAAAGCTCTCTTGAGTTCTAAGTTAGGAATGAAGGATCTTGGTACAACAAGGAGGATTTTGGGGATAGAGATCCAAATACACATGGAGGATGGGAAGCTGTGGTTAATTCAAGGGAAGTATGCTAGAAAGGTACTTGTGAGATTTAACATGGAGAATTGCAAGACTATGAGTGCTTCTTTAGCTCCTCACTTCAAGCTTTCATCATCTCTTTGTCCAACAGCTATTGTGAAGCAAGGTTTAATGTCCAAGATCCTTTACGACAAGGCTATGGGAAGTCTCATGTTTTTGATGATTTGCACTAGGCCTAACATTGCTCTAGTTATGGGCAAGACTAGCATATACATATCAAATCCAAGGAGGATATATTGGGAAGATGTGAAGTGGATCCTTAGATATCTCAAGGGTACTTTGGATTTTGGCCTTGTGTTTGATGCTAAATCATACAATGCCAAATCACTTATTGGCTATGTCAATGCTGACTATGGACAAGATTTGGATGGAAGGAAATCTACAACTGGGTATGTGTTCACACTTGGAGGTGGATGCATAAGTTGGAGATCTACATTGCAAAAGTGCATAGCTCATCTATTACAAAAGCTGAGTATGTAACGGCAGAAGCAACAAAGGAAGTAATTTGGTTGGATGTAACAATATGGAGTTCAACGACATAGTTAATAAGGCTAACGAAGTAGAGAAAAACCAAATTAGCCCAAAATATTCTAGAAACATCTAGGAAGCTTCTTGGGAAGTTTAACTTGCACCCGAAGCAGGTAGCTTCTAGAAGCTTCCAACTAGCTTAGCTTGCATGCCAAGTAGACAACTTCTAGAAGGAAGTTTCTTGAGAAACTTCTTAGTTAATTTGGCTTGCACTCTAAGAAAGCGGCTCAAGGAAACTTCTTGAGAAGCTTCTCAAGGGCCTTGTATGCTCCCTATAAAGACCAAAGTCAAAGCTAATGCTAGGCATTTGGAGTTTTCTCGCATTCAAATGTCCCAATGTGAGTTTCCATTCTCTTATTTCTCTCTTTGGTCTCTATTTTTTAAATTGGTATCAGAGCAAGAATGGGATAGATGGAATTTATGGACCACCAAATCCACTTCCATCAAATTATTGGGATTTTTGTATCCAAGTACTACCCAAGCATCATTTCACGCAATTCATCACCTCACACTTTGGACAAGATTTTCTGCATATGATCACCATATCTGAGGAACCCTTGGTGCTTCCAATGGTAACTTATGGAGAAAGGTGGATGTGCTGCTTTTATGTGTTAATGAATTAGATAGATTAGGGGTGGCGTGATAGAGTAGAAACCATGGTGGCAATGCCCAATGTTATCCTTGCTATACAACAACAAATCGAGTACTTTACTCAAGTGTTGGATGAACAAGATCTTTGACAAGAGCATGTAGAGAGAGTACCAGTTTAAGAAGCAAGAGCAAATCCGATTCCCTAAACCCAAGGTATTTGAAGGCAAGAATTTCCTGGGTGCAGTGGAGAATTTTGTGTTTGACTGTGAACATTATCTTGAAGCTAACAATCTACAAGACGAGCAAAAATAGATTCTCTTGGCTTCATGCCAACTGGATGGAGTAGCAAAGCTATAGTGGAGATTCCGAGTAGAGCAAGCTGAACAAAAAATTGTTGCACCAATCTTGAAAAATTCAACGTGGGAAAAATTCAAGAGTGCAATAATTAATCAATTCCAAGCTATAAATGTCACACGAACTGCACGAGATAGGTTGGCAAAATTGAAACAAATTGGCTCTATAAGAAGTTACATCATGTAATTCCAGAACACCATCATGCAAATTCCAGATATCCTAGAAGGTGAAGCTCTAGACCGATTTGTGAGGGGCTTGAAGTCAAGAACCAAATTAGAGGTAACCATGCAAGAGCCACAACACTTGGAGGAAGCCATGCCAAACATTTTGATTCCTTGGTTGCAACAACTTGGTCTTGAGCTCGACCTCCACAGAACCTATTGATACACTACACACAAGTGGAAGAGCCAACACCAATGGAGATTGATTCCATTCAACGAGGACCACTTGGCACTACAGATAGAGAGAAACTATGACAAAATGGTGGTTGTTTTTATTGTTGCCAATTGGGACATCTCATCGCTCAATGTCCACTCAAGAATGGACGACCTCAACAAGTTACCCAGATGGAGTTTGTGAAGCAAAATGATCAAGGAAACGAGGAATCCCAATAGGAGATTTTGAGCCGCCTATTGGGAGCTTGATTAGTTCCAATGGAATTGAAGGCTCGACCTATGCAAGTTTGCTTCACTTGCAAGGTACAATATCTAATTGGAGTTGTAGGATTTTGGTTGATTTTGGAAGTTCAGAGAATTGCATGTTGATGAAAATAACAAAGGAATTGGGTATTCCTATCAAAGCTAGTAATTGGGAGTAGATTGATGATGGTGGATGGTAGAAAGGGTTATGCAATCCGTACCTCACATCATGTTATCTTCAAGATTGAGAAGGAGTATTTGGAGTGTATGAGGTTTGTAGTGGCACCTCTACACTATGATATCATTCTAGGTCTACTTTGGCTTGAACGTCATAAGGTTCAATTTGATTGGACACGATGACAAATTCAAGTACAGTGCCAAGGTAGGAATTTTTGATTAGGTTGTTTGGCACCTCTAAGTAAGACACCTAAGAATAGTTAGTCCCAAGATGGGAAGTTTTTCAAGAGGGTAGCCATAGAGCAAGCCTTGAAGGGAGATGAGTTCCAAGATGTGAAGTTTGCCCAGAAGGCAACCATGGAGCAAGCTTTGAAGAGAGATGAGTCCCTAGATGGGAAGTTTGTTATTGAAGCAACCATAGAGCAAGCTTTGGAGGAGATAAGTCTGTATTCACAATGTGGATCAAGCCGATTGCACAAGGATATTCTGAGGAGGGCCAAGAGCCTCATCAAGCAATGGTTCATCAGATAGTTCAAGAGGTTGCGGACGTGTTTCTGGATGATTTGCCAAAGGGATTACCTTCCAATCGTGGTATGCCCTTCAAGATCAAGTTACTGCCAAGGAGTACTCCAGTGAGTAGACCAATCTATCGGCTCTCATCAAAGGAGTTGGAGGAGTTGCAAATAACACTTACGGAGTTGTTGGAGAAAAACTTCATATGATAGAGTACCTCTCCTTGGGGAGCACCAGTACTATTTGTTCCAAAGAAGGATGGAGAACTTCATTTTTGTATTGATTACCGTGGGCTTAATAAGCAAACAATGAAGAATGCATATCCCTTGCCTCGGATTGGTGACTTGCTTGATCAACTGAGTGGAGCACAATACTTTTGAAAGTTGGATCTTCACAATGGCTATTGGCAAATCCCTATTGATATGGAGGATGTGCCTTTTGCACAAGGTATGGGTATTTTGAGTGGAGAGTTCTACCTTTTTTGCTCACTAATGCTCTAGTAGTCTTCATGGATCAGATGCATTGGGTATTGGATGGACTATTTGGATTGGTATGTGGTGGTGTTCTTGGATGATATCTTAATCTATAGCAAGACAGAGATTGCACACGTGAATCACGTGCAAGAAGTCTTGAAAAAACTATGACAATGGAAATTTTATTGCAAGAAATCAAAGTATACCTTTTGGTAGAAGGAGGTCACCTACTTGGATCACAAGATCTCATCAAAAGGGATCAAGATGGAAGAGGAGAAAATCAAAGCCATTATTGATTGGTCTACTCCAAAAGATGCTACAAAAGTATGAGCATTTAATGGATTGACCAATTTTTATTGATGGTTCATCCATTATTACGCCCATGTGGTTGCACCATTGATTGACCTCTTGGGGAAGAACTCAAGCTTCCAGTGGATCACCAAACATGAAGAAACATTCCAAAAGTTGAAGCATATGGTGTCTTCAAGACCCATCCTTCAACCATATGATCCTCAGCTACCTTGTGTGGTTGATTTTGATGCTTCTAACTTTGCAATTGGAGCAATGTTGCAACAAGAATTCCCATATGGACTACATCCAATTGCCTTTGTGTCTTGCCGACTAAATACAAATGAAACAACTTACTCTGCTTGAGATTAAGAACAACTTGCAATGGTATATGCCACCAAGGTATGGAGACATTATCTCTTAGGGAAACAAGTGATCATGGAAACTGATCACAAACCATTGTTGCAGATCTTACACTTGGAACACATGAAGAGTCAACATCATCGATGGAAAGAGCAACTCCAATTGTTTGATATCAAACTTGAGTACAAACCAGGTCTGTTCTATGTCATCCTTGATGATCTATCACAACGATCTGATTTGAAGTCTCTTCCTCTCATCACAACAACAAGTACAATGGTGGCTAATTGAATCCAGGGTCCAAAATGAGTTTTGATCAGCTCTACAACAAGATCCCTTCTTCCAAATGGTACATGGTCATCTTATAACATGCGACAAGGAGTACAATACCTTCTCCTTCAAGGAAAGCCTTCTATTCCATGAGGACTGGATCTATGTTCCAGCCAAAGGTGATCTCTGACTTGTGCGCCTTCAAGAAGCCCATGATTTACCAATAGCTAGTTATATCGGTGTGGACAAGACATTGGGTACCCTCCAATGCCGATGGTGGTAGCCCAACATGACACAAGATGTTCAAGAGTTTGTTTGATTGTGTGAGAGCTGCCAATGTAACAAGGCCAACAACCAGAAGCCGGGTGGACTCCTTCAACCACTCCCCATTCCATCCACTCAATGGGATCACATGAGCTTGGATCTCATCATATCCTTGCCCAAGACAAAGCAAGGAGACACAAAAATTGTGGTGTTTGTGGATAAGCTTAGTAAGCAAATCCACTTGGTACCAAATTTTGATACTGTGGATGTTCTAACCTTAGTGCAAATCTACTTCGATAATGTTTGCAAGTATCATGGGATGCCATGTGTACTCATCTCTGACCGTGATCCTTGATTCATCGGGAAGTTTTGGCAAGCACTCTTCCAGATACTCGGCACCAAGCTTGCTTTGTCCACAACCTATCATCCTCAATTTAGATGGACAAAACAAATATGAAAATTGTACATTGGAGGATATGTTGTGCATCTTCATCAATGTCTACCATACCAATTGGAATGAATGTCTTACAGTTGCAAAATTTGCCTACAATATTCCAAACAGGCAAGCATCGGATTTTATCCTTTCTCTCTCAATTTTGCCAAGATCCGCTTGTTCCAGATTCTCTTCTTGCTCCTCCTCCATCTAAGGTTCCTCATACGTCAACCATCTTGACCGCCATATCCCAATCTCTCCAACAAGCCAAATCTCACCTCCTTGTTGCTCAAAATTGTCAGAAACAATATGGGGACCACTTGTAAAAGACCAAATCTGAGGAGAGAAATAGGAGAATGGAAATTCACATTGGGACACTTGAATGAGGGAAAACTCCAAATGCCTAGCATGAGCTTTGGCTTTGGTATTTATAGGTAGCAAAAAAAGCCCTTGAGAAGCTTCCTCAAACCGCTTTCTTAGAGTGCAAGCCAAGTTAACTAGGAAGCTTCTCAAGAAGCTTCTTCTAGAAGCTGCCTACTTGGTGTGCAAGCTAAGCTAGTTGGAAGCTTCTAGAAGCTTCCTTCTAGAAGCTACTTACTTGAAGTGCAAGCTAAGCTAGTCGGAAAGCTTCCCAAGAAGTTTCCTAGATACTTTTGGAATATTCTAGGTTAATTTGTCTTATGTGCTACTTCGTAAGCCCGACTAACTTTGTCGGTAAACTCCATATTGTTACATATTCCCCCGCTGCTAGTTGATGACGTCCTCGTTGCCAGTGAAGTTTCAAATTCTTGGATGGCTATTTGTGCATTCTGGAGGTGAGAAAGAGATTCCTATGTGGCATCATGAAAGGGATACCCTTTCCAAAGGACCTTGTACTTTGTATGTTGGCAACGGCCTTGTTGAATATGGCAACGCGCGAGGATACGATCAACTTTGTACTCCTCATGATCATTGATAGAGAAAGAAGAGGGTGAGGTTGGACTCAAGAGGAAAAGGAAGAGGGGTTAGGAACAAAGTGTTTCAACTTGGAAACATGAAAGACAGGATGGATACGCATGTGACAAGGCAAGGCAAGTTGATAAGCAACAAGAGAGACAATTTGGGTGATATCAAAGGGTCTTATCCAATTAGGGGCAAGTTTAAAAACTTAGGTATCAATTGGGAGAGGAAGGTTACTAGAGGATATCATGACTTTATCATCGATTTCAAAGGTGAGATCATGACAATGGTGGTCTGCATATTGTTTTTGGCAGTTCTGAGCAACAAGGAAGTGAGACTTGGCTTGTTGGAGAGATTGGGATATAGTGGTCAAGAATGTGGAAGTATGAGGAACCTGAGATGGCAGGAGAGCAAGAAGAGAATCTGGAACAAGCAGATCTAGGCCAAAATTGAGAAAGAAGGGAGAAAATCCAATGCTTGCCTGTTTGGAATTGTTATAAGCAAATTCTACAACTGCAAGACATTCATCCCAATTGGTATGGTGGACATTGATAAAGGCATGCAACATATCCTCCAATGTACAATTTTCACGTTTGGTTTGTCCATCAGTTTGAGGATGATAGGCCGTGGGCAAAGCAAGCTTGGTGTTGAGTATATGGAAGAGTGCTTGCCAAAACTTCCCGGTAAATTGAGGATCATGGTTGGAGATGAATACACGTGGCATCCCATGATGCTTGAAGACATTGTTGAAGTAGATTTGTGCTAAAGTTGGAGCATCCACGGTATCATAGGTTGGTGCCAAGTGGATTTTCTTACTAAGCTTATCCACAAACACCATGATTGCAGTGTGTCCTTGTTTTGTCTTTGGCAAGGATGTGATGAGATCCAAGCTCACATGCTCCTAGCAAGCAGATAGAACGGTGAGTGGTTGAAGGAGTCCACTCGTGATGGATAAATCATGGGCTTCTTGAAGGTGCACAAGTCAAAGATCACCTTTAGTTGGAACAAAGATTTGGTCCTCATGGAATAAAAGGCCCTCCTTGATGGAGAAGGTGTTGTACTACTTATTGCATGCCGTAAGGCGACCATGTACCATTTGGAAGAAGGGATCTTGGTGTAGAGCTGATTGAAACTCATTTTGGACCTTGGAGTCATCTAACACCATTGAAATTGCCATTGTGATAAGAAGAAGAGATTTCAAATCAGGTCATTGTGATAAAGCATCAAGGATGACATAGAACCGACCTGGTTTGTAATCAAGTTTGATGTCATATAGTTGGAGTTGTTCCTCCCATCGATGATGTTGACTCTTCATGTGTTCCAAGTGTAAGGTCTGCAAAAATGGTTTGTGATCAGTTTGCATGATCACTTGTTTCCCCAAGAGGTAATACCTCCATACTTTGGTGGCGTATACCATTGCAAGTTGTTCTTGATCTCAAGCAAAGTAGTTTTGGTCAGCCATATTGAGTCGGCGACACACAAAGGCAATAAGATGGAGTCCATGTGGGAATTCTTGGTGCAGCACGGCTCTAATTGCAAAGTTAGAAGCATCAAAATCAACCACACAAGGTAGTTGAGGATCATATGGTTGAAGGATGGGTCTTGAAGACACCATATGCTTTAACTTCTGGAATGCTTCTTCATGCTCGGTGGTCCACTAGAAGCTCAAGTTCTTTCCCAAGAGGTCAGTCAATGGTGCAGCCACATGGGCATAATAATGGATGAACCGTCGGTAAAAACTGGCCAATCCATTGAATGCTCGTACTTCTGTAGCATCCTTCAGGGTAGGCCAATCAGTAATAGCCTTGATCTTCTCTTCTTCCGTTTTGATCCCCTCTGATGAGATCTTATGACCCAAGAAGGTAACCTCCTTCTGCCAAAAGGCACACTTTGACTTCTTCTAGTAAAATTTCCATTGTAGTAGTCATCTTAGGACTTCTCGTACATGATTCATGTGTTCTGCCTCTGTCTTACTATAAATTAAGATATCATCTAAGAACACCACCACGGACCGATCCAATAGTCCATCCAACACCTAATGCATTTGATCCATGAAGACTGTAGGAGTATTAGTGAATCCAAAGTGTAGAACTCTCCACTCAAAATGCCCATATCTTGTACAAAAGGTAGTCTTTTGCACATCTTCTCTCTCAATGGGAATTTGCCCATAGCCGATGCAAAGATCCAACTTGGAAAAGTAACTTGCTCCACTTAGTTGATCAAGCAAGCCATTGATCCGAGGTAAGAGATATGCATTCTTCATAGTTTGCTTATTGAGCCCATGATAATCAATACAGAAACAAAGTCCTCCATCCTTCTTTGAAAAAATAGTACTAGTGCTCCCCAAGGAGATGTACTATGTTGTATGAAGTCCTTCTCCAAAAACTCTGTAAGTGTTGTTTGCAACTCCTCCAACTCCTTTGGTGAGAGCCATAAGATCGGTCTACTCACTGGAGTACTCCCTGGCAATAACTCAATCTTGAAAGGCATACCTCAATCGGAGGGTAATCCTTTTGGCAAATCATCTAGAAACACATCTGCAAACTCCTTAACTATCCGATCAACCATAGCTTGATGAGGCTCTCGGTCCTACATAGATTGTTCTTGTGCAATCTGTTTGATCCACACCGCGAATATAGACTTATCTTCCTCCAAAGCTTGCTCTATGGCTGCTTTACTAACAAACTTCCCTTCTAGGGACTCATCTTTCTTCCAAGCTTGCTCTATGGTTAACTTCTTGGCAAACTTCCTATCTTGGGACTCCACTTCCTTCAAGGTTTGCTCTATGGCTACCTTCTCGACAAACTTCCCATCTTGGGACTGACTATTTGTAGGTGTCTTACTTAGAGTTGCCAGACAACCTAATCAAAAATTCCTACCTTGATGTTGTACTTGAATTTGGCGTCGGGTCCAATCAAATTGAACCTTATGACGTTCAAGCCAAGGTAGATCCAGAATGATATCATAGTGTAGAGGTGTCACTACAAACCTCATACACTCCAAATACTCCTTCCCAATCTTGAAGGTAATAGGATACGAGGTGCAAAATGCAGAACCCTTTATACCATCCGCCATCATCAAACTACTTCCAATCACTGGTTTGATAAGAATACCCAATTCCTTTTCTACTTGCATAGCCATGCAATTCTTTGAACTTCCAAATCAACCAAAATCCTACAACTCCAATTAGATATCATACCTTGCAAGTGAAGCAAACTTGCATAGGTCAAGCCTTCAATCCCATTGGAACTAATCAAGCTCCCAATAGGCATCTCAAAATTTCATACTAGGATTCCTCATTTCCATGATCATTCCGCTCCATGACCTCCACTTGGGCAACTTATTGAGGTCGTCTATTCTTGAGTGGACATTCAGCAATGCAATGCCCCAATTGACAACAATAAAAAAAACCACCATTTAGTCGCAATTTCTCTCTATCTGCTATGCCAAGTGGTCTTGGTTGAATGGCATCAATCTCCATGGGTGTTGGCTCCTCCACTTGAGTGTAGTGTATTGGTAGGCTTTGTGGAGGTTGAGGTCGAGACCAAGTTGTTGCTACCAAGGAATCAAAACGTTTGGCCAACCTTATGGCTTCCTCCAAGTGTTGTGGCTCTTGCTTGGTTACCTCTAATTTGGTTCTTTCCTTCAAGCCCCTCACAAATTGATCCAGAGCTTCACCTTCCAATATATCTAGAATTTGCATGATGGTATTTTGGAATTGCATGATGTAATTTCTTACAGAGCCAATCTGTTTTAACTCTACCAACTTATCTCGTGCAACTCGTGTGACATTTATAACTTAGAACCAACTAATTATTGCGCTCTTGAATTTTGCTCATGTCAAGATTGGTGCAACAATTTGTCGTTCCGCTTGCTCCACTTGGAATCTCCAGCGTAACTTTGCTACTCCATCCAATTGGCTAGAAGCCAAGAGAATCTGTTTTCGCTCATCTTGTAGATTGGTAGCTTCAAAATAACATTCACAATCAAACACAAAATTCTACACTGCACCCCAAAGATTCTTGCCTTCAAATACCTTGGGTTTAGGGAACCGGATCCGATCTTCTCCTTCTTGAATTGGTACTCTCTCCACCTACTCTTGTCGTCGAAGATCTTGTTCATCCAACAATCTAGTAAGGTGCTCGATTTGTTGCTGCATAACAAGGATAACATTGGGTATTGCAGCCATGGTTGCTAGTCTATGATATACTCCAAGGACAAGAGAAGAGAGAAAACATAGATTGCACAAACATTCGATGCCCCAAAGGAGCACCTTCTCTTTATTATATAGACAAAGAGGATCTCCTCCAAGGAGGCTCCACCATAGGATTAGGGACACAGATAGGTGACATGTCAGCAAGCTCCACCCTTGGATTACTTACTTGGATGGGTGACATGTCTGGTCTAGGTCCTATCTGGTTGGTCAAACAAGCTTTGACCAAAGAGAATCTTTTAGAGAATCTTCTTGTAGGAATCTCAGAATCATGTGAGTAAGGTACCGTTGGAAAGCTCTTGACGAGACAAAGCAGGGGGAGGGAAGGCCAGCCTTTCCTCTTTGGGGGGGGGATCTGTATATTTTTGAGGTCTAATTCATCCGTTTAGGCCTCCAAAATTGCCTTCAAAGATTTTAGGCATATTTTGGTTCCTACTCTATTCGTAGAAGTTCCCTTTTGGTGATACCTCTTTCTGATCTGTTTAGTCCATCATGTGTAACATCCTTCTAGATGTTACCAAACCAATTCTCACCTTTAAATCATATGTCTAGCTATTGGTTATAAGGTTCTCAAGTCTATTTTGGTTTCTGCCCTATTAGTAGAAGTACTCTTTTGGTGATATTTTTGTCTTATCTATTTTGACCATCATGTATAATATCATTCTAGATGTTACCAAACCAAATTTCACATGTAGATCATATGGCTAGCCTTTGGTATTACACTCTATCACACCACTCCCAATCTATCTAATTTATTAACACATAGAAACAACACATCCACCGTTCTCCATAAGTTACAACCGGAAGCACTAAGGGTTCCTCATATATGGTGATCATATGCAGAAAATCTTGTCCAAAGTGCAAGGTGATGAATTGTGTGAAATGATGTTTGGGTAGTATTTGGATGCAAAAATCCCAATGGCTTGGTGGAAGTGGATTTGGTGGTCCATAAATTCCATCCATCCCATTCCTGCTCTGATACCAATGTAAAAGACTAAATCCAAGGAGAAAAATAGGAGAATGGAAATTCACATTGGGACACTTGAATGAGGGAAAGCTCTGAATGCCTAGCATGAGCTTTGGCTTTGGTATTTATAGGTAGCATATAAGGCCCTTGAGAAGCTTCTCAAGAAGCTTCCTCAAGCCGCTTTCTTAGAGTGCAAGTCAAGTTAACTAAGAAGCTTCTCAAGAAGCTTTCTTCTAGAAGCCGCCTACTTGGCACGCAAGCTAAGCTAGTTGAAAGCTTCTAGAAGCTTCCTTCTAGAAGCTACTTACTTGAGGTGCAAGCTAAGCTAGCCAAGAAGGTTCCCAAGAAGCTTCCTAGATACTTTTGGAATATTC
Organism: Lunularia cruciata; assembly: GCA_948567375.1. Taxonomy (NCBI): domain Eukaryota; kingdom Viridiplantae; phylum Streptophyta; class Marchantiopsida; order Lunulariales; family Lunulariaceae; genus Lunularia; species Lunularia cruciata. The sequence goes on along the minus strand of OX419757.1, from coordinate 2,896,041 downwards.
TAGGTTAATATTTTAGGTTAATTTGTCTTACGTGCTACTTTGTAAGCCTGACTAGCTTTGTCGATAAACTCCATATTGTTACACCACCATTATCGTGATCTCATCTTTGAATTCAATGATAAAGTCATGCTATCCTCTAGTAACCTACCCCTCCCACTTGATACCTAAGTTTATAAACTTGCCCCTAATTGGATAAGACACTTTCATATCACACAAATCATCTCTCCTATTGCTTATTGACTTGCCTTACCTTGTCATATGTGCATCCACCTTGTCTTTCAAATTTCCAAGTTGAAACCCTTTGTTCCTAACCTATCTTCTTTTTCCTCTTGTGTCCAACCGCCTCCTCCTCCCATCCCTATCAATGACCATGAGGCGTACAAAGTTGTGCGTATCCTTGCATATTGTCATATTCAATGAGGATGTTGACAACATACCAAGTACAAGGTCCTTTGGAAAGGGTATCCCCTTCATGACACTACATGGGAACCTCTTTCTTACCTCCAGAATGCATAGATAGCCATCTAGGAGTTTGAAACTTCAATGGCAACCAAGATGTCACCAACTAGCAGTGGGAGAATATGTAACAATATGGAGTTCATCGACATAGTTAGTAAGGCTAACAAAGTAGAGAATAATCCAAATTAGCCCAAAATATTCCAAAAGCATCTAGGAAACTTCTTGGGAAGCTTCCCAACTAGCTTAACTTGCATCCCAAGCAAGTAGCTTCTAAAAGCTTCCAACTAGCTTAGCTTGCACTCCAAGTAGATGACTTCTAGAAGGAAGTTTCTTGAGAAGCTTCCTAGTTAACTTGGCTTGCACTCTAAGAAAATGGGTCAAGGAATCTTCTTGAGAAGCCTCTCAAGGGCCTTTTATGTTACCTATAAATACCAAAGCCAAAGCTCATGCTAGGCATTTGGAGTTTGGTGAAAGATGCTTGGCAATAGTAAGCGACTAGTTATAGTAAAAGGTAATATCCCTTTTCAATAGTAACACCAATTATAAAAATGGGCTTACTATTGATGGTTCATGAGAAGAAAACAAGTTTCCCAAATTCAAGTGTCCCAATGTGAGTTTCCATTCTCCTATTTCTCTCCTTGGTCTAGATCTTTTACATTGGACAAGCTTATCATAGAGATGGGATTAGCACATAACATTGTGAATCTTCATTGTGATAGCTAGAGTGCTTTATATCTAGCTATAAATTAGGTGATGGACAAGAGAGTGAAGCACATAGACATCAAGGATCATTTTTTTAGACAAGCTATGTGTGACAAAATGATTGAGCAAGTCAAGATTGATGGTAAACTCAGTCTTTCTGATGCTTTTACCAAAGTGATCTCTATGGAGAGTTTTTTGAGACATCGTGCCAAATTGCAAGCTTTGAATATAGGCACAAGCAGAGTAGACTAGCAATTGTCTTCTCTCTATATATGATTTTACTCTATCTTGCTTAGGCAAAAACTTAGTTTTAGTTAACTCTAGTTTACAGAGGGACCTATGTTGGGTTTCCTTTTAGGACTTACCGTAGAGTAATCATATAGGGTATAGAGGTTAAGGACACCAAGACATGAGTTAAGGGGGAGATTGTTAGGAGTTAACTCATGTCTTGAGTAACTCTAGTTAGTTTGATTTTGGTTTGTTAGACTAGGGATGGACTACTATATAAGAGAGCTGGTAGAAGCTCTCTATGACAAATAAGTCTCATTATAAGTATAGCTACTTGTGTGTTCATGTGGATGTAGCCTCGATGAGGTGAACCACATATTTTCTTGTGTCTACAATGGTGCATGCATTTCCTATGTATTATTGAATTGGACTTATACTGACAACATGACCAAGTTTTCTATTAGCTTAGAATCTACAAACTAGCATACATGCATCCTATACCTCACTTCATGCAACAAGATTTGCAATAAGAAGAAATGAATATAAGTGCTTTAAATACCTTTTTGAGTTCCTTGTATTGGTAAATGTTATGCATATTTGCATCAGTATTTACTATAATTTTCAATAGGATATGAGCACACATTTCCTAGTGCATCAAGAGTGATAGAAGATGATTCTTGATGTATAATTTCAAAGAGATTGAGAGATTAGAAGAGATCTTTTAGATTTGAGAGGAGATTGGGATACAATGCAAACAAGGAGCAATGTGAGGGATATAGCACACATTTGTTGTTCAATGGGGAGAATTTCTCAATTTGGAAATTCTAGATGATGATAGTCTTCAGGTCAAAGAGAATTATAGTGATAGTTAATGAGATGGAGATTATTAAACAAGCCATAACAAATGGAAGAGAGACAAATTGGCAAAGCAAGAACTATGTTGCATGAATGTAAATTAGTGCAACTATAGAAGAGAAGTATTTACAAAGACTAATCAATTGTAGAACTAAAAACTAAATGTGGAGTAGATTGTTATGTTATATGAGCAAAAGGACATTCTCCAAATATAGAATCTTTCAATTATAGTTGAAACCAAGAGAAGAGATAGCGGGTTTTATTAGTTGACTAGTAACTCTCACTAGTCAATTGCATAACCTGGGTGTTAGAACAAACAATTCCTCAATCATCACCAAGATTATTTGTAGTTTGTCACAAGCTTATTGCCATATAATAGCTGCATGGGATAATGTACATGAGGAAGAATAAACCATTGAGAAACTCCTTCCAAGACTGCTCAAGGAAGAAACCTTGAACATATGTGGAGAGGAGATAGAAGAGATTTCAGTGGAGAGGAGATAGAAGAGATTTCAGTGGAGAGAGCTTTTCTTGCTACCAATAGAGGAAGGATGAGAGGCAGCAACAATGGCAAGACTTAAAAGAAGACCAAAATGTTTGAACTAAAGAAGAGAACAAGCTGCAACAAATGCATAAAAAAGGAGCATTGGGCAAGAGAGTGCAAAGGTGAGTTAGAACCACCCAAGAAGAAAGTTGCATAATGTGGCCAACCCTAGAAGTCAAGCCTATGCTCTGCCAACATAAAGTTTTGCATTTGATGCTAGTTCTAGCACTACTAGAAGCATCAATCATCTGCATCAATTATCAGCATCAATCATCATGAGTTTGGTATGCCAATAGAGGAGCTTCAAAGCACATGACCTATAGACAAGAGTGGTTCCAAGATTTCAAGAAAATGAAAGAAGGAACCTAGCCCATGTATGTTGTTAACGATAAAAAAGTTTTGGTTTTTGGAGTGGGAAAAATCCCAATTTCTTGTAAGCTTGGTGCAAGAAGACAAGAATGAGTTATTAGGGGAGTATTCTACATTCTAAAGTTGAAGTGCAACATATTGAGCATTGGTCAAGCAATGGATAAAGGTGTCCAAACCACCTACACCAAAGAGGGTTGCTACATGGAGGAAGATGGAGTAGTAGTGATGAAAGGTGTCCATGATTCAGGCTTTACAAAATTTAGGTTAGAATCACCAAGATAGGTAACAAGAAAACTCCCAAGCACACTCTACTGTTGCAAGTGATGCGGAGAGTGAGAAGCTAGAAAAGCAAAAATAGTGCAAAAAGTTAGATATTGCACCTTGGCACCAAAGACTTGGTTTTCTCAATCTTGTGTACATTAGGAAGATGGGGAGAGAAGGGCTAGTAGAAGGTCTATGTTTGAAACCAGAAGAGCTTGGTAGTCAAAAGTCTTTCTATTTAGATGGATGTGCTATAGGAAAGCAACACATATTACTTTTTCAAAGGTAATTTGTGAGGCAATAGACAATAAAGGCAAGTACAAAGTTGGAGAGTTCTTTAATAGTGATATTTGTAGTCCTATGAGCATGAGCTCAATAGGAAGATCAAGATATCATCTCCTTTTTAAGGATGATACTAGTGGTTTTAGATTTGTATCGTTCTTGAAAGCAAAGTGATAAACTCTTTCTTGCTTCAAACAACTTCACACATATTTAGAAACTCAATGTGGAGTGAAGATCAATAAACTATGATCCAATAGAAAAAGAAGAAAGAAGAAAGTTAGTGCAAATCAAGAAGAAAAAAAAAGTGAGTGCGATCAAGAACCTGGTTTAAAAATGAGGTGAACTTTAACCACTCAAGATAGAGAAAATTGTAGAGTAGGAGAATGAGAAGACTACCACAAAGACTTGGTGAGTGGGCTTATGCTTTCCTTAATGAAGATTTGCATCAAGAAATTTACGTGGAGCAACCACAAGGATACAAAAAAGTTGGAAAGGAGAAGAGTGTTTGCAGATTGCTGAAGAGTCTTTATGGCTTGAAGTAAGCCTCAAAGAATTGGAACCCAATGTCTAATGACTTCACAATTAGGTATGTGTTGCAAGCATCACTTCTGATCCTTGTGTATATTATGGATATGGGGTTCTCACTATCTTTGGAGATGATGGATTGATTTGTGAGAACAATAAATCTCACATTGCTACCATGTTAGATCACCTTGGTAGAGAGTTTGAAGTTACACATAGAGAAATAGAATGCTATGTTGGACTTCAGATGTTTTGTGATAGAGAAAAACTCAGAATCATATTGACTCAAGAAAGATATGTAAAGTCAATTATAAATTAGTTTCATCTTGGAGATGCATATCAAATTGCTACTCTTGCATATCCAAATGCTAGATTAGAAATGGAAGAAAGTGAACCAAGAACCTGAAGGATGCTTAAAGTATGCTATGATAGATACAAGACCTGGCATAACTTATGCTTTTAGCATAGTAGCAAAGTTCAATTGTAATCCTTCATCTCAACCTTGGGAAGCAATGTATAGAAATTTCAAGTACCTTAAAGGTAATTTGGATTATGGATTAGAATCTAGTGGACATTCTGGTCATGCTAATACACTAGTTGGATAATGCAATGCTTATTTTGTGGGTGACTTAGACAATAGAAAGTTGTATAGTGGTTTCATATTCATGATGAATGGTGGACCACTAGCTTGGAGCAGCCACCAACAACAATACATTGTCCATTCTACCACATAGGCAAAGTACATAGCAGCATGTTCAGTTGGCAAAGAAGAAGTGTGGCTCCGCAGGTCACTCAAGGAGCTACAATTTGGACAAGATGGTCCAGCTCAGATGTACAACGACAATCAGAATACTATCAAGCTAGTGTATAACCCAGACTTTCACAAGAGAGCCAAGCACATAGAGATCAAATATCACTATATGAGAGAGTAACAAGAGAAATGGGAAATCTGTTTTAGTCACATCAATGCCAACAATCAGATTGCAAATTTTTTTTCCGAAAGCTTTATCAAGAGATAAGTTGAGTAAGTTTAGAAATTTGATTGGAATACTACCATTTCTTCAATGAGTGTAAGTGTTGAAAGTACATTTTGGATAGTAGTACATATGGCATTGATATAACATGTACCTATACTATAGGTGTTAGGGTCTGTACATAGCACCTTATGGCAGGATTAGTTAGGGTTAGAGTATTTAGGTCTTATCTTGAGAGAGCAGGCGTTTCATTCCATTGAGACTCAAGCTTGAGTAGTGGGAAATGTGAGTAGTAGCTTGGAGAAGCAAGACTAGACAACAGGACCAAGTTTTTAATTAGTTTAGAACCGGTATACTAGCATGTAGATATTCTATTCCTCATTTCATGCTACTAGATTTGCAATAAAAGAAAATATACATAAATATTTTACATATTAGTTTAGAACCCCTATACTAGCATGTAGATATTCTATTCCTCATTTCATGCTACTAGATTTGCAATAAAAGAAAATAGACATAAATAATTTACATACCTTGTTGTTTTCCTTGTATTTGTAAATGCTGTGCAAATTTTCGTTGGTACTTTACAAGATCTTCAACAAGTATCATATATTACTTTTCCCAATCCAGTGGGAAAAGTAAGTTTATTAACCTATGAGGGTTAATGGACTGCTTCATATGCGTTTTGATCTCAAATCGTCTTGTATTAATTACCTTTCGTGACAGAACTTGGAGGATATTCGTATACTCAACATCCACCACTGTCGGCTCAGTTGAAAGTCCACAGCACGCGACGAAGACCAGGTTCCTTTCCAGATATGTTCCGAGGAGGAAAGTATGAAATCATCGGGATAAAATGGTTGTACTCTGAAAATCGTGTCAGCACTAGATTCCTTTTGAATACTCTACTGTACTCCAGTCTCAAGTCATCAGTAAAACGAACTCACGGTGTCCGTTTCCCTTGTGACGTGCGTAAAACATGTCATCATCAGAGCCTCTGCCACGATTGGACTGTGATCCCCGACATTTATAACCACGGCATCATAGATTGATCACAGTGCATGCCACATAACCTACAGTCTCTCCTGTCGATCTCATTGCGACAAATTCATTCACTCTGGTGCTGACATCACTAAACCTGAACTAGAACACCGAAGGAACATATAAACGTAGAAACCATCAATGATCTTTACGGTGAGAAAAGAGAATTGTCAGCTGGTTCCAGAATCACTTCACAATATTCGCATGATATTTGGACTGTGAAGTATAATCGATAAACTAAATAATCAACAGTTTAGCTTTAATCTTAGCGGTGGAAACCTCTACACTGTCGGGGTAAAAGGTGGACGTCAGTTGGAATTCTGCTTTACATGTTTGGAGCTTCAAGTGGCGGCCAACCATGTCGTGTGCACAAGACTCAAAAGGGAGGTCCAGGTGACTTATTGCAACTAGAAGTCTATCTTCATGCAGAGAACGAGAGGCTGGCATGCTCTCAAGAATCTATTCATCGCCAATAGAAACGCGGAGGTTCCGAATTACACTGCTTGAAGGACTGACGCAAGGCCCGCATCTCTTTGCTCCCACGGAGACGCACCTTAGGACAAGTTCATTACGGCACATATCTAATGACCACATTTCGCCGTATAATAGACGAACAATTTGGAAGGAAAGTAGCATCGCAGAAGGGAGATCGTGAGACCTACCCGTCGTCTAGACTGTGAAGTTTTGGAGTAAGGAGTTAAAGGTGGGCTCTGGGAGCCGTCGGATTTCAGTGGCAAGGTCCCAGTCTAACACGTTGCCGTAGTGGATGACAACCTTCTGCACTGCATAGCAAGCGACGGCCTAAAATATGCCAACGTTACAGCTTCTTATCTGAACGGCTTCGGGTTCGCCACGTTGCTATCTATAGAGTGCTTTGTGTCAGCGTTCTTGAATGACTTTGGTGATGACTACTTCCCCTGCCAAATTAGCCCCACTCTCCTGCAGGGACCAACCAGATACAGTCGACTCTCATTAAGTGCAATGCCTCTGTTCCCGCCTGGAGATTCATTTCTAGAGGCTTTGTAATTAATCAAAATTGGCAAGTGCAGCTTTCCAAATATTGGCACTTGAAGGAAGTTAGGGTTTAGGACACCTGCAACTTTTAATGGAAGATGAAGTTAGTGAGAGACGTAGGTTTTCATGTATTGTTTTGACTCTGATATTATGCATGTACATTAGCGTTCTATGAATATAATTTTCCAAAATATGTAATTATGAAATAATAATTATTGTAAAATTTATTGTGCACATATATTGATATATTATATTATATATATTGTTGTCAACATTATATACCATAAAACATAATACAACATGCAATTCCAATGTGCAAAATATCTAAATATGACATGACGAATTGGCTATATATAAATGCTAATATACTCGAGACTAATCATACTTATGGAATGTCCAGTACATAACAATTACTCGTGTTTTTTTCTTTTGTTCACTCTAAATGGAGAGTTGGACTAATGCATGCTGCAGTTGCCGTGGGGGACTTACATTGCGGTATATTCCTCAGGGCATAGTTTAATCACTGCAGCTAACCTTTCAGTAGACACCAGTAAGTAGTCTGACGGCTGTTTTAGATAGATGCAACGGTCCCGCTAAACTGGAAGGAACAATCTCTCGAGATTTCTCTGTCCAACGGCAAAGAGAAGGGGGAAGTGTCGGTCCACTAACTTCCGCTCAATTCTGTAACTGAAATTGAGTGGCAGGCAGGGATTAGGGCAGGATTGGCCTTCTAGGAGTCTGCAAGAAATACTTTCCTTTCGCGGGGACAGGTCTAACGACGTACGTGCCGAAACTCCAATGTACACAACTGCTGTCTGGCCCGCAAAGTAACTCCTGGCTAGTGCCGCGGCACAGTTAGACCTACGAATCAACGGCTTTAATTCCTCGTGGCAGCCAGAGGATGAAGTTGGCAGCTAATCCTGAGGTCAGTCAATTTCCGACGCGTGTGGACATGGCGAGAGTCTGCTGACAAATATAACTGCGATTCCAGGCTAGCTGACTTGTATTCCTAGTCACCGTTTGATGATGGGTAGTACGGTCTGAGTCACATAGGATCAATCGAGGCCCTGACAGAGAACAGCAAGCCTGAGCTTTTCGATTGGGGGATATGGCCGCATGAGCACAGTGCATTGAATACTTTTGCTTCAAATAAATTCTCACTACAGTGTGGCCAGATGAGATGTCCGAAAATGGTCTCGCGTTTACTTGTAAAGCACGACCCACACCCTTCTATTCCTCGCATGTGGTTCTCTGGCAAGGAAACCGCAGCGCTGCCGGAGGTGGAGGTTAGAGTGAGCTTGCGAAGGCGAAGTTCTAGTGAAGAGTTCGCTAAATTCATCAACTCGTCATGGTACTGACAGCACTTTCTTGTGAGCTCCAGATCATACATTACCATCGTAAACGGCTTTCGTATGCACTCCGGTGATTGCTCACCAAATCCTTTTCTACAAGTTAGGATGTTCCACTATTCGGGGGAATGGTCAAAGAGCCCGGATTCGTGAGAAGTGGATGGAATTGCACTGGCAAACTACATCCACTGTTTCTGTCATCATTTCAGAGTAGCACACAAATTCTTGGTTCACCCAGTCCTAAATGATTTTAAAAGTTATTGGGTTCCAAGGGAATCACGAGACCATCCAGACGACTTGGATGTACTCATTACCACTTGAAGCTTAACTACAAATCAAAATCTTAGACCTACAAGTGGCCCTGCATATGAGTGTTGGTTGCATGGTTTTCAGGCCAAGAGTAGAAGTAAATTGCTACGCGCTAGAGTTGATAACTTCCACAAGCTTTGAATGGTCTCATGATGCACTTGGAGCTCAAATAAGAACCTTGAAACTAAAGTCACTTGGATATGTTGCTGCATGCTGATGGTTGGTCTCACAGTTATCGGGGTAAGGATAGAGCTATTTGGCCAAGCGTTGCATCTCTGGCAATGCTCAGTTTCATAAAATCTGATCCTGATCAGAAAGATAAGAATTCTTGCACTTGAGGGGCCTGACATGGTGCTGAAAGTTCATGTGTAGTGGCTTATTCTGTAAGCCTCTAAATCAACAGTTTAAAATCATGAAATGGCAATAAATCTTCAGTTCCAATTGAATTTATCATGATATTGAATCGATATTCGACACAATCCAAGTACAAGATGCATCCGCGACCCTAAGAGTCAAGCACGAACATGATGAAAAAATATTCGTTGTGGAATATCGGAGATTGTGTGCGATCACATGCGTGCATCGAAGTTTACCCTTACAAGGTCATACGGTTAGTTCCGTAGGATCTCAACTCTCACATCTTGCAGGGTTACATTAGTATATCGATGATGAGCTCAAATAATCATCCAATTAAACGCAATAGTCGAAAGGTCCTTATTATGATGTTAAACGTATTCGTCAATGTGCTTATTACTATCTGTTTTCTAGTTACTTTCATATTGGGTTTTGTCGAAGGACAAAAAGAATCCTTCATCATATCCTATACTTCGTTATGCGCCAACAATGTATACTTCTAATTCATACACCATACTCAGGATGAGAGAGCTACTAGTCTGTAAAATATGAAATCCTCATTTCCATAAGAGGAAGCATTCGCAAGAAAGGAAAGATCTCAAGACCTTAAATGGACTGAATATAAAAACATAAGTACATCATGTATCTGAAGTACAGGTAGATATCTATTGGAAGGGACATCCTATATCCGGTTCCCGTTTGATCAAATTTAACGATTGGAATTTTGCTTCTCGTGCACAATACGACTGAACATCTGTTGCTTGGCAATACCCTCAGGCTAGTAATATATGCATAGCACTAATGGGCAGAAAAAGGTAATTCACTTCCTTAATATGTAACTCTGTGTTTGTGTATTGATCTTACAAGCGTTTCATATCACAATCTGAAACTTGTGCTCAAAGGGTTTCCATTTGTTCACCCGGTTTGAAAGCGGCCTCGATTCCGCTGAGAAGATTTACAGATGGGTTAATGCATATGCGGTGGACCAAGGAACTATTATATTTACACAGATCTATAGCAGTGTGTGGGGTGGCAACTTCTAGAAATTGGAGAGGTGACCGCATAGGATAACAAGTAGATGGGAGACTCCATCAAGATTTCTAGAAATGGAAAGAAGATATTCCCTGACATCTCAATTCATAAAAGAAAATAATATTTTTAAATTTTAAATCTATAAATTTTTATAATTTATAATTCTAAAATTTTTAGATTAAAATTTTATAAAATTTAATTAAAAAAATAAAATAAATCTAAATCTATCACTTTCAATGTACAATGATAATTCTAAATCTAAAAAAAATTAAATTCTTTTATAATTTTCTACTCTATTTTCTATAATTTTCAATCTAAATACCAATAAAATCGAAAATAGAAAACGAAAAAAAATCTATCATTCACTCTAATACTATATATGCCTAAGAACCCTCAGGAATTATAGATGTCCCCTCATGCCACTCCCTCTCCTCTCCCCGTCTCCACACTCTCCCGCAACTCCAGAATCAGACGTCTAGAAAATGCACTATTCCCGAATCAGACTTCTAGAAATTGCACTATTCTACTTGACTATCAGATACACTGCATGTCGAAGTTCGGCCAAGAGGTACTGGTAACCGTCGACAGCATAGCAAACCCCAACGTGACGTCATCTGTCCTCGTATCTACGTTGGAACTATTTGCATGTGATCCACGATCCCTTTCTCGGTCCACAATAGCAGGAGTTCAATGGCAACATGGTGCGAGACGAGGGACCAACGAGGGAGAAGTTTTTGATTCATTTCTGAACCGTATCACGATCGCACTGTGCCATGGATATGTCTGGTTGCTTACATACAAGCCCAGAATCTCTTTCTCTTCTGAAAGCCCTGAAAGATTTCTACTGTATTAAGTTTGGGCCTTCAAAGAGTATATATTGCCTAGTTTTTCGCTCGGTTGAGGGTTGATCCATACCTTGTGAGACTTCATTAATTGGACTATATTTGCCGATATGGTTCAAAATTCACTACTGTGACCGCTGTTTGTGGAAAGTGGGATTATGATACGCATGGTCGGATAGAGATCCAAAATGGCCCTCTAGTCCATTAAAATTGAATTGTACTTTGCACCGAGAAGTGAGGTGATCCTGAAGGGATGGGGAGGACCCCACACTTTGCGCTTCTGTGGGGCAAGAACATGGCTTGCTTGAAGCAGGGGAAGGCATACGCAAAGCGAGCGTTCAGGCGAAGTTATAGTTACTCAGCAGTTTGGAAATGGTAGATTCTGCAGTTACTGTATGCAACCGGTCGTCCTCACTGGCACCATCTCCCTGTGGCTTGCAAGATATGCTCATTAATTCTTCGAGAATCTATGACGCGCGGCGGAACAAACTTAACCCTATGAGAAGGCCCCATGGGGGAGGAAGTCGACCAGTCGGGTCTTGGCTTGCACGTTACAATCGTAGCGAAATCAAATGTACAGGATATTTGTCGCGTTCAATGGTCTTTTTAGATGATTTAAATTGGTTCTTTGTGTAGCTTGGGATTGCATACTCTGGTTAGGAAACACCCTCCGGATACACTCCCCTCTCGAATCGATCATATCGACTCTATCGGGGCTTAGCCCCATTTTACCTTTCTTTTTTTCACCCTTGTACCGCTGGATGGTGTCTTCCATCCTTAGTGTATTCTATGCAGTCGCCCTTTTCCGTAATAGTATATCATTAACCTCATTAATCAAATAATGTAAGGACAACAGAAAATAAAGTGGTTCACTTCCTGCCCGGATGTTTGAAACAGGCTCACCCGACACTTTATTACTCGCTATATATATATATATATATATATATATATATATATATATATATATATATAAACGGCGATAGTTCCTCATCACGGTCATTCGGTTGAACCCCTGTATACTGATGAGCGAAACTTCCTGAGTATTGATCACTCAATGTATCTAGTCATTTTAATACTATGCCATAATAGTAGTGTGTGAATATATCTAGATTAGGGCCTGCCGCGCACCTTGATGTTTCATCATTTATATTTGCTCTTTATTGTCATAGTCTTTAATAATCAATCAAGTCACTAATACCAAGCCAAACATAACCATCTCCACCTTTTGCTGGTATCAACCGTATCATCCCAAAGACCAACATTGAACATCAAACAAATTCATGCATAACTTGAACTTCTCAATAGGAACTATTTTAATTAACATATCAATTGTGTTTACCTTTGTGCCAATCTTTTGCGAATTAATCTCACCATTTTGTCAGAGCTTCCCTGATAAAATAATATCTCACATCAATATGCTTTGTCCTTGAATGATATACTTGATTCTTGGCCAAGTGAATAGTGCTTTGGCTATCAAAAAAAGTCTGGACTTGATGTTAAGGAGTCATACATCTTAGGCTAATCTTTGTGGCCATATTGCCTCTTTGGCAGCCTCAGTTGTTGCGGTATATTCTGCCTCTGTAGTAGAAAGAGCAACAATAGATTGGAGAGTAGACTTCCAACTTAATGCACCACCAACAAGTGTAAAAATAAATCTTGTTGTATACCTTCTCTTATCCAAGTCTCTTGCAAAATCAGAATCTACATACCTTGTAATTCCTCCTCCTTGGTCCTTCTCCGCATCAAAGACAATGCCAATATTTATAATCCCTTTCAAGTAACGAAGTATCCATTTCACAACTTCCCAATGTTGTTTCCCTGGATTTGCCATGTATCTATTCACCATACTCTTAGCATATGAGATATCTAGTCTAGTGCAGACCATAGCATACATTAAACTCCCAATAGCACTAGGATAAAGAATATTTGACATTACTTTTCTTTCCTCCTCATTTGATGGACATTGCTCCAATGATATCTTGAAATGACTTGCCATTGGAGTGCTCACTGGTTTTGCATGCCAAAATGACCAAGTAATTTATCCATATATCTCCTTTGAGACATCCATGACTTTCCTTTGCTCTTGCCCTGTAGATTTCAATCCCAAGCACCCTCTTTGAAAAACCCAAGTCCTTCATTTCAAACTCCTTACCAAGTTGTGCTTTCAATTTCTCCACCTCAACTATATCCTCTGCGGCAATCAACATATCATCCACACATAGTACCAAGATGATTAAATCAAATACTGTAGGTCCATGTAGCTTCTTAAGCTACACACAACAATTTGACTCACTTTTGTTATATCCATGCTTCAACATGAGAGCATAAAATTTCATGTACCAAAGTCTTGGACTTTTCTTGAGTCCATATAAAGACTTTTGTAACATTCAAACTAAGTTCTCATTCCTTGGTACCACAAAACCTCTTGGTTGATGCATGTAAATCTCCTCCTCCAATTCTCCATGTAAAAGAACAGTTGTAACATCTAGTTGCTCCAACTCCAAGTTATGCAACGCAAGTGCAAACAATGCAAGAATTGAAGAGATTTTTACGACTGGTGAAAAAATCACATTGAATTCAATACCTTCTTTTGGTTATAATTCTTTGCTACAGGCCTTGCTTTGTATCTATCTCCACCTGATTTTGGAAGTCCTGCATTCCTTGAGAATATCCATCTGCAACCAATTGCCTTCTTTCCCATAGACAAGTTTTCAAATCTCCAAGCTTGGTTTTTGGCCACAAAACTCATCTCCTCTTCCATTGCACAATGCCAGTTTTTACACTCTTGATCTTGCATTGCCTCTTTATATGAAGAAGCATCACTATTCTATGTAAGAAGCGTATAAGCTACAAACGAATCATCAAATCTCTATGGAGTCCTTTCCTATTTGGATACCTTCGTTCATGAATCACTTCTGGACTTTGCTGTTTTAATGATTCAGATCTACAAGAGGTGAAATGTCTTCACTTCCAAGGTCACCATCTACCTTAACAAAATTTGACTGAATTTGTTTATTTTTTTCTTCCACTATAGTAATCATCTCCATCATACTAGTCTCATCAAAAACTACATCCATACTCACAGCAAGGCAACACTTTTTCATAATCTATATCCCTTTGTATCATTTTCATATCCCAATATATAGATTTTCTAGATTTTGGATCTAATTTTGTCCTTTGTTCTATTGAATATGAACATAAGCTATGTATCCAAACACTCTAAGTGAAGAGTAATCAACATGCAGACCTGTCCATTTTTCCATAGGTGTCTTACACCCAATAAGGTAGAGGGAGAAATGTTTACCAAATGACAAGCAGTATTTACAACTTCTGCACAAAAGCTCTTCTCCAATCCGGTGTTGCTTGACATACTTCTTGTTTTCTCCAAGAGTGTATGATTTATCCGCTCTGCCGCACCATTTTATTGAGGGGTACCCGGTATGGTAAAGTGATGAATTATCTTTTCACTCTTACAGTATCTATCAAACTCTATATATTTGTATTCTCCACCATTATTAGATCTAAAATACTTCACTTTCCTTTCCGGTTTGTTTTTCCATCATCACTTTCCATTGTTTAAAGATAGAGAAGATCTCTGAATTTTGCTTCATGGTGTAGACCCATACTCTCCTAGAATAATAATCAAGGAAAGATACAAAATATAATGTTCCAGATTTTGAAGTTATAGGTGCAGTACGCCAAACATCAAAATGCACATAGTCTAAAATTCACTTTTTGCAATGAACTCATGTTGAAAAGCTTACCTTATGGTGTTTTCCTATTACACAATGTTCACAAAATTTTATCTTACAACTTTTAAAGAATTTCATAAGTTGTTGCCGGGACAATTCACTTAGATTCTGGGACAATATGGGTCTATAAAAAGGGTCAGCTAACAAAAGAATCTTGTATAAGAAATGGAATCGCAATCAATCAACCGGAGTGAAGATGGAGATGCTCAGCGTGTCGAGGTGGAGGAATGAAAAAATAATAAGCGCAAGAAGACATAACCATGTGCCAAGTGCTAGAGACTAGAGGTAGATGCAGTCGTCACTCGCAATCATGTACCGGAGTGCCTAGGATGATCGGTCAATAGTATCTAGGTGAAACGTTTTCAACACCTTGCACTGCACACGGCAACTACTGGTGCTTAGTGATCTCCTCCCTAGCCCTCGCTGAGCTGGATGGAATGCTTTATCCTTTGACCACTCGCTGTACTCTGCTTGTCCTGCTAGTCCGTCCATCCATTATCATCCGGTCCAGTTGGGATTTGCGGATTTTGTGTACTCTTCCCACTGTATGCATTGCCTTGGGTTCTCCTCTTCATTGCAGTTTGGATTTGGATGCAACGATGGTAGATTTGATGACATCTATTACTTAAACCAAGTCTACCTACCTTCCGATCACATGAGAAAAATCTACCCGTACGACGGAGTCAAGCTTCATGTATCAATCTTCCCTTAAATTTTCTTGATTATCTCCGGAGAATGAGTGAAGCTATAGCAGTGTCCCTGAAAAAATTGCACCAGCCTTCTAGTGTCCAGTCCATATCTCAATATTTGCTTGAACTTCTCTGAAAACCTCTGATGAAGGAAAGAATAAATGCAAGTGTCCATATGCGAGCAAGTCGGATGTTTTGTCGGAAGTCATGGATGGAATTCTTATTCTGTCACAGCATTGTCGACAGCTTGGAAGTCTGCGCTCTGCACAACAGTGTAGTGAAAGTCAATGTCATGCAAATTTGTGAACTCAGTACTTTTGATGGCCTGTCTGTGAGACATTCGTTCCCATACGGGACTGCATAATATCTTGTGTGTACAATTTACAGCGGAAATTGGACACTGCTTTGGGCAAGTCAAACCAGCTGATTCCGTCGTACATCTCGATTTTGACCATGTTCTTATCTGGTTTGTAAACACATTCGACGTATCATGAGACATTTCTTTTGCTGGACTTCAGCAGATTCTGTCTGCACAGTCTTTTCACCTGTTACTCCTAAGTGTTCGTCATCGGTGTGGAAGGATTGGAGCTACAAGGTTTATGTCACTATGCCCGTGTTTGATTGGACAGTTCCAGATATCATACTACCTTCTAGATCGGGTTTGGAACCTTTAGTAAAAATCTTCCTAAATCTAGCCATTCGTTCGCGAGATGATTCTTGCTACGGCGCACAAGCAAGTGCAGTTGCTTTGCTTGATCAGCAAACCCGGATTTCCACAGTGTGGACCATCCGGTTGTTCATGTTTCCGGGCGGAGTGCATCACCTATTCTCTCTCACGGGCTTTACAGTGCGATGAGTTTGTGTTTAGGTTTTCAACCGCAGGAAAGTGAAGCCGTCAGGTCTTGCGTATTTTCACGCTTGGGATCGTGGAGGAAGCGATAGCATCACAAACACTCGTCTGACCTCCGAGGATGAAAATTATGTGGATTAAGATTGTCTTACTGGACAAATGCTTGGACAAAAGGCACAGAGGTGTCCAAGGATGAACGTTATAGCTGCGTCAAACAGGCCATATGTCCATAACACCACTGAACGCTCTGTCACAGCTCAATTCTGGCTCGCTGCCTAGGGTCGAACCAGTGTGCTTCAAAGAGACCCTGGCCACCTTGCCACAATTTGGAAATGTGTGTATACTGTGTATACTGACCATCCGAAAGGCCCCGGCCGGCCAGAGTGCGCTCCTCCCCCCGAGAGAAAACAACAATTAACTAAGCTACTGCAATGCTAGCCAAGCTCCTTAACTCATGATCAACAGTTCGTTCACTTCTATGCCGGCGTCCCGGGACAACGCAGGATATTAACCTTTTGAAGGTCTTTCGATGACACTGTCGTGCCACCCAGCTTTGCGCCGCAAAAGTCAAGTGAAATATCTTCATGAAACGTAGGGACTCAGGAGTCAGCCATATCAACATCGTCAATGTCATCGGCCTTACCTCCTAAAGCTCCGCCTGGTACATAGGATCGTGCGCAGTTCCTCATGCTATCTGATCCGCTCTTTTTGCTCACCATCGACGCTCCAAAGACCCTACAGCTGGCCAGGTTGGAATACCTTCAAATCCGCAAGCCTGTCCGTTTATGCACGCTGACCTTGGCACCCAAGGGGCCTCTACAGTACCGGCAAGTCAATTCGTGCAGTAGGACATTCTCTCACCATGGTAAGCCTCGGTTACATCGAACCATCGGTTAACTACGGGCGAATCTGCAGTAGTCAAATTGTAATGCGGGACAATTTAGAACAAGTAGGACACGAAATTCAACAGATACGTTAATCGCTCATCTTCAAATTTCACTCATTTTTTATTAATGATAAAGTTCTATGTGATAAATTACAAACATTTTATGCTTAACATAGTATTTGGATGCCCAATGGGTTGATGTGTCTATGAATCTTGAAAATTGTATGAAAGAAATGTTATTGGAGATTATATCGTGATTGCAGATACATAATTTTTAAATTAGAGAGACGGTTTAAATTGTGCACTTTATTTCATCTCATAAATATTAGATTATGTTTAGATATATATTATAGTTTATGATTTATATAAAAATGGTGGAAATAAGGACTAAGATAATTGTTAAGGTGATATGGCTTTGAATATTTACGTATAATTTCTATTTTGTAGACAGTCAATCAGATAATAAAAATTTCCTTTTGCTGTATTAGTATTTCAGATCGAACCGTGCGTAATATAATGTATTTTTACTAACACTTTAAGATTATATCAGAGTTTTTGTAACTTGATATATCAAGATTATATTGGATAAGCATGTGTTGTAGGAAATAATTCTAGCTTCAATTAAAAGTGAAGGACATCAATTCTATCACGTAATATAACATATACACATATTTTTATCTTCAGAAATCATCAATTAAACCACAATCTTGAATTGGATGGAAAATTTATTAGTATACATTATATAGCTTTCTTTTTAGAGTGTTATTTGTACTTAATAATTAGTAAGTTCTTTTCTACCATTAACTATCCTCACTTCTAAATATTATACATAACTTCGTAGATAAGGACTTTCCATTAGATAATAATTCAAATTAGTAAGACGCAAGTAAAGTTTTTTGGATAGGAAGGGATGTATGGATCGTAGCATATCATCTCACGATAACGGTTAGAAGTTACATTTTATTCTGGATCAATGTAAACAAAATTTTAAAGTATCCAAGACGTATATTTGGGAAAATTATAATTGAAAAGATACGCAGATCAATTATTTGATTATTCTAATAATAAAAAAGAAAATTATCCTGCTTTAGATAGATATCTTAAAACTTTGTAAATATTTAGCTAATGTTATAATATATAGATCGTTACAAACAATGGAAGACCGTCTTCTTCTTCTCGTCTTGATACTATTAACTCCCGCCAATTTAAAAGAAGATCTTCTAGGTCTATGTCTATACTCCACACTATTCAACTCTCTTTACCTTAGTATTATCCGAGTATAGTGATACCTTTCGCTAAAGCTGTTTTTTTTAATGTTAAGTCCTTAAAAATAGTATCAATATTAGAGTATTAAAGTCTATCTTGCTAAACTCCTTTTAGCTTTTTAAGTATGTCACATAAGTCCTTGGCCTTTCCCGTACACCATCTTCTCGTTAATGGATGCATGATAGACCCCATCTTCTTATCAATACATTACAATTCTCATCTTCCATTAACGTCTCAAACATCATTCAAATTTGGAATCAAGTCCATGGGAGTGTACAGGGAATCTTTGGCATTTCCTGTTCACTCCATCCTCCCTTAATGTCTGGGTAAACCCACCTTGAAACCAATGACAAGAAATTACTCCAAATGAAGTCCAAAATCCATACAATTAGATTAAGTTAGCTCACAACAAATTTCACTGAGAATCATATCAAATTGTATATATCAAATGGGTGGGAATTCGTAGTCTTCCTTATCTCGACTCTATGATTTGTACTTTCTCGGGGACCCCGATATTCCGTCAAAAGTATGGGTTCTTGACTGAGCAAATGATTAAAATACAAACTTGTAATGAATGAATGGTTATACTCAGTACAGCGTTACTTCGCTCAGCATGTGAGCGAGTGGACTTGGCAGTCTGTGACATTCATCTGTCGACTTTACTCCGTACCTCTTCCAAATTTCGTTGCCTTTATTTCCTAATGATTTTGAAGTTGTTGCAGGAACCAAACTCCCAAGAATCAAGAATGCAAAATCAACTGAAAGACCCAGTTCAGTCGAAAGGACAGAGTTGAACCGGTGTTTATACTCACACCCTTGACATGCAGATCAATATCTGGTGTGCACAGCTGCACCATTAGTCAACTATGGATATGACAGGAGGTTGCAAAAGGGTTTCTACCATCCTTGCTCATGGAAGCGGCGATGTTTTTTCACATAGACTGCTTGGAAACAACCGACGACGACGACGACGACGAAAACAGGGTTGGCGACGTCAACGCTAGTGCAGACACTTGTCGAGTCCTAGGCGAGCTTTGATCGAGCGGAGTATCTGATGAGAATGAATCCCTCTACGACAATGCCTCCACTCCCATCTTGATCAATGGTCTACAATGCACTCAAGTTGCACTACGAGTTACACTACAACTACAACTACAACACTACTACACTACACTCAAGTTACACTACAAGTTACACTAAGTGTACCAAGCAGAAAATTCCAGAAATTTAAGCGATGAGACGTCAGGTGCCCATATATGCTCAATGAGCCGGGAGAAATGAAGACAAGAGGATCTGTTTCCGTATCCACTCAGAACAAGCGGAAGTGAAAGTGAAGTTAATCAGTGCGATAAACAGTCAAAGCATGAGTCCCTTGACTTCAGTTGGCAAACTCTATACAAGACGAGGATGTAGCAGAGTGGGAAGGCAAACTTTAGATCCTGCACGGGAATGTCTACCAGAAGGAGGTCAAAGGGCCTGGCAATGTTTACATCGAAGAGAGCAAGCATCCATATTGATTCCTACCTCAATTTCCTTCAGTTGAAGGGCGAATGTTCTGGACATTTTCCACATAGACAAGCTACGCCTCAACCTGCACCGGCAATTTCCTTCACAAGGGAAACAACAAAACTGGAGGGCAAGGCAAGCGCGAGTCCATCCATGACCGGCGAAAGGTGCAAAGCACAAAGGTGCACATTACATTGCGTAGCGAGGCCCAGTAAAAAACAAGAGGACCAGTATAGAATAACTCGATGTCAAGTTTGATCGTACGAAGTGTACAAACATATGCACATGATTTTCGGCAACTGATAATGCACATTTGATTTCTAAAATTTCCGAGGCTATTGCTCGAATAAGGACCAATTTGTTTCACACCACCGCAGGACTATAACACACTCTTCAGTTTGGCCTTGGTAGGCTGAAAGAATCTAATACCGAGACTACTATAGTACTTAATCTTTTCACAAGCTACTCCATAATCTTCCCCTATACAACTTTCTCTCGTAGGCCTTATTTCACAGGCAGGACCAAAATCCTGGCAAAAGTGGCAGAATAGAATAGAAGTACACAATAAACTAAGAAAAGAGAAGTAACATGGTGATTGCGGATTGTGTTAGCTCCACCAAGCCTCCATGTTACAATCTCCTACAACTCCGGGTGTCAAAGCTGGCAACTGCATGCCAAATCCCATATCAGCCCTGGCGGAAGGGGCCATATGAGGATGGGAATGGAGACTCAATGGCCGATGTGTTGCAACTGCGATATTCTCAACCAGCGGTCTTGAAGACGTTATTCCAGGATAGGGAGCAACATGTAACACACAACCGACACCCCTGCTACCTGCATCATATGCCTGCCGCCGTTGCTCTGCAGCATCAATCGCTCCATCCAAGTAGACAGGCAAAGCTCGCGTCCGATGGGTTGGGTCCAATTTAGAATCCGAGTCCCCACTTTCACTCAAGTGGTTAGTTTGGGGCTGTCCGGAAACCGCTGTGTCATCGTCACCACCATCCTGGAAAAGACAGAGTTCCAATCTCGATTCAGAACACACTTTCTCCAATTACATAGTGCCACAGATCATGGTCAACGCTTTCAGAAGGATGAAGCAAGAGCCCGAGACTTTCTGAATTATAAAGCGGTAACAAACTTACGAGATAAAATATGTGAGCCAGATGTATCTAGTTCTTGTGGGTGAGAGGTAAATAAGATTACCGTGGGTGGTTGGGCAGAGGACGGCAACGCCAGATGATGATCTTCAGTTTCCGGTCTGGCATCATTCGGTTTACACTCGAAAGAAGGCACGAATAGCTTGCTTTCCTCGAACTCCGGACTCGACAGATTGATCGACAAATTCCGCATCAAAAGAAGAACCGTTTCGCGATCAATTGGCGCCATCTCCTTCAACTTCTTCAGGTTCAGATTGCTGTTCACACCGGGATCGAAAACGTTTCCGATGAACTTGTACACCTCGGCGAAATCAGGAGTGGCTGCGAAGAAACCATCGTACGATTAACATGGGAAGTCAGGAAACTGATAATCAAAGCTCAGAACTTACTTAATTTTGTTATCCTTCTGCTAGTGTTGCGGACCATGCATTCCTCGCCACAAGTAATATTATAACAACTACCAGATGTAGTTGCCGGTAAAAGTATCAGCTGCGTGCAATGTGGCAAAGTCACCTCTAAGATCGGGTGTGATGGGTCCAACCGGTGGCATGGAGTGATACTGCCAACTCCCAGAGTTACTTCCAGTGCTGCTACTTTGGAAATTGCCACGCCTTGGTAAGCACGGCTCTGACTGAGTTGGCTGAGGGTTCATGGTACGGGCAAGGACCCCTGGCTGATGGGGTGAAACTGCGCAGCACAAAGGAAAGGCAGCTTAGTGACCAGAACATTAGGTTCCGAAACCCCAGCCCATGATGCGACAAATACTTCAAGCATTCGGTGGAAATCGCTGATGCAAATCAAGTAACTTCGCCTGACTTGCTAAAGCAAATGCTTACCAGTCTTCGGCGCCTTTTGAGGGTAAGGCTGCGCTGATTTACGCTTAGGTCGAGGGGGAGGCACATGTTCACCAGTGCCATTCTTCTGCACCTTCAAAAAATACTTCTGTGCGTGACTTCTAATTTGAATTACAGTCTTGGAGCCGACAAACGCCTCAATTTTCTTCCAGTCCCGATCAAATCTGTAACAGCCAAGAAGGACCCACATCAGCGGTCATCACATCTGAGAGCGCAGCGAGTTCGCGACCTGACCTGCTCCAATCATCTATTAAGCCACATAGTTTACCCCAACAGGGGAGCAGAACTTGACGCATACGATGGGGAAGCTGTCGGAGAGGTTAAGCCAATCCAGTACTCTCAGCTTGCCACCTTGAGTGACGTCCTGCCAGATCTACACTAAAGGACTTGCTGCTACAGACTCGGTAAACGGGAGCGACCCATCCTGTGGGACACCTTCGCTAGTCTCTGGCTCCTGGCAATGAATTGAGTGACACCTCCCACTTTGCTCTACCCACGCAGTATGGAGTACGGTCAATCGCTGCTTCTTTGATGATCAGGGAGTAAGCGACAAGATACCGACATGGCTAACGTTTATAAACTACCTATATCTCCTCAAAGTGATGAAATCCCGACCGACTTAACATCACATCACAAGCTTAACGTTGCTCCCTGGGAGGAACACTGGTGAGCTCCGAGCTCACTCCCTAGATGTTTCGACCTCCTCATTGAGGTCCAGTTGAGAGACCTGAGGCTGAGGCCTGTCAGTTCGCCAAAGGCTTTTCTGTCAAAAACTTGCCAGAATTAATAACCTCGTCTGGTTATTCAGTCGCTTCTGCAGTGAACTAGTAACCGTGAATCCCCGATGCGCTTCGTCCTCCACATCGCATAGGAGTAAGTAAGACATACTCCCCGTAACTTTAGACAAGAGTAGGTATCAAGACTCAGGAATGTGTACATCCCTAATCGAAAGGACGGGTACGAGGGAAAGGCCTGATTAAGTTGGTTCAGAATCAAACTTACAGTTGAAGTGCTTCGAGAAACTTATCGTGCTCTTGTTCAGTCCAGCTTTCCCTGGACTTGGTGATGGTATACGGCTTTCGAATTTTTTTGGAACCCTCTTCAGAACACTGGGGTCCCATACCAGAGAGAGGCGACGAACCAGCGGCCATGACGCTCAACATCTCAACACTACTTGCACTCATCATTGAATTGGCGTCACACTTCCTATTGTACCATCAGCATCAGCCTCAGCCTCCTGGAGATACAATCCGCTCAATTCCGCGACCTCTCAACCCACGTCCTCCGTGGTTTCCTGAAGACTCTTACCTCATCAACTTCAATCGCTTCCCACTCGTTACCGCGATCCTGCTGCTCTAAAATCCTCCAATCTGCTGCAACAGAGGACCGGCTACCCAACTCAAACGGAATCCGCGATGCACTACACTACTAGTCTTCAAATACTGGCTATGTCGCCCTTTCACGTAAAAACCCCCTGGAGAATGAGGTCCGGTGAAGAAAGTCCTGGTTGCTACAACGACTGTAAACCGTGCTCACTCTCTCTCTCTCTCTCACCTACAAAACTACTTCCAGTCCGGGTCCCACGGCCCCTCCTGTTCGTCTATCGGTGAGACGCAAACAAACCTTAACCTTTCCCTGGTGGTCCACACACACCTGGCCAAAAATCCTCCTGCGGAAGCAACAGCAGTGGTCTCTACCTGTTCGCTCGAGGAAAGCGATGCACATCATATTCATCAAACAATTCTCAGCACCAGTTAACACACGGTCAGAATCTTCACGTCTCTCATCAGAGATGAGAAGGTACACAAGTATTCGCCCTTCCCTCAAGTGTTGCGCCGAAGCTGAGGTTGAGAAAAATGGGAGAAAGAAAGATGAACAGGGAAAGTGAAAGAGACAGCAAATTAACTCCACTGCAGTGAAAGTGATCGCGACCAATACACTGATGATCCTTAAATGGCGGACCGTGAGAGGCCACCAGAAGATGGGTATGTGAGTAGAGCAAGCACGAGTGACAGACAGTAAGCAGACGAAGAGGTAGTCCAGAAGAAGAAGAAGGAGAAGGTGGGCGTATGGCAGAGGTGCGCAGAGGCGGCAGCAGCTTGATGAGTGTAGCGAGGATGGAGCTCTGTGCTCTGTTTCTGCTTCCTACTATTGCTTTTCTTCGAGCTTCCGCAGTGGGGCTTGAGAGGGCAGGTCGTCCGTCCACGAAGCAAGGCGCCAAATGCCGGAAGCCAACACGTGGGGAGGATGGATTGGACAGCGCGCTGCTATAAAGGGAGAACCAATTGAAGAGGTACATCCCAGTGCGCGCACGCCACGGCTGAGGCCAAACGAAGGACAAGATGTTCTATCTTGGGGATGGATTTGTTTCCAAACGTTGGATTCGCGAGTTCTGATTGGTTCTTGCTAACATCAGGCGCGAAAGGTTAGCGGCGAGGAACACGCCCCTGTCCATCGCCACCCCACCCCGGTTTGACGCTTCCGCTACATGGGAGGATGGGCCTCTACTTCAGTCTGGAGTCAGTTTGCGCTTTGGAGCTTGGCCGATACAGCTCTCACCCGCCAAACTTGGCGGCGTCAGACGTCCTTGCCATTCCTTGGATCAAGAACGCAACTCGTTAGTTGCTGATTTCGGTTCCTCGCTTCACAAAGATTTTGATTTCCTCTTTTATCCAGAATTTATTCAAGGGTGTAAAATGACCAGCAAGTAGAGGAATCCAGGACTCCCACGTGTTCAGGCCAGTTCCTTCAACCCCGCATGAATCACCGGCTCGGCTTTGGAGCCAGATACAGATCACCCGGCCCTGCATCCGTCATTGATGAGGAAAGGAACTACCAAGTAATTTGAAGAATGCGGCGCCGCAGTTAGCCAGCCTGTTATCTCAACCGGCTTATCCGGTTCGTCCCCGGCCTCACCACGCTGCCAAATCCCATCTGATACTTATTCAAGAGTGCTGATGTCCTAGGTTACCGGGCGAACTTACCCTTCGGGTAGGATTTATGGAGTAAAGACATAATGTGCATTGAAGCAAGTCTCTGGGGCAGTATGACTGTGTACTGGGAGGAAAACATACCCGCGTAGAAATTGCTGCTAAGTCAGCGGAGGTCCGGAACGAGTTTGACTCTTCCGGTACCCCGGCGGCTCCCGGACCCTAACCAGGACTAACCAGAGGTGCAACTGGAGCTACATCATAACAGCGAATCCGGACTAGCCCGACTAGCGCTGCGACGGGTACCAAAGCGGAGAGCTACGCTGAAGACCACGCCTGTCCTGGTACGGACGGGCTACTAACCGTAACGTCAACGGCGTTCCCACGTCGTCAACTTGGGGTATCTAAGCGTAGGACAAAAAACCTCAGAAACTCCAAATTGTCTGCATCAAAGTTTGAAAAATAAAAACAGCGGTCTATGGCACACAAGGCAAAGACACGGCAAAAGGTGGAATGCGGGTTCCTTGTTTTCCCTCCAGGATCTCTGACTCCTACTGCATTTTCCTCTCCTCGGGAGTTCCTTTGTTGGCATGTAGCAGCACTGGAAGGTGTTGAACTGTTCCTTAGTAACCCTGGGCCCGACCTTCCCTCCGCCTCAATCGCGGAACGGGACGTGGCCACCGGCTATACCCCTTCCTTTTTGCTTTCCGGTCTCGGCTTCTCTTGGACGGAAAGCTACCTGGTTTATGAGGTGAGATGGCGGAGCACTTATCACGTATCTCCACACCCTTTCTTCTTTTCCAGGATATTATTTCGCTTGGCTTTTCTAGCCACTCACGTGCTAAATTAGGATAATGAACATGGAAGATTTCGTTCCCGTTTACCAACATCTAGTCACTTGTCTTCCTCACATGTCTCCCAATCAGATCATCCAATCACTCTGTTTTAATACATCATTCTGCAGGTTCAGAATCAAATATCAAATCCTCCCACTCTCCCGTAAAGGCTCGGCAGGAGAAGTTAACTATCCTAGGAATTCCCTAGACCAGACGAGTTGTTGTAGAATGAAACTAAAGGTTCTCTGCACATGGGGATGAAGGAGAGCATTCCACTCATCTGCAGACGCAAACCTCGAGGGACAAACCCATACACGAGGAATGTGATCACGAGCTGTGGTACCGATTCTTGAATTGAGGAAATTTTATCCCCTGCGAGAGAGCTCATCCCGACAGGAACAAAAAGGAAGTACATCATCAGAGCGGAGTTTAGTAAACAATTCAGTCCTGTTTGTACTATCTCACACCTACCATCATATTATTGATATCGCTCCAAACAGGAGGCTATTCTATACCTAGTCTATTGAAAGAAATGGGTCTCCTGACACCTTGAGTCACCGATCAAGCTACTATGTATCTTCCCGCGTGAGGCACTTCAAGTGGCTATGGTTTAATCGAAAGCATTAGATAGAGGCATCGGTGTTGTTCGACTTATCCACTTCCTGAAGGATTGGGACCGCTGAGTAGAATCGGGGACGATTGTGGATGTTTGTCAGCGTTTTATTTACCTTACTTCCACAACTCAAGGAACGTATTGATCATGGCTAATCCGGTCTTTAATAGACCGATCCGACATAACACTAAAACAATACGCGTTCTAAAAGTAACTGTACGATGGTTTGACAAATAGAGAGATTATGCTCCGAGAGCAAAATATTTGTATATCACAGGCTCAAGCCACGTACATAGGATAACGAAAAAGGATGGGATGATCCATCAAGCCCTGCAAGGAGTAAAACTAAGGCGAATAAAAGGGTTAAGCTGTGAGAATATGATTCTATTGTAATGTTGTATTTAAGATATCAAATTGTGTGGATGAAATGGCTTACATGTAAATGGAATACCAAAATAAGTATCATCCAGTGTGATTTTTTTCTTGTGGATTGGATCAACTAGCATTCTTAATAGAATAATGGATAAGTTTAAGTGTATCCAATATTCTATTACGATCCACTTAAACTAACATTCCACTTTATATAAATAAATTATAACTCTCAAAGACCCAAAAATTATAAAGTCTCATTATTTTCATTTTTCACTTCTATGATTAAACTAGATTCTAAAACAGATGTAAAGAAACAAAGAGATAAGACAAAAATATCTCTACCCATCGCTCTTATTTGAAGTTATTACTTTTAAACCTAAAAAGATTGAATATATTATTTTATTTCTATTCCATTCTCCATAATCTTCAACCTGAATATCAACAAAACTCTATCTTATAACAAAAAGCTAATGTTTAATTTAAGCTAATGATCAGATATACACTCGAATATGATTATTTTCGCTCTTTCACGCTTTTTCTCGGTCCCTTCCCCGATCTCCGACTGGGAATATAGATCTAGAGCTTACCCCTCCACCTAAATTCTCCTCTTGCGATCACCTTAAATCTGGGAACATATGGTTTCTGCACAAGTGTCCCTTAAATGTAAACGAGATGATTACTTAGCTCCGGAAGTCGACCATGACAGCTCTGTTATACGTAAACTGTCCATGTTTTGTCAAGCTAGGACGTACATTTTGAATTAACTAATTGAGTGTTAAAGACGACTGAGAAAAGAAAAGACTGAATAATGTTTTGTCTCGCAATGGAAAGCAATCCTTACTGTAAATCATTCCTAAACAGTCTCCTTAATTCAAGATTTACCTTCCGGTTCCTTTCAATCTTGACTACGGTAATTGCTACAGTAATGCAGCAAGACTCATTCAGTATGGTAGACGTTCCTGTAGCAGAAGGAATCGAGGAATGTCCATTGCTCAGTTATTGCGGGTTAAGTTTCGGCTTAAGGATCATTAGGCCTTCTGCAGACAGAAGGAATCAGAAATTGTTCATCGACACTATGTCGAGTCTCACCCTGCACGTCCCTTAATTGTTGACAACAACGCAGAATGAGGAAATCCTCGTTTGGGTCTCTACGGATCTTCATTGTGGATATGCGTAGTAAATTCAGAATCCTATCGCCTGTAGCGTTATACTAAAGTAATTGATACCGAACACCAGCGACCGACGCAAATCTTCTCTTTGCGAAGGATCATGAAATTTCCCTTACACGCATGTAACATGTGCTAAGGTTGTCAAATAAATTGGGAAATGGCTGGAACAGGGTTTCGATTCGGTTTCAAACTGAAGTGGAGTCACCACCCATGTAATCAATCATCAACGGGATATATCGCAGGGACAATCTGCTGATGAAATAAACAGTTTGGTAAACTAATTCAACTGGAGTTTCCAACTAGATAAGAGGAATCAACAAACAAATCGAAAAACTTCCGAGGAGAAACAAGCTCTCCCTCAAACTTGAAGGACAGCCCTCTTCCAACATACCCCATAAATCTATGTAGTATCACACAAATAGTCCTACGAATTTCCTTAACAGGCTAAATGAAACCCCTTACTGTCCTGCTTTGCACATACTCAATGGCAACCGCAAATTGTGTACGGTCAAGAGTTGTACAGAAATGGAGTGATCTTCAAAATAAAAATCACCCTCACGATTAGTCACACTGTAGGCACAGTCAGCGTAGGATAGGCATGGTGGTGGTGAGACGACTTCGAAGGATTGATAATGATTGCGAGTCTGCAAGTCATTGCTGCGATATTTTTTGCATAAGTAGTGGAGGTACCGTCAAGTCAAGCAGGAGAGCTTGGCTCATATTGCAATAAGCAAATAAAATTCACCTTTTGGTTTCGATTATCATCTTACATAAGATAATAGCTCAATCATTTGGCTCGGTCGACTATTCAGATGATAAAAATCAAGAAAAAATATAAAAAAATCAGATGACCTTCTTCTATCGGAACAATTATCAAGTCGATTCATACTTCTATAGTAAGAATCCTCACACGTGCTCGTTATGCGTATGCTTCGCATTGCTCATGATTTCATTCAAGCGGCCAATTGGAAAGCAGGAACTTTTGATCCAGAAAGATGTATTCTATTGTACAATCATCCACGCCACGAACAGGGTCTTCAACAATCCCTCCTGCCAAAGTTTCGGTAGAGAACTAAATCGTCTGCTTACGAGAGCTTGTATGCCAATAACCAATGTATCAACTTCAGTTCTGTGGAAACAGAGAGCTGAAGTTGACATGCTTATTGTTTTAACATGCAGTAACTCAATCATATGACTTTCTTCTTTGGGCACAATTATACCGAATAAAAAATCAACACCAAATCCAGAGATATGTTTGAGAAATATTTTAAAATATTCCAAATCTTTACTATTGCTTTACTATTTTGTACTGTTGCAGTGAAAAATCTTACACTTAGAAAGGTCTTACAGAAATATCTCAGAAAAGTCTTTCCAAAATCCCACAAAAATCTTATAAACACTACGATGATCACAGGACTCATGATTTCAGGCCGGCGACCAACTAGAAAGAAGGAACTTTGAACCAGGAAGATGATATCCCAGCTACAATTATCCCTGCCACCAACAGAGCCTATAGGACCTCTTAGTCTTCACAACAATCCCTCCTGCCAAATTTTCAGTAGAGAACTACATCAAGTAAAGTATGCTCCTTTTATGAGTATTCGCAGAATGGAACTTGCAAACGCTCGGAGTACTGTACACCATGCCATCATGTGGAACATTTATTTCCTGAAAGTTCTTCCGGAGAAAATTCCTTAAGCACATCGAATCTAGCTCAATATCACACGTTATCAATCGATATTCCTCTTCGACGGTAGAACATTCAACACACCCCAGAATCACGTAAGGTGAGATAACACCTCCACATAAAATAAGTCGTTACAAGACAGATTCTGGTCTACTACTACTCCTCTTGGACGTACCAAACGGGGGTGAGATCACCTATCTCATCGAAAGTCAGATGCACGTCCTCACATGCTAGAAATACATTGTGCGATGGGGACTGGAATACCATTGGAGGGGCGTGACGTAGTACCGTCTATGAATGTCGAGGAGACTGGAAAGTTGAGGACGCAAAGGTAATTTCGATGAACGTCCTAACCTAGAAGTAGGAAGAAAAGCGTCATGTGGTGGATAGAAACATGCGGAAGAAAAAGAGAAGATAGAGTTGGGGAAGGGGGTGGCACAAAGAGCATTTTCAGATTGAACCACAGATGAAACGGTAGGAGAAGTTTGACGGGTGTAGACTAGTAGAAGACTTAGCTAAACATCTCACATGTGGTACGCCCTGGGTGTAAAGTAGAGATTCGAGGCTCCGGTTGGATACGATGATCTCAAGTCGCCAGGTCGAGAAGTCTTCACTAAGATATGAACAATGAGTATTTAGGAGGCAATAAACCACGTAGTCCTGGAGTTTCACCTGAGCTTGTGGTGAAAACTCAAAGATACATCTGAGCTGACATGTCAGGTTTTATCGAAAGAGCTATGTTTACTTGCTGAAAATTTTACCCTCCAGTAGTAGTTAGCATTCAATTATTTCGGTGTCTACTAAATAATTCTCTGCTTCATCCTGAAATTGATCCACTGTCGTAACTATAGCTTAGTAGCATAACCAAATTGATTTTCCATACTTCTTGTTAAGAAAAGATTATGGTATGAATAGTGTGTAGTAATCAACCATAACTACTAAAGTCATATGATATAGCTATTACCTGAGTGCAAAGTTTCAGCAATCGACAGGAGATTGTTTGTTGATAGTGTGTAATAATCAACCATAACTACTAGAGTCATATGATGTAGCTATTACCTTAGTGCAAATTTTCACCAATCAACAGAAGATTGTACTGAATAGCTTGTTCCACAGCGAAAAGCCCCAATATAAACTGTAAATAGGATTTTCACGTGGAGCCCAACTCGTCAAAAAGATGAACGTTGAAGGGACAGTATTAAGATACTCTGTTGCTGCTGTGTAGATCTAGGAGGGTATCTTCGTCATTCAGATCCCTGGAGAGCACGGAACTATTATTCATATGCTTGGCATGTGCAGAGCAGCGCCAGCGGGGATATTTGTAGATTTCAAGAAACGATGTGAATCTGATTATCCGATTGCGTTCCGTGGCTGCTCTGATCCTAGGAATGAGTCTCCTCCTGACCCGGGAACAGGGCAATAAAAGAAGAATCCATGTGCCAAAAGTTAATAACATCTGGATAATCACAGTCTACATACATAACGGACAGATGAGTTATGTGTCTCTCAGTACTAGCAAAGCATGTTTATATATATATTGTAAAAATTGTTCCCTTGCATGTAATCGACACGTTTCAGTTTAATATTTGCGAGCGGGTTTCACTGTATCAGGTATGTTGGGGATTATGTTATGATGATTTTCAATATATGTGTGTCCATGCGAACTCATAAACTTTGTTACGGATGTCCACCTGAACTTTATGGGTGCCTTCTTGGGATAACCCGATACCTTAGAAGTATTGATGGGTTGTTTTACGGTAGCCGTAAGGAGGAATGTTTTGTAGTTATTCACTTCCTAGATTCTTGCAAGTACAATGAACTCATTATGCGTACTTCCGCGAATGTATGGGTATAATGGCATATCTCAAGTCTTACTTCTTGACCACTTTTATGAATGATTTCCTAAAGATGACGTAAAAGATTTTATGATTTGTTTTTTCACGAGAAGTAGAAACTGAGAGCTCTTTCCAATTTCTCGCCTCTAAGATTATTAAAGCACCCAAAATTCTACTAGAAGCACCCATAAATCTATGGTTCTTTCAATTATTGCTCGTACCATTTACAGGTACCATGCCCTGTTTTTATGCGGAATCAATTGCTCTATCCACAGTCATCCAGTAGGAAACGTAATTGAAACCCCACTCTTGAATAAATATTTACTTTTAATATGTCTCCCTGGATACAACATGAAGCTCTTTCCAAAGACTAACTCCTTATATTCCTTCTTCTGCAGCTAATTGACGAATGCCTATTCGCAATTCAGTTTCTAACCATTTGCAAAACTAAAGCCACGACATATGGGTAGAGTATTTACAGCTACCTAAGTCAGCTTGTTTCGGGGGAAGATTAGAATGAAGAGAACGTCTTTGACAAACCTTAGGTGTTTGTTTCGAGATCAAGAAAGAGTGCAAAATGTTCAATTGACTTTCACATCAAAAAGCTTCGGATCCGGTAATTATGGGTCCGCCAGTACTGTACCCCAAAGCATAGCGCACTCCTTCGGTTGTCTCGGAAAGATAACGATGGAGAGTAGCTACGAGGAGCACAGCACCAAGGCGTACGTACACTAATAGAATACAGAGTTTAGAAGTTTAGTTCAGAGTTTAGTTTAGATAGAGAAGGGAGAAGGGTGACCGCGTTTAGTTTAGATTACAATTGATAACAATCATCAGCATTCAATTCCGTCGCAGCCGAAAGATTGGTCCAAAAACAAACATGGGGCCAGACGCCATTGTACATATGTAGTGACTAATCTATACTCGACATTCCCGGGAAGAAACAATTCGTAATCACGCCTTGGAGTTGGTAGTAAAGTGGATATGCCTTGGCTGAAATTTCGAGACAAACGTTTCTCTTAGCATCCATCTTTCATTCTGAACGAGGTGTTAACAGATGCTGTGAGAAAGGCCAGGCGGAAATTGCAAAGCCAAAAGAATGCAATGGTTGAGCATGAGAGTATGATATAAGCTGCTTTTCTTTAGTCAGCGATCCAAAGTTGGTAGAGAAGTTGTTAGATTTCATCATTGTCCTGTCTCTCTAGAGACTTTTGGGTGTTTTACAAAAGTTTTAGAGGGAAGGCGACCACGTAGGAAAAACAAAGGATGGGAAGACCCCATCAAGCCCGTACAACGTAGAGAAAAAAAAGATAACATGTGGCTAAGCCCCAATAGAGTCTATATGAGAAATCTGCCCTATCGCACCTAAGATATCTGAGTTATGCAAGTCGTAAGGTCTACACACAACTGGAGCATCCGATGAAACATCACCTAATGTGATTGCTCTCCTATGGATTGTACTAGCCACTGCCCTCTGTAGAGCCATGGATACACGCTGTCTAAAATATGCTACAAAGTATGAGAGTGAGAGTGGTACCCCTTACACCTAACATGATAAGCTCTCGCGCACTCCTTGACAATTGTGTCAAATGCCGTGTCCATCACTCCATATAACTCCAAGGCTAGAGGAACCAAGAGGTGACCTCGCTGCATGCTCCTATACTTGGAGACCTTGCGACTTGCTGCTGCACTTGCCGCCCATCCAAGGGGGTGAGTAATCACTCCCTCCAAAACTGTATCCCGTATAGGGTCAGTAACCACAACATCCACTACTATCACCTGATCATCTCGGACCAAGTATAAGTCTGCCTTGACACATGTCATCTGCAAAGCATATGAAAGCGCCAAGCCAAGTATCCACTCTCTCGTGCCATAACAAACACTATGTCCCTATTGGCATCATGGGTAGCTATCCTCTATCCTCCAAAAGGACACCGTTGTCATGTGGACCGCTGCTGCATCTAGTGTAGAACCACACTCACAAGTGAGTAATGAAGATGCAGATGGGTGGACCAAACCTAGGCAAAACCTCATCATTGTAGAGAAAGTAACTGGTCCGAGTTAGATTGCCCTAATGCACGATCGAGCTAGGATCCAAGAGCCTGCACCCTTGCCGGAGCAAGAGCAAAGAAGTGCTCTAGTAGCATGAGGAATGGACAAGTCTACTAAGAGAGAATGTAGCGTATGCTCACATTGTCGCTCGATCAAGGAAGATTATAAACCTCTAGTCCAATCTTGTGATAGTGAAGCAAAAGGTGGAAAATCCTTTGGTGCTCGTGGGGATAGACCATCTCTTGTCTATTGCAATAACACCTGGAGAGAAAAGGATCCTCCCTCCACCTATGTCACATAAGTCTCCAAAACCGATCTATCAAAAACCACAAAACGAGAGGAAAGTAGAGGTGCCGAGAGAGCACAACTACCCAAAAATGCTATAGATGTCATCTCCTCCATAGATAGCAAGACAACCCCACCACATGAGACCAGGAGAGCTGTCTGTTTCTGTGCCAAATCCCCTTTCACACACTCAAAAGTCCATGGTACAACAATATACCAAAGATTCCCATAATCGTCCTGTCAAATACAAAAGTTTGAGAGTGATTTTCAAGTTTGTACTTGTCTCCTTTTTATGGTCTGCGCTTTTTCTCTTTCTGTTGCTGATACTCTATATAGTGTCGGTGTGGTCATGAATACCTAAGTTATCAGTTTTTAAGCTAGATGAGTCAAAATGTAGAAATTTCTATGTCAAACAATCGATCGAGAGAAGAGGGAAGTGGCAGATATTGTACCAAAGGATGGAGCTACACCTGCCCGGTTGTTCTTAACGAATGCATAGTGTGCAAAGAACTCAAATTGTTTATTCTACCTTACTGTGCGCAAGATTTTACAATTCTCCCTAGTTATTTTGGACTTCGAAACTACGTTCATGATGCGGGAATGAGCGATTGACATTCATGATGAACGCCACTTGAAAACTTGCTTCTTCATAACCAGTAAAGCGATTTCCCGACAAAACAGGGTTTAGCATCATATTACCTCTTGTATTTTATCCTTGTACGGCTTGTTGGGGGTTTTCCCACCCTCCTTGTTATCCTACACGGTCGCCTCTTTATTCTCGGTTTCAAGTGAAGATATGGTAATGGTGCGCTTCTAGATATCCCTCACTCGTCCAGTAGTTTGTGTTGTTTGCCATCCATTGATGACTCTGCTTTAAGGTCTAGAAGTCGGGTTCGCACCCCGTCGTCTATAAACACACACGCTTGTCAATTAAGGAGGATATGCTACGGCTAGAGTCCGTCGGATGGCTATGCTTTAACGGGATCTCACACATTTCGGAATGGGACGACAGGGCATATAGAGTTAATTCCTAATAATTGATTCACAGAAGTCGATATGGGGGGCTGATATTTTCGTCCCCCATCCACATGCTTCGCGGCAAGTGGCAATTCTCCTGCTTACGGAATTCTGTTGAGAGGAGCTCTGGTGGAATTCCGTGAATTGAGGTCAAACTCCAGCAGTTTTTCGGATCTGAGACAGCTTATGATCATCTAGATTTTACTTGTGAGGACGGCATAATGCAATTATGCATTGGGGCTTAGTAAAAATTAGGCAAAGTAGTGGAAGATAGGACGAATATAATGCAACATGCGAGGTTTATCTTTCTCGTAGCGGTGGAAAAAATCAGAGTACTCCAGTTGTTATGAATTAATGTAATCTTATCATGATTAGGTGCTGTAGAAGATTATAAGCGACACGATACTTACGCGACCACGATAGCACTTCTTTGAACTTATTGGACAGCACAAAGTCAATAAAGGCACTACCTGAATCGAAACGTGAAAATCCTTTCATGGTTCATGATGATTTAGAGAACATAGAATACATGAGGATATTGTGTTCGTGTTCTTTCTTTCAAGTGCATCTGTATACCTACAACATTGGTTTCCCTTAGTCTTCATCCCCAACAGCTTAATCAAATCATATTGCGCAGTAGCTACTCTCAATGATTGTAAAGTACAGATACGATTGATATTATATATTACATGTAGTTCTTCGGGTCACATATACATGGCATATTTTAGGAATCACGACTCAGGGAAAAGCACAATAAGTCACATGGAGGATGATTTCGTCCTCCGTCAGGTCGTTGCCCTTCATCTACAAGGTTAGCAAGGGTTGATCGTTCGAAACACATTTGGAAATAGTCAATCGAAAAATCAGTAAGGTAAGGCTGTACAGTGTTCGTGGCAGACATGAATAATCTGTAATTTACGGGCTTCTCTAGTCCACCTCACTCGAGGAAGTTATCTCGATTCAAACTCGTGAAGGATTCAGTTCGGATTTTCGCAATAAGGCAGTGGATGAGTTGGGTCAAGCTCCATGACAGGCTAAGGACGTACAATCACATATTCACAAATTCATGGAAGAAGATTCTTCCATCCACCGCGTGGCCTGGTTTGCACAAGGTGGGTTGTGGGTTACCCATGCTCCCCGCATGTCATGGGAAGCCCGTACTTAGAGATATTTGTTTCCCAGAGCCATCAACTGCTGCATGGCAACTGTCGACCTCAGAAAATAGTACTCAGCTGTAAAATAGATCTCTATCAATGTCTTCCTCCAGTGCATATCTGGTTGCAGAAGAAGAAAAGACTTGGGCCTCCCTTCTCCTGTCTACATCTCGGCCTTTCCACTATGTCTTTTATGAGTACTGATAGCGGGTGTTACAGATGTCGACCAGGTTAAATGAGTACGAGCTCACATTGTGGAATAAGAAGGTTTCGAAGATGTCGGCAACCTTGTCTTGCTTCCGCATGTTAGAGAGTAAAAGGCTACGACAGTTGTAAACTGTGATCGAGACTCAACTCGGTCTTCAGAGCGGAAATTTGTTATCCTCGTTCAAGAGCAGGTGAGTGCGGGGCCATCTAGAGCTGCGGCTCAGTTGTAGTACCGAAGTACTAAAAAGTTGTCTTGTACAATTGTAGCTTTCTAGGTCTGGCCATGGATCATGTACTGGTGTAGGCAGGTGATAAGTTTGTTCACAGATCCAAGAAATCAGATCCCGGCTTGGTTGATCGTGCAGTCATGCAGGAACAACAGTTTTGGCAGACCTTACTGCCAAAGATGGAGACAGGAGTTCCTAGAAAGCAGGCAACACACGTCTGTAGACAGGTTTACCACCTCATTTGTGAGGAGATGGGGGCGGGATTCGTCCAATTCATACTAAGAACAGGAATCCAGCTCCCTTAGCGTGGGAACAAACAGGAACATGTACCGATATTCTCTGTGTTAGGAGCAAGTTCTAAAAGTTTGTGTTTGTAGTATAGACGAAGACTTTTGTAGTATGGATGCTCGAATGGATGCTCGAATCAGTCCTTAGCTTGAAAGTTGTTGACAAATTCGAGTTGACTATGTTCTGATCACGGCAGCAAGGTTTTGACATAACAAGTATAGCAGTGGCTGTGTTGGGAGCAAGTACTACGTAACGTTTGTGTTTGTAGTATAAACAAAGACCTTGCAAAATGGATGCTCGAGTTCGGTCGAAAGATTGTTGCAATTCGAGTTGACTATGTTTTGATCCTACTACAAACACATACGTTAAGTTAAGTTGTACTTACTCCCAATACCTTGTTATCTCAAAACTTAGCTTACCTGGATCAAAACATAGTCAACTCGAATTTGACGTATGTGTTTGCAGTATAGACGAAGACTTCGCGGGATGGATGCTCCAGTTGATCGCTAGAACGAAAGATTGTTGACAAAATTTGAGTTGATTATGTTCTGGTCCAGGTGAGCAAAGTACAGAGCTAACAAGATCAAGCTCAAAGATCCTATTCCTCGTAAGGGACATGCATATAAGTTGATGGTGCACATGGTCAGCGGGCTTTATATAGACATCAAAACCATTTCTTCTGCTGGAGTTTCCTGTTTCCTGTTGACTTGATTAATGCCGAACTCTGCATCCAAATCATTGCTCAAGGTCAAAGGGCGTTGAGATACCTCCAAGCTAATTTCGATCATACAAATCGCAAGGGTACGTTTCTCATCCAGAACTATCATGAGGTGTTTCATTCCTTCGTACCACACTCGATGATGTTGAGGAGCATTTCTTGGTGAACGAAAGTCCAATGCGCTAACAAACATGATGTCACTTATTGAAGCTTAAATCGCCTAGAGTGCCAGCGAGAAGACAAAATGTAAATTCTGATGGGAAAGGTCCGTGGAAGAGAATCTAATGTCTTGAGACTGCGGCTAATGTAATGACAAGAAGTTGTCACTAACGCCCTCAAAATTGGCAAATAAATTTCCAAAGAATCCTACGATGCCTCGAAAGATCAAAGAATGGCCCTCGAAATGCTTCTGGATGGGATGACGGACGGAGACGGAGAGAGAAGGTTCATTTACTCTTTTATTCCCAGTCACAGCAGGAGTTGCCACAAACGACGTGGAGATGGAGGTTTTTGGGTAGGAAATAAAGATGGAAACATGAGCGGGATGTACGACAAAATTTAAAACTCAAGCGCATTGCGAAACACTTCGCGAAGGATATCCATTATCATCTAGGGGTTCCGGAAGCATAGCGGATCCCGTAGAACATGTTCACCGTTCAAGACAACAAGGTTTAGGACCGATAAACAGCTTCAAAGGGACCAGTCTCCGTGTATGTAGAGTTTTATCAATTATCATAACTCGTATCCTGGCTTCAGGACAAATTGATGCACCGAGAATTGGAGCCCCAGTGTAGTCGGTTCCAATCTTAAGACTAGGCGAGAACAGCTACATTGAGTACTTGTGCATGATTGGAGCTCAGATCTGAGAAGGACGGTAAGATTAGGTTTCTGAAGCAGGTCCCTGAGAGATGTTAAGGCTCCGCTTATCATGCTACAGACTCAGAAGGCAACGATTACACTCTTTTCATGGAGACAGGCTTTCTTATTGGTGATTGCTAGAAATGTGACTCATCCACCCAAACATGGGGCAAACACTGTAAAGAGGTCTGATGAGGTGTGCTCGTCCGTTTCTCCACCCCAACAAGAACGGAACGCTCAGTGTTGGGAATCATCACTGCTTGTCCTTCGCCCCAATCCTTTCTGCCTTACTGCTCAAGCCAATTGTCGTCAAGAAACTGGATCAGATCGACGGTGGTCAAGTCAATACCTGAGCCTCCCCGATTACCCAGGAGGATGTTACCCACGTTTCACCGCTAAAACTGAAGGCCTCTCCATTTGCTTCTTTGAACAGAATTCTACCAAATGCTTCAACTAAAGTAGCACGCCCTGCTACTATCAACTATCCCTGTTACTCCGGAAGTTGCCCGGTAGAAGAGTACTGTGACATTCGTTCCACTCATCCTGCAAAAAGCAGAGCAATGTCGTCCATCACAAAGCACAGGAGGGACCCTCCCCTTTTCATCGTGAAACGCTGGCTTCTTGTCCAGCACAATTCCGCTTTAGATGCAACGTACGGTACCTAAAGGTTCCCATATTCTCCATGAGAACTACAACATTGGAAGCTTCATCTATTCCTGCTGCCAATCTGATTCCCTTGGCGAATGGTCTAACAACCTCTAAGCCAGTTCAATTCTCTTGGAAATTTCAGGTTTCTACAGCATCCACAGAATCGAAAGTTCAGTCGCCAAATTTGTTTGCAGGTCAAAGATTCTATATTGCAAGAGTCGGATACGGCTTTCGCCTGTACTGTACTATCATCCACCATCTGTCCGTCCTTCGAGCTCACCTGGCCATGGAATGCAGTCAAGTCGGTCCTAAAAAACCCATTACAAGTCTGTGGACGAGAAGGTTTCCCGGTAGTACAGATAGGACACATCGTGGGTAATTGGGTACATAATATATCCTTTTCACCACGTGTATTTCAGACTTATGCTAGTACAAACTTGCACCAGGGTACAAGGTATCATTCCCAAAGTTCATTATAAGACAGGGTACAATCTTTTTGATGGCTTGGGAATAAACTTCAGATGTGGCTTTAATGTTTTTCTCCAAGCTGAAGCTTGCCTTTCGTTTAGGGTGATTGGTAATTGTGAGAATTGTCATGGTTATTCTTGAGACTTTCCACTTCAACTTCTTTCTTTACCACTGAGAAATTGACCAGGAGTTGAAGAAGACGGAAGTTGAAGGGTAGGCTCTTCGCTACTAGGGATGGTGTGAAAAGAAGGGAGTTATCCATGAGGTGTGGGTCTATGGTTGAGCTTCGGGTATTTGTGCTTCTCGTGCCAAGATCTGTTGAAAAGCGTATGATGAACCTGGTTTTGATGACTTCAACTCGGGATTTCATATCTTATTGTCTACATGAGTATGGGGCCAGAGGATGTTTGGATCTTCCTCAGTCAATGGACTAGAGTAATTTAATGCTATTTACTGCATTGGTAATAAATACAACTGAACACCATTGTGCTCATATCCGTTTCTCCAGCCTAGTGGAGAATAAGAATGGTTCGTGCTTTTGGGGTAATGATATAGCGCTGAACTGCACATTCATGGGATATCAGAAGTCATCAGTTTTATGAGCTCCTGCTGCTACTATTTAGTGGAACCGTCATGCAGGGCACCTCCTGCCTACCACCATTTTCTCGGGGATCTTTACTTCCTCTTGTCAGTCTCTACAACCGTCTCCATAATAATGTAACATGCAGACAACAATGGGGAGATATCCATTTGCAATCCCGGCTGTATAACCTGGGGCGGACCAAGTGCTTTCCCGTCATGACACACCTTTCCAGCGCTCTTCGCACCCGAAAGGGAATGCATCAATTGCCAAGGGCCATGCAATGTTCCCATAGGGAGTCTGGTTTCTGTTGAGTAGGCTTGAGTGCACAGGTCAATTCACACTAGCCGTTTACTGTGCAGTTCTTCCCTGCAGTTCAACACACATCCATGAAACCGAATCACAGTTGAGTATTTCATAACAATCTGCGTCCTGGACGTTCGGTCCAGAAATCACCAGGTCCCGCTTGCACTGTGCTGTCTGTCAAGTAAAAGGAACGATTCATTGCGGGCATGCTTTACATCTGGGAAACGTCGCATAACTGATGCATAACGTCACATAAACATCACATGAACTTCTCTTTCGATGTTTTTCCCTCGCTTTCATCTTGTACTGAAGTGTTTTCTATGAATCTCTGTCGTTTTAGAATCTCTGGGTTTAGGCTTTATTTTTCTACCTCCGTTCTAGACTAATCAAACTCTTGAGCACCTTAACGACTGGCTGAAGAGTACTTCTTCACTGAGTAGAAAAGTCGCGGATAAAAAGATTGCTTGGAATCACTAGTTTGTTGCAGATCGTTTTGTGTTTGATACATCTCTGTACTGGTTGTAGATTCCCTTAGATTCCTCTTGATTGTTGCATAAAAAAGTGGAAGAATGTCTCCATCAGTTAAATCAGTAATGATCAGATACACCGAATTATCATCCGGCTCTTTAATCCTTAGCACCAGTAGACAATCAATCACTCAACCCGCCAGAGCACTGATTCTTTCCCATCTGGATTCTTGCATTATCAACTTCCTTGCAGGAAAATTGTATACTGAATGTTTTTAGAGCCACACTCACAAACGGATATCTCGACTTGCTCTAAACCTTCTGGATAACGAGATAGTGAACGATGGAGGCCTGTACACAGCATAGTGGTCAATAGAAACTTACTATTACTACACATTCTTGCCACTGTATCCAGTTCGAAGGTTCAAATGAATCTTGCATTGACAGCTAGAACCTCGAATACCAGTAAACACCCTCCAGCATTTCCCTCAATTTGCCATGGGAAAACTTCCAGTCAAGAGATATGTCGTACAACTACTCGGATCCTACTTGCTAGTGTTAGCATTCTCGAACTTTTGCCTCGTTTTCTGCCTTGAAGTTCGCTAACTTTGTGTATTCTGCATAAGTATCTTCTACTTCCTTGGTCAGGCGAATTTCTGGGAAGGTTCTTGGTGCCTAAGAAGTGTAAAGTCACCAGCTCTGCTTGCATGTTCAAAAAGAGACAAAGAGACATCCAGGAGTCACGTTTCTTTGTCCAAGGCCACTACTTCTACACAACAGCCCATCGAACTAGAGATGTAATTTCCAAACTAAAAATGTTGTCCTCAGACGGACAGATCGTTCCGTTATTCGCGTACACAAGCCACTGAAACCCAGTTCCGATTTAAGTAGGGTTTCACTCGCACAGAGATAAGGATGATTGGGGACTGAGGTTGCGCTTCGGCAGCTCTTTCCCAACTCAAGAAGAAAGTAAAGTCGTCCAGAATGGATGGTGCGTCTCACATTGCAGATTGTTGCCAGTATCAGGTACTATTAGCATTGAGCCACGTGGTGAACGCATATACCGTTCCCTCGTAAGTTTCTCATGGCAGTTCAAGCTCAACGCCACAAAGAGACGAACTAACTGGTACCTACCGCAGCGTTAATGGTGTCAAGCTTCGAACAACTGTCAGCTTCTATGATATTCACAACGGCCATCCATGGCGGACCAGGTTTCTGTCTCTTTTATAGGGTGTAATGCAACTCTAAGTATTAACATTTTGCTACAAGAGTAAAGCATCTATACCACCATCCAGGAATAAAGTACCAATACCATGACTGTTGTACCTTACAATTTTCCCAGTTCTTCATATCTTGAGTGATGATATGTAGAACCCGTTACGAGAATCAGGTTTCAAATCCACGTGAATGGATTGGACTGGCCATGGACATGGCCAAGGCATTGCAATCTAAACATAACATCTGAATTTCGAGTGGTCGCCCGTCACACAAAGTGGCAAAGGGAGGCGTATGGACTGATTGTGAATAAACATGCAGAAAAGGGGACAAGGAGCGAGTGCAGTGTCGAGAATCAGCGACTGGCATCAGGTCAGAAAGCTAGCAAGTCCTAGTAGAGAGGGGGAGGCTAAATAAAATAAGGAAAGGAAAAGGAGAATCTGAAAGTCCTGTTCATCATCAAACCCCCACTGGAAAAGCCTAGGAGGAAACGTATAACCCCACGAGCTTGTGTATCGGGACACGGATAGTGAAGCATGCCCTATGTCACCATGCGTTTCTAACTAGGGAAAATATGAAGTGGATAAGGAGAAAGAAGACCTGATGGGATGAGGTGCAAACGGATTCCAGTGGAAGCCAGTGCTTCCTGCGTGCTTCTTTACAACTGAAATGTATCTTCAGAGGCTGATAATGATACAGGACCGCTATATCCCATCCCTGACATGATTCTCCCTTGAAATCCATTTTGTGCATTTTCAATACCCACTGAAACACCACAATTTCCGAAGCATCAACATACTGCACCTGCCACATCTCCACCTCCTCACTCGGTTAAGAAAAGAATTGAAATGAAGGATCCCCCCACCTTCCACCCATGCTCCGTGTTCTAAAGTAGCTGTCCGCCAATTAGAGGACTCTTCTCAATTTCGTCGGAGTTGGAACTCGTCCTCCTACGAAGGAACCAACCTGTTGGTCGGTCTTTGCTGACCTTTTGGATAATTTCCCCTTTATGCTTGAGCTTCAAAGTCCCAAACTTTGAGCTCGTCGAAGGAAAGAACCTTCCAATTCATAGGGAATGATTTCATCAGTGCCTTCATAGTGCGAAGCACCCTGAGACGAGTGCCACTAATCCTCATTCTGAGTTTCTGTCATTCTCATTCTCAAGTATATATGAGTAATGGAAGTCATTCGCGGAAGGTGGGGGGGGGCGAAAGATCCTCACCCACTTAGGACCGAACCGATGCCAACCGTAAACATGTAGATCTAAGCAAGTAAGTGCATGCAAGAAGCGAAGCGACGCAAACGATTCTCAAGTACACATATCAAATTCAGTTTCTTACTCCGACTCAGCTCATGAGAAAATCGGGAAGGCATCAGTA
This sequence comes from Lunularia cruciata, assembly GCA_948567375.1. Lineage (NCBI taxonomy): Eukaryota > Viridiplantae > Streptophyta > Marchantiopsida > Lunulariales > Lunulariaceae > Lunularia > Lunularia cruciata. Next base: position 2,852,630 of record OX419757.1, on the reverse strand, counting down.
ACAGCAACTGTGATATGGAAAGAAATCTGTAGTCTGCTCTGGTTCATGTATAACAGCAGCCTCGTACCGTCTGAAACTGTCAAGAGAGCGTGGAGACATCGCGTAATACCAGATAGCACTTCTCATACCGAAATGAGTCCGTAATCTGTTACAGTGAATGGATAACAGCAACCTCGTGCCAATTCTCAGTCCATGCATGAAACTTAGAACTCCCCGTTAGTGAGCTGTACTTGACTAACTGACTGAGCGGGGAGAGGTCATAGAGTAGTAACAAGCAAAGGAAAAGACGAGTTGCAGTGGACCAACGTTTAGCTTCCCTTGCGGGAGTCCGTCTATTAGAACATTCTGACAACATTGTATGAAACCTCGTTACTGAGCCCTAAACTTGTCTATGAGTTCGTGACATGCTGTAACATAAAAGGTTTTAAAAATAATGTTTCTTCTACCTGTTTGACTGTAACTCGGACTTTAAGAGGTCTAGCTTACACTGAGTCGATAAATTTTATGAGGTCCCAAATAAACGTGCACTACAATCTGGCAGGCATGAAAGAGCTCAATGCACATGTGTGAGAGCATCCGTATTCCCTGATTTTATCGTGGTTGTAATCTCTGGTCCCGCTGTCCTTTTTTTGTTGACTCTACAAGGCCGAATTCTAGGTAAGCTTCATCTCCTCCAAAAGGTCCTGATAGAACAGAGCCAGCTGAAACTGCCTCGACTTGCAGAAATTATCATAGCAAGTGTGACTTCCTGCCAATCGGTATCAGTAGAAAGCCAGGTCCTACTCCATGATATTTTGTTCCTTTCTTCTCAGATGACCTTGGACTAAATTCTCCTCAAACCTCTAAACTGTGGTGATATAAATCTATGAATGCGTACCGTGCCTCCTTGACTAACAGATCTCTGGTTCAGTCGATTCAGTTGCCGAAGCTCGAAATCGAGCTGGAACGTAGTATTACAAAATCCTGAAGCTCGACCACGAGTATCCCTCCAATTTACAGTAGTCGGACTCGAAGTCAGGTATTGCTGAGTGCCCGGTGGACTCAAATGCAGAAGGCCTCGCTAGGTTAGACGACGCAATGCCTTCAACTTGAGGCTGATATCCTTCCTACGACCAATGAAATTACGAAGCTTGATGGCAGTTTGAAGTCAGGGAGTGCAGACCTCCTTTGAGCCTGGGAGTGGAGGCTAGAGACGGAGTGGCAGGAGACCTGATTAGGACTGAGGATACTATACCATTATCAATTTCAATCATGAGACCACAGTGATCAATACAATCCTCGCTTAGAGAAAAATCTTCAATGTATCCTTGCAATTTGCCAAGAAGTCAGAACTTTATCGATGGTTCAAAGGGAATCCGCAGATATCAATGAAAGACCCATAACAAAATAGTAAGTGGAAATCGTAGTTCACTCAGTGATGCATAAGTTAGCTTTTCAATTTGAATCACGAGTTTTAGTTTGAGGAAGGAAGCTCCGGCAACACCAACAGATGTTAAATCCTCAACCCAGAAACAGAGAGGTAGACCAAACCACTGGGCTCAGAGTACCGATGAGACTTATCAGAGCTATCAGCAATTTTGCCACTCAACGAGCCAGCGAATGGATCTCAAAGCTTCGAGTGCATTCTTAAGTGCGTGCAGTAAGAAGAAGGGCCAAATCTGTCCTGATATTTTTCTGAACGTGTTACAAGTAAAGTAATAAGCTGTACTAGTATTGTTTGGCTACTACTTTGAGAAGTCTTTTAGGCATATTTGGTTTCTATAGCGGAAAGGGCGACCCCATAGGATAGGATAAAGGATACCAGGAAAGAGAGAAGACCCATCGAGCCGTACAAAGATAAAACACAAGAGGTAAAATGGGCTTAAGCCCCAGTAGTATCGCTATCAGAAATCTGTCATACTACATTTACTGTATTTGAGCAGTGCAAATTGTATAATCTATATATTAATAGACCATCTCAAGAAACATCATATAGTGTGATTGTTTTCCTATGTATTATACTAGCTAGTGCTCAGGTAGAGTAATACAAACAACCTTACCTTAAGAGATGATGTTGGAGCAGAGCAGCAGCATGCAAGGTCACCAAGTATAGAGGTATACATCGAGGTCACATCTTTGTTACTCTAGCTTTCAAGTTATATGGAGTGATGGACATGGCATTCTACACATTTGTCATGGAGTGCAAGAGAACTTATCATATTAGATGTCAGGGATACCATTCTCACTCGGATACTTTGTAGTGTACTTTAGACAGTGTGTATACTTTGTAGTATACTTTAGACAGTGTGTGTGGCTCTACAAAGAGTATTGAATGGGTGTAATTCATAATAGAGCAATTCACTTTGGTAGATGTTTCTTCAGATGCTCGAGTCATTTATAAACCTTATGACTTGTTTAAGTCATAAGGTTTATAAGAGTCCTTGTATCTAATTATAATGACATGCTAATGAGTGTTTTTCCTTGATAAGATGGGACTTTAGGAGTGGAGGTGGAGCAAAGTAGAAAGAATAATAAGTGGATGAGACCACGTGAGCAAAGTCAAAAATAAACTAAGGAAATGACTATAAGAAACAAGATGGAACAAAGAATAGAAAGTGAATTTGAAAGCAAAGTTGATATCAACTAGTATGAGGTGAACTTTAAAATGCAATTGAGTTTAGAATCTAGAATGAGTAAAAGGAAATACCTAAGGGAAAATAAGAAATGAAAAATTAGAAGTAAATTTGAGAGCAAAGTAAAGTTGTGAGAAAATAACATGAAGTTTGTTTGTGCAAAAATTGAAATAAACCACAAAAAGTAATGGCTTGAGTCATTTCTTGTTGACTTCTTGAATTCCAAAGTCAAGAATAAACCACGAGTGAACTTGAAAGCAAAGTAGTAATATATGATATTCATATACTTTCTAAAGTATTTATAAGATATTAAAGTAAATATGTAAAATTCAAAGAATGAAAACAAAAAATTAATGTAGACAAAAACTCTTAATATGGTTTGAGTGGAATAGGCACAAAATAGACAAAGAAAAGTTATGCTAAGAAGAAATAGAGTCTTTTACTTGAAAAAAGATATCTACTTGAAGATTCTAGAATTTTCATATTGGTACTAATTATGGAAAATTTACACTTGTAATCTCAAGGAACTAAAATTTTTTATTATGATTAAAGAAACCACAAACATAAAATAGAAAAGTAAGGAAATTTTTACTTCCAAAATATATGAAACTTTAATATGTGCATGTAGAACACTATAAATGATTATAGAACTCTATTTAAATATTGAGTTATATGTATAAATAATTATAAATATAAATTTATGTAATTCATTTTTTTATTAATCAGGATATTGAAGTTTAACTATAAGCAATATATTAGTGATATCCTTAGAAAACCTGAAAATTTTTATGTACTAATTTTATTTTTTAGATATTAAAATTGAAAAATAACTAAAAATTGTTAAAAAAAAATTGCCTTGGATGACTATCTTTCTAGGATACGTTATAAGTTAGCCATTGCTTTCAAATCAATTATATATAGATTCTATGGATTGGAAATACAACACCTTTTTGGGGAGATCTAAACAAGGAAGGTCATAGAATGATAGCTTATTCTCGGGTTGATTCACTTTTTAGACAAGCACTACCAAACTTAACCACTTCAACTTTTTCTAGATTTCAAACCATTCTTTTTTGTTCATCACGGAATTGCATGCTTACCTCAATAGCATCCCCTTTGTCCTTTTTTGGCTTGACTAGGTTTTGCGGATTACGCCATTCTAACTCAAGCGATATGGAAATGCGCTCTTATGTTTGTTTTGGGTATGGTAGTTTTAACTAGGAACTCCTTGGACCAAATTGCAAATCATTCCAAAATATCAAAAAACAAAGTACTCGGAGTGTGGAGCGGCAAGAGAAACAGAGTGAGAAATAAGACTAGGATGGGAGAGATACTTTGAAATTACTCAATGCATATTAGAGTAAAGGATGTAAGTGAATAATCGATTCACTTTGTATTCTAATTTTGGCTTATTGGTATCCATATAGAACCCCTACGAAGTAAAAATAAGTGTGTATAAATACATGAATATATTCAGAGTTTTAGGATTTGGAGTAATTAATTGAGGATGGGCTGAGAATTTCTTTTTCTGAGATTTTGATCTTCATATCTTTGTTCCAAAAAAAGTAGTTTGAAAACTATGGAAATATGAAATAAAAGGTATGAATAATTTGTATTTTTAAGATTCAGAGAATTTTTATTTACTCACATGAAGTAGAATGTGAATGGATTGTGGTTTTGCAAGTATGGGGAGATATACGATGGAGCATTATCTTCAATTATTGTTATTTTTGTATAAGTTATGGCTCTACTTCCATGTGCAAGGGAATCTTAAGTCTAGAGATACACTATGCCTTGTATGTCATATAATCTTTACCTTGCAAGAGTTAAAGACCCATATATGAAAGATGCTCAAAGACTATGATTGGACCACTTGGGATGCTCATATGTGCAAGAACCATATTATCATGATTGAATTCAGGCTTACGTATGCTTTGTTAATCCTCTTGTTGACTATTTAAGAGATATTGAGAGTTGTAGGAGTGATCTGCATCCTAGGTGTGCCATATTATTGGGTTTTTTGAGATTATATTTTCATATGTATACTTTCTCCATAGGCTTCCTTGTGCATTCATGATGAGGCTAGATAAATTTTGTGTTTACCATATGATAGATTGACATGTGATTCCTTGGATCTCTTCTTGCCTCTTGATAGACTGACTATTATTTTCTAGCATTGCACTCACCTCCAACAACAACTTAGTCCAAATAAGTTTGGAATTGCTTCACAAAGAAGTTGTGAGGTTATATCTCTAAGCATTAAAGCACTCTTAGATATCCATCTTTATTGGGTTGTCATATAGGTGGATGTTAAGAAGACTTTCAATAAAGTCTCATGTGCATCAATATTTAATTAGCTTAGGAAGCCTATGGATCCTTGACAAGTCCTACTCGTTTTAGTAGTCCTTCTACTGTTCTTTTTCCAATTAACAATCAATACACAACAAGTAGATCTTTTAGTAATACCTCTATTTGCTTAACTTATTTTTGGGCTCTCTTGTCTACTACATTGGCCATGATAGGTTGTGTCTTTCCTTCCTTCCTTCCTTCCTTGGCAAATATTACATACATACCACTATTGTAGACTAGATTAGCTAGGCCTTTGATTACTCTACTACCAAGCTTCATCTAGTAGGTTCAAGAATTAAGCTTTCAGAGTGTGGAGCATGATCTTGATTAAGTATTACTCCTCACCTCTAGCTTCTAATGGTATGTATCTCATTCATAGATGATCTATGTATTCTTGAGGTGCCAATAATATCCATGGATTTTGTAACATGATTTTTAGATATTGCTCTTGCAAAGGATATCCTTCATGTAGATAACCTTCTTTTATTAGGAGATACGCAAATTGCATTTGCTATAGTTTCCTCTAGTATTGCATATTAACTGATTTACTTACTTTGCATGGTTCTTTGACCTTCCTATCAAATATAAGAGCTCCTTATATAAGAATAATGTCAGTCTTTGGTAATATCATTAGACCAAGGGCCTTTGAGTGTGTGACAAAGGATATTGTGCATAGATTGACATCTCAATCAATCTTGTGTGGAAGTGTAGCCTACTTTCCTTAGAGTAGATGTTACTTGTAGCATTTTTTGGTAGTTTTGTATCCTTGGCATTGTTGTTTTGCTCCAATTTTGTAAGTGCAAATAGGCCTATCTTAGAGACATTTATGATTGAGGTGGAATAGAGGTCCTTTCTTGTCCATGTACTGTTGCAATAGACAAGAGATAGTTTGTACTCACACTTACATGATGATTTTTATCCTTTACCTCTTTACCTTTTGATTCAACCAAAAGTGTTCATTCTTCCTTGATGGATTGCAAATTTCAACATGCATTATATTCTCTTCTAGTTGACATATCCATTCCTTATATCACTAGGCACAATGTTTGCTTATTTTTGCTCTTGCTCTTGCTTTCATCTTGGAGATGGATTCTCTTGGATCTTAGCTAAACCTTTAGAGCATTCCAACTTGCACCAAATACTTTCTCTATTTTGATGAAGTTCCATCTAGGTTAAGTCTACTTATCTCTACCTCCATTATTCACTTGTGAGTGTGATGCTACCTTAGATGCAATAGTGGTCTCTATGATTTTCTTTTGGAGGACAAATGAGAGCTACACACGATGCCATTAGAGATATAATGTTTGCAATTGCGCGGGAGAGTGGATACATCACTTGGAGAGAGCACTGGTAAATTTTACATGCAACATGAGTATCTAATCCAAGATAAAAATGATAGTAGCAGATGTTGTGATTACAGATCTCACATGCAATGTAGTTTCATAAGGAGTGCTTACCCATCCTCCAAAAGATAGGGATGGGTAACCAAGCGGAGTGATAGATACCAAGATCTCCAAGTATAGGAGTATGCATCAAGGTTATATCTTGTTCCCCTAACTTTAGAATTGTATGGAATAGACAAATATGACATTCAATTTTTTTATCAAAGATTGCACACAAGCTTACCATTCAAAAAAACATAGGATAGTATTCTCACTTTCTCATTTTGTAACTACCTTTAATGAGAGTGTGTCCATTGTGCCTCCAAGAGCACGAAGCATTAGGTGGAGAGGTAATCTCAAAAGTTGCAATAATATAGAAAAAAAGAGAAAAAGTGCAACCACATAGAAAACACAAAGGATGAATAGACCTCATCAAGCCACACAAGGGTGAGAAAAAAGAGGTAAAATGAGGCTAAGCCCCAATAGAGTTGATATGAGAAATCTAAGATACAACTCTATTGCACCTAAGATATCCAATGTAAAAGACTTAAGGCCGAGGAGAGAAATAAGAGAATAGAAGATCACATTGGGACACTTGAATGAGGAAAACTCCAAATTCCTTGCATGAGCTTAGGATTTGGTATTTTTAGCAAGCATACAAGGCTCTTGAGAAGCTTCATTCTAAAAGTGTCTTAGTTGGCGTACAAGCTAAGCTAGTTGGAAGCTTCTAGAAGCTACCTACTTGGGGTGCAAGCTAAGCTAGCCGAGAAGCTTCCCAAGAAGCTTCTTAGATACTTATGAAATATTTTAGGCTAATTTGACCTATTTTTTACTTTGTTAGCCCTAACTAACTTCATTGCTAAACTCCATATTGTTATATATTCCCCCATTAGTAGTTGGTGACCTCCTCGTTGCCATTGAAGCTTCAAACTCTTGGATGGCTGTTTGTGCATTTTGGAGATGAGAAAGATGTTCCCATGTGGCATCATGAAGGGGACACCCTTTCCAAAGGACCTTGTACTCTATATGTTGTTGGTGGCCTCATTGAATATGGTGAAACAAAGATACTATCAACTTTGTACTCCTCATTATCATTGATAGGGATAAGAGGAAGAGGAGGTTGGAACAAGAGGAAGAAAAGATGGGTTAGGAGCAAAGGGTTTCAACTTGGAAATGTGAAAGACAAGGTGGATGCACATATGACAAGGCAAGGCAAGGTAAGTCTATAAGCAACAAGAGAGATGATTTGGGTGACATCAAAGTGTACTATCCAATTAGGGGCGAGTTTATGAACTTGGGTATCAAATGGGATGGGTAGGTTACTAGAAGAGAGCATGACCTTATCATTGACTTGAAAGGTGAGATCACAATGATGGTGATCCGCATATTATTTCTACTAATTCTAAGCAACAAGGAGATTAGATTTGGCTTGTTGGAGGGATTAGGATATGATGGTCAAGAAGGTGGAAGTATGAGGGATATAAGATGGAAGAAGAGCAAGAAAGGAATCAAGAACAAGCGGATCTTGGCCAAAATTGAGGAAGAAAGGAGAGAATTTGGTGCTTGCCTATTTGGAATTATTGTATGCAAACTCCGTAGCTGTAAGACATTCATCTTAATTGGTATGGTGAATGTTGACAAAGGCACAAAGCATATCCTCCAAGGTGTGATTTGCACATATATTTTTTCCATCAATTTAAGGATTATAGGCCATGGACAAAGCAAGCTTAGTACCAAGTATCTAGAATAGTACTTGCCAAAATTTCCCAATGAATCGAGGATCACGATCAGAGATGAGTAAAGGAGGCATCCTATGATGCTTGAAGATAGTGTCAAAGTAGATCTACGCCAATGTTGGAGCATCCACAATATCAAAGGTTAGTGCCAAATGGATTTTCTTACTAAGTTTATCCAAAAATGCCACAATTGTTGTGTGACCTTGCTTTGTCTTGGGCAAGGATGTGATGAGATCCAAGCTCACATGTTTTCATTGAGTAGATGGAATGGGGAGTGGTTGAAGGAGTACACTTGGTTTTTGGTTGTTGGCCTTGTTGCATTGGCAGCTCTCACATGATCAGAAAAACTCTTTAACATCTTGTGTCATGTTGTGCCACCACCATTGGCATTGGAGGGGTACCCAAGGTCTTGTCTATACCCATGTGACCAACAATTGGTAAGTCATGGGCTTCTTGGAGTTGCACAAGTCAGAGAATCCCTTGGCTAGAACATATATGGTCCTCATGGAATAGAAGGCCTTCCTTTAAGAAGAAGGTGTCATATTCCTTGTCACATGTTGCAAGACAACCATGTACCATCTGAAAGAAGGAATCTTGTTGTAGAGCTAACCTAAACTCATTTTGGACCTTGGAGTTGATTGACACCATTGTAATTATTGCCGTGATAGAGGAACATACTTCAAATCAGGTCATCATGATAAGGCATTAGGGATGACATAGAACCAACTTGGTTTGTACTTAAGTTTGATGTCAAAAAATTGGAGTTTCTCCTCCCATCGATAATGTTGACTCCTCATGTGTTCCAAATGTAATGTTTGCAACAAGGGTTTCTGATCGGTTCACATGATCACCTGCTTTCCTAAGAGATAATGCCTCTATACCTTGGTGGCATATACCATTTTCTAGTTGTTCTTGATCTTGTGCAGAGTAATTCCTTTCTATGGTGTTTAATAGGCAAGACACAAAGGCAATGAGATGTAACCCATATAGGAATTCTTACTACAACACAACTCCAATAGCAAAGTTGGAAGCATTGAAGTCAACCACACAAGATAGTTGAGAATCATATGGTTGAAGAATGGGTCTTGAAGACACCATATGTTTTAACTTTTGGAATGCCTCTTTGTGATTGTTGAAAGTTGGAAGCATTGAAGTCAACCACACAAGATAGTTGAGAATCATATGGTTGAAGAATGGGTCTTGAAGACACCATATGTTTTAACTTTTGGAATGCCTCTTTGCAATCAATTAAAAGCTTGAGTTTTTCCCCAAGAGGTTGGTCAATGGTGTTGCCAAATGCATGTAATAGTGGATGAACCATCGGTTAAAACTTGCTAATCCATTAAATGCTTGCACCTTTATGGCATCCTTTGGAGTAGGCCAATCAATAAAAGCCTTGATTTTCTCCTCTTCCATCTTGATCCCTTTTGATAAGATCTTGTGACCCAAGAAGGTGACTTCTTTCTACCAAAAGGCACACTTTGACTTCTTACAATAAAACTTCCATTGACGTAGTCGCCTTAGGACCTTCCATACATGATTTATTTGTTCTACCTCCATCTTGCTATGTTATGCTACCTCCATCCAAAATTTTATCTAAGAACACTACCATGTATTGGTCCAGTAGTCCATCCAATACTCGATGCATCTAATCCATGAAGACTACTAGAGCATTAGTGAGCCCAAAAGGTAGAACTCTCCATTCAAAAGACAATCTTTTGCACATCCTTCCTATCAAAGGGGGTTTGCTAATAGCCATTATGAAGATCCAACTTGGAGAAGTATTGTGCTCCAACCACTTGATCAAGCAAGTCATCAATTTGAGGCAAGGGATATGCATTCTTCATTTGTTGATTGAACTTACAATAATCAATACAAAAACAAAGTACTCCATCCTTCTTTGGAAAAAAATAGTATTGGTGATTCCCAAGGAGATGTACTATGTTTTTTGAAATCCTTCTCCAACAACTCCATAAGTGTTGTTTGCAATTCCTCTAACTCTTTTGGTGAGAGCCGATAGATTGGTCTACTCATTAGTACTCCTTGGCAATAACTCCATTTTGAAGGGCATACCACAATTGAAGGGTAATCACTTTGGCATATCATCCAGAAATATGTCCGAAAACTCCTAAACTATTTGATCAACCATTGCTTGATGATGCTCTTGACCCTTCTCAAATTCTCCTTGTGTAATTGGCTTGACCTATACCACAAAATAGACTTATCTTCCTCCAAAGCTTGCTCTATTGCTACTTCACTCACAAACTTCTCATCTAGGGACTTATTTTCCTTCAAAGCTTGCTCTATGGTTGCTTTCTTGACAAACTTCCCATCATGGGACTTATCTTCCTTCAAAGCTTGTTTTATGATTGCTTTCCTAACAAACTTCATATCTTAGAACTGACTAATCTTAGGTGTCTTACTCAAAGGTGCCAAACAACCTAATAAAAAATTCCTACCTTGGTGTTGTATTTGAATTTGTCTTTGGTTCCAATCAAATTGAACCTTATGATATTCACATCATGGCAAACCCAAAATAACATCATAGTGTAGAGATGCCACTACAAACCTCATACAGTCCAAATACTCATCCCAATCTTGAAGGTAATAGGATATAAGGTACAAAATGCAGAACTCTTTCTACCATCCACTATCATCAATCTACTTCCAATTATTGGCTTGATAGGTATACTCAATTCCTTTGTTAATTGCATAGACATGTTTTTTGAACTTCCAAAATCAACCAAAATCCTACAACCATGATCACATATCATACCTTACAAGTGAGCAAACTTGCATAGGTCAAGCCTTCAATCCCATTGGAATTAATCAAGTTCCTAATAGGCAGCTCAAAATCTCCTATTGGGATTCTTCATTTTCTTGATCACTATGCTCCATAATATCCATTTGGGCGATTTGTCAAGATTGCTCATTCTTGAGTGGACATTCAACAATGCAATGTCTAATATGGCAACAATAAAAGCAACCGCCATTTGCCATAATCTTTCTTGATCCGCTATACCAAGTGGTCTTTGTTGGATGGCATTAATCTCCACCGGTGCAGGCTCCTCCACACATATGGTAATGTGCTAGTTGGTTTTGTGAAGGTCAAGGTCAAGACCAAGTTGTTGCAACCAAGGAATCAAAGTGCTCTACTAGTTTCATGGCTTCTTCCAAGTATTTTAGCTCTCGCATAGTTACTTCTAATTTGGTTTGTGACTTCAAGTCACTCAAAAATTGATCCAGAGCGTCACCATCCATTATATTTGGAATTTGCATAGTTGTGTCTAGAATTGCATGATGTAGCTTCTTCCAGAACCAACCTACTTCAACTCTACCACCTTATCTTGTGCAACTCTATAGCATTTATCACTTGGAATCACCTAATTATTGCACCCTTGAATTCTTCTCATGTCAAGATTGGTGCAACAAACTGCTTTTCAGCTCACTCTGCTTGAAATCGCCACTATAGCTTTGCTGCTCCGTCCAATTTGCTTGAAGTTAAGAAAAAAAAACTTCTATTCATCTTGAAGATTTGTAACCTTAAAATAATGTTCACAATCAAAGACAAAATTCTCCACTATGCTCAAGAGATTCTTGCCATCAAATACCTTGGGTTTTGGAAATTGGATTCGGTCTTCTCCTTCTTGAAATGGTACTCTCTCTACGTGCTCTGATTGTTGTTGGTCTCGTTTGTCTAACAATCAAGTAAGGTGCTTGATTTGTTATTGTATAGTAATGATAACCTTGGGCATTGCCTCCATGGATACTACTATATCACACGACCCCCAATTTTATCTAATTTACTAATACATAGATGCAACATATCCACCATTCTCCATAAGTTACAATCTGAAGTGCCAAGAGTTCCTCAAACAAGGTGATTGCATTTAGACAATTTTGCCTAAAATGTGAGGTGATGAACTATGTGAATTGATGCTTGGGTAGCACCCAAATATGAAAATCTCAATAGTTTGGTGAAAATAGATTTGATGGTCTATAAATTCCATCCATCCCATTTCAACTCTAATACCATTGTAAAAGACCCAAGACCAAGGAGAGACATAAAAGAATGGAAGATCACATTGGGACACTTGAATGAGGGAAACTCTAGATACCTAGCATGAGCTTAGGCTTTGGTATTTATAGGGAGCATACAAGGCTCTTGAGAAGCTTCTCAGGAAGTTTCCTTGAGCCACTTTCTTGGAGTGCAAGCCAAGTTAACCGAGAAGCTTCTCAAGAAGTTTCCTTCAAGAAGTCGCTTACTTGCCGTGCAAGCTAAGCTAGTTGGAAGCTTCCTTTTAGAACTACCTACTTGGGATGCAAGCTTAGCTAGCTAGGAAGCTTCCCAAAAAGCTTCCTAGATACTTTTAGAATATTCTAGGCTAATTTGGCCCATTCACTACTTTGTTAGCCCTAATTAACTTCATTGCTAAACTCCATATTGTTACATCCAAGCTATGCAAGTCGTCCGGTCTACAAACAACTAGAGCATCCAAAGAAGCATCACTTAGTATGATTGGTCTCTCATGGATGCACCAACCACTGCACTCTATAGAGCAATGGACACACAATGTTTAAAATATGCTACAAAGTATGAGAGTGAGAGTGGTACTCCTTGTGTAAAAGACCAGACCAAGGAGAGAAAGAACGGAGTGGAAGATCAGATTGAGACACTTGAATAAGGGAAAATCTGAATGGCTAATATTAACTTGGGCTTTGGTATTTATAAGCAACATACAAGTCTCTTTAGAGCTTTCTAATAAGCTTCTTAAAGCCACCTTCTTGGAATGCATGCCAAGTTAATCGAGAAGCTTCTCAAGAAGCTTCTTTCTAGAAGCTCTCTACTTGGCATGCTAGCTAAGCTAGTTGGAAGCTTCCAAGAAGCTTCCTTCTAGAAATTACCTACTTGCAGTGCAAGCTAAGCTAGCCAAGAAACTTCCCAAGAAGCTTCTTCCTAGAAGTCACCTCTTGGCATGCATGTTAACCAATGCTTGGAAGGTACTAAGTAGCTTTCTAGATACTTCTAGAATAGTCTAGGCTAATTTGGTTTGTTTTCTACTTTATTAGCCTCAAATAACTCATTAGTAAACTCCATATTGTAACAATGTAGCTCAGTAGTCAAGTGGTCAAAGACCTACCTTGTCTAATCTACATGGCCCACTATGTGTGTATCATCTGCCAAGGAGTGAAATACACAACTTGGTATGGCCAACATAGTAGATAAGAGAGCTTCAAAGTGAGCCATGGAAAAAAAGGGTCTCCCTAAAGGATCTTCATGACATGTACCAACAATTGACTCCAAGACGGTGACTCCTTCATGTGAACAATTGTGTTGGTAGTAAAGGGAAGCAAGAGAGCTAGAAAAAGACCGCACAAAAGGAATAAGACTCACCTAGGATCCACTAGCCTCCCTAAGCTCTCTAAAGAATGCTTGTGAGATGCTATTAAAAGCATTCTCAACATCCACATGTAGGACAACCTACTTTGGATGGATATCTAAGAGTGCCCTAATACCTAGAGATATAGCTTCACATCCTCCAGGTGTAGCTACTCCAAACTAATCTAGATTGAGGTGTTGTCAAGAGTGAGAATGATGTTGAAGGAAAATGGTGCAATGACCAATGCAAAAAGATCTCTCCAATAGCAATTGATCTAATGCCCTCCATGTCCTTCTTCATTGCTAGAAATAAACTAGCACCTAACACCTAACTAACATACATATGAATATCTCCTCTTGCTACTATTGCAACCACCTAAAACAATGGGGTAAAACCACTAGAAGGATCATCTACCTAAAAGCAATATCTAAGATACTCATATACCATTCTTGACAAGCCTCTTGAGGAAAGGCGAGAGGCAATGCATAATGCTTGTGCAAAAAGTGACCTATCAAGACATAAAAGCTACTCAGGTTGATAATCTAAGATCTCTAGTGGTAATCCTTCTCTTGCCATAGGATGTAGTGAGCGTAAGGAAGAGATAGTCTCATCAGTAGGACTAGCCATAGACAAAGGGTGTAGCGCTCATGCTACTCTACTAAACTCTCTCGCTTGATCCAATGTCCTATACTATCATAATTAAGTGGATTTTTTGGTATCCTATGGCAAAACCTATCTCTTAAAATTTGCAGCCCTAATAGTCTCTTCCTATAGTGCCGCCCAATCCCCCACTCGGAATTGATGAAATCCAGTAGCCACCTCTTTATACCCCGCATGTCTCCCTCTAGCATAATGAAGACACCAATGAGGGAGTAAGAGGAATAGGAACCATGCTAACTCGTCCAAGGGATCACGTGCCAAATGATCAAGTGGTATGCAAAAAACATGTCTAGTCTCATCATGGAATGTACGCGGTACCCTATAAAATAGATATGGACATGGAAAACTAGTCTCAATTAACCCAAATTGCAACTCACCTAAGAAGCTAACCACTCCCACAACTTGATCTGTACCCATGGAATGATTCAACAAATGGATAGAAGAATCGTGCATAATCAAGAGTGTCACCATTGTCAATGTGGTTGCTCGCCCTCATGTGAGCATCCCAGGTGGTCCAATCATAGTCCTTGTGCATCCTTCCCACATGGGTCTTTATCCCTTGTGAGATAAAGCGTCGGTGACACATCGAGCATGGTGCTCGAGCCGCTTTGAGCAGCCCCACATGGGAAAGTGTAGTCATGGCTAGCACAAGAATAATGGTAATAACACACGATGCTCCTCTCTATCTCTTTTCATACTTGCAAAATCACAATCTCTCACATCTCAACTCATATGAGAAAATACAATCTGTCCAAACCCTAAAAACTATAAACTCATAATTTTCAATTCCAATCTCTAAAATTTCAGAACTAAGTTCTCATGGAATTGTAGCATGAATACTAAGAGATTAATATTGAAAACTTTGACCCATCACTCTCAATGTGTAATAATCATTATAAACCCTAAAAATCCCTATAACTTTCTACTCAATTCTCCGTAGTCTTCAGTCTAGATACCAATGGAGCCGAAATTTAAAAACAAACAGAGTAGACTATTCACTCAAGTGCTATATGCGAGAGAGTCCCCAGAAAATTTGTATCTTTCATCTCACATCTCTTGTATCTCAAATCTTAGACATGACTATTTAGATAGCTCTAATATCGTAGATAGGTCCGGTATGACATACTTATCATTCCGATGCTATTGGAGCTTAAGTTTTATCCTTGCATAACTTAATAGGATCTTCGAAATCGTTGTTGTTTTACTATACAAGTCATCCGTTTTACTTATCCATCAACCTATGAAGAATTGCGCGTGTGGAAGGTTCTAGTTCAAACGAAAGGGAAACGAGGCGCTTTATATCATCTAGGTTAGGTTAGGAGGTTCGAACCAGGAAGCCATAATGAACTCCCTCGCCAACACCATAAATCATTGGAAAATATTGTAAACAAAAAGCATTCAGAAAACTAAAAGAGAGAAATATGTCAAATGCTCCCAATCGAACAAACAGTCCATCAAACTGTGAAATGTTTAGAGGACCCAATGAAGCTAAATCCTCGGACGACCCTGGCGAGCCAGGCGAGATTTTCATCTTGAGTCTAGGAACCTCCAAGCCAAGTCTTGTAGCTCGAATGATGTGAACTCGTCGTCCGCCATGCTGACCGGCAGAACCCCAAGTCATACCCTGGCAGGTTAATGCTGACATGGCAAGCGTCTGGCCGCACAGCATGATGTGGACTCGTTTAGTACCATGCTCATTGGCACTTTCTACAGGACATACACGTAGGACGGTACAACTGACGCATGGATGTAAACTATTGACCACGCACCGTGAGGAAGCGTCCATCAGCTATCGGTTGTCGAGAACGTCTCATGATTGTGAATGTGGTCAAGGGATCTCTCCCTGAGTCCTTTCAACGCTGCTGTAGTGCGAGACCCTTCAATTCATTCTTCTATTCAATCCACTCATTGACTTGCCTCGTCTGTTGATCTTTCTTGTGCCTGGGGTTTGGAAATCGGTACAGATTATGTTGAAACAGCAGAGGCCTTTGAACTTCGATTTCAGTGCGTGAATTCGCTGGCTTTCTGTCGCCTCAGCAGAAGCAGAGTGTGTCAGCAATTTCTTCCTGATTCTCCAGTCGTCGTGCTGTTCCTGCAGCCATGAGTACCATGAAGTTTTGCCGGGAGTGGTGAGTTCTTAAGACGCATTTTGGATCCCAATTTGACATAACAGAGTTTTGCCGCCTTAAACCCTCAAATTGGTTTTTTAAGTCTGGTTTATGCTGCTTTATTGAGTGGAATACGGGATTGCTTCGTTCCTCATACGCGTGGAGATGTGGCGTTTTCGCAGTAACAATATATTGTATCCTCGTGAAGACCGGGATCAGAAGATACTCCTCTACGCTTGTCGAAATTGTGATCATCAGGTAGGGTTTTGACCTCATGGTGGGGAGGGTTGAATTAGGGGAAAAATAATCGGGAGTTTCACGGGATCTCGTAGCCTGGTAGGCTGGGTCTATTGCCTTAGCAAGTACGTGGTTTGCTTTGAAGAGTTGGTTTATCAAGGTTTTGTTGCCTTTTTCAGGAGGTGGCAGACAACAACTGTGTCTACCGTAACGAAGTGCTCCACAGTGCTGATGAGCGCACCCAGGTGTTGCAAGACGTTGCGTCCGATCCCACTCTTCCCCGCACGAAATCTGTCCGCTGTGCAAACTGCAAGCATGGGGAGGCTGTTTTCTTCCAGGTACTTCTGGTCCAGTCAATTTCAGGTTCAATATCTCAACATTTTTTGCCTAGTTTGACCCTTCAGGGATCTGAAAACCCTGGTTTGGATCGACTGTGAAAATTGGAGCTAACCAGTTTTTGGTACGAATTGATGCAGGCAACTTCGAGAGGAGAGGAGGGTATGACATTGTTTTTCGTGTGCTGCAATCCTAATTGCGGGCATCGTTGGCGAGATTAGGCCGTGAAGAGAGATTGTCGAGTCAAGCGGTGACCCTCATTTTTGTAGAGAAATATCCCGGATTATAGCACCTGCTGCTCCTAGGTCTCTTGCTGATTTGCCAGGTTAAGCTTAGCCAGTTTTATCAATAGGTTGAGAAAACTCAGGTTTTACTGAACACAACAATGTCTGCGAATTTACCGTTCTTTTCTTCCTACCATAGTCTAGCTGTTTAGTTTCAGGGCCTGACTAGAACAGTTATGCAGGCTTAGTCACCGTCTATAAGTGGCCACTCAGTATTGTTTGCCAAATGTTAGATACAAATAATAGGTGCGATCACAGACATAGTTTACAGGAGATACCAGTGATGCAGTAAGAAAGATTTCTGAGGTTTGGTCTGTGCGGCGCGTAAACAGTAGCCAATCTGCCCGCCTTGATACCTTGCTTTGTAGGAAATCGCTTACACTCGTTAAACTGTGGCTGGCCTATCGTGTTGATAAGTTTTTCTCTGATCCTGTGCGCAATTCGGCTCTTACACCACAAAAAAGCGCGATAATTGATCTCTACATTCAACCTTTTCCTGAGCAACCGATCAACAGGGCCTTACCTGTGATGGCCTCTGCTTCAACGTTGTTTCTCAGATGTCTTACGAGATAAGTTGCCATCCACTATCATCTATTCGTAAATTTTCCCCATGATTCTGAACTTTCGGACGTTCACTGGTCAAATCCAGGCAGGCAACTATCCCATCATTTATGATTCAAGAGAACAGGTGGGGCTCAAATGCGAGATATTGCAAATTCTCACAGCTTATCTTCAAAGATGTATTTACAGAACATTATACGCATTCCACAAACAGGTCAAGCATTCCACAAAACATGGTCAAAGACACTGGGGCTAGAATGGATGGGTATGTGCGACTCGATACTCGAGTTTTCAAGCCATGAAATGGATATCTCCAATCTTCAATATACAAGAAAACCTTTAACCAGAGCTGTTTTTTCTCCACGCCATACTACTGAAGTAAACAATCCCCTCGACCCAGAACATAATCCCGCCATGGATCCTTGCGTCAGCTATCCGCAAAAGGTCATCTTGATTGAAATTCATTAAGTTATATCTTTTTCTCCACGCCATACTACTGAACTAAACAATCCCCTCGACCCAAAACATAATCCCGCCATGGATCCTTTGCGGCAGCTAATACCAAAAGGTCATCTTGATTGAAATTCATTAGGTTTTACTTTAATAGTCAGGAATCATCCTTTTACTTGGCAAGACCGGATAATCACAATTTCGTTTCTTCATAGGTTACCCTGCAAAACTCCACGATATCAACATCAAGAACTAGGAGAAAACCATCCCATGACAATCATTGGCACGTTCAATTGTGCACAATTAGATGATTTTAGCAATCATTACCAGAAGGATTCCGATACCTCCGTGTCCGTCTTGAACGATGAGGTTAAGGTTTATAGGCCCGAGCGCGGATAGACGTATCGTTCTTCTCTCAAACACCTTCCCGATCAAATCTCAGCTTGGTGACTATCTAGCTTGGGACCACCATCTCTATTGTTTGAGGCCTTCAGCTTGCAAGGATTTACGAATCCTGTACACAACAAGTGCGATTGCATTAACCTCTTTAGCTTATCAGAATGCAATGGCCGATGAATTACGGGCAATGAAGAAGGATTGGCATGTAACTCCTTGGTTTACACAATATGGCACTGTCACATTTAGGAGTTTACACTTCTCCAATACCTGTGTCGTGCGGTGCCCATGAGTTTGTAGCACGGGATACAAAGCAAGACACAGATGAAGCTTTCAACTTATTTGCTTCTATGAAAGAAGAACCATCCTTGAAGAAACTAGAAAAAAAAATAAAATTTACGCTAGCCAGTGCATGACCTCGATACATAACGTAGTTGTTATAATAGGTTAGTAGCGGGCGACGCTTTTCTAGTTCGGTGCTCTAAGCAACCTTTTAGTCTGACCAAGCTCAAATGCTATGCAGGGAATCGATGAGTGTAAGTGTTCCTCCTTATTACATCTACATTTACCATTTGCTTATTGAATCTTATATGCTAGTGTTCTTTATTATGACTGCGTTGCCTACCAATGCAGATGTCCTCGTGTCTAACTATAATGACATACTAATGAGTGTTTTTCCTCAATAAGATGGGACTTAAGGAGTGGAGGTGGGAATAAAGTAAAGTAGAAAGAACAATAATTGGATGTGACCACGTGAGCAAAGTCAAAAATAAGCCATGGGAAATGACTATAAGAGAAAAGATGGAACAAACAATAGAAAGTGACTTTGGAAGCAAAGTTGATATCAAGTAGTGTTAGGTGAACTTTACAAGGCAATTTAGTTTAGGATTTAGAATAAGTAAAAGGCAATGTCCAAGGGAAAAAAATAAAAGAGAACAATTAGAAGTAACTTTGAGAGAAAAGTCAAGAAAAAAATAAATTTTGGAGTAAAGTTGTGAAAAGATAACTTGAAGTTTGTTTGTGAAAATATTAAAATAAACCACAAAAAGTGATGCATGGAGTCATTCTTGTTGACTTCTTGAGTTCCAAAGTCAAGAATAAACCATGAGTGAACTTGAAAGCAAAGTAGTGATACATGATACTTATAAAGGATTTCTACTTCACATTCTCCCTTTCATTAGATAAATGAGTCTACTTTACTTATTCACTTTGATCTATCTATATTTTAAAGTATTCACAGGAAATTGAAGAAATACAACATCTATCTACTTTCTGAAGTATTTAATAGAGATTAAAGAAAATATGTAAAATTCAAATAGTGAAAATCATAAAATTAGTGTAGACAAAAACTCTTACTATGGTTTAAGTGTAATAGGCACAAAATAGACAAAAAAAAAAGTTATGCTAAGAAGAAATAGATTCTTTCATTGTGAAAAAAGGTATTTACTTGAAGATTCTAGACTTTTCATATTGGTAGGATTTATGGAAAATTTACACTTATAATCTCAAGGAACTATAAATTTTTATTATGATTACAGAAACCACAAAAATAAAATAGAAGTAAGGAAAATTTACTTCCAAAATAAAAATAAATTTATTTGTGCATTTAGAACACTATAAATGATTATAGAACTCTATTTTAATATTGAATTATAAGGATAATAATTAAAATATAAATTTATGGAATTGATTATTTTTTATATTAAACACGATATTGAAGGTTAACTATAACCAATATAATAGTGGTATCCTTAAAACAACCTGAAAATTTAAATTTTATGTTTAAATTTTAGATAATAAAATTGAAAAATAACGAAAAATTGTTAAAAAAAATTTGCTTTGCATACTCTATAAGTTAGCTATTGCTTTCGAATCAATCATATGTAGATTCTATGGATTGGAAATACAACAGCTTTTGGGGAGAGCTACACAAGGAAGAAGGTCATAGAATGACAGCTTATTTCTCGGGTTGATTCACCTTTTAAACGATCACTGCCAAACTTAACCACATCAACATTTTCTAGATTTCAAACCATTTTAGTTCATCACGGAATCGCAGGCTTACCTCAATAGCATCCGCTTTGTCCTTTTCTCGGGCCTGCCTAGGTTTTGCCCCTTACTCCATTCTACTCAAGCAATCTGAAAATGCGTTCTTATGTTTGTTTTGGGTATGGTAGTTTGAACTAGGAAGCCATAATGAACTCCTTGGACAAAATTGCAAATCATTCTAAAATATTAAAAAACAAAGTACTCGGAGTGTGGAGCGGCAAGAGAAAGAGAGTGAGCAATAAGACTAGGATGGGAAAGATACTTTGAAATTACTGAATGCATATTAGAGTAAAGGAAGTAAGTGAATAATCGATTCACTTTGTATTCTAATTTTGGTTTATTGGTATCCATATTGAACCCTACTGAGAAGTGTGTAAAAATATATGAGTATATTCAGAGTTCTAGAATTTGGAGTAATAACTTGAGGATGGGGTTGAGAAATTATTTTTCTAAAAATTTGATTTTCTTATCTTTAATCCCAAAAAAAAGGTTTGAAAACAATGGAAATATGAAATAAAAGTTCTGAATGATTTAGAATTTTTAAGTTTTGGAGAATTTGTATTTACTCATATGAAGTAGATTGTGAATGGGTTGTGATTTTGCAAGTACGGGGAGATATAGGATGGAGTATTATGTGCTATTATTTTTATTTTTGTGTAAGTTATTACTCTACTTCCATGTGCAAGGGAATCTAAAGTCTAGAGATACACTATGCCTTGTATGTCATATAATCTTTACCTCAGAAGGGGTAAAGACCCAAATAGGAAAGATGCACAAAGACTATGATTACAAAGGCAAGCAACCATATTATCATTATTGACATTCATGCTTATACACTTTGTTGATCCTCTTGTTGACTATTTCAGGGATATTGATTGAGTTTTAGGAGTGATCTGCATCTTAGGTTTTCCATATTATTGGATTATTTGAGATTAGATTTTCATATCTATACTTTCTCCATAGGCTTCCTTATGCACTTCATGATGAGGCTAGACAAGTTTTTTGTTTACCATTTGATAGATTGACATGGGATTCCTTGGATCTGTTCTTGCCTCTTGTTAGCCGGACTATTATTCTCTAACACTGCACTCCACTACAAAAACACCGTAGTCCATATAAGTTTGGAATTGCTTCTCAAAGAAGTGGTGAGGTTATATCTTTAAGCATTTAAGCACTCTTGATATCCCTCTATATTGGGTTATCATATAGGTAGATGTTAGAAGACTTTCAATAAAATCGATGCACATGACGTGCATCAATCTTTAGATAGCTTAGGATAAGCCTGTGGATCCTTAACAAGTCTTACTATTTTAGTTGTCCTTCTACTGTTCTTTTTCCAATTAACAATCAGTACAAAACAAGTAGAGTTTTAGTAATACCTCTATTTGCTTAACTTATTTTTGTGCTCTCTTGTCTACTACATTTGCCATGCTAGGTTCTGTCTTTCCTTCCTTTGCAAATAATACATACATACCACTATTGTAGACCAGATTAGCTAGGCCTTTGATTACTCTACTACCAAGCTTCACCTAGTAGGTTTGAGAATTAAGGTGCCAAAGTGTGGAGCATGATCTCGTTTAAGTATTCCTCCACACCTCTAGCTTCCAAATGTGTGTATCTCATAAATTATTTATTTATTCTTGAGGTGCCACTAATGTCCATGGATTTTGTAACATGATTTTTAGATATTGCTCTTGCAAAGGATATCCTTCATGTAGATAACCTTCCTTTATATGCAAGGAGATACACAAATTTCATTTGCTATACTCTCCTCTAGTATTGCATATTAACTGATTTACTTACTTTGCATGGTTCTTTGGCCTTCCTATCAAATATAAGAGCTTCTCATATAAGAATAGTGGGAGTCTTTGGTAATATCATTAGACCAAGTGCCTTTGAGTGTATGATAAAGGATATGGTGCATAGATTGACATCTCAAGCAATCGTGTATGGAAGGGTAGGCCTACTTTCCATAAAGTAGATGTTACTTGAGCATTTTTTGGTAGTTGAATATTCTTGGCATCTTTCTTTGCTCCAATTATGTAATTGCAAATAGTCCTATCTTGGAGACATTTGTGATTGAGATGGAGTAGGGGTCCTTTCTTGTCCATGTACTTTTGCAATAGACAAGAGATAGTTGGTCCTCACACTTACATGATAATTTTCATCCTTTACCTCTTTACCTTTTGATTAAACCAAAAGTGTTCAATCTTCCTTGATGGATTGCAAATTTCAACATGCATTACATTCTCTCCTAGTTGACATATCCATTCCTTATATCACTAGGGCCCATTTTTTGCTTTATTTTTGCTCTTGCTCTTGCTTTCATCTTGGAGATGGATTCTCTTGGATCTTAGCTGAACCTTCAAAGTATTCCAACTTGCACAAACTATTTTCTCTATTTTGATGAGGTTCTATTTAGGTTTAGTCTACCTATCTACATTTCAATTATTGACTTGTGAGTTTGATGCTACCTTAGATTCAATAGTGGTCTATATGACCTCCTTTTGGAGGACAAATGAGAGTTATGAATGATGCCATTAGAGATATAGTGTTTGCAATTGCACAAGAGAGTGAATACATCCCTTGGAGAGAGTATTGGTAAATTTTACATGCAACATGAGTATCTAATCCACAATAAAAATGATAGTTGCAAATGTTGTGATCATATAACTCACTTGCAATGTACTTTCATAGAGAGTGTTAACCCATGCTCTAAAATATGGGGATAGGTAAGCAAGTGGAGTGATAGAAACCAAGGCTCCAAGTAGAGAGGTATGCATCAAGGTTATATCTTTGTTCCACTCACTTTCAAATTGTGTGGAATGAACAGATATGACATTCAATTGGTTTATCAAAGATTTCACCAAAGCTTACCATTCAAGATAACATAAAATAGTATTCTCACTTTCTCATTTTGTAACTTCCTTTAAATAGAGTGTGTCCATTGTGCCTCGGAGAGCACAAAGCAATGGCTGGAGTAGTAATCTCAAAAGCTCCAATAATATGTAGACCGTACCATTTAGATAGCTCTAACATCATAGGTAGGTACACTATGACATGCTTATCATTCCGATGCTATTGGAGCTTAAGTTTTATCCTTGCATAACTTAATAGGGTCTTGTTGTACATATATACATTGCTATACAACATACATTGATGTCAACATCACATACTATAGAAGCACAACTCACACATAAGTCATACATAGATTCTAAAGTGCCACAATAATCAATTTGTTACACAACTCAAATCACGCTTAGTCAGATCAGTACTTGATCTATCACTCAATAATCTGCCAACAATTGGGCACTGATTACAGTCAAATCACACCCACTCTAGCTAAGAGAATTCAGGTGATACTTGTCGGCCTCTGTCCACCATAGCCAGGAACTCGAAGGCTCAACATCAAAGAAGTGAGCTCTCTAGAGCGACACTTCAAAACTATACCCCTTGGGCTCGAGCTAGGTCTCAAAGCCTGATGGTCCCACTAAAAGCACACCCAATGGTGCAAGTGATGGTGGGCCTTACCATGTAGTCAATACCCCAAATACAAAATCTGTCCGCCAACAAGTAGTCTATGAGTAACTACCAAATATTCTTGACAACCAACACTACTACTCCAAAATCTGAGCAATCTAGGTGTGATGTTATAAATGGCATGACAATTTTTGTGCGTATATACATTGCTACACAACATATATCGCTGTCAACATCATACACTATAGAAGCACAACTCACACATAAGTCATACATGGACCTTAAAGTGCCACAATTGCCTCCCTAGCTAGCAATTAGGTCCCTCTAACTCTAGATACCATCTACTCCAAGTATATGGTATACTCTATGGTGGGCAAAAGATCAGGAAGTCGGGTACTATCGAGCCCCATCATTAGTTGCTTGTGTGCAATCTATACCATATAAACGATGAACTAGCTATAAGTTAAGTGCACATAGGACATAACCACTATCCTTGAGGAACCATTATGAGGGGAGGAGTCATACATGCCATATGCCATCTTCTCGAATAGCTATCACACACTAACATAGTAACAACTCCACTAGAAGAACCGCATAACATACACCTCAAGCTTACTCGTACAAGTG
This sequence comes from Lunularia cruciata, assembly GCA_948567375.1. NCBI lineage: Eukaryota > Viridiplantae > Streptophyta > Marchantiopsida > Lunulariales > Lunulariaceae > Lunularia > Lunularia cruciata. The sequence goes on along the minus strand of OX419757.1, from coordinate 2,827,982 downwards.
CTAAGTTTGCATCCATAATACCATCAATGTTTGGGAGGTGGCATGGTGCACAATTGCACATTTAATCCTTCCAAATAACACCTTCACGTCCTTCCAACACAAGGACTCCAAATGGCAAAACCTCACGCACTTTCAAGATAGTGCCGCCAATGGAAATATCAAGTGTCGTCGGTGTTGTTTGTTGTAGATATACATAGTCACATGGATGAAATCATCGGATTGAGGATCTATAACCTCCTCCATGAATGATAGCATAACGTGAGGTATCCTTATGCTGAGCAATCACCAAGTTCTCAAAGGCCATCGGCATCACTCTTCAAAAGATATTTGCCGGTTCAGAACATGCGCTCATCCATACATCTGCATCATCCAAGTCTAAAACTATAGTAGCATCTTGACAAATGACAAATGTAGATAAATTTGGATCTTGTTCATAGGGTAGAAAGTAAGGAGAGAAGGATGCTAAGGAGGCTTGTTGTTTGAACCGATAGCCCATGGCCAACCAAGGTAATTGGAGATCCCAATCTCACAAGTGGCCTCTCTATAAACCATATTTCCACAATCTTCTCTTCATTGTTTGAACCACTATCTCTGCTAAGCCATCTGCCTCATGGTGATCTTGAGAGGTAGGATGATGATCAATCAAGCCTTATCACACAAGACTTGAAACTCCTCCCAAAACTCTGTACCTTGATCATTCAAAACCTCAATTGGTAGACCAAATGACTCAGAACCCGATCCAAGAACGAGTAAGCCGTCCCTTCACTGGACTTGTCAGGAAGTGCCACCAACTCAATCCACTTGGAGAGTGCTCCACCATCACCAAAACATACCGATGATGTCTCATAGTAAACACTAAAGGTCCAACAAAGTCCAAACTCCAATGGTAACCCAATCCCATAATAGGTAATGGGTGTAACTATGGCATAGGAGCATTAAATGATGCTCTAACTTGGTCACAAACCACACATCTCACAAAAAAATATTGTACATCGGCCTGCATGCCATGCCACCAATAATGACTTTGGAGTAAGCTATATGTACGCTTTACTCCAAAATGTCCTAGCTCCTCATGAGAATGATGGACCACTTGTGGTCTTTGAGATTGAAGTGGTACTACTCATACTCTACCATCTTCCCATACACAAAGAAGGTGTTTGCACTCCAATCTGAACCGCCTGGCTCACTAAAGAACATGGTCTCTCTCCTTGGCTCCAATTGTGCCACCCACAACACCTATGCAAAGATAGTCCATCACTAAGACATCATCATGAATGTCTCATTGAACTATACCATTATCTCCACTCTTTGGATTTGTGACCTCAATAACTCCTCTTGTATGCACTGTGAGAGATATCATCAAAGCCTCAAAAAATATACAAAGAAACGCAGATGCATGCCAACTTCGCACCATCTCCTCATCTATTCTCCCCATACCAACATGCTCCAGTCTGATCTTGCTGGCTGGGACATGGATTTCTACTCAACCCATCTTGTTGTGCATATACACATTGCTACACAACATACATTGATGTCAACATCATATACTATAGAAGCACAACTCATACATAAGTCCTACATGGACTCTAAAGTGCCACATAATCAGTTCATTTTCACAACTCGACTCACACTCAATCAGATCAATACTTGATCTATCACTCTATAATTTACTAACAACTGGGCACTGATCACAGTCAAGCCATACCCACTCTAGCTAAGAGAATCTAGGTGACGCTTGCCAACCTTTGTCCACCATAGCCAAGAACTCAAAGGCTCAACAATAAAGAAGTGAGCTCTTTGGAGCTACACTCTTAGGGTATACTCTTGATTTTGACCTAGGTCTCACACCAAATGTTCCACTGATGGTACACTTGACAGTGTGAATGGTGCAAGTAACGATGGGCTCCACCATGTAGTTAGTACCCAAAACGAAAAATCTAACTGTTAGAAAGTAGTCTATGAGTAATTACCAAAATACTTCTAACTCTTATCAAATGCTACTCTAGAGTCCGAGCAATCTAGATGTGAAGCTACAAATGGCATAACAATTGTTGTGCATATATACATTGCTACACAACATACATCACTGTCAACATACATTATTGTCAACATAACATACTATGTAGCACAACTCGCACATAAGTCATACATGGATTCTAAAGTGCCACAATCGCCCCCTTAGTTGGCAGTTAGGTCCCTCTGACTCCATATTGGCCTTCTACTCCAAGTATATGGTATATCCTATGGTGGGCAAAAGATCAGGAGGCCTGGTGCTATCGAGCCCCATCGTTAGTTGCTTGTCTACAATCTATATCATATAAAGGATGATATAGCCATAGGTCAGGTACATCTAGGACATAACTATTGTTCCTAAGGAACCACCATGAGGGGAGGAGTCATACATGCCATATGCCATGTGCCATCCTCTCAAACAATTATCACACACTAACATAGTAACTCCACCAAAAGAGTCGCATAATATATACTACAAGCTTGCTCGTACAAGTGCCAAGCTTGGGTCCATAGTACCATCAATGTTTGGGAGGTGGCATGGTGCACAATTGTGCACATGATCCTTCCAAACAACATCATCACGTCCTTCTAACACAAGGACTCTAGAGGGTAAAACCTCATGCACTCTCAAGATAGTGGGGCATGTAGAAATATTTGGTGCTATCTGTTGTAGATAGACATAGTCACCTAGATGAAATCAATGGATTGAGGGTCTATAATCTCCTCTCAAATAGTAGCATAACATAAGGTATCCCTATGTTGAGCAATCACCAAGTTCCCAAAGGCCATTGGCATCACTTTCCAAAAGATTTTTGCCTGTTCAGATCATGCGCTCATCCATACATTTGGATCATCCAAGTCCAACACTATAGTAGCATCTTGATGGATGGTGCATGTAAATCTGGATCTCATCCATAGAGTAGAAAGTAAGGAGAGAAGGATGTTAAGGAGGCTTGCCAGCTGAACCGATAGCCCATGGCCAACCAAGGTAATTAGAGATCCCAATCTCCCAAGTGGCCTCTCTGCAAACCATACTTTTGCAATCCTCTCTTCATTATCTAAACCACTCTCTCTACTAAGCCATTTGCCTCATGGTGATCTTAGGAGGTAGTACAATGATCAATCAAAGTCTTGTCACACAAGACCTAAAACTCTCCCAAGAACTCTATACCTTGATCAGCCAAAACCTTAATTGGTGCACCAAAATGACTAAGAATTTGATCTATGAACAAGTAAGCCGTCCCTTCATTGGACTTGTTGAAGAAGTGCTACCAACTCAATCCACTTAGAGAAGTGCTCAACCATCACCAAAATGTACCGATGATATCTCATAATCAACGATAAAGGTCCAACAAAGTCCAAACTCAAACAATAACCCAATCTCATGATAAGTAATGGGTGCAATTGTGGCATAAGAGCATTGAATGATACTCTAACTTGATCACAAACTACACATCTAACAACAAACTATTGTACATTGGTTTGCATACCATGCCACCAAAAATGACTCTAGAGTAAGCTATATGTACGCTTTACTCCAAAATGTCCTAACTCCTCATGAGCATGATTGATCAATTATAGTCTCTAAGATGGAAGTGGTACTACTCTCACTCTACCATCCTCCCATACACACAAAAGGTGTCTACCCTCCAATCTGAACCGCCTAGCCCGTTGAAGAACATGGTCTCTCTCCTTGGCCCCAATTGTGCCACCCACAACACCCTTGCAAAGATAGTCCATCATTAAGACATCATCATGAATGTCTCATTTAATTATACCAATATCTTCACTCTTTGGATCTATGACCTCAATACCTCCTTTTGTATCCGTTGAGAGAGATACCACCAAAGTCTCAAAAACTATATAGAGAAAGGCAAATGCATGCCATTCTGGCACCATCTTATCATTTGTCTCACCATGCTAACATGCTCCAGTTTGATCTTGTTGGCTGGGACATGGGTTTCTACTCAACCTATCTATATCAAGGTTCACCACTCCAGGTCTGTGAATAATTATGAAATCATACTCTTGTAAAATCAGAGCCCATAATGCAAGCTTCCTTGAAAGCTTGTCGTACTCCATCAACCACTTCAATTGTTGATGATAGTGATGAGAGTAAAGGGGTTACCAAATAGGTAACATCAAAAATGTGCTATTGCCCAAATTGCTGCCAAGCACTCTCCCTCATATGAATTATACTTCACCTTCGTTGAATTTTTGGAGCAACTAACATAGGCCACCACAAACTCCTTCCCCTCATCATCATGTTGGGTGAGCACTACTCCAAGCTCCAACATACTCCAATTAGTGTGAACCTAAAATGATCATCCTCTGATCTATCTCCTCAAAATAGGAGCAGATGTCAACCTCTCCTTGAGCACTACAAAATATCTCTCCTGCTCATCTCTCCAACACCACTCCTATCCATATCGTGGAACTCAACATGAGCATTTTTTAACCCAAATGGTAAGAACCTCCACTGATATAACACATCCTTGCCATGAGAATCAATAGCCCAAAATTTTTATCTTGGACTTATCCTCCTCCTTGATTGGCAACTGATGATATCCTACTCAAAGATCCAAAGTACTCAAGACCTTTGCATGCCCAATTGCATCAAAGATCTCTTCCAATGTAGGCATGGTATACCAATCAGCCCTAATCTATCAATTGATAGGATGGTATTTTCCACACATCCACCTATTTGTGTAGTTGCCATAAATATCTTTCTTGGTTGGCATCATTGTAGTTGATGCATAATCTCCGTGTGAAATCTCCACCAAATGTAATACCAAGAGCTAGCCATATGATCTAGATATGAAATTCAGTTTAGTAACATCTAGAATGATGTTATACATGATGGTCAAAATAGATAAGATAGAAGTATCACCAAAAGAGTACTTCTACTAATAGGGCAGAAACCGAAATAGACTTGAGAACCTTAGGACCAATAGCTAGACATATAATTTAAAGGTGAGAATTGGTTTGGTAACATCTGGAAGGATGTTACACATGATGGACTAAACAGATCAGAAAGAGGTATCACCAAAAGGGGACTTCTACTAATAGAGTAGGAACCGAAATATGCCTGAAATCTTTGAAGGCAATTTCGGAGGCCTAAACGGATGAATTAGGCCTCAAAAATGTGCACAATCCAAATAGACCACACTTACCTAGATGGACTCCAAGTAGACCACTCTCCCTAGTAGCTATTGGTTGTGTCCCAAGAATATCTTGCACACTTGGTCCATCACCCCCAACATGTGCCTGAATCATCTCAATAAGCATAGGGCTCACAAGTGTTCGAGTGGTGATGCTTATCAAGCACATACTACATTGCTCTACCAAGCCAAGGCTCACAATCTGAGTCAAATAGTTTGCGTCCATAGCTTGACCTAATAGCTGATGCATGGAGGCCTTTGACACTACTAGAATAGTGGTAATATTGGTGCAAAAATCCATTACCCGCTCTTTCTCATCGGTGTTGGGCTCCACCAACTATTATAACTATGAGTCCTAAACTAGTCCAAGACTCCTCTCTCAAAAAGCATGAGAGCTTGGGAAACTCATAAGTGTGGGAAAAGTGGTTCTAGGTTGTCCAACTAGGTTCACCATTGCCATAGGTGATCAGCCACTACCACCACCTGAGATTGATGCCCAACATCCAAGATTTCATCAACAATAATGTGGTCTAGTCGCTGAATTCCATCATAAGCGTGCTATAGAACCTCTCTAGGTAAGAAGTTTGTCCACCAAAGATGAAGGCAATGAGCCAATGATCACACTTTGGGTGCATCTAATAAAACAACATGTCCCATCCAAGAATGGACCTGATGTGAATTCGCCACCACCTGGGTACAAGAATCACCTATCAAAGGGATGTTCTCCAAAATCTAAGCTAGAGAAATAGACTAATGAACCTAAAGATGTTGTAGTATTCATAACATCTCCCAAAACACACCAAAACAGGGATCTTGAAGACCCAAACCTCAGCCAACACATGTTTGTCCCTAACATGGCTATCCAACAATCACTAAGTGAATAGGACCATGTCTCTCCAAGTCTTGTGCCCCCAATAAGGAAATGTTTGCTGGTAGGGTCTTATGATAACCCTTGACTGCTAACATCATAATAATTAAGGATACCGATAAGCCAAGTGTGTCACATGATGCCTAACAATCTCATCTCTCTCCACATACAATTACCTTTGTACTTGTATACCCACCTATAGGACTGCAACTACTCCGGTGTTAATCCCACCGAACAACTCCAATAGACATACTTCCTCTATTGGATACTATATTGAGTGTGGTATCCAGAGGTGTCAAGGTCAACTCTGGAGGCTCATCCTCACAATCATCTCTTGGTGGTACAAAGGCTCCACTCCAAGCCTATTGCACCAACTGATCTACATGTTGCTACAATGCCTCCTCTGAAGTCCACAATGAAACATCTAAGGTGGATGAAACAATCCCACTTGTACTCCAATTTGAGTGATCTCCTTTGGTACTGGAGTATCCTTTGTATGGGCGTTCTCCTCCAATAAATCACTTGGCCAAGTAAATGCACCATTAAAAGCTAAAACTAATGCTACCATGGTCTCGGACTGTAGTGAGCAAAGACTATTGCTACTGATGCATACTGGTAGATGACATACTCATCCCTCACTTGACTGCCAACCTGATCTATAGGAGGTTGTCTCCTCCCAATAGTTGATATTGAAAGCCATGGGATATAACACTACTCCTCCAACTAGCACATCATATGACTCGACAATTGTCGCAATAGCTTGAGCTCTCACCACCAAGCTATCAGTTGGGTGACTAGGCTGAACCTAGAAAACAAGCTCTCCACATGTGATGTACTGTGTCGAAACACCACCTAGAGATGTCTGGATCTAAAATGGACACCTCTCCACATTGGCCTTCCATAACTCCAGATCTACAATTATAGCCTTCTCCAACATAAAGGGCTATGCACTAGATCAAGTAAGACATCTATGGTGTATAGACCTTCCCTAAAGGTCCCACCAAATGAAAAATCCCCATTTGGTTATTGAACAAGACAACACTAGGTGTAAACCACACTTGCTCAAAGGTCGGTCTAGTTGGTAACTCCTCTAATTTAGCAATTGATGCTTGCCACAAACCACCAGTTGTTGGGCAAATCCCATGCTCCTCAACCAAGTTAACTCCACAATCAACCACCTTTGCTCTAGTAGTAGGGACCACATTATCCCTACCCTCACAAAGAGTGGTAGCCAACCGGAACCTTGGGGTTGGGTCAACTCCTAATGTACACATGTCACTGGCTGAAAATAAAGGATAGCGTGTAATCAACTGAGCCGCTTCCAACACTATGTTAGACTCAGTCTATATAATAGCATGTGGTTGACTAGTATATAGTCCATCATGCACCCATCACCACCTTCTACACCTACATTAGGACATCTATGAGTCATGGATAACGTCTATAGGGCCTCAAAGAGCATGAAAGATTGAGGAAGTCTGACTTGTCTCCCAACCTCTACTCTTTGTGGGTTCAACTCCATTGATGCTCCTCTAGGCTCTCGAACATGTAATGCACTCCTAGTCACTACGGTACAGGCATCTACTTATGCTGCTTTGCACATGAAATCCAAGGCATTTTTATCACCAACATATGAGGTGGAAGCCTCAACACCCAAATCTGATCTCCTTTGAGCTATGGCCATGCTAGCCAATCTCTGCTCCAACTACTCAATGTGAGTAGCCATGGCTATATCAAAAGTAAAGGCGGGTACTGTACCTCTACTAGGTGTGGATCCTCTACCACCACCTCTACCACCTTGTCTTCCATGACCTAGAGCTCCTGTACCACCCACCATACTAGCCCTACCACTCGGTAACTCTGGGTGTAAGTCAAAGTACCGATCACTAGTGTGACCAAAGCTGTGGCAATGCTCGCACTGTCTCTATGCTAGCGTGATGCACTAGAGGTATCAAGTTTGCTACCTTGAGGGCACTCTCTCTTGTAATGAGGTCCACCACAAGTCCAACATGCAACACCACCACTCACTAGCTTTTACTGACCCAAAAATGAAGGTAAGTGTCTAACCTCCACCCGCTCCATAGGATCTGGGTTGTCCACCCTATCCTCAAAAACCAACATGGCGGGGTGTACTCTACTGCATTCTACAAGAAGTAACTATTGTGGATGAGGTCTCCCTACCAAATCCAGATGTCACCATTCTCTCCTCCACCATGTTGAGCTCAATATGCTCAGCCAAACCAAAGACCACTGTCAAAGTAGGCAAAATAACCTATAACAATGTAGCATCACAGACTCTACATTGCAACTCCCTGTCCAATATCCCATAGCAAAAATTGGACTACTTGGGCCTTAATAACTCCTTGAGTAAAACTAATCAGCCGTCTCATGCAAGTGTATCTCTCACGTAGGCTCTTTCCAACATTTTGTTGGAACTCTTGCAAGCTCCTCAGCTTGTCAATCCGCACTCCTTGGTAGTTCTGCCTCAAACATTGGAAGAACTCCACCATGGGGTTAAACCCCAATACTACATCACCTCTTGTAGTAGTACCTCCACTCATAGTAACACCATCTCTAAGAGATCCACCAATGCTACTAGAGCTAGAACTTGTGGGTATAGCCAATCTACTCCTAGAAACTGAGCCTAAAGTAAGAGAGACATAGTTCAGAGACAATATAGTCTCCATAGCTCCTCCAAGTAAGCTCTCCTAAACTCATGGTAGTTGTCCATTGGTGGATCCTCCAAATGCTGAAACAAGCCCTTCTATGCCACAAAAGGTGTGAACAAAGTCGGGTTCTGCATCTATTGTAGATCATACCAACTATCAAACTCTTGGATGAAATCATACAACTCAATGGTACTCATTGTACTAGAGTAATGCTTAGAGCTTTCGGAGGCCCCATAGATCTTGTCCATGTCCCACAACAATGGTGCAGACACAACAAGTGCACTCTCGATTGAATCAACTCTTGTGTGAAACTCTAACTCAGAGTCAATCTCCTCTCTCATTGAGACCTAAGATACAGGCTAATATCAAGCGCCACTTTGAGTAAATCCACTACATATTGTAATGTTATCTCTTTTGGAATCCTCAAAGAACTCCACCGTGACAAAGTAACCAAGAACTACAACTTGCAATTGTAACCTCTACAAGTATCCCACCAAGTGCCAACACCACTTAGTGCCAACACCTCCAAGTGCCAACGTCACTGACTAATGTAGCTCTAACTATGACAACTACACTAGAGGAAAGTGCAACTGAGAACCTGTCATCACAACATGCACTCTCATGGTTTGTAGGTCATCACTTCCTACCTCACCAAAGAGAAACATAGGTATCTGACTGGTCATCACTCCAGCCTCACTATCAAGAGCACACCAGAGCACTAACGCTCTAAATTCAAGGCACCTCATACAAACAAGATGCACCACTAAGAAGTAAAGAATAAAGGGAGTCCAATCACAAGAAGGCTAAACAAAAACCCTCCATCTCATAAATCAGCACCGGATTGACTCTGCAACCATTTGGTATTTGACATAATCGGAGTACTTATCTACTTCTCAAGCTACAAGGATCACTGAGAATGGGACCAAAGTTCTTCTCGCCAAAATCTGACATAAACCCTTCACAAAATCTGACATAAATTTGATATAAAATTTGATGTAAGATCTGACGTAAAGCCCTAATATGGCTGATCACTAAATCCTCTTCTAACTCTTCACTCAAGCCAAATTGGAAAAATGGGTTTCGTCCGATCTCTAATTTGTGTGAGTGGGTTCCCAACTACACCTTCAATTTCAGTTTTTGAGTTCAACTTGCACCAGATTGGTCTTGTGTTCACCTCTTGAGCTCAAAATCACAACTACCACTTGAAATTGACTCTCTTTGGCTCTAAATTTGGTCAGCTCTTCCACTTACAATCACTCATAGGGAAATCAGAACTACGATCAAGATACTATGATCCATTGGGCTTGGAGAGACCACCACCACCTTTAATTCCTACACCCAATTTCTCCCTAACTCTCACTTCTTTGATGTAATTAGTTTGGTTATCACAACTCAACTCACACTCAATCAGATCAATACTTGATCTATCATTCTATAATTTGCCAACAATTGGACACTAATCACAATTAAGCCACACCCACTCTAGCTAAGAGAATCCAAGTGATGCTCATCGGCCTGTATCCACCATAGCCAGGAACTCGAAAGCTCAACAATAGAGAAGTGAGCTCTTTTTGAGTAAGTATACTCCTGATTTTGACCTAGGTCTCACACCAACAGTCTCATTGACGACACACGCGATGGTGCAAATGGTGCAAGTGACAATGTGCTCTACCATGTAGTCAGCACCCAAAACATGAAATCTGACCATCAAAAAGTAGTCTTTAAGTAATTGCCAAAATAATTCTAACTCTTATCACTACTACTCTAGTGTCCAAGCAATCTAGATGTAAAGCTACAAATGGCATGACAATTTGCATCACGGTTCATCAATCCAAGTCTATGAATAACCATGAAATCATACTCCTATAAAATTAGAGCCCATTGTGCAATCTTCCATGAAAGCTTATTGGACTCAATCAACCACTTCAATGGCTGATGATCAATGATGAAAGTAAACAGGTTACCAAATAGGTAACGTCCAAATTAGTGCCCAAATTGCTGCCAAGCACTCTCCCTCATATTAACTATATTTCACCTACGCTAAATTGTTGGAGCAACTAGCATACGCCACCACAAACTCCTTCCCCTCATCATCATGCTGGATGAGCACTCCTCCAAGTCCCAACATACTCCAATCAATGTGAACCTGAAATGGTTGTCCTCTTATCGGTCTCATCAAAATAGGAGCAAATGTCAACCTCTCCTTGAGCTCTACAAAAGCTCTCTCTTGCTCACCTCCCCAACACCACTCTTGTGTAAACTTGGTCAGCTTCGTCAAGGCCTTGGCAATGACACTAAATCCTCTAACATCACGGCAATAGAAGTGTGCTAACTCAAGGAATGTTCACACTTTGCTCACATCCATAAGCCGAGGAATATGCACAATAGCCTCCACCTTGGTTTGTTGAATACCAAGTCTTTTGGAGTAGATAGTGTGACCCAAATACTCAACTTGCTCATGGAAGAACCTACACTTCCCAAGATGTAATTTGAGTCCATGAGATCTCACCCTCTCAAACACCTCCAAAAAATATATCTAATGCTCCTCTACCATAGTGCTATAGACCAAAATGTCATCAATATAACACCGAGCAAAATCCAATCCAACTAGTATCCTATCCATGACCCTCTGGAACTCAACAAGAGCATTCTTTAACCCAAATGGTAAGAACCTCCATTGATATAATACATCCTTGCCATGAGGATCAATAGCCCAGAATGTTATCTTGGACTTATCTTCCTTCCTGATCGGCAATTGATGATATCCTACTCAAAGATCCAAAGTACTAAAGACCTTTGCATCCTCAATTGCATCAAAGATCTACTCCGGTGTAGGCATGGCATACCAATTAGCCCTAGTTTATTGGTCAATAGGACAATAATCTCCACATATCCGCCTATTTTTGTAGTTACCATGTATATCCTTCTTGGTTGGCATCATTATAGTTGATGCATACTCTCCATGTGAAATCTCCACCAAACCAGCCTCAAAAAGGTCACTACTCTCGCTCTGAATTTGTATCACTATGTTGATAAGGATGTTGGAAACTAGTATATCACTAGTCAATTCAATCCATATACCATGTCCCTTGAAAGCACCAAAATCCTTCATACTAAAGGTAAAAAACTTGTGTAGCTCCTCAAGAATCTCCATATTTCCTCTCTTGTAAGCTTGGGTCCAAGATTTGTCTCCCAAGTACCCTCTATACTATCATAAGAGTGGAAGATGTACTAACCAGCTGCTACATTGGACCCTTGGGAGCAATAGTGTCATGCTCCCAACCACTAGAGGTCCAACCTCAATGTGAAAAACTCTCTGATTTGGCTGCAAGGTCCATATGTCCTCTAGTTGCATCCCAAGTAGACCAAGGGTGTACTCCAGGTAGACCATGCTCACTTGGATGGATTCCAAGTAGACCACTCTCCGTAGTAGCCGCTAGTTGTGTCCTAAGAATACCCTATCCACTCGGTCCATTGCCTCAAGCATGTGCTTGAATTGTCTTGATAGGCATAGGGCTCACAAGTATCCGAGTGGTGATACCTATCAAATGCATCTTACACTATTGTGTCAAGCCAAGGCTCACAATCCAATTCAAATAGTTCAAGTCCATAGCCTAACCTAACACCTTACGTATGGATGCCTCTCACACTACTAGAATAGTGATAATACTAGTGAAAAACCCCATCGCTCCCTCTCTCTCTCATTGGTATTGTGCTCCACCAACTGTTGTAACTGTGAGTCCCATACTAGTCCATGACCTCCCTCTTGAAAAGCATGGGAGCTTGAGAAACTTATAAGTGTGGGAAAAGTGGCTCTTAGTTGTCCAACTAGGTTCACCACTACCATAGGTGACCTATCAGCCACTACCACCATTTGAGATTAACACCCAACATCCAAGATGTCATCAACAATGATGTGGTCTAGTTGTTGAATCTCGTCATAAGCACATTATAGAACCACTTTGGGTTAGAGGTTTGTCCACCAAAGATGAAGTTGATGAGCTTGTGATCCCACTCTGGCTGCATCTAACAACACGGCAGGTCCCATCCAAGAATGGACTTGGTGTGTATTTTCCATTACCCGAGTGCAAGAATTGCTCATCAAAGGGACACTCTCCAAAAGGTAAGTTGGAGAAATGGACTGATGAACCTAGAGATGTCATAGTATCCATAACATCTTCCAAAACACACCAAACTATGGATCTTGAAGACCCAAACAATGGCCAACATGTTGTCGTGTTGTCGTTTACGCAACCCGTAAAAATTTTAATTATCATGGTTATCTCCACATTAGTGAAGTAGGTTGTCTGATAGATCCCACAGATGAGATGTTGCCATGTGAGTAATCTATATACATGTATACAATTGCCCATGTGGATTACAATCTTATCTTGTTCAAGGGTTCTGATGTATATTGGTGAGGGAGAGTGGAGAGACGAGTATGTTTTTAGTCGAGGAGTCTTGAGGAGAAGGAGGATGTTGGGAGTGAGAGTTGTAGTAGAGCACAAGTATTAGAGCATCATATGAGGCATTTGAGCATGACATGTCCCATGCTCTTGATATTCCACTCCTGAATTCTTTTCTCATCAAGCTTCACCGTGACGGCTTACAAGATTGGATGGTGCACATTTCGGGGCGGTATTCATGGAGTCGGTGATTAGAAACCCGGATCCCATCGTCCTTTCGGTGCTTACTTATGAACATGTTTGGGACTTGATAATCTATGTGCTTTTATAGTTGGAGAATACCTGAATTTTTTGCTTATAAGCTTCAAGGTGGAGTTGTGAGGTCCATTTGTCAAAAGTGAAGACACTAAAGGACAAATTGCCAAGAGATTGGATCCCAATTGAAGGATTCTGGAGGTTTTGGGCATTGAGGGAGTTCAGAGAGGGCAATTGGGGAGTGGAGATGATGATTGGAGAGACAAGCTGATAGGCTACAATCTGGAGACTATAATCAGACGATTTGAGCAAATTCCAAGAGGGATATTATCAATTGAGTCAAGGGGGGTAAAATTCATACCCATGAGCACAAAGTAGGTAATTGGGAGAGCTTCTTGAAATTTTTTCATGATCTATCAGTGGAAATGGAGAGTAGAAAAAGCTCTTATAGTGCTGAGCATAAGAAATTCTTGTTCTAGAACAATCTCAAAGCAGATCTGATTGATTGAAGCTTTTGAGATGTAAGGTGTTGGAGAAGAACTAATGATCAGGTTTGGAGTTTTGGCCACTCCCCAAGTTGTGGTTTGAGTCACCTTATAAAATAAATTTGGTTAGGATTTGCACCTCTATGCCAAGGTTTCATGTGAATTCTTGAAATAGAGAATTTAGGGTCTTGAATCAAGTATATCTGGTCTGTAGAGCTCACAAGTTAACCCAGCTCAAGAATTGATCCACATCTAGAGACTAAGGTTGGATTAGGCTACAAAAATTTGCAAAATTTTAGATAAGGACACAACCAGATATTATGAAAAATTCAGTTGGCTCTAAATCTATGGAGAGTGAGATCTGATCAACACATTCTATCATAAATATTGTCATAAGCTCGGTAGAGCAATTTTATCTTCCATCTTGATTGGATATCAATTCTCCTATCTTGTGACTATGATTGAAGGTTTCAAGTTGCCAGAGTGTCTTTAAGGATCAAGTGTACTTTTGAATCAGAAATCTAGGGATAATTTGCCAAGAACCATGAGCAAACTCTAAAATATGGGTTTCAAAATTAGGGTGAAAGTTGCAAAAAACCTGGCTAAATTTTAGAGGTTGTCAGAGGAGTTGTAATGATCTGATTGAGGCCTAGTTTATGTCATTGGAAAGCTTATCTTATAGGCTTTCCACTGAATTCTTGAACACTTGAATCCAAGCTACACAAAAGAAAAATTATGTTTATATGAGTTTCACAAAGTTTTCCCCATCAAGAAGACATAGGAATTCTCCACTTGGAGTAGAAATTGTTGAAATTAAAAGTTCAAATTGGAAGAGACTTGGAGTACAGATTGAGATTAGCTTGATGACAAAGCAAGAAGGCTCTAAAGCTCTTTTTGAAAAAAAAGCACAAAGAGTGGTTGCCATATTCTTGTGATTGGATCTTCTTTGTGCTTGCATGCCTATTTGTACATCCAGTTGGTTTGGATTGGTGTGTGCGATTGGTGTTGCACTTAGTTTGTTTCCTTCTAGGAGTGTTGTGTATTTCTTTTTGGCAATGCTAGAAGTGATGACCAGCAGACCACAAGTGCTTGTTGTGATGACAGGTTAGGTTGCCCATCACTACCCTTCCCGATAGCAAGAATATTAGTTACAAGAGAGGAGGGTTCCGATGGTTGCGTAACATGGCGTGTTCAATCAAGTAGTTATAGGTTTACCTCTAGCCTTTGATCTATAGTCTCCGCAACTAGGCACCTTGTGTGTTCCTAGAGAGAGAAAGGAAAAGTATGACAACATGCATGTCCTTGACATGGCAATCCAAAAATCACCAAATGAAAAGGTCCATGTCTCTCTAGATCATGTGCCCCCAGCAAGGAAATGTCTATTGCTAGGGCCCTCTGGTAACCCTTGACCACAAACATTGGTAATAACTCAAGATATTGATAGGTCAAGTGTGCCATATGATGGAGAGAGACTCGCCTAGTAGTCTCATCTCTCTCCACGTACAAGTACCTTTGTACTCGTATACCCGCCTATAGTACCATAGCTAGTCTAGTGCTGATCCGACCAAACAACTCCAATAAACATACTCCCTCTGCTAGATACTGCCAAGCAATGAGTGTGGTATCCAAAGATGTCAAGGTAATAGACTATGGAGACTCATCCTCACACTGGTCTCCTGGTGGTACAAAGGCTCTACTCCAAGCCTATTGCACCAACTGATTTGCATGTTGTTGCAATGCTTCCTCTAATCTCCACAATGAAACATCCAAGGTGGATAGAACAATCCCACTCGTACTCCTAATCTGAATGATCTCCTCTGGTATTGGAGCATCCTTTGCATGGGCGTTCCTCTCCAATAAGTCATTAGGCCAAGTAACAAAACCATTGGAAGCTGAAAATGATGCCGTTATGGTCCGGATTATAGTGAGCCAAGACTGCCACTACTAGAGCGTACTAGTAAGTGATATACTTGTCCCTCACCAAATTGCCAACCTGGTCTATAGGAGGTTGTCTCCTCCCAATAGTCAATACTGAAACCCATGGAGAACAACAATACTCCCTCAACTAACACATCATATGACTCAGCCACTATCGCAATGGCTTGAGCTCTCACCACAGAGCTATCAGTCAAATGACCAAGCTGAATCTGAAAATAAGCTCTCCACATGTGATGTATTATGTAGAACCACCACCTAGAGATGTTTGAATTTGAAATGGACACCTCTCCATATCGGTCTTCTATAACTCCAAATCTATAACTACAGCCTTCCCCAACATAAAAAGTTGTGCACCAAAGTCAAGTAAGACCCTCTATGATGTATAGACCTTCCCTAAAGGTCCCACCAAAAAAAACATCCCCCTCTGGTTATCCAATAGGAAAACCCTATGTATAAATCATGTTCACTCAAAGG
This sequence comes from Lunularia cruciata, assembly GCA_948567375.1. NCBI lineage: Eukaryota > Viridiplantae > Streptophyta > Marchantiopsida > Lunulariales > Lunulariaceae > Lunularia > Lunularia cruciata. The sequence goes on along the minus strand of OX419757.1, from coordinate 2,811,713 downwards.
CCGGTCTAGTTGGTAATTCCTCCAATCTAGCCGTTGTTGTCTGCCATAAACCACTAATTGCTGAGCGGATCCCATGCTCCTCAACCAAGTTAACTCCACTATCAACCACCTTTGCTCTAGTAGTGGAGAATGTATCATCCCTAGTCTCACAAAGTATGGGTCCAACTCCACTAATGCATGTACTGCACTCCTAGTCACTATGGCAGATGCATCCACCTGTGCTACTCCGCACATGAAATCCAAGATGTCTCTGTCACCAACATATGAGGTGGAAGCCTCAGCACCCAAATCTGATCTCCTTTGAGCTATGGCCATGCTAGCCAATCTTTGCTCCAATTACTCAATCAGAGTAGTGTAATACACCGAGGACAAGAGAAGAGAGAAAACATAGATTGTACACTCAAACAATCGATGCTCCAAGGGAGCACCTTCTCTTTATTATATAGACAAAGAGGATCTCCTCCAAGGAAGCCCCACCATAGGATTAAGGACACAAATAGGTGACATGTAAGCAAGCTCTACCCTTGGATTACTTACTTGGATGGGTGACATGTCTGGTCTAGGTCCTATCTGGTTGGTCAAACAAGCTTTGACCGGAGAGAATCTTTTAGGGAATCTTCCTTTAGGAATCTCATAATCACGTGAGTAAGGTACCATTGGAAAGCTCTTGATGAGACAAAGCAGGGGGGAGGGAAGGCCAGCCTTTCTTCCATTGGAGGGGGGGATTGTGCACATTTTTGAGGCCTAATTCATCCGTTTAGGCCTCCAAAATTGCCTTCAAAGATTTTAGGCATATTTTGGTTCCTACTCTATTAGTAGAAGTCCCCTTTTGGTGATATCTCTTTCTGATCTGTTTAGTCCATCATGTGTAATATCCTTCCAAATGTTACCAAACCAATTCTCACCTTTAAATCATATGTCTAGCTATTGGTTCTAAGGTTCTCAAGTCTATTTCAATTTCTGCCCTATTAGTAGAAGTACTCTTTTGGTGATACTTTTATCTTATCTATTTTGACCATCATGTATAACATCATTCTAGATGTTACTAAACCAAATTTCACATCTAGATCATATGGCTAGCTCTTGCTATTACAAGTAGCCATGGCTGTATCAAAAGTAAGGGAAGGTACTGCACTCCTACTAGGTGTAGATCCTCTACCACCTTGTACTCCATGACCTGGAGCTCCTCTACGATCTACCCTACCACTTCGTAACTCCAAATGTAGGTCAAAGCACTAGTCACTAGTGTGACCAAATATGTGGCAATGCTCACATTGTTTTTGTGTTGGCTATGATGCACCAGAGGTATCAAGTCCACTGCCTTGAGCACACTCTCTCCTATGGTGAGGTCCACCACAAGTCCAACAAGCAACACCACCACTCATTGGTTGCTACTATACCCAAAAATGAAGGTAAGGGTCTAGCAACACTATGCACTCCGCTCGCTCCATAGGATCTAGGCTGTCCACCTTGTCCTCATAAATCAACATGGCATGGTGCACTATGCTACACTTTGGAAGAAATATAGTTGTGGATGAGGTCTTCCTACCAAATCTAGATATTGACACTCTCTCTTCCACCATGTTGAGCTCAATATGCTCAGCCAAACCAAAGACCACTACCAAAGTAGGTGAAGTAGCGTGTAACAACATAGCATCACGTACTCTATGTTGCAACTCCTTGTCCAATATTCCATACCAAAACTGGACTGCTTGGGCCTCAGTAACTCCTTGAGTAAAATTGATCAGCCGTCTCATGCGAGCATATGCCTCACGTAGGCTCTTTCTAGCCTTCCATTGGAACTCTGGTAAGCTCTTAAGCTTGTCAGTCCGCATTCCTTGGTAATTCTACCTCAAACACTAGAAGAACTCCACCATGGGGTCAAACCTTGGTACTACACCACCTTTTGTAGTAGTACCTCCACTCATAGTAGCACCATCTCCAAGAGATCCACCAATGCTACTAGAGCTAAAACTTGTGGGTACAACCAATCTACCCCTAGAAACTGAGCCTAAAGTAATATAGGCATAGTTCAAAGACCAATATTGTCTCTATAGCTCAATCTTCTCAAAGTGAGCTCTTCTAAACTCATGGTAGTCGTCCATTGGCGGACCCTCCAAATGTTGAAACAACCCCTTCTACGCCATGAAGGGTGTGAACAAAGTTGGGTTCCGCATCTACTACAAATCACACCAACTATCAAACTCTTGGACAAAGTCATCCAACTCAATGGTACCCACTATACCATAGTAACCCTTGGGGTCTTTGGAGGCCCCATAGATCTCATCCATGTCCCACAACAACGGTGTGGACACACCAAGTGCACTCTCAATTGGGTCAGCTCTTGTGTCAAACTCCAACTCAAAGTCACTCTCCTCCCTCATAGGGACTTGAGATACAGAGTGATACTAAGCGCCACTTTGAGTAAACCCACTATGTATTGCAATGCTATCTCCTCCGGAATCTCCAAAGGACTCCATTGTGACAAAGTAACTAGAAATTACAACCTTCAATTATAACGTCAGCAAGTACTCCACCAAGTGTCAACATCACCAAGTGCCAACATCACCAACTAAACATCACCGACTAATGTAGCTCTAACTATGATTACTACACTAGGGGAAAAGGCAACCTATAACCTACCATCACAACACGCACTCTCATAGTCTGCAAGTCATCACTTCCTACCTCACCTACAAGAAACATAGGTAGTCTGACTGGTCATCACTCTGGCCTCACTACCAAGAGCACAATAGAGCACCAACACTCTAAAGTCAAGGCACCTCACACAAACAAGGTGCACAAATAGGAAGCAAAGAATGGAGGGGGTCCAATCACAAGAAATGTAAACAAAAACCCTCCATCTCATAAATCAACATTGGACTGACTCTGCCACCATTTGGCATTTTACATAATATGAGTTCTTTACTTCCTAAGCTACCAAGATCACCAAGAACAGGATCAAACTATCTCTCCTAGCCAAAGCTACCGGTGTATAGATAAAAATGGAATAGTCATTAAGACAACAAGTGAAGGTGTACCAGTTAGCTAGTGCACCAGTCTAGGAACCAAAGATTTAGGGATTAAACTCTAGTGCGCACAATCTAGCAAGATTGGCAGATTTTGCCAAATAATGACCAAAAACTACTCTAAATTAGCTAGCCTCACACCAACAAGTTGGCTTGCTGGCCCTTTTAGGCCTTCATAGCCTCTCATAGCCCATATCCTTATGCCTCAAAACCTCTAAATGCCCAAATGAGGCCTTTCTTTTTACCACTTCAAAACTCCTCCAAATTTGGTGAAACTACTCCAAATCTACAAAACTCCTTCAAATCTGGCCAAAATTTGACATAAACTCCAGCAAAAATCTGACATAAATCCCTAAAGTTGACTGACTGCCAAATTTTCTGCTAACTCTCCACTCGAGCCAAATTAAAATGACTGGTTTCTCCAAATCACAAATTCACAAAGATGGGTTCCAAACTCCACCTTCAATTTCACTTTTGAGCCCAACTTGCACCCGATTGGTCCTTCTGTCACTTCTTGAGCTCAAAATCACAACGGTTGCTCAAAAATTGCTTCTCTTTGCTCAAAATTTAGCAAGAGCTTCCGCACACCATCTATTTCATTGCCAAATCTACATCAATCAAATGAGCTTTTGCACACTAGGGAAAACCTAAACTCCGATCAAGTTACCAACAATTAGCGAGTCTTGGAGATACCACCAACACTCTTAGTTCTTGCACCCGATTTCTCGTTGACTTCACTTCTTTGATGTAATCAATTCATTTACACAACTCAAATCACTTTCAATCAGATCAGTACTTGATCTATCACTCAATAATTTGCAAACAACTAGACATTGATTATAATCAAGCCACATCCACTCTAGCTAAGAGAATCCATGTGACACTCGTTGGCCTTTGTTCACTATAGCCAGGAACTCGAAAGCTCAACCTCAGAGAAATGAGCTCACTAGAGCTACACTTTGAAACTATACCTCCTGGACTCGAGTTAGGTCTCAAACCCTAACGGTCCCACTGACAGCACACCTGATGGTCCAAACAGTGCAAGTGACGATTGAGCTCCACCATGTAATTAATACCCCAAACATGACATCTATCCACCAACAACAATAGTCTATGAATAATTACCAAAATACTCCTCATTATTAACACCACTACTCTTGCATCCAAGCAATCTAGGTGCGACACTACAAATGGCGAAACCGTCTTCAAAATCGATATTGCTTTACCGTACAAGTCATCAGTTTTACTTATACAAGTCATCCGTTTTACTTATCCATCAACCTATGAAGTGTTGCGCGTGTGGAAGGTTCTAGTTCAAACGAAAGGGAAATGAGGCACTTTATATCATCTAGGTTAGGTTAGGAGGTTCGAACCAAGAAGCCATAATGAACTCCCTCGCAAACACCATAAATCATTGGAAAATATCGTAGACAAAACGCATTCAGAAAACATAAAACACAAAATTTTGTCATATGCTCCCAATCGAACAAACAATCCGTCAACCTGTGAAATGCTTAGAGGACCCCAATGAAGCTAAATCCTCGGAGCTCCTCGCGAGCTCTTGAGTCTAGGAACCTCCAAGCCAAGCGTCATGTAGCTCGAACGATGTGAACTCGTCTTCCGCCATGCTGACCGGCAGAACCCCAAGTCATACCCTGGCAGGTTAATGCTGACATGGCAAGCCGCACAGCATGATGTGAACTCGTTTAGTGCCATGCTCATTGGCACATTTCTGTAGGACATACACGTAGGACGGTACAACTGACGCATGGAAGTAAACTATTGTCCACGCACCGTGAGGAAGCGTCCATCAGCTGTCGGTTGTCGAGAACGTCTCATGACTGTGAATGTGGTCAAGGAATCTCTCCCTGGAGTCCTTTCAACGCTGCTGTAGTGCGAGACCCTTCTCAATTCATTCTTCCATTCAATCCACTCACTGACTTGCCTCGTCTGTTGATCTTTCTTGTGCCTGGGGTTTGGAAATCGGTACAGATTAAGATGAAACAGCAGAGGCCTTTGAACTTCGATTTCAGTGCGTGAATTCGCTGGCTTTCTGTCGCCTGAGCAGAAGCAGAGTGTGTCAGCAATTTCTTGCTGATTCTCCAGTCGTCGTGCTGTTCCTGCAGCCATGAGTACCATGAAATTTTGCCGGGAGTGGTGAGTTCTTAAGACGCATTTTGGATCCCAATTTGACATAACAGAGTTCTGCCGCTTTAAACCCTCAAATTGGTTTTTTTTAAGTCGGGTTTATGCTGCTTTTATTGAGTGGAATACGGGATTGCTTCGTTCCTCATACGCGTGGAGATGTGGCGTTTTCGCAGTAACAATATATTGTATCCTCGTGAAGACCGGGATCAGAAGATACTCCTCTACGCTTGTCGAAATTGTGATCATCAGGTAGGGTTTTGACCTCATGGTGGGGAGGGTTGAATTATGGGAAAAATAATCGGGAGTTTCAGGGGATCTCGTAGTCTAGCAGGCTGGGTCTATTGTCTTAGCAAGTACGTGGTTTGCTTTGAAGAGTTGGTTTATCAAGGTTTTGTTGCCTTTTTCAGGAGGTGGCAGACAACAACTGTGTCTACCGTAACGAAGTGCTCCACAGTGCTGATGAGCGCACCCAGGTGTTGCAAGACGTTACGTCCGATCCCACTCTTCCCCGCACGAAATCTGTCCGTTGTGAAAACTGCAAGCATGGGGAGGCTGTTTTCTTCCAGGTACTTCTGGTCCAGTCAATTTCAGGTTCAATATCTCAACTTTTTTTGCCTAGTTTGACCATTCAGGGATCTGAAAATCCTGGTTTGGATCGACTGTGAAAATTGTAGCTAACCAGTTTTTGGTACAAATTGATGCAGGCAACTTCGAGAGGAGAGGAGGGTATGACATTGTTTTTCGTGTGCTGCAATCCTAATTGCGGGCATCGTTGGCGAGATTAGGCCGTGAAGAGAGATTGTCGAGTCAAGCGGTGAACCTCATTTTTGTAAAGAAACATCCCGGATTATGGCACCTGCTTGCTCCTAGGTCTCTTGCTGACTTGCCAGGTTTAGCCTAGCCAGTTTTATCAATAGGTTGAGAAACTCAGATTTTACTGAACACAACAATGCCTGCGAATTTACCGGTCTTTCTTCATACCATAGTCTAGCTGTTTAGTTTCAGGGCCTGACTAGAACAATAATGCGGGCTTAGTCACCGTCTATAAGTGGCCACTGAGGATTTTTTGCCAAGTGTTAGAAACAAATAATAGGTGCGATCACAGACATAGCTTACAAAAGAAACCAGTGATGCAGCGAGAAAGATTTCTGAAGTTTGGTCTATGCGGTACGTAAATAGTAGCCAATCTGCCCGCGTTGATGCCTTTGCTTTGTAGGAAATCGATTACTCTCGTTAAACTGGGGCTCGCCTATCTCGTCGATAAAGTTTTCTCTGATCCCGTGCGCAATTCGGCTCCTGCACTAAAAATAAAAGTGCGATAGTTGATCTCTACATTTTACCCTTTTGTGAGCACAGCAACCGATCAGCAGGGCCTTACCTATGATGGCCTCTGTTTCAACGTTGTTTCTCGTACTGCTGACGAGATGAGTTGCCATCCACTACATCTATTTGTAAACTTTCCCTTGGTTCTGAACTTTTGGACGGTTACTGGTCAAATCCAGGCAGACACCTATCCCATCATTTATGATTCAACAGAACAGGTGGGGCTCAAATGCGAGATATTGCAAAATTCTTACAGCTTATCTTCAAAGATGGATATACATAACATCGTCCACATTCCACAAAGCAGGTCAAAGACACTGGAGCTAGAATGGATGGGTATGTGAGATTCAATATTCGAGTTTTATGTCATGATGCGGATATCTCCATTCTTCAATATACAAGAAAACTTTTAACCAGAGCTGTCTTTTCTCCATACCATATTCCTGAACTAAACAATCCCCTCGACCCAGAACATAATCCTCCAATGGATCCTTGCTTCAGTTAACACCAAAAGGCCATCTTGATCGAAATTCATTCTTCAATATACAAGAAAACTTTTAACCAGAGCTGTCTTTTCTCCATACCATATTCCTGAACTAAACACTCCCCTCAACCCAGAACATAATCCTGCCATGGATCCTTGCTTCAGTTAACACCAAAAGGCCATCTTGATTGAAATTCATCAAGTTTTACTGTCCTAGTCCGGGACATGTTCCACTTGGCAAGACCGGATAACCACAATTCCGTTTCTTCACAGGCTACCCTGCAAAACCCCACGATATGGGCATCAAGAACCAGGAGAAAACCCGAGTAGTAAGTAGGGAGATCAAATCTCAACTGAAACGATCGCACAACAATCATTGGCACGTTCAATTGTGCACAATTAGGTGATTTTAGCACTCACTACCAGAAGGATTCCTGTACCTCCGTGTCCGACTTGAACGACGAGGTTTAGGGTTCATAGGCCCGAGCGCGGATAGACGTATCGTTCTTCTCTCAGAATATCTTCCGATCAAATCTCAGCTTGGTGACTATCTAGCTTGGCACCACCATCTCTATTGTTTGAGGGCTTCAGCTTGCGAGGACTTACGAATCCTGTACACAACAAGTACAATTGCATTAACCTCTTTAGCTTATCAGAATGCAATGGCCGATGAATTCCGGACAATGAAGAAAATTTTGCTTCTATGATAGAAGAACCATCCTTGAAGAAACTAGAAAAAAAAAAAAAATTACGGTAGGAAGTGCATGACCTCGATACATTACGTAGTTGTCATAGGTTAGTAGCAGACGACGCTTTTCTAGTTCGGTGCTCTAAGCAACCTTTTAGTCTGACCAAGCTCAAATGCTATGCAGGGAATCATTGACCAACTCGGTGACCGATCATGTTCACCTTTTAATGTAGCAAATTGTTCAAAAGCATTTTGGACAAATTTCTTCTTAACAACCAAATACTGTGCACCCCATTCTCGGCAAACGGGGACTATATTCTTTCATCTATCTACAACATAAACCTCTTGCCACAATCATTGAATACGGTTAGAAGCATTTCGCCGTTCTACTACTTTCTGGAACAAAATACAACCAACATGAAAACCGAATAGAAGCCTCTTTCCTTGTTCTACTATGCAAATCGAAAGCAGACGAAGATCATCTTGGTGTGCAGAACTTAACCGCGACTCTTACCTGTCAATCGTAAACCCATACTGTTCGAGTTGTGCAAACCCCTGGAGAGACTTTCCAGCAATTTAGACAAAGACCGTCTCACAATCAACCTACAGACTTCTGAAATACGAAGAAACTCATGAAGTTGCGGAAGCTTGAGTGGCTCGTGAACTGAAAACTTCATCTGATCCTTAAATCGCCTGGCAAACACTCTTGGCTTTCTCCCGAAGTTGGATGCTCGGAACAAGTCTCTGGTGACATGACTGGATAGATTATCTCCGGATGTAGAGTCGTTCTTGTAAATGGTCGATTGTGGCGTTTTTGGCTCTACAACTGCAAATCTCCGTTCGACGCTCTTAGCGTGATCAACATGAGGAGTCGTATTCAATGCCCTACATTCTGAACCTTCCTGCAGAGGCATTAACTCCTTACTACGTCAGGGCTAATGCTCCATTACTTTGCACCTAGTTCTGCTCCAACACTCCGTACAGGACAGGAAACTTTGTAGCTTAGTTACCTTCAAAGTAGTACCAATTTGATTTCCAGGTTGAAATAACTTCTTGAAGTTTTCTTGGGTGGAGGATACAGCAGCTATTGCAAAGAGCATCATTCCCCTTGCTGCATTGTGGGAAATGGAGCCTCTTTTATCTCTCTCGATAGGTACAGGGGCCTTGATATGAGCTTCCTCATGTGAAACTGCCTAGCGAAGCGTGAATCAGTGAGTAATATAAATCAACCAGCACCAAATAGGAGTGTTTTTCTTGAGCCAGTTTATGCAGAAGGACTTCATCGAGAGGAAGTTCAAGGTCAAGTACTAATCACAAGCACAACAGCGAAAGAATGGACAACAGAAAACAACTGAATTAAGCAAACATACAAGAGATTCCGGTCAGGTAGAAGCACCATGAGAAGGAGAAGCAGTAGTAGCCGCAGCGGTAGCCCTCGCCTTAAGAATAGACCGTTTAACGACATCTGCAAACTCCTGTTTAGCCCATTTTCCCCGTCTCCTGTGTCTCCTAATGTACTCAGCAACATCCCACCGCTGCATACCTCGACCTGTTGAACTTACCAGCTGCCTCAATGATGTCTCCGATTGTGCACCAACATACCACTTCCCTGTAACTCTCCAAGAAGGAATCTGCAGATCACCGAGAGAGGTGCCAACTTCGTCCTTTACTTGCGTAACGTAAAGTACAGAACATCATAAGTCCGCTGTGATAAAAAAACATAAAACAAACCAATTTCATGCATGTCGTCAGGGATAGCACTCGTCCAACCTTCTTCACAGTTGAACACTCCAAACCATTTCCGAGAACGTCGCAGTCAACATACATACGCACCCAGTTGTCAGGGCAGATTTGGGAGAGCAAAGTTTTCTGCTTACTGCACATAGCACACCATCGAGTACCGAAAAGCTTCACTCCATTTCGAAGCAGCCGTCTCTCCCAGCTCTGCCTCAAGGTCTTTTTGCTTCGTCCCATTGTCACCGACGTCCAAATTCCTTGACAAACAGCCTCAAACTCGTCTGATCTTCAGCCCACCCACATCCGGTGTCGACGTCTGCAGGATCCAGCAATTCGCCAGGAAGATAGACAGTGACTTTTGACACTACCCATTGCACAGCGTGTTGTTGCAGACAAGCATTCAGCTTGTGCAGTTGGGTCTCCCAAAAGCAATGCAGAAGCTCAAAATCGATAACAAACTCTAACCGAGCTTGAACAGGCTATCAACTTTATAGATAGCTAGCTAGCTAGCTGGCTCTGTTGCGATCTGTCATAAACAAGGAGCATTGGGCCATGACAGCGAGCGTTATACCACCTCTGTGCCAACCGAACTCACCAAAACTAACCTCAGCAACTGCTAGTTGGAATCTACTTCAGAGCTCTACGGGATCGCTCTGTTTCAGTGGGCGATTGCAGAAAGGAATCCGAATGTTACTGAATGCAAATCCCAACTGTAAAGGTCTATGTGTCCTTCAATTACAGTCCTTCATGAGCAATAAAGTATGCTGCTTCCAACCCGGCTGCACCATGCCGAGATAAGATCACGGCCATCAACACCAGTAGGTGAACACAAACGTTTATTTCAGTGTTATTTTGAATGACATAAAGAAGTGTTCATGTTCAGAAACGTGAATCTTTTTCTTCCTTTGTATGGGGTTGTGGCAGAAAGCGGCAGGTATACATGAGTCGGGTAGAGCTATCTGTTGACAGAGGGCAGATTCACAATGCCGCTATTCTATGAAATGGCATTGTGGCGAGACATTCCGGTGGAGGGTCTCAGCGCCTTGGTCGCACAAGTTGCAGTAAGATCTTTACTTCGCCTGCAATTCATATCTTCTGCTTTTAATAAAATTTTAGTTGGGCGTCTGAATAAATAACTCGAGACAGAGCTTAAAACTTAGGGGATTTGCTGTTGGATCATGCAATTATGGACGTGGAACTCTGGGTATGAAGGTGGTTTAAGGCAAAACAGGGGGTGGCAGCATCGGTGAAAGAGAGATCAAAGGTGAAGAGCCTTAAGTTGGTCGCTACACAATAATGACGACCGCCTTGGGCAGCAAGGTTGAACAGTATACATATGTAGGGATCCAGTATTCCCTGCAAGATCATAATTAACACTGTCTGCCACGGATATTGGGGCTCCAGATTACAACCGTGGTACTCAAGTACATGTACTTGGCTTCTCAAGCATACTCCGAGTTGGAGTATCACCTGCTTGTAGGCAAAATCACTTCGTGAAAGCAGACAGTTAGGACATGAGGCCAGGCAAGGCTCCTGATCTTTTTAGTCGCGATAGCGTAGATTGGTGGGTGGCTTCTCTCCCCCGACCTGAAGCATTCATCAGAAACTTTGGTGCTCTCGCTTGAGTAGGCCATCCCATGCCCATCAATAAGAATCATATGTGATGTGAAATTTGCTAAAGTGCTAAACTAGACTACAACGACAAACGGCGCAGATGCAACTTGGTGTCCTCTTCTAGTCTAACTCGCAAAAGGTCAGGATAATCCAATTCCTACCCAAGGAGACTAATTGCTAGGGGTCTATGCCTCTTCACCAATCCTGGCATTACTGAAATATGATGAACCTCAATCTACACATGAATGACGTCAAAACTGTCCTCTCACAATTATGTGATCGTGATGCCATATGTACAGAATTATCGAACTTAAAAATAGAAGCCCATAGTGTGACAGGACTTGAGCAGTCTGTTACTCAAAACTTAGGCGATGGAGTGCTCTATTTGATACTTAGCCTCTTAAGACCTGCAAAAGAAACAAAGAGAAATTTAACTTCAGCCCGAACTACACCGAAATCGTGTTTCAAACACGAATCTAAGAAACGTTCTCAGATACAATAGAGCAGTTCTGGCCACCAATATATCTCATTGCTGTATTAACCATTTCAACTGCTTACTGCCCTCAGCTAGACACTAAAATCCACATGCCTACGGCACCCAAAAGCTAATAGTGCCAAAAAGGGCTGGAACCTCCAGCTGACCTGCTCGCATTTGCGTGCACGCAAGGTGCGACGATGGTAAAACGTATTCTGATTCATCATTACGACTGAATAGGGCATGCTGGAGAACTAACATGCAAAACATCTTCTCGATAAAACATTGCGGCCGAAAATGCCTAAACAGGTACCAAAACTGAGAGCTCAACTACACGTACAACTGACAACAGGGCTCAAGTACAGTTAGGTATTGAGAAGACCCAGGTCCACCTTAGGGTCTTATGAAAGTCGATTCTACCCAGCAGGCAATTAGGACGCAAAATGTCGTGGAGACCCAGAAAAAGGGAAAAGCACATGAGTTCGAATACTTAGTTCCGTTGGACATCACCTCCTGAAAGAAATAAAATGGAACCAGGCTAGCGACAGCAAAATCAAGAAAGGCTGGAGACAGAAAGGCAATAAACGGACAGCAATAAAGTCTGGAAATTTCTGCTGGATAAAACGGCTAACAAATCCCAGGGAAGGAGGTGAGAGTAGGCAACGTACTAGCTGACTGGAGCAAGGCATAAGAGACAGGTAGCGAACGAAGACATCAACGTTGCAGGAGACACGAAGACCCAAAGCAAGATGAAACAGACATAGCACTCACAACAGAATCATACCAAGAAAGAAAACCTGTTGATAAAACGCTGAAGCTCCTTCATGGGCAAAAAAACGCCCCGACAGGCACAGGCCATTCTCTTTAGAGTATAGAGTAACAAGTGCTGGTGACAAACGAGTGACGTGAGACCGTGTCCACGATCTGTTGAATGCAGATTGGTCATCAAGTTGTAACCAGAAACCCCAGCAATTGACCAGAAACCCTTTCAATATTCAGAGCAACAGAAACTAACTGGCTCGTTGAACCCAACCAACCTTGAAAAAGCAGCTGAAATCTACCTCAGTTTACACGATTTCGAAGGCTATTCCAAATCAAAAGATAATCTGAGTATATTATTGAACAAGAAGAAACCCGCTATAGAGGCACGGAGCGTAGGAGTTAACCATGAAATCATCTCAAATACCCATATTCACATAGTACAAGATACAGAGATGAAGGGGAGGAGGGCAGATAATGACTACATGAAGGAGCTGATAGTGCTACCACGATCAGCATAGTGGGGCTTGCAAGTCCGACCTCGCCAGAAGTTTAGTCTGAAAATGAGAAGATAATTATGGCATACCTTCACGATGGCATACCTTCACGATGGCATACCTTCACGATGGCATACCTTCACGATGCTCTGAAACCCTCCTCTTCTTTCTTTCCACCAAAAAGTCCACCCCACCAGGATGATCCCCCACTAGTGCCACTGGCATCACTGGGACTTGGCCCAATTCCGCTCTCAGAATCCAGCTTCCTCTCTTCAAATGACGGGGCACCCAGATTGGCAGGAATGGGAGGGGAATCAGCCACATTGAAAGTGGTAGCCTGTCCAGAATACTGAGAAGGGGTAGCGTACGGGGCTCCAGGCATGCTCATCTGAGGCATGGGCTCTTCCATTGGGGGAGGTTGAGCCATGTTTGCAGTTAACCTGTTAAGCATGATTCCCGCACCCTCGATAAGGGCAAGTAGCACTCCCCCAAACACTGCTGATCTGGTCGCCGATCTCATCCCAGCTCTCAGTTGAAGAAAACCACCTGTGGCCGCACCGGCTGCAATAGAATTCCATGGATCCTCTTTCTGCCTCAAGTACACCATCGAGCAATCAAACGTCGAAAACAAACCTCCCCAAACCGCAAAACTCCCTCCAATTCTCGGAGCATTTATTCTCACTGCCTGAGTTCCTCCGAGCAGCCTTTCTCCCCGAGGCGAATTTTTCATCCCCCTGATAAAATGCCACGCCGATCCTCCCACCGCTCCCATGCTGAAGGCTCCACCAATATCATCCAATATCCTGTCGGGGCACGGCTCCCTTGCGTGATCGGGAGTTCCCATCCTCTCCTCCTCCAATTCCGAACCTCCAAACCCCTGATACTCCCCACCCGACTCACCTTTTCCCAGACCTCACCTCAATTTCTACTTCAATTCTCCTCGTTATCAGCGCAGAGCTCCAACAATCTAACTCAACTGCAAAAGTGCGATCAATGCATCGGTCGATCCCCCCATTCAGCAGGATCGAATTTTGGGAGAAGCCCCAGACTAGCCCCAGACAACTGAATGCATCCATGTCACCGAATTAGGGTTTGACGCAAAGGGCCGGTTTCTGGCAGGCTCCGGACAGACGTGTTAAGTTACCGGACACTTCTGTTGGTACCTCGTTACTGAAATTTGCTTTGTCTACAGGAACATTCTTTACTTACGGGAGAACCACCGTCGTGGAAATACACATGTTCCGTATGGAAGGGAAATTTGCAAGGCATGGAACGAAGGAAATCCGACAGAAAAGAGATTATGACATGCCGGATCTGTTTGTTCAATTGGACGGAGTACGTACGTGGGGGAATGCCCAGTGGTCGAGTCAGAGACCGGCCAAATCTCAGTAACCAGGGGTACGGGTCCACCATGAGGGAGGCTGAAGGCCGTGAGATGTGCCGTCCTGGAAGTTCTTCGCCGTCGGATTAGTTGACTATGGGTTTGGGGAAGCGGGGGATGGTTTAGACTGCAATTAGGGCACTAGGAAACGAGGGAGACCCTTCTCATTTAGGGCACAGCATTTTCGCTCTAGTTCTTTCACTCGCTCGTCCCTGAGCTTCTCCTCCCTTCCACCCTCTGCTCGTAGCTTGTCGTCTGTCTCGACCGATTAGCAATGGCTCCACCTGCCAAGGGAGGATCTCTCACCAAAGGTACGTACCGGCTTTCATGTGATTTCTTAGAATATTACTTCTATGACGGATTACACGCATATTGGCTTGGCTTGATTGTGATTTGGTATTTCGTGTCTTTGTTCGCACAATGCTGAAAATTTGATTGTGAATTGAGTTTTGTGGAGCACATGTGTTCGAGGAATTTAGTGGTAGTGGAGCACATGCGTTCATCCTTCGCTGGTTGCACTGTCGCTTCATTCTGTTTTTGGTTTTGAAACGTCTTCTCTCTCAGGTGGGAAGACTGACCAAAAGTCTCAGGCCGCTAAGGCTGCAAAGGCAGTGAAGTCAGTTGCGGTCATCAAGAAGAAGTGGAGAAAGGTCCGCACCTCGGTCACCTTCCATCGCCCGAAGACCCTCAAGAGGGCTCGTGCTCCCAAGTACCCACGTATTTCTGCACCGCCTAGAAACAAGCTCGACCACTACGAGGTGCTGAAGTACCCATTAACCACTGAGTCCGCCATGAAGAAAATCGAGGACAACAACACCTTAGTTTTCATCGTCGATGTCAGAGCCGACAAGAAGAAGATCAAGGAGGCCGTGAAGAAGATGTACGACATCCATACCAAGAAGGTCAACACATTGATCAGGTAACATCCTTTTTCCATCCAATGTATCAAAAGCTTCTGTTATTATTGTGCTGGAGGATCTCAAGAAAGCGAACGTGCCTATCGTAACACGGGTGTTTTCGCAGACATTGTACTGGCCTTTATGGTTTGCTAAATTGGTGTTATGTCTCAACAGGCCCGATGGACAGAAGAAGGCCTATGTTAGGTTAACTTCCGACTACGATGCTCTAGATGTTGCCAACAAGATCGGAATCATTTAAATGCTTCTTGTCGTGTAGAATTACTTGGACTTTAACATGAAACTCACTTTAACAGTTTTGGCGGCGCTATTTGTTCCCACCAAGTGTTACTCCTCAATTTTCCTGATTGAAAATGTCTTTCACATGCTGCACGCTCTTGGTGGGGCATGGGTAGTGCCAATGAAGACAGAATCTCGTAAGTGTTTGCGTGATCACAAGGAGAGAGGTCTTGTTATCTCTACGATCTATGTTGAGTTTGTGAACTTGATTTCATCAGATTCGTTTCTGTCATACGAAAGTAAGTTCAAGATTCTAGCGACCCTGCTTCCTTAGGTAATCGAAATGCTTCGATGTGATTGATCTTAAAGTAAGAAAATGGCTTTATTAGAGCAGACCTGGATGTTCTGTTACCATATTAATACCATATCATACCATTAGTTACTTGTCTCTCAAAGGGCAAGCCTGCGTTTAAAAGCCTGATGGGTAGGTATCTTTTAACTCTACTGTTCCCTTTGTGTAAATGGGAAATCGTGCTGTTGTTCGATGTTTTCTTGTGTCTTGTGATGGATTCAAACTCGGGAATCGCACGCTCTCGATGAAGGCTGTTGTCATGTTGGACTAGTACCTCCTTCCTCCTAGCTCCATTTGGGCTGATACCCAATTCCACGTATCTGTGTCTGCCATAGAACCGCAATAGCAATAGATAGCTGCAAACGTCCGGACGCTTCGTGGAAATGCAGAGATAGCAATTCAGTGTTATTCTGCCAACTTCAGTAGCTTTCTAATCCGAGTTAGTTTGTTGAAAGTTAATTTCGCCGGATACGTTGTGTTCACACGAACAGACTACTGGGCATCCAACCGCAGAGTCTGGATCCGTGTCCAGACGTCGAGTGGACCAAATCAGAAGCCGAATTTCTGCTGAAATCGTCCTAAACCCAGCCCAGTTTTGAAATTCCGATTGTTTGTGAGGAGTCGCCCTCACCGCGGTTGGAACATGCAGCGAGCAGAATTGACCTTGATGTTTTCTGCTCATGAGCACCGAATTGATGTGTTGTTGATAATATCACCTGTAGTGAGAAAGCGTTATGGACCTATATCAACCAATCGTCTGAGATCTCATGCTAGGAACTTATCTGCGGTAGAGATGGCATAGCCTTGAAAGTCTGAAAAGATCGAAGTGTACGACACAAGCCCTGCCTTAATTCTTCCGTCCAAATCTGAAACTCGTGATAGGGTGGTTTTAAATTTGGCCGAAAAATGTTATGCAATTGGCTACATCCTCTACAGATATGATCCCGGAGCAGCACTTCCCCGATGAATGGCTGGCACGTCACATTAAACGTCTAAAGACTTCACGCAGTGAAACATGGCAGGGGATTCCGATTTTGATAACTATCACAGTGGTATCCAGCTAAATTGCTACGAGAAAGAGGGACCATCGTCAATGCTAACGGCACACCCAGTACAGAAGTTCCCTGTCAGACTGCATTAGATTATTTGCTGAAATCCACATGAGAACGTAGTATCTATCTGGAAGAACATACGCAAGCGCCTCATAATTACCAGTGAAATATGTTGGGATCACTTACCTTTCACAGTTTTGTTACTAAGTTCTACAGACTAATTCCGAAATCCATTTTTGGGCACAAGTTAAACTGTTAGACCGAAGTACGCTACTAACGACGTTACCGAGAAGAAAGGAAATAGTGCAGTCCAAATCTCAGGCAAACAGCTACCAGCACTCGCGGAAAATGAAGAGTTTCAAAAATCTTGTAAACCGCTGCGAAGGAAACCTTATGAGTCCAATTTGTTGTACGAAGTTTGAGCGATAGTCCCATACTGTTGACACCACGCGTTGTTTTCCTCAGTAAAATGGACGGATGGAAAACAGGGAAATCTGCCAGAACCCTCGATGGATGGAAAGCAACAGATCTCATTATAAAATGAATTGATAAAAGACGGGTATGGAAGCAAGTAAAATGGAAGGAAGAAAGCTGGAAGAGAAAGTAAGTGGATGGGAGGAATATGACCCTCCACAAGTTTTAATGGGAGGATTAGGTTGTATTCCCAATTGTGCAACAGAAGAGAGTGCTAACGAGCTTTGGGAGTTAGAAAGTAAATATTGCCACATAACTAGAAACACTAAGCACGGGTTGGGTTTTAATCCGCTTTAAAAACTCAGCCGTTGTTCCGAAAAGCGGTACTCATTATGTTGAATCCTTACACTAAAGATCAAATCATGAGCAAATTTGTCAATGAATCCGGGTTTATTTCATGGTCATTGTTATCTGCTTCTCTTCCTTTTCTTATCCTATGTATCCATTTGTTCACATGCATTGCTCAGAGGATCATGAATCAACCGTACTGACCAAATGACTGTAACTTACATAGCCCTACAAACAAGAGCCACCCGAGAAATAGCAAATGTACTCTTAGCGGAGTGATGGAGAAGCCTGAAAGGGCGACGTTGGGACATGAAAACAAGTTGTTGACGATATTACAGTACGTATGTATAAGAATAATATTACAGTACGCAAAGTATCAGCATAGAGGCATGACTGAATCGACAGTCAGAAAGGATGGGAGGACCCTATAAAGTCACTCAAGGAGAAGTCAAGTTGTAAAGGGACAAATCCCATAATTTATAACGGAATCTGCCCGTAATAGTTTAATAATGAAAAATCTATTCTTATGCATCTGCAATATCAGAATTATGTAAATTAGAAAATCACATAATTAATGGAGGATTGAAAGACATATGATTGAGTGGGATTATGCTTGTGCACTGTACTATGTATTACGTCAATGCTTTTCGTAGAGCAATAGACAAATGCTATAACTATAAAGTAAACTATAACATTATGGTGAGGCTAAAATATAAAATATATTTTACTCTATATCTATAACTCCACATAATTTTCCGGCTACCGAAGTAAAGAGATGATCTTAATATAGATCCTTATATTCTGGAATCATTCTTCTCGTCATCTATCCACGGAACTAAATAATCACCCTTTCAACTATATTCCATGTGGAATTCACAATTATAGTATGACCAAATCAGATATGCCATGATTATCGGATAAAAGAAGTTTTAACAATGATTAATTCGTAACTCTATTCGAAATTCTTTGAATAGAAATGGCCATTTAATATGAATAAGATTTCCAAGTCCAAACCGGAGATTTTGCAGCCGGTTTTAAGTTGCCATACGTATCTTATTGTTGTGACCAAGGGAATGCTACTAAACTATTATGAAAACCTAATTTCTCTTTTAGAAATATTTGAACTTAAAAGTGGATGGCCTTGTAAATAAATCACAATAGTTCAATTTTAGATCTATTCTTTCCCATGATTTATGGATTTGGGATTTAAGAAGAAAGTTGAAACATTATAAATCAAAAGAATAAATTTCTTGAGAAATTTCTAAATCCTTTATGTGTATGGATTAATCACTTTTGCAATGTAACTCCAAATGAACAACAGGAATAGGATGATAGAATGTTTGCCCCAGCAAAAGTGTGTCATCTATGTTGAAGACATCCAAGCAGTCTATTTGTGTAAAAATAGTTTGTCCATAGAAGATTATAACACTAACATCTTAGGAAGTTATCATCAACCAGTCACTTTCTACAACAAAGATATTCCTCCCTTACATGAGTTTTGTGGTAATACTATGTACTATCCCATCCAATTATACACATCCAAATGGAGGTTTGTAGAGTGTACTTATAACAAAATGTGTATGAAAATCTAGAAATGTAAACACAAAGCAAATTGTCTCCAATGTGATATAAAGTATATTTGCATTCCAAAGTACAGAATGCAAATGACCTTTGTTCTTTTTCTATTTACGGTCTTTGCAAGACCCGATATCCACATATCAAGCACATTCTAATTTGAGCTTCTTTGGTATCTTTGGTGTATCTTTGGGCAAAGACATACCAAGAAAGTTGGGAAATGGGAATCCTAAAACTTCAAAATTGTTTTATTTCCCATAATCAATTTGAACCTATTTATATTGATCTTAATTAAGTTCTCCTATTGACATAACACCTTAACTCTTGAGAGCTTCACTATTATTGTTAGATCTTAATAAATAAATAGTAATTTGCACAAAAGTTGAAAGATTAAAGTCCATTAGCGCTTTAGTTTGTCATCTTGATAATAAAGTGATTTTGATACAAAAATAAACCTTTAGGGTATAATATACCCTAAAGGAAATGTAATAAGGAATACAAGGTATCATAAGTGGTAAAGAGGTGTAACTGCCCATAGAAAAAGGGTGCAAAACAACAAACTCCAAACTAAAACAAGGATGAAGAAACCAAATAATTTATTGTTAGACAATGTAATATAGATCTTCCAAATGTATATTTTGTAGATGGAGAAAGAGGTCTAGACATGACGGGAGTTGCACATCTATGAAGTCCAATGCTTGCTTAAGAATTGGCAATGGGTCCCTTTCCACCTCCCCTACCATCGCACATGACATTCTGCAATGCCACCAAAGGTTCCTTCCTTTAACCCCTTTTCCCTTTTGGCTTTGACTTAGAGATTCATGGGAGAGTTAAGGAGAGTGTGGAGACAAAAGAGGAGAGGTAGGAGAGGAAAGATATACATCTTTTGAGTGCTCTTTAGCATATAGTACTTGAGTGAATAGCAAATTTTGTTTTTTTTCTAATTTTGGTTCCATTGGTACATAGATTGAAGACTGTAGAGAATTGAGTAGAAAGTTATAAGGATTTTTAGGTTTTTTAGGGTTTGGAGTGATCATTACATATTGAGAGTGATTGGTTGGGAATCTTCATTTCCAATCTCTTAGTTTTCATGATTTAGTTCTATGGGAACTTAGTTAGAAATTTTTTGAGATGGAAATTAAAATTTATGAGAGTTTTTAGTTTTTAGGGTTGGAAGAGATTGTACTTTCTCTTGTGAGTTTGGATATGAGGAGTTTTGGTTTTGCAAGTATGAGGAGATATGGATAGGAGCATCATGTGGTACTATTGTTATTCTTGTGCTAGCCATGGCTACACCTCCCCATGTGGCGCCACCTAGAGCGGCTCGAGAAACACCATGCTCGGTACATCATTGATGCTTTACCTCGTAAGGTAAAGACCCATGTGGGAAGGATGCATAAGGACTATGATTGGAACACCTAGGATGCTCAAGTGAGGCAAGCGACTACATTGATAACAATGATACTTAAGATTAAGTATACTTCTTCTATCCCTTTGTTGATTGTTCAAAGGATACAAATCTAGTTGTGGGAGTGGTTAGTTTCTCAAGCGGGTTGCATTTTGGGGTTATTTGAGACTAGTTTTCCATGTCCACATTTATTCCATAGGCTATTTCATACACTCCATGATGAGGCTAGAGAAGCTTTTTGCCTACCACTTGATTGTTTGGCACGTGATCCCTTGGATAAGTTAGGATGGTTCATATTCCTCTTACTCCCTTGATGGTCTTTTTGTTATGCTAAAGGTGGACGTGTGGTGCATAGAGAGGTGGCTGTTAGATTTTTCAATTCTGAGCCAAGTATTGGATGGCCCTATATGAGGAATACGTTAGGGATGCACATTTTAGGAGACAATTTTTGCCACAAGATACCATAGAGTCCACTTGATTATGACAGTATAGGATATTGGGTTGAGCGGGAGAGTTTAATTGAGCGGCATAAGTACTACACCCTTTGTCCATGGCTAGTCCTACTTAGGAGACTATCTCTTCTCTATGCTCACTGCATCCTATGGCAAGAGAGGGATTACCACTAGAGGTCTTAGATTATCAACCTAAGTAGCCTTTATGTCTTGATAGATCACTTTTTGCACAAGCTTTGTGCACTACTCCTTGCCTTTCCTTAGGAGGCTTGAGAGGGATGGTATATGAGCATCTTAGAGTTTATATTCAAGTAGATGATCCTTCTAGTGTTTTTGCCAAGTTGTTTTAGGTGGTTGTAGCAATAGCAAGAGGAGATATTCCTATGTCTATTAGTTGTGCATTAGGTGCTAGTTGACTTCTCGTGATAGAGAAGGACATAAGGAGCACTAGACCAATTGCTATTGGAGAGATCTTTTTGTGTTTGGTCAGTTGTGCCATTGTCCGTCAACATCATTTTCACTTCCAACAACACCTCAGTCCTCATCAGTTTGGAGTAGCTACACATGGAGGATGTGAAGCTATATCTTTATGCATTAGGGCACTCTTAGATATCCATCCAAAGTGGATCATCGTACATGTGGATATTGAGAATGCTTTTAATAACGTCTCACAAGCATCCATCTTTAGAGAGCTTAGAGAGGCTGGTGGATCCTTGGCGAGTCTTATTCCTTTTGTGCGGTCTTTTTATTGCTCTCTTCTTTCCCTTTACTACCAACATGGTTGCTCACAAGAGAGAGTCACCATCTTGGAGTCAGTTGTGGGTACACGTCAAGGAGATCTTTTAGGGGGCTCTTTATTTGCCATGGCTCACTTTAGAGCTCTCTTATCTTCTACTTTTGCCATACCAAGTTGTGTATTTCTCTCCTTGGTAGATGATATATACATCATGGGCTTTGTAGATCAGATTAGGCAAGCCTTTGACCATTTGACTACCAAGCTATATCTAGTAGGTTTGAGAGTCAAGGTGTCAAAGTGTAGAGCATGGTCCCCTTTAGGTATCCCTCCTCACCTTGAGCTTCTTAAGGGGTGTATCATATCTACAAAGGGACTATGTGTTATTAGAGTGTTAGTAGGATCTAAGGATTTTGTCATATATTTCTTAGACATTGCACTTGTAGAGTAGTACTAGTAGATCTGTAGGTGGCATTTGGTATACTCTCCTTTAGTATTGCTCATCAACCGACTTATCTCTTCCACACTATTCTTCTCTCCTTGACCTTCCTATCATGTCTAAGAGCCTTTGATAGGAGGATTATTGGAGTCTTTGGTGATATTATTGGACCAATGTATGAGAAGAGATGTGGTGCATAGATAGACATCTTTACCAATCTTGTGTGTGTGTGTGTGTGTGTATGTGGGGAGGGGAGGGAGGTTGGCTTGCTATCTTTGGAGGAGATGGCACATATAACATTTTTGGGTAGTTGGGCTCACTTGGTACCCCTACTTTCCTCTCATTTTGTGGTGGTTGATAAGCCGGTTTTGGAGACTTATGTGATAGAGGTGGAGGAGTGATCCTTTTCTCTCCAGATGTTATTGCGGTAGATGAGAGGCAGTCTATCCCCATGTGCACACAAAGACCTTCCATCTTTTGCTTCACTCTTGTCAAATTGGACTAGAGGTTTATAATCTTCCTTGATAGAGCAACAATGTCAACATATGGTACATTCTCTCTTAGTTGACTTGTCCATTCTTTAGGGTACTAGAGCAAGTCTTTGCTCTTGCTCCAACAAGGGTGATGGCTATTGGATCCTATCTCAACCATGCATTAAGGCATTTTGACTCACACTTACTACTTTCTCTATAATAATGAGGTTTTGCCTAGGTTTGGTCCACCCATTTGCATCTTCATTACTCACTTGTGAGTGTGGTTCTACATTAGATGCAGTAGTGGTCCATATGACACAATGTCCTTTTGGAAGATAGAGGATAACTACCCATGATGCCATTAGGGACATAATGTTTGCTATGGCATGAGAAAGTGGATACTTGGCTTGGAGAGAGCATTTCAATACATTGTAGATGACATGTGTCAAGACAGACTTATACTTGGTCCAAGATGATCAAGTGATAGTAGCGGATGTCGTGGTTATGGATCCTACACATGATATAGTTTCGAAAGGAGTGATTACCCATCCCCTTAGATGGGCAGCAAGTGCAACAACAACTCACAACGTCTTTCAATATATGGGTATGCAATGAGGTCACCTCTTTGTTCCTCTAGCCTTGGAATTTATGGAGTGACGGACATGATGTTTGACACAGTTGTCAATGAGTGTGCAAGAACTTATCATGTTAGGCGCCAAGGGATACCACTCTCACTCTCATACTTTGTAGCATATTTTAGATAATGTGTGTCCATTGCTCTACAGAGAGCAATGGCTGGTGCAATCCATAGGAGAAAAGTCACATTAGGTGATGCTTCTTTGGATGCTCCAATTGTTTATAGACTTGCATAGCTTGGATATCTTAGGTGCTATAAAGCAGATTTCTTATTCGAGTCTATTGGGGCTTAGCCCCATTTTACCTACATTGTCTCACCCTTGTATGGCTTGATAAGGTCTTCCCATCCTTTGTGTTTACTACACGGTCGCCCTTTCAGCTTAAGAATTGTTATTTTAAGAGAAGATGAGTATGGTTGGAGAAGATGCCATCACTTCTTTCTTCTACAAAGAATTTCAAAGTAATTGAGAGTTTTTATTTGAAAAGGAGATGAGTGTAGTTGGAGAGGCAGCCATTTTCTTTTGCAAGAAATTAGATTTTAAGGAAAAGAATAAATTATCAAATTGGTGATGAAATTGCACAAAAATCTCTAACAAAAAGTAAGAAAGTAATAAATAACAAAAAGTAAGAAAGTATTAGAGGATAGCAATGGTGATTATTGTTGTTATTCTCACTTGAATCTTGAATGTCTACTCATAAACTGTTCAAAATCATCACATTGGAAGTGTTGTCTATCAATATGTCAATATGTCTACTCTCAAAGACAGACTCTTGCTTGTAGAATGTGTACAATCATCACATTGCATGTGTTGACCATAAGTGAAGGTCATTTTATCTACTCTCATGTAACGAGGAAGTGGTTCAACTACCATAATATCCATACCTAAGACTGTTTAAACCAATGTAATATAAATAATATTAACAATTGGCGTAATATTAACAATTTTGATTGCCCAAGAGCATTAGGGTATCTTTTGTATGCTCAAGAGCATGAGGGCATCTTTTCTATGTTTCGATTTGATTGACCGGAATTAAATAAGTATCGTACTGACATTTATTCTCATCATAATCCAAACCTCCCCAAGTTTTTAATATCAAGTGGATATTTCTGTATTTCTTTAGTTTTATATAAAAAATATTATTTAATGTGATTGTTTTTTTTGGATTATATTTATTATTATTTTTTATAGTAAAATGAACACATGTGATCTAAAATAAATTTATATATAAAAGAAACACTAGCAAATTTTCATCAGTGGGATTGACAAAACAAAAATACTATCATTGTTTTTTTTTTGGTTGGGTTGTTCAACAAGAGTAAAGTGTATATGGAGTTGGTGAGATAGGGAGTTTCTCAGGACTCGGGGGTATCTCTAGATAACCTAGGGTTAGAGCCTTGATTTGCAAGCCACTTTCTAAACTTGAAGATATCAGAACTTTTTTAAGTAAATTAATTGTATCGAGATTTATTTTACCCTGTATTTTCTCGATTATCTTACCCTAAACCCCGGTTTGATATGCTAGTTAGGTGATGGTGGTAGGGATGCTATCACGACCTGGAGTCTGACCTCACCTGGTTAGTTAAGGCGATGACCCTGAGTTAGACGTGGACGGACAGGTGGAACGTAACAGACGGCGACGGAAGGGGGAAACACGGATGGATGGGGTAATGGCATTGTAGGGAAGTTGGGTGAGGAAAAATTAGGGTTTGCTACGCTAGTTGGAAACCCCGGAGCCCCGACACTCTCTTTCCTTTCGCTCGTTGTTTCTCGCAGCAGCCAGCTTCTCCGTGTGTGGAGGTCGAGTGAGCTCGAAAATTACCAAGCCCTAGAGAATCAGCAGGCAGGAAGTTGTTTCAGCCATGTTGATCCCGAAGAAGAATCGTGTCGAGGTTTACAAGTTCCTGTTCAAGGAGGGAGTTTTGTACGCGAAAAAGGACTTCAATGCACCAAAGCATCCAGAGATCGATGTGCCCAATCTGCAGGTCATCAAACTGATGCAGTCCTTCAAATCGAAGGAATACGTCAGGGAGTCCTTCGCATGGAGGCACTACTACTGGTACCTGACCAATGACGGGATTGAGCATTTGAGGACTTACCTCAATTTGCCCAGCGAGATTGTGCCCGCCACGCTTAAGAAGTCCGCAAGGCCCCCGAGCAGGCCCATCGGTGGCGGTCCAGGAGGTGACAGACCACCTAGGGGACCACCAAGATTCGAGGGAGATAGACCTCGATTCAACGACAGGGAAGGGTACAGAAGTGGAGCACCCCGTGGAGCACCCGGTGCTGGATTCGGTGGTGGTGAGAAGAGCGGTGCCCCAGGAGAATACCGACCTGAGTTCAGAGGAGGAGGCTCAAGCGGTGGACGTGGAGGATTTGGTCGCGGTGGTGGTGGTTTTGGATCCGGTGGTGCCCCTGGCGCCCCAGGCGCACCGGCTCTCGAATAGAGTGATGTCGAGATGATGTAGGTTAGATGAAGAGTCTGTCAGCTAATTTCACGAAATTTATATACTTCGATCACGTGCAATTTCTGCACATGATCTGTTTTGTTCAATACCAAGAAGCTGTTCTCTGATTATCTTTCCTCGTACATACCTCCTCACGAATGGCATGTGCTGAATCCCTAATCTGCGCGAGACCACTTCTGGATTACTTCGAGATGGGGCCGGGTCTGCCCTTCTTCGCTCGCTATCCTCATCAGGTGATAGTTTCGCTTGCGAGTTTTTCCCTGACTCGTGCTGGTGCTTTATATGATTTGAACCGATTATGTGCATGTATTCTATAGCGTAGTTAGTAATGCATACAGTTTATCCATAAGAACCGAAATTGCTGTCTAAGACTAGAGAAATGGTTATGGCGACGCCAATTCTACATCCCTAAATTCGCTCCATATGTAGCCCTCACCTCGCAGTTCTCTGTGAAATATAGTTTCTCTTTATATTGAATACAATAATTGTCAACATGTAGACGTTTTGGCGGTCGATAGTAAGAGGATAGTAACTCATTTTCGTTATGATTAACGTTATCAGCTCTGAGCAGCGATTATGTCTCCAAAATGATAGCATAACTAAGTCATCTTCGTTCTGGTACTTCTCGAATAGGCACATTCCCCTACTTGTGTGAGAGACTGCACTTTTCATTGAGATGAAAAGAACTGATCCCATTGCAGCTTTAACGATATCTTCCTTCTAACCCGGGCCCCGAAACAAACAAATAAGGCAGGCTCAATGTTTACACGTCCGATCCACTTCTGAGTCGAGTTGTAGAGAAGTGAGGGTAATACATGCATTTGCAAGACCAGTGCCCTTCGTCTGTGACTGACTCTCTCTGATGCAAGGAGGAAACGGGTTTACTTTGCACATTTGATCTGTTGACCGCAGCAGGCTTGAATCCCCAGAGGCTACAAAAGCTTTTGTGTCTGCGACTTGCTGTAGGGATGTATCTCGAAGCCCACTCCATTCAACTGGAAAGGAGGTCCTTCTGCCAATATGTCTGGAGTGCGAAAGTGGCTTCAGGTCTTCCTCTCCTTCTGCATCCATGAACGGGGAAGTATCTCCACTCAAGAGTCTAAAGAAGCAATCTTGGTAGTGGCCCTCCTCGACTGGGAATGAAGACACCCAATTCCAATCGGTTTGGGAAAGCCTTTTATTGCTATAGACAACCTCACTGAAACCTTCCACAGATAGCGTTTCAGCGTCATGAACAAAGCCGATGCACTTAACAGGTATGTCCAGAGTCAGGCCCGATAGAGAAAAGACACAGCCCTAGTGAATTGTTGTCGCTGCTCGAGCTTGTTCAGGTCGTTCATGAACGTGCCCACCTGTTTCCTGCTCAAGCTCTTGAAAAATTTCTTAGTAGAGGAGCTCCGTTCCAAACTCAAAGAGTTTCGGCCAACGTCGAGGAGATCGTGCTTGTCATTTTCTTCATCTGCGGGGACCTTCTCCGCACAGGAAGCGACTCTCTTGCGAGACTTGTGACGCGTAACAATGGATTGTACATGGACAATCTGGGCGCCATAAATCCTTTGTGCACATTTGCCTAACTTTGACAGTCTGTCAATGCTTCCCAAAGCCTTTCTGTTCCCAACGACGTATATTCTCTCTTGCTCGTAGGTCCTCCCTGTCTCGGGGACTAGTTGAAGAATCATCTTCATAGAGTTTTTCTCTCCAATGATCCCGACTTGCACCGATCACAGGGTCACCCTTCGTATGGTCAAAGGGATGTCTATGTCATGTGAAAGACACCCTGGGCTTTTCGCACTTCGGCAAGCCTAGCTAACATCATCGAAATGATACATTTGAGAACGTGGAAGGTGTCGTCAACATGTAGCAAATTCTATGTGCACTCCAACCCTCCACGTCCGGGAAGCAGGAACTCGTGAATTCTGCCTCCAATCCCGAGGGTTTGAGCGTTTTGAGATTTTGGAGAGCCTCTGGTGGTTTTGAGGCAGGGTGTTACAACAGGGTTGCGAGCAGCGAGCAACCAAACCTGACAATCTGCCTCACTCCAATGAGATATTCTAAGGAACAAGAAAAGGATGTGCACGGGTGAAAATATGCTATGAGGACATGGAGTATATCGGTGTGCGTTACGTCACAGCACAACGTTTAGATTAATTTGTATTTTGAAAATCGAACAATGGAACACTTTTCATCATCTTATTATACCAGACAGGCAACGGCAACGACTCAAGCGTATGCTACCTGGCTCTTGTCTTGGTCTAAATTGGCCTTTCCAACTTTAGATCTGATCTATGGAAATCTCCGTGACATGGACACCTCTCAACTTGAGTAAGATCGTCTGTAAATCCTTTCAACAAGCTGAGCACAGGCACTGCTCAGTTTGAATAGATGACCCGGGCATTTACTGGGGGATTTTTCAGTTGAAAGGATTGCTGGGTAGATTTTTCTGATTATTCCAACTGGTTGTGAAAAATTCCCCTTAGGTGAGGGGACTCCGTAGGCGTGATTTGATGATATTAGGATTCGTTTCCAACTTTGAGGAGTACCAGAGGCATTCCATAAGTCCACAATCCAGGTGACGTCTACAAAAGCGAGTTACGTGGATATCTGAGGAGTCGGCGCTCATCACTGTAAAATTCAGAGGTTATCTTCACACAGACTGGGAGCACGTTCGCAGGAAAGTGGTTCGCAGAAAGGAGTAAACACCAAAGCACGAAATTGTGTCATTACAGGAAAGTCATAAACTTGTTCAAGTTAAAACCTTCCCAACCCAAGTAGCTTCATGTTGCAGTACGAGCTTATGCAGCCCTGCAAGCCGACTGCCAACATAGAACCCCGATCTGATAGCGGCTCAGACTTCCATACGTGTCACAACCTCTTTGTTGTGTCAGAGGCTGAAAAGGCGTTTTGAAAGCTTACCAGGTGAAGCAAGAGTCTCTAAGGATCACATGACACTTCTCTTCTGAAGCTACGAATTTCTGCCCCTCCACTGTGTCGCTTTAGAAAGACCTAATCTTCACCAACATGGGCAACTCTATCACAGCTTTGCCAACGAGCAACACTGAGAGGTTTAGTCTCGATCAAGAAGTGAAAAAACCCGCGCATACAAAGCTCAAAAATTTTATACAAAAAATTGTTTGATACATATGCAGGTGAGGTTCCAAGCCCCTCGGGGCACTTACGTAGACTGGCCTACAACTCAATGCAAGAGTGAAGGAGGCGTGGATTGCTTTAGCAGAAATATCTCTGTACATAAATTTGATACTACTCACTCATAGCATGGGAGCTGCTAGCTTCCCAAGCGCCAGAAATGACCTCTCCTTCAACTGGACAAGACATTCGCGGTACTTCAAGACACGTATATTCCATGAATACTTCTTCTAATTTCCCAGTAGTAGGCCATCCCATAAAATTTTGCGATGAGGAACCACATCATTTAAAAGCTTCTCCACAGAATTCCATTCCTCCTGATGTGCTGCTGCAAGCCTCCCATTCTTAGCAGCGGTTTTCTCCTTTTGCTGTCTGGACCCCTGTTTAAATAAACAATGTCCGAGACAGCTTCAGTAAATCAAGTAATGTTAACATAGAAGTCTTCCATCTCGTTAGTAAGTGCAATGACCCAAACTGAAAGTCAGGCACGAGCAAACAAAGGGGAATACCATCATCAACACCCACAACTTGTAGGTGGCTGCGAATTCCCTTTGCCTGTTGGCGTCCTCGGTAAGGTTAGTGCTGCAAGATGTGATGCAGCTAGAGACAAATCGCAGCTCACTACCCGTAGAAAGAAACGTGTCCTCTGAACCCCACTTATGGCCGGGCTCGTTAGAGTCCGTACAAACTGTTGTCGGGGACACGTTTTGGGGAGATGATAAGATAGGGCCAATATGTAGGACCCATCCGTAGAAGAGGAAGCGAAGGTGAATCCAAAGCGCCTGTTCATAGAAAATAAAGGTTAGATAAATTACCAAGGATATGGGGCGATACAAAGGAGCCACATAACAAACTTTGACCACGGAATTCATTGTGTTGCTAAGACAGATGAAGGAAGTGAAGCGACTACCCACTTCTCGTCCTAGATAGCGCTGGATCAACTTTCTCGTCCAGTCTACCTCCTCCTGCACGTGTGAAGTAAGATCGTTAGCAGGCCCCGGATATCTTTTTGAAGTCCCAAATCATATTTACACAAAGACCGTGGTTGCATGATGAACGAAGTACCTTCCATAAAGTTCGGGTTTCAGGGCCTTCAAACAAAGCTACCCGTAGAGTCCTCATGTCCAGCTCTTTCTCGTCGGCAGTGGCTGCGAGTGGTCTGGTTTGCACCATTCCTGGCACTTTCGACTTCAGAAGTTGTAGAAACAAGGACTGCACGTAAAAAGGTGGCAGCCAGATTAAAGTCTATGACTGAAAATGCCACATGGGAATTATACATGTAGATTAAATTTAAAGAATGTGCATTCAATTCTCAACATAGGTTAAGTGCAAGGGATTTGAAGATTTGAAACCTATAGACAATCAAGAGATAGAATTTGGAAACGGACCCTCCGGTAGTGGAAGCAGCAATTGTCAGCAACATGACTACTTGCCCAAAGCTTTGTCCTGTGAAGTTCAATCGCAATCTGTTGATAAAAACGTCCATTATATACTTGTGTGTCCACAGTAAGTAAAGGCGGAGTATTAATGCAATGAAATCTCCACACGGTCGTTGAGCGTGTAAGGGTTCTTATTTGAAATTTACAAAGAGTGAGTTTGGTTGATGCAACTACCTGTAAAAACGACATTTGTGTGACTAGCCAACAGCGATGGCGCCAAGCCCGGTAGTTCATTGGAGACCTCTGCGACACCCCAATCAAGAAGCTGGCTGTAAGCCCAGTGTCTGCACCCCAAGCACAAAACAGGAAGATAAGAGCAGAGCTCATCCTATCGTCTTGGGATGAAGCAAAAGTTCAGAAGGCCTTCATATTTTAAAAGCAGGGCACCTCTACGATTCTAAACAGGGCCAACTGGCAATCCGTTATTAACTGTGTAAAGATTTTGCCCATGATCTACTCTACCCACAATACTTTCCAAGGTCAATATCTGCACACCATCTGCAAAAGATATGAATCACAATCTATCACACGTCTCCATCTTTGACAATAGCCACCCAGAGACCCCACGAGCAGGGAGTACTATGACAAACTAATTCCTGATCAACATGAAGCCACGCGCACCCATCATCCATCATCCATAACGACCTGATCTGTATAACTCACTTCTAGCCTACAGATGGCAGTGTCTCATCTGGCGAACGACCGTCAATGGCTAAGAACTTACTCTCGTACATATTCAGCACTACAAAAGGTATAATCAAAGGACTCAGTCAATTACAAGTTTGTACCTCTGCCACTGCTTCTACAAGCTTGGAATCGCTTTCCAAGATCAAGTCCAATTTCACTCTGGAAATACCACCAGTTATCATTTGGTTGATTACCCATCGTCTGCAGCCAGTCATACAACAAATCGAGTCATTTAGCAGGTGGCTACCAATAGCAAGTATGAAGACGCAGTGTGGGGACAGTCATACTGGCTCTTGAAAACCAGAATCAAAATAACATGGAGCATTATCAGCTTGCCTCAACAGCCGCAGTAATAGGACGATTTGGACCATACGGAAGACTCGTAGACGGCAGTGAATGAAACAGTTAAGAGAAAGACCTGTGAGCCCATGTCTCCTCACTCTTAGGAGCACAAGACAGCACAACACCAGCAATACGAAGCTCCGCAACAAGGGCATCTTCGCTTCGTTCGGAAACAACAATCTGCTTCCTGCAAGCACATCGAGGTAAAGGCAGCTTGGTCATTACCTGTTAGAAACAACATAAGCTTCGAAAAGGCTGGTCAAATCTACGAAGAATCCAACATCAACTGTAACTGCTGCTGGCACCAAGTAACAGTAAGCATACGATCAATCAGCTGCGAAGGAAACAACAATAAGCAAAAAAAGGAACCATGAGCAGTAAACAACTCCACTGTTCTTCTCTAATCTACAGCTTGTCAGTGCAACTGCAGGAGACGTAATGATAAATGGTAATGGGTAAACCTCATGTTCCATGCACTGGCATGATCGCAGTTGATTAAAACAAGAGCTCGTGCATAACTCATTAAGCTTTCCTCGAGCCCGCACTTCTCAGTTTTAAGGATCACAGTTGGGCTATCCTGTCTTTCCTGATCCTCTTTGATCGTATCTGAATCAAGACTTGACTTCTCTTCTGCTGGACACAACTTCCTGTAATTGATGGAATTGATTGTAAAAGCAGCTTTTGCACATTTGTAAAGCGGAGCCAAAGCCAACATTGAGATGGCAAGTTTATGTTCACCACACCAAAATGCCGTCCTGTCGTAGGGTACTCCATCTTCAAAACTTTCAGCTTCGAATGAAGTCCCCTCCACTTCACCGATTGCTTCCACTCCATGTTCGCTTTCCCGCGAGCAATCCGCATGCGCCTGAGGTTCATCCTTCGGAGTCGAGGAGCCGTTGGAATTAGATGAGTTTCTAGAATGCTTCTTCAAGAAGGATGAGTTACTACTAGTCGAAGTATCGTCACTGTGCAAGTTCTCCAGTTGAGATGGGTGAACAAATCCCAGCTCATTACTGCCAAACAAAGCAAACATCAGTCCCTGCGAAGCATCGATCACGCTACCTTAAGCTGACGATTGATAAGAGCACAACACTAACACCGTGGTCTGATTCAAAAACGGACATTCAGATTGTATTGCAGCAAAGCTGCCAATGCAATCAATCGCCACAGAAATCAAGAGAAGACTGGCTCTAGAGCTGTAGAGCTCTTGCCATTTGGAGGAACAAAAATGTGGTACAATTCTGGATTTACGACCAATAAAGCTGGGCTGATCAACAGACACACAAAGCCAACATTGCATCACATAGATCCGTCAGGCTATCTGGTGCGATGTGATCACCATTTGCTATTTTGCTTAACAACATAGCTTCAGGAATGAATATCCTTGTAGAAGCACTGAAATCTTAATGTAGATGAGCTTCTCATACGTAAAGCCGAAACATTCCCTCCTTTAAAGCCTCACTGTCTAAAGCAGACTCTGAATCTGGTTCGAGACTCTGTATTCTCCACTAACTGATTAATCAACTATAGCTCTGCTGAACATTTCCGTACGAGAGAGGGAGCGCAACACTCTATACCGTTAAGGCAGAGGAAGTAATAGAGATGCCCATAAGATCCGGACATCCAAATCACGCGGAACAGAGATAATGAGTGAGTATGGGTCATATAAACTTCACTCGTTTATATGTTTATATGTCTGCCATGGAAGCAGAAACAGAAGAGAAGAGATCGCGGAGGTGAAGAAATGAAGATGTGGGTTTCAGACGAAAGGTTCCAAGATCCATCCACTGCCCATAATGCAAGCATTGATGATATGTTGCCAGTTCCGCAGCTGGTAATCAGAAGTGAGCTCACATGAAAGGGTCGGTGAGGAAAATGAGATCTAGCTGAGCGAGAAGATTTCGGCCACGCGTAGAAGAGCAATCGCCCTCTGAGCCATCCATGGAGAACAAAATCGTTTCCTCCTCTTCTTCTTTCCCTTGTACTTTGCTGACTGCTGTGGCCGGCTTCCCGTAACACAAGTCTCTCAGGGGTCGTCTCCCCAGCAACCCTCACTGCTTCAACCCAACATCCTCCGCTTCGACAACAACAACAACAACCCTCCTCGTCCTGTCTTCTTACCTTCAACCTCGACCTTTCCCGCCAGCGCTACCGCTGGAAAGTATGGAAGAATTTCTTGTCGTCCGAATCCATCTAGAGTCAATGCCAAGGTTGCTTGTTGCTGCTGCTTCGTATAAGGCCAAGCCCTGACGAACCCAGGCTCCCATACACAATCTCAGTGGCCCCACTGAGATTTATGAGCAGCCCAAAGTTGCTCACAGAGAATGCCTTCAGGTGGAAAGGAATACCCAAAGTAGTCGGACTAGCGGCGACAACCTTGGTCCATGTCAGCCTCACTCCAATAACGTCCTCTTCTCCATCTCTCCAGCTCAAGTCTCTGCTCACTTTGAGCTTTTTAAATTTCTTTTCATAGTAGACGTGAGTTAGTTTACTCCATATCCTCCAAATGCTGTTGCAAAGTACACGGTGCTTCAATTCTGCTTTACTTCTTCCGTGGATCCTATCCCTTTCAGTTTGATCCTGTTATGTTCCATTCTGTACGCTGCCATCTCTCTCCAGCTTAGGACGAAGTGATTGGATTGTATGTCTTTTGATGGCCAATCCAATCAGTTTTTGCTTGCTCTTCGACTTATGGATAGCAGTGTGCTCATTAGCGCTGTTGTACACTTGTCGTCTGGTCTTCATGTTTCTTGTAACTCACTTTGCAATATGTTTCTTTCTCTCCCTTTGAACAATTGCTGTTCTCTTTTAATTACTGACTGGGTTTGAAATCTGCAAATGTACCGTAATTTCTTTTAATTACTTCGTTTACCGTGTCTCCACTAATTGGCTAGTTTGAAGGAGCATCATGTACTCTATCCGGCATTCCATCTTTCGTGCAGCTAGATTCGAGATGACTTGTTTGACTTCATTACTGCATTCCAGCCTGAACGTTAGCTGTCCTCCCGGTGCCTAGTTGCAGACAGTTAAGATTGTTGACTAAACATGAATTCACCTTGAGAATGAATCATTGAACTCCACCTCGAAGTTATCGTGCTGTGGTGGTCGAGTTGTTGTCATGCGGATCCTCCTTCACTCTTCCTGCGTGTCTGCATGCACAGTGATGACTGAAGACTTTTGTTTCACCTAGTCAGAGAGGTATTCTCGAGGATGAATCGTGCGGATGAAAGTGGGTACGCACGTCTCTGCTTCTGAAACTCAGCAAGTTCCGATAGTAGCTGTGCACAACCATTAATGTCCAGTTTTCAACATCCGACCCTCAATCTCGGACAATATGGGTTGTTCTTCAAATCATACTGTTCTAAGGACAATCATTTTGAGTGAAACCTTTGGCTCCTTTCATACCCATAAACTACAGAATGAGATCAAAGATATCAAAAATCAACCAATCAAAGAAGGAATTCTTTTCAAATAGAAAGACATCACGAACTCCGGTTACACGGAGTTGTGCTTCTCCCTTCACGTGCACCATATCATTTATCGACTTTCCTGTACATCTCCTTCTCGTCCGGAAATCGTAGGGAGTGTGGGTTGCCAAAATTGAAGCAAGACCTGTTGCGCCTGAAGCTAAAAGTTTTTAAGTCTCGCTTTCTGATCGTCCTTTGCAACCTTTTCTGCTAGATTAGACTTTGGTTCTCTCTCATATTCGAGAAACTGATGAGCAAGTATAAATGACTGTCATGATATTAATGACCTTTTCGACTGAAAAGCCGACGTTTGTCGATCCTAGAAACTGCAACTACAGACCTTCACTGCGTTTTAGATGTTCATAGCAAACAGTAGGACAACTTGAGACATTTCAAAAGTAAATTAGATGAGGCAAAGTAAGCACTTGGAGATGTAGTGACTCCAGTAACTCAATAACAAAATTGACTCCGCTGACAATGGCAAAATTGAATGTTTGGTCACATAATTGAGATTTGCTCTGAATAGAAGAAGTGACAAGTCCAACAACTTTAGATCCTATGAATATGTATGTACAGCACAGGAAAGAAAGAAGGAATCACATCAAACTGTGAATCGCAGAAACGCCTAAATTACTAGTATAAAGCCAGGGGGTGGGGAAAGCATACCGAAAAAGTAAGCATGCACCAGAACCGGCACGTTGAGCTTTACATAGGACCAACAGACTTGGTCTGACGCAGAAATGGGTAAGAGGATTTGAGAGTAGGCCACGTAAAAATTGTACGACATTCTAGGCTAGATATGAGGTACACAACCAGCTGACGAACCAAGTCACCTATGAATTCTGCACAGCTAATCTCTGCAGATGGTCAACAAATACCTGCAAGCTTACATCATCTGTAAATATAACCTCCCCACTTCCATACTGATTGCTGTTGTGTGTGACCGATGGATTCAACTTTGCCAGTAGAAACCGGGCCTGACTACCGTGTTGATCACACTCGATCAGCTTCGGTAAAGGAATCCTCTCTTCCAACAAGGATTCTGCATCTCCGACAGGTGCTTCCAGAAGCTTCTTGAAGTTCTCGTGACTAGGGTCATCCTGATAGCCGAGGTTCCTCCATTGAGCGATAGTTGAACCATAGTGTACCACAATGTAGAAATAGGAATCGAAGAGCAGGATACGGTCTGGTGTTATTGAGCTTACGTCAAGAAGAACTGGAACAGGTGGTCCATCAAATGAGTAAGCAAAGAGTGTTGGTTGTATCATGATAAGAGATCCAACAACACCCTCCTGATTGAGCATCAGTCTGAAGAAAGCTGTTTCGTCAGGTGTGTTATTGAAGACTTGTAGGAACTGCGACCTACGTAGATGAAACATAAACTGAGGGTATAGAGAAAAGTTGGACGAGAAGCGAAAGGACGAGGGATCTTCCTTCTGATAATCTCCAAATTTGGCCGCAACGCGAATCAGCATCCGATCCAGCCACCTCAAAATATCAAATACCTCCTCATTTTCCGTCTTGTAAACTGCGAGACGAGCCATCAGAGCAGCTGCTGCTTCTTGGTCAAACCCAGCTGCTAGTTCCTGAACCTGGGCTGCATCCACCCACCTACGAGCTGTTGTAGTGACCCTCAACCGCACTTGCCCGCTTCCATGCTGATACTGAGTTACAAACTGAATGAAGAAGAAAGTCCCATTGGGGATAGGGTTTGAGTGCTGATTCACCACTTCAAAGTACACAGCAACTGCGGTTTTATTGGTCAAAGCGCACATCTTCCACGCACTTGTTCCACCCATTCCGAGTTCTGTGTCACTAACAGAAGGCGACTTCTTATTCAAAGATGCACAAGGTCCAATTGCTCCGCATACTTTTATTTCCCTGGTGGTTATAACCTCCATAGAACCGTTGAAACACATTCTCAAGTGACCCTGTTCATCTCGAGCAAACAGTTTTTGAAGTGATTTTTTAAACTGGTCCGAGTCAAATGTTTCTGCCAAGACCATCAACCCCCCAGTGGACTCGACAGCAACCTTTGCTTCAGCCGTGCCTACCTGGTCAAGAGAGCACGCAAAGATGTCTAGAACGTGGCAATTGGCCACCAGACGTTGTGCCAGTTGGTTGTAGACTTTGCATGCCTTCTTAAATAGGGGAGCTCTGTCAGCCACAAGATCTTGGTGTGTGCGAATGCTCTTCCCTAAATCTGTCTCCACGATCTGCCCTGGTCCAACCGTTGCAGGACCAGAAACGAAACTCATAATCCGTGCGCCTTCATTAGGCATAGTCCCTTCCATCAGCCCTACGGCGACAGCGAGGGCAGCCCCTGTGGCCCTTTGTGCCCGGTGGCCTACCTGTCTGGGGTACGAGCTCGGTTGAAGCTCTTCCAGTGCAGTTGTCAACGCGAATTCACATTCTGAAAGTGGTAGCATAAATCGTCCGCGTCCTCCTCTTCCACTGGCCAAAGGTCCCCCTTTCTGATTCGTCTTACCCAGTAAGCCCAGCTGTTCTTGCACCTACACAAATCAAGAATCGCTTCAGAACCTGATGCCAAAGGGTAGAGCCTTTTGCCCTTGTTTTTCCAGACAATGTGCTCCTCAATAAGTCTTATTCAGATGTTACGAAGAGAAACTGGATCACGAGGTGAGCTCGCAGCAATAAACCTTCTGGTGGATTCTAATTTCATACCGGGGCTGATGATCAGCTTTCCATGTTACTTCTCAAAACTACATGTCCTCAAGAAACCTTAGCCCCCTTGTAGGGTCCATTCCTACACCTGTCATTTGCTCTGGCTTTCAATTCAATAGGCCGGAGACTCAGGCTCCTATCATACTTATATTGATCTCATTCGGCACCTAGGGTAGGGACCGTAGACCAATTCCTTCGTGATCAATCCGCCCTTATACCTCAAGTGCAATGCTCCTTCTATCCTTATAATAATCTGAATTAGGAGAAAATTTTACGAACGTCCATACTCGATACTGATGTTAGCCTTCAACTTTGAGGATTCCATCTCATTACGTACTTGCTGCAAGCATCTGCAGTTCGAAAACACCAATATGTCCATCCATAGCCCTCTACTTTTTGTTCGCCAGCCGTTTCAGAAAATACTTGTATCGACGAATATATCCGAAATTACTTACCTTCTCCATTAAATTGACCTAGTTGACTGACTTCCAGCTCCATCAGGACAGAAGGCAAAAGTTATAAGTGTTCAGATCGGCCTCTACTCGTACTCATTTTTCTTGACTTCTTAATGGAATGAACATGTCAAGGGTTTTGCGCAGCCACAGCAGAGATAAATGTTCAACCTAATGTTACACTCACAGACTATAACAGTCGGTACTCAGGGGATGCTAAGTCGGGTAAATAACCTGCAAATGGAAGCAATAAGATACAAACGATCCATAATCATTCTTTTAAAATTCTGTCTAGTTGCTATTGGTCTTCTCCTGTTTCAGATAAGGATCAGGTAATACACCAGGAAACACTGGCATCCATTGTGTGCTTGTAACAAAAGCAGGGTCTCTACTGTTTTCTTCTTACCTGTTGACTGGAGATCTCTTTGTCACCCCGGAATACATAAGCCTTCGGACAGTCCGCGTAGCCAAGCTCATGCACATGCACCATAGTCCCATAAGAAACCAGTCCAACGAGCGCAGTTTCGGGCATGAGGCCAAGAATCTGTGAGATAGCACTTTTCAAAGCCTGCAAATCCTCCGCACCCATACAGGTATCAAGCACAAATAAAAACCCAGGTCCTCCAGGTTGATTTCCCACACCCTGAGGTCCTAAACCACCTTGATTCTGGTTATAGCCTGATCCCGGGCTGGTGAAGCCAGAGGCACTGGGAGGCTGAGTGACTGCATACTCCACAGTGCTGCATTGAGAGAAAAGCTCAGCAGGCATGTTCCGATCGCTAATTTCATGATAACTCGAAGGAAAGTGATTTCTCTGGTAGCAAAACGGACAAACCCAGATTTTGGCCTGGTAATCAACCCTGCAATATGGGTTCAGCACCGCCCGACATCCTTTACACAGGAGTGGATCATAGGGTAAAAGATGCAGCCCTTCCAGGGGATGCAGGGGCGTGCACATGACCCCAAATGGCACCACCAGCCGCGTCGCCTCCAGCCTAGAGCTAGGCCATGCGTTCCAAGCCAACCGAAGTCCCTCCGTCTGCTCTATCTCATTAAAATCCATAGCGTCGATCAATCCTCCCAAATGATCCAAATCCTCCCCTACTCCCCAGAGAAGGGAATTATTAACTCACCTCTCCGATATCTTTCTAAAATCACCTAGTACTACTCCTCCTCCTCTCAAACCAGAAATCTTTTCTCCCTTCCAATTGTCTCCCAGTGATGAATCCTGTTCTGCTAAAACTTAATCTCTCTTTCTTTCCAGTCCTATCTGCACCACATGAAAGTAGGCGGCTTCTACCCGTGACACAAAATTTGCAAATGAATCTAGAATGCCCACTCACTTTGGTCGAGTGTTTGAAGGACACTCTTCGCCAAAATGGCATCTACTACTTTACCTCTACAAACTACGACTCCTTCCTTACCACCTTCCTTATTTGCTCCAATTCTTCCCGCTTAAGGGTCCTGGTCTCCTGGGACTTATTCTCCTGTCACCGCCTCCCTTCTCCTCTCTCAGAATTCTAAAGCTCTAAACCAGGGATGATGATGGATCCAAAACCCCCAGTGCTTCGGCTCCAGCACAATCCAAATTTCACCTGGCCCACCAG
Source organism: Lunularia cruciata (assembly GCA_948567375.1). Lineage (NCBI taxonomy): Eukaryota > Viridiplantae > Streptophyta > Marchantiopsida > Lunulariales > Lunulariaceae > Lunularia > Lunularia cruciata. The sequence goes on along the minus strand of OX419757.1, from coordinate 2,772,270 downwards.
ATCCACCTCCGGTCTCACTGATCGATCACCATCTCACCCATCCAACCAAACCCAATTCATCTCTCTCTCTCTCTCTCTCTCTCTCTCTCTCTCTCTCTCTCTCTCTCTCTCTCCCCAGCACGAGCAGCAACAGGAGCGAGCTTGCTCAAAACAAGCAGCACCCTCCCGCCAATCAATTTTCAATCACCTACTACAGAATTGATAATTTTTCCCGATCCCTTCAGGTTTGCAACTCAGTGTGATTCCACTTCCGATCCCTCTCAGGATCCCGAACTAGAGTTGATCGATTCCTTCCTTCGTATGATGATGAGGATTCTTCTACCACCGCTCCTGCTGCTGCTCTGCATGCTTAGCTTCGTTGAACGGCCGCTTACTCCTCTCCTCAGTCTTCAGACCAAAGCAAAAGCAATTCGCTTTCTCTCCCTCTTATTAACTAATTTTAATTTGCCACATTTTTGCTGTTGTCTCGGACGCTTCATCTTAAGTACTTCAACACTTGTTTGATTATTTCCAAATTACCAGCTGCATAATTAGAAATCTTAATCATATCGACATAATCATGTTTGACCCAGTGAAAACTGGAGTATATTGCTTAAAATCTGCGGTAGGATTCTCTGAACTCAAACTTACAAGCTTTTTATTAACTAATCTCATCTCTCTAGGAGATAAGTTATTGTTAATTACCCCACATGAAGATGTCAACCTACTAGGATTTCTTGGGTTGTTGAAAAGATTAGAGTGATTTCTTTTTATTGACAGCAACTCGTTAATGGCTACTCTAAGTTGACGTGAAGATGGGATCTTTGGTCCTACAAATCCCTTCCTAATGGCACTCATAAAATCGCCTATTAAGCCTAATGAGACGGCTGGGGTCCATTTGTTGACTTTAGTTAGTTCACTCTTCAATTTCTTAACATTGGAAAGTGGCACCTGAAGATGATAAAAGGCTACGTAGGAAAAATGAAGGATTGGAAGACCCCATCAAGCCATACAAGGGAGAGAAAAAAAGGTAACATGGGGCTAAGCCCCAATAGAGTCTGTATGGTAAATCTGCCCTACCGCACCTAAGATATCCGAGCTATGCAAGTCGTACGGTCTACACACAACGGGAGCATCCGAAGAAACATCACCTAATGTCATTGCTCTCCTATGGATTGCACCAGCCACTGCACTCTATAGAGCAATGGACACACGCTGTCTAAAATATGCTACAAAGTATGAGAGTGAGAGTGGTACCCCTTGACGCCTAACATGATAAGCTCTCGCGCACTCCTTGACAAATGTGTCAAATGTCGTATCCATCGCTCCATATAACTCCAAGGCTAGAGGAACAAAGAGGTGACCTCGCTGCATGCCCCTATACTTGGAGACCTTGTGACATGCTACTGCACTCGCCGCCCATCCCGGAGGATGGGTAATCACTCCTTCCGAAATCGTATCCCGCGTAGGGTCCGTGACCACGACATCCGCTACTATCACCTGATCATCTTGGACTAAGTATAAGTTTGCCCTGACACGTGTTGTTTGCAATGCATACGAACGCTCACTCCAAGCCAAGTATCCACTCTCTCGTGCCATAGCAAACACTATGTCTCTAATGGCATCATGGGTAGCTATCCTTTGTCCTCCAAAAGGACGCCGTGTCATGTGGACCGCCGCTGCATCTAGTGTAGAACCACACTCACAAGTGAGTAGTGAAGATGCAGATGGGTGGACAGAACCTAGGCAAAACCTCATCGTTGTAGAGAAAGTAGCTGGTGCGAGTCGGAAAGCCCTAATGCATGGTCTAGCTAGGATCCATGAGCTGTGAGCCGGCCTGTCTCTCACTCAGGATGAACCTCTGATGGCTATTATGGTAGCGCACCATGGACTAAGAAGGCAAGGAACCCGAACTCCATCATACTCCTCCAAGGCTAACACTCCAAGGCTCAAGACATTGCTCACTAGAGAACTCAATGAGAGAAAGATAGTTGCAAATGAAAGGATGATGAGTACCTCCTCACCCCTTGTTTATATAGTGGTGAAATAGTTACGTACCAAAGTTACTAATTACCGTAGTAACTCAAGTTACTAGACTAAAAGTCAAGTAAAGTCAAAAAGCAGAAAGGAATATCCATTCACATGGGCATATTCCCCTAAGCATGTGATCTTATCTTGATCCAACCACTAAGTCAAGGATTCCTTCACATGGGCTATCCTTGGACTAAAGAAGAATCCAAAACAAAAAGGTTTGCGGGCCCAAGAGTTCTCAACTCTTTCCTCAAAGCCAAACACCTAGGAATAATACCAAGTCAACACACTAAAATCCAAAATAGTAGTGCTCATCTTTTCTACTTCCTCTAAAGTAAGGTCCCCTCTATCTTCGCTATGACTAACTTTAGCTAACCATGACTAATATAGAACCATCCTTTATCTCTATATAAATAATATCTCTTAAGTACTTGTAATACTAAGCTAAATATCACAATACCACACACATGCACAAATGGGTGTTACATTTACCCCCGGACTAAGTTTTCACTTTGTCCTCAAAGTGAAGGTCTCTTTACCTTCTATGGTACATCTTCAACTTATCATGGTTAATCCTATCAAAGTGTCTTCCTCCCAACTCCTTGAGATCATAGGTGTAATTGCCCCACACCTTCTCCACTATGAAAGGTCCAAAGTACTTAACCAAAAACTTCTTTTGCACTCTCTTGAATCGAATGGAATCAAACAACATTACCCAATCACCTTCTGTAAAAGACCGAAACCGAGGAGAGAAATAGGAGAATAGAAACTCACATTGGGACACTTGAATGAGGGAAAACTCCGAATGCCTAGCATGAGCTTCGGCCTTGGTATTTATAGGTAGCATACAAGACCCTTGAAGCTTCTCAAGAAGCTTCCTTGAGCCGCTTTCTTGGAGTGCAAGCCAAGTTAACTAGGAAGCTTCTCAAGAAGCTTCCTTCTAGAAGCCACCTACTTGGCGTGCAAGCTAAGCTAGTTAGAAGCTTCTAGAAGCTTCCTTCTAGAAGCTACCTGCTTAGGGCGCAAGTTAACTAGTTGGGAAGCTTCCTAAGAAGCTTCTTAGATGCTTCTAGAATATTCTAGGCTATTTTGTCTTATTCTCTACTTCGTAAGCCCGATTAACTTCGTCACTAAACTCCATATTGTTACATATTCCCCTGCCGCTAGTTGGTGACGTCCTCGTCGCCAGTGAAGCTTCGAATTCTTGGATGGCCATCTGTGCATTCTAGAGGTGAGAAAGAGGTTCCCATGTGGCATCATGAAGGGGATACCCTTTCCAAAGGACCTTGTACTCCGTGTGTTGGCGACGGCCTCGTTGAATATGGTGACACGCAAGGATACAATCAACTTCATACTCCTCATGATCATTGATAGGGATAGGAAGAGGGGGAGGTTTGACTCGAGAGGAAAAGGAAGAAGGGTTAGGAACAAAGGGTTTCAACTTGGAAACGTGAAAGACAGGATGGATACGCATGTGATAAGATAAGGCAAGACAATAAGCAACAGGAGAGATAATGTGGGTGATATCAAAGGGTCCTATCCAATTAGGAGCAAGTTTACGAACTTGGGTATCAAGTGGGAGAGGGAGGTTACTAGAGAATAGCATGACTTTATCACCAACTTCAAAGGTGAGATCACGACGATGATGGTCTGCATATTGTTTTTGGCAATTTTGAGCAACAAGGAGGTGAGATTTGGCTTGTTGGAGAGATTGGGATATAGTGGTCAAGAATGTAGAAGTATGAGGAACGTGAGAGGGAGGGGGAGCAAGAAGGGAATCTGGAACAAGCGGATCTTGGCCAAAATTGAGAAAGAAGGGAGAAAATCCAGTGCTTGCCTGTTTGGAATTGTTGTAGGCAAATTTTGCAGCTGCAAGACATTCATCCCAGTTGGTATGGTGGACATTGACAAAGGCCCACAACATATCCTCCAATGTACGATTGGCGCGTTCGGTTTGTCCATCAGTTTGAGGATGATAGGCCGTGGACAAAGCAAGCTTGGTGCCGAGTATCTGGAAGAGTGCTTGCCAAAACTTCCCGGTAAATCAAGGATCACGGTCGGAGATGAGTACACGTGGCATCCCATGATGCTTGAAGACATTGTCGAAGTAGATTTGCGCTAAGGTTGGAGCATCCACGGTATCACAGGTTGGTGCCAAGTGGATTTGCTTACTAAGCTTATCCACAAACACCACAATTGCGGTGTGTCCTTGTTTTGTCTTTGGCAAGGATGTGATGAGATCCAAGCTCACATGCTCCCAACGAGCGGATGGAATGGCAAGTGGTTGAAGGAGTCCACTCGGCTTCTGGTTGCTGGCCTTGTTCCGTTGGCAACTCTCACATGATCGGACAAAGTCTCGAACATCTCATGTCATGTTGGGCCACCACCATTGGCGTTGGAGGGTGCCCAAGGTCTTGTCCACTCCCATGTGACCAGCTATTGGTAAATCATGGGCTTCTTGAAGGCGCACTAGTCGAAGATCACCTTTGGCTAGAACATAGATCTGGTCTGCATGGAATAAAAGGCCTTCCTTGAAGGAGAAGGTGTTGTACTCCTTGTCGCATGCTGTCAGACGACCGTGTACCATTTGGAAGAAGGGATCTTGTCTTAGAGCTGATTGAAACTCATTGTGGACCTTAGGGTCAATGGACACCGTTGTAATTGCCGCCGTGATAAAAGGAAGATCCTTCAAATCAGGTCGTCGTGATAGAGCATCGGGAATGACATGGAACCGACCTGGTTTGTACTCAAGTTTGATGTCAAAAAATTGGAGTTGCTCTTCCCATCGATGATGCCGGCTCTTCATGTGCTCCAAGTGTAAGGTCTGCAACAATGGCTTGTGATCAGTTTGCATGATCACTTGTTTCCCCAAGAGATAATGCCTCCATACCTTGGTGGCATATACCATTGCAAGTTGTTCCCGATCTCGAGTAAAGTAATTTCTTTCCGCTGTATTTAGTCGGTGAGACACAAAGGCAATCGGATGTAGTCCATCTGGAAATTCTTGTTGCAACATAGCTCCAATTGCAAAGTTAGAAGCATCCAAATCAACCACACAAGGTAGTTGAGGATCATATGGTTGAAGAATAGGTCTTGAAGACACCATATGCTTTAACTTTTGGAATGCTTCTTCATGCTTGGTGGTCCATTGGAAGCTCGAGTTCTTTCCCAAGAGGTCAGTCAATGGTGCAGCCACGTGAGCATAATAGTGGATGAACCGTCGGTAAAAACTGGCCAGTCCATTGAATGCTCGTACTTTTGTAGCATCCTTCGGGGTAGGCCAATCAGTAATGGCCTTGATCTTCTCTTCTTCCATCTTGATCCCCTCTGATGAGATCTTATGACCCAAGAAGGTGACCTCCTTCTGCCAAAAAGCACACTTTGACTTCTTGCAGTAAAATTTCCACTATCGTAGTCGTCTTAGGACTTCTCGCACATGATTCACATGTTCTGCCTCTGTCCTGCTATAGATTAAGATATCATCTAAGAACACCACCACGGACCGATCAATAGTCCCTCCAACACTCGATGCATCTGATCCATGAAGACTGCTGGAGCATTAGTGAGTCCGAAAGGTAGAACTCTCCACTCAAAATGTCCATACCTTGTGCGAAAAGCAGTCTTTTGCACGTCCTCTCCTTCAATAGGAATTTGCCAATAGCCGCTACGAAGATCCAGCTTGGAAAAGTAGCGTGCTCCACTTAGTTGATCAAGCAGGGCATCGATCCGAGGCAAGGGATATGCATTCTTCACGGTTTGCTTATTGAGCCCACGGTAATCAATACAGAAACGAAGTCCTCCATCCTTCTTTGGAACAAATAGTACCGGTGCTCCCCACGGAGAGGTATTATGTCGTATGAAATCCTTTTCCAACAACTCTGTAAGTGTTGTTCGCAACTCCTCCAACTCCTTTGGTGAGAGCCGATAGATTGGTCTACTCACTGGAGTACTCCTTGGCAATAACTCGATCTTGAAGGGCATACCTCGATCGGAGGGTAATCCCTTTGGCAGATCATCTGGAAACACATCTGCAAACTCTTGAACTATCCGATCAACCATTGCTTGATGCGGCACTTGGCCCTCCTCAGATTGTTCTTGTGCAATCGGCTTGATCCACACCGTGAATACAGACTTATTGTCCTCCAAAGCTTGCTCTATGGCTGCTTCATTCATAAACTTCCCTTCTAGGGACTCATCTCTCTTCCAAGCTTGCTCCATGGTTGCCTTCCTGGCAAACTTCCCATCTTGGGACTCATCTCCCTTCCAGATTCGCTCTATGGCTACCTTCTCGACAAACTTCCCATCTTGGGATTGACTATTCTTAGGTGTCTTACTCAGAAGTGCCAGACAACCTAATCGGAAATTCCTACCTTGGTGTTGTACTTGAATTTGGTGTCGGGTCCAATCAAATTGAACCTTATGACATTCAAGCCAAGGTAGACCTAGAATGATATCATAATGTAGAGGTGCCACTACGAACCTCATACACTCCAAATACTCCTTCCCAATCTTGAAGGTAACAGGATGCAAGGTGCGGAATGCAGAACCCTTTCTACCATCCGCCATCATCAAACTACTTCCAATCACTGGCTTGATAGGAATACCCAATTCCTTTGCCACTTGCATAGACATGCAATTCTCTGAACTTCCAAAATCAACCAAAATTCTACAACCCCGATTGGATATCATACCTTGCAAGTGAAGCAAACTTGCATAGGTCGAGCCTTCAATCCCATTGGAACTAATCAAGCTCCCAGTAGGTGGCTCAAAATCTCCTACTGGGATTCCTCGTTTCCCGGATCATTCCGCTCCACAACCTCCACTTGGGCAACTTGTCGAGGTCGTCCATTCTTGAGTTGACATTCAGCAATGCGATGCCCCAACTGGCGACAATAAAAGCAACCTCCATTTTGTCGTAATCTTTCTCTATCTATTATGCCAAGTGGTCTTCGCTGGATAGCATCAATCTCCATTGGTACCGGTTCTTCCACTCGTGGTACGGGTAGGTTTTGTGTAGGTCGAGGTCGAGACCAAGTTGTTGCAACTAAGGAATCAAAACGCTCAGCCAATTGCATGGCTTCTTCTACGTTCTGTGGCTCTCGCATGGTCACCTCCAATTTGGTTCGTGACTTCAATCCTCGCACAAATCGATCCAGAACTTCACCTTCTTGGATATCTGGAATTTGCATGATGATATTCTGAAATTGTGTGATGTAGCTTCTCACCAAACCAATCTGCCTCAACTCCGCCAATTTATCTCGTGTAGCTTGGGTGGCATTTATAGTCTGAAATCGACCAAGTATTGCATCCTTGAATTCTACCCATGTCAAAATTGGTGTAACAATTTGTCGTTCAGCTCTTTCTACTCGGAATTGCCACCAAAGTTTTGCCACGCCATCCAACTGGCTAGAAGCCAAGAGAATTTGTTTCCACTCGTCTTGAAGATTGGTGGCTTCAAAGTAACGTTCACAGTCAAACACAAAATTCTCCACTGTGCCTGGAACATTCTTGCCTTCAAACACCTTGGGTTTCGGAAATCGAATGCGATCTTCTCCATCTCGAACTGGCGCTCTGTCTATCTGTTCTCGTCGTTGCTGGTCTCATTCATCCAACAATCGAGTAAGATGCTTGATTTGTTGTTGCATTGCAAGGATAACATCCGGTATTGCGGCCATTGCTACTACCCTAATCCACTACCCTCAATTTATCTAGTTGATAAACACATAGATACAACACGTCCACCGTTCTCCATAAGTCACAACTGGAAGTATCAAGGGTTCCTCTGACACGGTGATCATATGTAGAAAATCCTGCCCAAAGCGTGAGGTGATGAACTGTGTGAAACGATGCTTTGGTAATATCTGGACATGAAAGTCCCAATGGTTTGGCGGAAGTGGATTTGGTGGTCCATAAATTCCATCCATCTCATTCCTGCTCTGATACCAAATGTAAAAGACCAAAACCGAGGAGAGAAATAGGAGAATAGAAACTCACATTGGGACACTTGAATGAGGGAAAACTCCGAATGCCTAGCATGAGCTTCGGCCTTGGTATTTATAGGTAGCATACAAGACCCTTGAAGCTTCTCAAGAAGCTTCCTTGAGCCGCTTTCTTGGAGTGCAAGCCAAGTTAACTAGGAAGCTTCTCAAGAAGCTTCCTTCTAGAAGCCACCTACTTGGCGTGCAAGCTAAGCTAGTTAGAAGCTTCTAGAAGCTTCCTTCTAGAAGCTACCTGCTTAGGGCGCAAGTTAACTAGTTGGGAAGCTTCCTAAGAAGCTTCTTAGATGCTTCTAGAATATTCTAGGCTATTTTGTCTTATTCTCTACTTCGTAAGCCCAATTAACTTCGTCACTAAACTCCATATTGTTACACCTTCCTTGAAAGGCTCCACCTTCTTCTTGCCTTGCCTCTTGTCATAGCTCTTCTTTTTTTTCCTTTGGGCTTGCTCCACTCGAACCATAGCAACTGCTCTTGCCTCTTCCAACTCCATGAGTTGATCCTTCCTTGACTTCTCTGCATCACCTCCTTGTGCTTTCTTCAATCTCCTATGAATGCTTTGGAAGGTAGGAAGATCAAAGTGAATAGGTAAGGTAGACTCAATACCATACACCAATTGAAATGGAGAATATCCGGTGGAAGTTTTCATGGTTGTCTTATACTCCCACAAAACTGCATGAATCCTCTTGTCCCAATGATGTTTAGCCCCCTCCATTTCTGCATCTTTGGCCAACATCATGCACAAGGTCTGATTGGTTCTCTCTGCCAAGCCATTGGAATTTGGCTTATAGGATGTAGTTACTCTATGTGTGATAGAGAAATGTCGTAGCATGGCTGTAGTAATGCTTCCTGTAAACTCTCCTCCTCTATCAGAAACCAACTCCAAAGGGCATCCAAACCTAGTGATAATGCGTTCATAAAGAAATCTACCCACTTCATCTTCATTCTTGTCCCTCAATGGTCTAGCCTCCTTGAGCTTATCAATCTCCTCCTTCACAACCAAAGATATTGGTGGGCTAATGCGACGTTGCTTTTGGCGGATTGGTCTTGCATGTGACTCCACCTCTATCTTGTGCTCCTCCAAGGTGACTTCCTTCAAATCCTTGTAATTGAAAGCAAACACATGGATGAACTTGCGGAAAATCTCCTCAAATCTCACCTTCTCCTCCTTGGTAACATTTGGACCATACTTGAGGGTAGCTAACCTTCTCTCTATCTCCTCAAGTGTCAATGGTGATTTATCTGGGTCCTTCAAAACCTCTGGCTTAGGTGCAAAATCCATAGCACACAAAGGATACACATCTGAATCAGATTCAGATTCATCCTCCTCCGTGGAAGTCTCCTCTTCCATGCTTGTGTCCACACCTGAAGCTCCTTCTTCAGAATCTGATTCCCAATAATCAGAAGATGGGGTATCTGAATGTGAAGTGTTGGTGGTGTTAGTCACAAGAACAGTGACTCTATGGTTTGATGGCCCAATCCCCAAGTACCCTTTGTGCCATCGATCAATTGTACGTGCTGCTCTCAACCATGGCCTCCCAAGAAGTAAGTCATAGCTTGAATCCTTCAAGACTTGGAAAGTCATGAGATTTTGAACTCCCATAACTGAAACTACCACCTTATCCATCACTCCTACTGGTCAAACTTGTTGCTTGTTTGCCATGCTCACCACAAATGTTGAAGGTCTTGAGGGTATCATACCCAACTTCTTCATCAACCTTTCTGACATGGCATTCACTGCTCCATCAACCAATGCATCCTTGATGTTGTGACCATTCACTCTCACATCAATCTTGGAGGCATATTCACAAGCCTCCCATGGTGCAGGCTTGGCATCCACCACCCCCAGTGATATTGGAACTTTTGCCTTCTTCTTCTTCTTGCTCCTTGTAGAACTCAAACCACCTCTAAGCTCCTTTCTCAAGGTAGGGTTCAAAGCAATCAATTGGCCCACTGTGATGTTAGCCTTGTGACTACCAACATCCTCCAACACATTCTAGTTCCATTGTTGCTTTGAGATCAAGAAGTCCTCCATCCCCAACTTCTTCCTTGGAGTCTTTGTTGTTGATGGTGTTGAGGTGCGAGTGCTCCTAGTAGACATAGGAGTATCCTTGCTTAAAGTAAATCCTTGAGAAGAGTGAACATCCTCTGCAAAACGAGCTCTCTTCTTCTCTTGTGCCAAAAGCTCCAAATTAAGACCCTTGGAGTTTGAGCACTCTCCTCTCTCATACTTGCTCTCCACCACATCTATGGATGCTATCCCCTTACCTTTGTTGGGTTTAGGAGCCACTTGGGTTTCACTACCTCCCTCTTTCCCTCTATTCGCTCCCTCATAACCCCTTCCTCCATGGTAAGTGGAATTTGGGTAATTCCTTTGGATATGGCCTCTTCCTCCACAACCAAAACAATTTCTATCATTGAAATTGTTGGCTGGTTGGCCTCCTCTATATGGATAGTTTCCATAACTCCTAGGCCCTCTCCCTACATTCTGATCCACCTCTCTCTTCTCCCATAGTTGCACCACATTGATCTTGAGATCCGCAAGTTGTTGTGTGATGGTTTGGAGTGGATCTTTTGGTGGAGGTGCAAGAAATGGAGCAACTACTACTTGTGGTGCAACCCTTGTCACCAAAGTATCAGAAGTTCCACCATACTTGTAGCCTTGAGGAGGATGCACAACCTCCTTCACCACCAAATCACTCTCATCCCCTTCCAAACTCTCCTCCATACGAATTGCGATCTTGATAGCTTCAACCTTGGAAGAAGGTTTCTCATATCTCACCTTACTTCTAATTTGTGGTCTCAATCCTCCCACAAAATTCTTGGTGAGCATGGCCCCTATGCCAATCATTGTAGTCTCCACATCTTCCCCACCCTTCCTCAACACTATGCAAAATCTGGACTCCAACTTTTCCACTCTTTCCACATAGACTCTCACTTTCTCTCCATCTCCTTGCTTGAGAAATGTAACCTCACTCATCAATCTCTCATAACTCTCATCAGGAAGAAAGTTCTCAATGAGTGTTGAAGTCAGAGTCTCCCAAGACTCCTCTTCCTCCTCTCTCCTCTCTCTCTTTTGGTATTCTGACTCATACCATGTAAGTGCTGCATCCTCAAAGAAATCTGGTAATAATGAGGCCCACTCATTCTTCCTCCTCTCATTGTTTCCTATGCAAGCTCTCTTGAAGTCTCTCACAAAGGCCTCCACATCTTCTCCATCCTTGCCAAAGAAAACTGGAAGTTTTCCCATCTTAACCCCTCACTATCTTTCTTTTCTCTCAAATTTTTTTTTTTCTTTTCTCTCACTCTATTACTAATAGAGTATATACATGACTAACACCATCTGAGAATAATCCACTCTAGGGAAAACAAAAGGTTCTGGTTGCTCCAAGATTTCTATAGCAACATCAAATCCTAGAGTGCATATTAATCTAACTCTCATGGATAGTTTATCCATAAGTTGAAAGATTATCTCCATCACTAATCTTGAGAACTAGCTGATGAAGGTGGTAGTATTTTTGTAGCTGTACTAAGACTCTCTCCAAGATCCTTCACCAAAGTTTCCAAAAGTGCTTTTACTCCACTACACTCATGTCCTTTTGGAAGTCCTTCAACTCCACAAACCTCACACAACTCCTTGGTCTTAGATCTTCTCCCTCCCAATCTTGGTGAAGAAGGTCCAACATGCAAACCCAAGTCAAGTAAGCCTCTCCTTTCCCTCAATCTCTTGCTCTCAAAGGTCAATGGACATGAACTTGCCTTATGTCCCTTCTCTCCACATAGAAAACACTTAGACTCACTCTTTCCTCCAAGTGGTGTAGGTTTTTGGATCCTCTCAATACTCTCTTCAAATTCTATTGTAAACTCTCTTTTCCTCAAATCAACCCTTACAATCACCTCAAACCCTTGGGGAACCTTGCATAATCTCAATTTCCACTCTTGATGACCCTCCATGTTCCCAAGATGAATCTAAACACTCAAACATGCTTTTTGTTGATCTCAAACTTCTCATGCATGAGATCTCCACTCTGCAGAATTGACCCTTCCTCACAATATCACTCAAATCTCCCAACCAATATGTCACAGTCCTCTGAAATTTTTCACACTTGATTACAACTCCAAGGCGTCCCTCCCTGCAAAATTTCAAATCTTTTTATTGAGCCATTTGGCCTAGACACCTTTCTATTCAGCACCCATATTTCAAATTTGGTCTGAAAACCACCCCCCTCACTTCAAAAACTCATTTCTCCCTGCTCAAAAACGATCTTTCTCTAAGTTTTGTGGCAGCAGGTAGGATACAATGCACTGAATTTTCTTGGAAATTTTCAGGACAATTCACTAAAAATTAAAGAAATGGAAGACTCTGTACAATTTTCCAGAGAGCATGCAGTTGCGGGAGCACTTTACCCTATCAACTTTCAAAAATTCTAGCCCAGTGCGCATAAAAGCTCTCACAATAATTTCAAGCGTGATAACTGAAAGATAACCCAAGCTATCATGTATAGAAATCTCAAGTCCAGATCTCAAACTTGAGATTTTGCCCAAAAATCACCTTAATCCCCAAAATCTGCAATCCACCTCACATAATCTCTCCAATTCCTCTCATGTGTACAAGATGTACAAAATCACCTCAAAGACATCATAATGAACTACAGGGTATACAAATGGATCTTGGTTCTCTAACATAAGTTCAGCCCTCTCCTCTCCTAATGTTCTCTCCAAGTGAGCCTCATAGCCTCCTTCTGCCTAATGTAGAATTGGACGCGGAACATTATCTTGCCTTCTAGAGAGGTCCCGGCAACGGAACCAAAAATGTGAGCCGGCATGTCTCTCACTCAAGATGAACCTCTGATGGCTATTATGGTAGCGCACCATGGACTAAGAAGGCAAGGAACCCGAACTCCATCATACTCCTCCAAGGCTAACACTCCAAGGCTCAAGACATTGCTCACTAGAGAACTCAATGAGAGAAAGATAGTTGCAAATGAAAGGATGATGAGTACCTCCTCACCCCTTGCTTATATAGTGGTGAAATAGTTACGTACCAAAGTTACTAATTACCGTAGTAACTCAAGTTACTAGACTAAAAGTCAAGTAAAGTCAAAAAGCAGAAAGGAATATCCATTCACATGGGCATATTCCCCTAAGCATGTGATCTTATCTTGATCCAACCACTAAGTCAAGGATTCCTTCACATGGGCTATCCTTGGACTAAAGAAGAATCCAAAACAAAAAGGTTTGCGGGCCCAAGAGTTCTCAACTCTTTCCTCAAAGCCAAACACCTAGGAATAATACCAAGTCAACACACTAAAATCCAAAATAGTAGTGCTCATCTTTTCTACTTCCTCTAAAGTAAGGTCCCCTCTATCTTCGCTATGACTAACTTTAGCTAACCATGACTAATATAGAACCATCCTTTATCTCTATATAAATAATATCTCTTAAGTACTTGTAATACTAAGCTAAATATCACAATACCACACACATGCACAAATGGGTGTTACAGAGCCTGCATCCTTGCCGGAGCAAGAGCGTAGACGTGCTCTAGTAGCTTGAGGAATGGACGAGTCAACTAAGAGAGAATGTAGCGTATGCTCACACTGTTGCTCCATCAAGGAAGACTGTAGACCTCTAGTCCAATCTGACGATAGTGAAGCAAACGGGTGGAAAACTCTCTCGTGCTTGTGGGGATAGACTATCTCTCGTCTGCCGCAATAACACTTGGAGAGAAAAGGATCCTCCCTCCACCTCTATGACATAAGTATCCAAAACCGGCCTATCAGCAACCACAATACGAGAGGAAAGTAGGGGTGCTGAGAGAGCCCAACTACCCAAAAATGCTATAGGTGCCATCTCCTCCATAGAAAGCAAGCCAACCCCACCAAATGAGATCGGTAGAGCCGTCTGTCTACATGCTAAATCCCTTGTCACACACTCAAAAGTCAATGGTCCAATAATATCACCAAAGACTCCCATAATCCTCCTATCAAATGCTCTCAGACGTGATAGGAAGGACGGTGAGGGAGGAACTATATGGATGAGGTAGGATGGTTGACGAGCAATACTGGAAGAGAGTATACCAAATGCCACATGCGGATCTCCTAGTAATAGAAGGTCATCCACATGGAGAACATCCTCTGCAAGGGTAGCGTCCAAGAAGCGTGTATCAAAATCCTCCGATCGTGTTGGCACTCCAAGAACACAAAGTCCATCTATGGATGTGATACACCCCTCTGGAAGCTCAAGGTGGGGAGGGATACCTAAAGGGGACCATGCCCTACACTTTGACACCTTGACTCTCAAGCCTACTAGATGTAGCTCGGTAGTCAAAGGCCTGCCTAATTTGATCTACATGGCCTACTATGTGTATATCATCTGCCAATTAGGGAAATACACAACCTGGCATGGCCAAAGTAGTAGATAGGAGAGCTCTAAAGTGAGCCATGGCAAATAAAGACCCCCCAAAGGATCTCCCTTACGTGTACCAACAGTTGACTCCAAGAGGGTGACTCCCTCTTGTGAACCACCATGCTTGTAGTAAAGGGAAGCAGGAGAGCAAAAAAAGACCGCACAACAGGAATGAGACTCGAAGTAGGAATTGGCTTGTCTATATTCTTTTATTTTGGGTGAGTGTATGAGTTTGAGTTATAACATTTGTAAATGCAAAACAAAAAGCATTGTCCTTTAAAACCAGAAAGTCCTCAACCTACCAATTGACCGACCAGACCGAATTGGGTTTTAAATGATCATGAATGGATGAAAATGTATAATACACTTATGCATGTATTGCAAGCAGATACGGTATTTATCCTATGATGAAAATTGGAGTCCCTATTCTTACTAAGAATACAATTATAAGTTTCCATGTAGTATTACCCATAAGGTTTAACTTATGATAAAAATGCGTGCTGAAATTTTGAACTGGGTTTTTATTTTGTTTAGATAATAGTTGAAAAGGTAATATAGAGTAATTTTTGACGGGACATTGCTAATTTAAGTAATTCTTATCGGTACAATGCTAATTTAACTAGTGTAGGGAATCTTTCATAAACTGCGTAAGACTACTCCAACTTCGACTTGTTACGTATTTATCTGTATCTCCTTGTCAATGTTCAATCGGTCAATATGAATTAAGCTGTTCTTTGGAGAATAGATATTTCAATCTTCTTCCTGTAGTAAAAAAGTGTTATATAGAATGAAGTCCCTGAACTTCTTTTATTTATATTAATTTCCAAGATAAGGTCTTATGATAAAATAATTGACAGAATTAGTATTATGTAAAAGTCGTAAGATGATAATACACGGTACCCCATTGCGCTAACAGCATTTTATAAACTGATAAAATAAAATAAAAACAACAGAATTTTCACCATTGGAAGAATTGTTGGTTTGTTTAATGCCAAAATCAGATAAAAGTAAAATTATCTTCAAAGATGTTTGTAGAAAAATACTCTTGGTCGTCATCCTTAGGAAAATTTGTTTGTCTAAAATGAATAAAATACTTTAAAAAACAACGTATATTCTTCTTTTGAAATTTATCTAAACTTTGTTTCCATGTCCAAATGACAATAAGTACGCTTAGGTAGTTTTTTTGAAAACGGTAAAATTAAGAATCATTTTCTCATCGTGCCTAACACTGTCCCGCTCTTCTCGTTGCTCTCGTAATATTTCCTTTTCTAATTCTAGCTATATCTATGTCAATTTTAATTCAAATTAGAATTATATATAAGAATAAGTCTGCAATATGAATGATGCTAATGAACTAGAGTTAAGAAAATTTATTCATCGTATACCATTTTGATAGAAATGTAAATTGGATTTAGATGGTTACTTCCAATCTCCTAAACCTTACTACTGTACAGTTATTATGTTAAATCCAGAGTTTTTTAAATTTATTCTAAATTTCATAGAGTACAATTCATGTTTAAAAAGAAAATCAGTGAAAAATTGGTTGCTTAGATATAAATTATGACGAGAGATCAATCCACGTATCAATGAAAATCAAAGAGATACGGCCGATATTTACCAAAATAAAGCAACCAGAAAGAAAGTAGCCTAATATCATCCACATGAGAGTATTGATCTTTTGGACATATGGAGAACCACAAGAGTATATGGAACATCACCCCTTGAAATGGTAAGAATAGTAAAGGTTTATTTGCCTAGAGGTGGAAGAGCCTCAAGAATCGATAAGATTTGAAGATATTTGTAAAATGTTTAAAACCCTAGTCATCAAAGAACATAGTATAATACTAGATATTAGATTTGATTTAACAACATCACCATATTGGATTGATTTGAGCGAAAAATGAAAAAGCTTAAAATCATTATACAACAGAATTTTAACTGTATGATAAATAATAATATTTAATTATTTTTTGTAAAATGATTATTCCTAATAATTAGCGATATTATGACATTAAGTTGTTAAATAAAAATTTGTAAGTTCGTTGACATGAGATGTAAATGGAAGAAATAAGTTTAATTCTGTATGCAAAATTTTTTTCCCCTTGGATGATATATTTTATTCTTTATTCTTT
Organism: Lunularia cruciata; assembly: GCA_948567375.1. Taxonomy (NCBI): domain Eukaryota; kingdom Viridiplantae; phylum Streptophyta; class Marchantiopsida; order Lunulariales; family Lunulariaceae; genus Lunularia; species Lunularia cruciata. Next base: position 2,755,724 of record OX419757.1, on the reverse strand, counting down.
ATGTGCATCAGTTCTCAAAATCTAAATAAAACTAAACAAATAACCTACATATTGATTTCTTAATTAACTTGATCATAGTTGAAAGACCTTTAGGAAAATGGTTCATAGAATATTTTCAATATGTATTAAATATTAGGTCTGTGATACCTTAGAAAATGGATTAACGGTTTTGAAAGGTAAATAAACTGCAAACTGCGTAGATTGAGTTTCTTTTAATACTTGATTTTGTTGAGTGTGGTGATTCTCTGTATCAATTAATGTATTCTTTATATTCAGCATACAATTATAGTTTATGAAAACTTAGCTAAATAATATACACATAGAGAGAATTGACGATTGCATTAGATTTACATAACCTTGTCATTTTAGATCTAATAAGACAGATTTTTCATTTCGATGTTATATTTATATTTTATTTCTTAGGTTTTATCCTTATACGGTTTGATAGGTCTTTCCATCATTCTTATTATCCTTTTCACGTCCTGTTCACGTCGCGGACCATTCTGACATGGGGACATACGAGTCCTACGTGGAGCGATTAATTGTGACCTTGCGATCCGCGAAGTTTCATTGGCGGTGAAGATCGTACAGGAGACTGCAACAAGGATTCCTGACGTGCCAGTAGGGAGTAGGAATCTCCCCGAGCTGCGCAGACTCGCCGCGTATTGACGTATGACGCATGCCGTATTTACGTAAACAGTTAAATCCTTTTACGTCTCCGCAATAACTTTCTGATCAGTTCGGAGTGCAAAGCATGCATGGGTGGGTCAGCTGGAGCTCTGTCACTCTCTGGGTGGGACCGAAATGTAGCAGTCATGCAATCATGAAGCGAAAGGAAAGCTTCTCGAGGAAGACAGGTACTGCAAAGTGTGCCTGCAGGCGAGAAAACGCTTTCACTTACAAGCAATACTTCCCACCCACGACAAATGGAATGCAGGCCTCTCTGAAGAATCGGGTTTGGCTGATGGAGAAATATTGTGGGGGGGGGGGGGGGGGGTTTGTCCTGATGGAGAAGGTTTCTGTTTGTAATGGGTTCAGACAGGCTTTCCTTCTTCTGGGTTCACCAGGAGAAGTTTGAAAGAAGGGGAGAGGGTTTGGGTGGGTGGGATTTAAAGTAATTCGTGGAAATCGGGTTCTGGATCTCAGGCATGATGAAGGAAGGGGATGAGAATTCGCCTCTTTCCACCCCACGGCGCATGTTTAGCCTGCGCATTGTTAATCTGGATTATTACATGACTCCTCCTCTTCCCGGCATGGATATATGCTACTCGGAATTCCAAGGTGCTGAGTTTGCCGTAGATTATGCAAAGTTTGCTGGTTCTGAGCTTCAAAGCGCAATTTGAAAAGCTGAAGTAATTTATGAGGATAATATTTCTATATTGGATGAAAACAGGCCGTGGTATCCTGGAAGTTCCCGTGGTAAGAGTATTTGGAAGCACAACTTCAGGACAGAAGACGTGTTTGCATATTCACAAGGTTCATAGCCTCTCTCCTTTTCCTGTGAGAACTTTGAACTTTGAGAAAAGCAGGTTTACTGTATCACAGCGTTTATTTACAGGTTGAAATTCTAATTTTAAATTTCCTTTCTTCATGCAGGCATTTCCTTACTTCTACGTACCTTACGATAGTGAACTCCCTCAGGAATTGAATGAAGGTCTGTATGAGATCAGATTTTTGCTTCTTACAAGTTCAGGAATCACTTATGAAGTGGTTTCTGGGTGGCTGTTGTTAAAAGCTGATCTTGCCCTTACATGTTTTTCGTTGGGTTCATTTGGTGTCTACAGCTCTCGCATTTATACGGCGCTTGGCATCAGCCATTGAAAAAGCCATGAAGGTAATAATTGAATGCCGTCATTTGTACATGCAACAAGGCAATCTAATTCTGTTGAGGCACCCGTCTGGTAAGTCATAACGGTGGTCGTGTCTGCTAATCGATGCTGTCGAACATGATCATGAGGTGATGAAGTTGCCTTTGTAAAGCTGAGGACTGTGAAAGTGTGGGTGAAACTGTCAGCCATTTTGTACCCGGCAAACTTACCTATTTTCAACACCGCTTGGAATTATACCAATTCATGAGCTGTCTTGTGATTTGTAACTATTACTGTGTTGACTTGTCAACAGATAGCAAGCTCCATGGGTGCGAAAAGACAACATCTCCACAGTTGCAGCCTGGTCCGAGGGAAGAAGTTTTACGGCTATCATCCTAATGAACAGCTATTCATCAAAATCGTTTTGTATCCCCTCAAGGTTCTCTGAATTGTTCTAATTTGAAATTTCAGTTGGAAGGTAGTGTTTTATAGTTTCTCCTTGTCAAGTAAATTCAAAAGTGTGTTTGCCCTTAACTATCTTTTCAGATATTATCCTCAGGAAGTGTCTCGAGTGAGCACGTTGCTCCTGGTATGCCAACCTGCAGATGGATCTCTTACTCGGATTTCAGCTTTGATTGTTGTTATAGTTGAATCTTTGCAGATGCTCAAAAAAGATCTTTGGTTCTCTCTCTCAACTGTTTCTATGAAACCTAAGAAGATACGGACACTTTGTTGACATGCATGTATACAAACTCTTGTTTATTGGTCCCATGTCATGGTTTTGCCACTGATATCGGGGGATGATAGAGCAGAGTGGCGGGATCATGAGTCACAAATTTCAGCCGCACGAAGCACATTTTCCATACTTACTACAAATATTGGTAATCTCACAAATCCTTGCTTTTGCACCTTCCAAGCGTCTTGTTATAGTTTTTTTCCAGTGAAGGAGCTGAATTGATTTGTCACTTTGATACCGAAACGATCTATTACATCTGACAATGTTTCTCAATCTTTCATGTGCTGGGCTGCAGATTGATCATAATTTATGTGGAATGGGGCACCTCCATCTATCGAGTTTGAAGTTTCGCAATCCAATCCCAGATGCTCCCAGGGACCTCGCATCTTTGGTGAAACAAGTCAAAGGAGATTTCATGTATCACGGCACGAAGTCTCAGGGTGAGGCGCCTGTTGTGGACTCTTCTATGGGTTATTCTTCCTTGGTCGAAGGGTTACAGAAGGAGAAGGAACTATGTACGTCGCCAGTGTCTCCACACCCGAAGAAAGAGGATACTTTGAGCACACTTCCTGTATCCAAGTCAGTTACTCCTGTTACGCCGGATGGAGGAAGCCAGCCGGATGTTTGGCTCCAGAAAAGTGTTCCTGGAGATTGGATTTGGCCTTTACTTGCATCAGACAACATGGATTCTTCAGTGCAAGGACAAGGACTGTACTCGAGACAGAGCACCTGCGAGCTTGAAGCTGACGCGTCTGTTGAAGGTAATCTTCTTGACATGATGTATATTCTAGTATGAATCGTGTCTATCCGAGCTTTACTGCATACTTGCCCGAGCTCATAACATGGAGATCATTGACTGCAGATATACTGAATAGAAGTGAACTCCTATTCCTGCCTCTTCACCAAGCAGGACCAGAGATAAAAATGGTTCAATCCCTTACGCCTATGTGGGAGGTAGGTCCTGCTTTTGTCAATCAACTGTTGTGGTTGCGCTGTCAATATCCTTGACTGATCATGAGCGATTTCACTTCTTTCCACTTTCCGGATGGTTTTAATGTGTATCAATTACAGTGATTGAGAAGTACTTACGAGGTTGAGATTCTGAATCTTTGTTTGCACCAACTTGAGAGGATGAAGAAGTTCAACACTGTCTTTCCTATGAACAGTCTCTCTTTCCAGAGTTTTAGCTATAGCCAATGGATGGTTTGTGTCTGTAATTGGATGTTTGGTTCCGGTTGTAAGGATTTCTTATCATGGCAACTAATGGTTAGTTTCTCATGTAGGAAGAACGAGCTAGAAGTGGAGAGGGTGGGCCAGCTGGGGCAGTGGATCCAAAATATCAACTCACTGCCCGTACCATACCGGTTCCAAGTTCTTTCGAGCAGGCTATGCGGGACACCCTGTCCCAAATTGTTCACGCAGAAGAGCTAGAGCTTGGGTTAAATAATGGCCCTCAGGGTGGTTCCCTCCCAACTATCCTAGGAAGCCGCAGCGAACGGGTTGTCTTAGAAGTTTGTGATCTACTTGGTTCACAACAGGAGCTGAAAGTTTCACTCGAATCGGCTGGGAATGAGGATTCTGCTGCCTCATCCGAAGATGAACGTGACGATAGTCACGCAGTACCGGTGCAAAGTACGCCAGAATATTGCTCAAAGGTTCACTCGGAATGTGCACAAACTGCACAAGGTGTAGGGGCCCTCCTTTCACCAGATGGTGAATGTACGTCTTCACGTCATACTGATACTTCTAGCGAGAACGCACCGACCCAGCAAACAAAAGACGGTGGTCAAGCCCTTTTGTCGAGAAATGTGCATAGGCTTAAGGACGAAGGATATTCCATTATAAACGAGGAGATTATAAGGAAGAATCTTTCTCAAAGGTGTATGTCTCAGGTTTGTCTCGTGACTGTTGTATTTTCTCCGCAGGTCATGTGACTTATCAGAAGTTGCTTTGGCACATGGCACTGATGCTTTAGCTTAATGCACAGGTTTTACTCATAGCAACATTTACTTGCAGGACTTGGACAAAGAAGTAGCAGAATTTCTTCGGTGGATGGGTACTACTCAACGGGACAACAATGACCATGACGAAGAAGATCATGAAGATAGAAATGGTGAAATGGCGCAAATGGCTCTCAGTCAGATGTTTTGTTCACCTGGTATGGATGCTGCATTGCTGAAAGCGCTAGACGACTATGAAAACACAAGTGCACAAGAATGTCAGGCTATTCTTGATTGTGCCGAGATTATGGATGAAGAAGAACAAGAAGCAGTTCATCATGCCGGCGATGTACTCCATAACAGGCAAGACTTGTTGAAAGGCGAAGGAAATAGGAAACCTTCTAGGGCTCCTATTGACAGGCATGAATTATCTCGATCAGGAAAGAAGAGCGATGGGGCAGATGCTCCGGTGTATATACCACAGATGGATGGAGCGTGTGATGATGATGATAATGATAGTGATGATGAACTGGATGCGCTAGATCGTGATTTTCACTCTTATTCCTCGAAAAAGGCAAGATATGATGCAAAGGTTATGCCTGGCTCGACCAGAGACAAGCCTGGTATTGCAAGGAGTGGTTTACAGGTGTCAAGCAAAGAACAAACTCGTGAAGTCTCCTTACGAGACATGATGCGGAAACGGCGGGAACGTAAAAAATCTGACAGGAAGGAGTTCTTAGAAGGTGCATACTCTGAGTTAGAGCCAGACCATCCGAAGGGAAGTCCCGGTGGCATCCGAAGTTCTGATGAGAAGACCAGGGATAGGAACACTCTACAGGAACAAATCATGCCTGTTTCTGCCATCGAAGACAATGCAATGACTCCTGAGGACTTGGTAGCAATGAATAGCAGAGGAAAATCTTCGGACAGGTATTCAGTTCAAAGGAGAAAAGAGAAGGTAATCCACAAATCTGAAAGCAGAAGTCAATCACTCCCATCCAAGTACGGAGCTCTTCCCATTGTGACATTAAAGTACGATAGTGGTGACGTTAATTGTCGCACTGGGCAATCGCCTGAGACAGATATAGAACCCTATCAGCCGAATATTCACGATATCACGAAGTTCAGAAGCAGGGTCGAACATTCACTAGTATCTACGGAAGGGTCATCACAGAGGTCACTCAATAAAGACTTTGTACCCAGGTATCTCATGGTAGGAGAGGACAATACCGGGAAGCAGAACAAAGGAGACGATCGTGACTGCGGAGGAGGTCAGCCCGTTGTTCGCCTAGATCAAGGGCCACTTAAGGAACCAATTCCTGACACCATTTTGAAGGCCAGTGATGACAAAGCACGAAGCTTCACACGGCGTCCGGTAGTTCATACTCATGGGAAGAAGTTCTATAAGCTTGGAGGCTATGCATGTGAAGGTGATGTAGCAGGTGACGATGAGGACTTTGTTCCACAAACTCAGTTCTCAAAGCTTGACACCCCTCAGTTCAATGCAGTGGACCCTAGCGCCTCCCATGGGTATGTTGAAGAAGATGATGGAGTCAGTTTCTCTGGTCAGGATGGTGTAGAATTGGAACTTATTGCAGTTCCGCACTTCGATGAACATCGGTTCACTCAGTCCGGAGAAGAAATAGGACTGGCTGAAACAACAAAGGAAGATAGAGAATATGGAGGGCAGACTCAAATTGTGAAGCCTGAGAGTTCTATCTTGAATAAGTCACGAGGTGAGTTAACAAGATATAGAGAAAGTGCAGAAGGCATCCATACAAGCCTCGAGGATAATCCTGTCCAACAAACTCTACTTTTGGAGCCTGCTATTCCTTTCGTTAGGAGCAGATTTTCAAGTGAGGCACATGACTTTGTGGAGATCGAGGATGACCTAGTACGACAAACCCAACTACTTGAAGCTGCCATTCCGTACATCATGAGCAGAGATCCAAATGAGCAACATAACTTCATGGAGGAAACTGTAGAATTTGGTGTAGCAAACGAGGATGATATAGCTGCAGGTCAGACTCAGATTCTAGAACCTGACGCACCTCATGTTAATGGTACTCTCTTAAGAGAATTTAATGAGTTTGCGCAGGATGTGACGACATGTGTCACAGCAGATGCTGGTGATGAACCTGTGGGCCAAACTCAGCTTTTGACCTTTCGGGGAATTCAAACCAATGATAATCTGCCAATGGAATCGATCAAATATCTAGGTGGTGTGAGAGACTCGGAAACAGCAGACGAGGAATCTTCGAAACAGACACGAGACTTGCATGGTTGCTTGCTTCAAGATTACGATGCGCGTATGGAAGAAATGGAGGTCGTGGATGGGGAAGAGGAAGGTGGTCATGTTCATGTACAGACTCAAGTACTTGACCCTGAGCAGCCATACACAAACACACCTCACCTGGTCGTTACAGAGGAGGCTGTGCAGGAAAGCGAAGGAGATGCCATCCTAGAGGCATGGGGTGTATCTGGAAGCCGGATAGGAATCTCGGCACTTGAGGACCCAAACCGCCCAGAGCTAGATAGTGGAGAACCTCTGGATGTATCCAAGAGCAGAAGTTTGAGCGGCCTCGTTATGAACATCGTAACACCCAACGGTGTGGAGCCGGAGTTTACATCAAGCAAGTCTGGCGTCCATCCTGAGGAGAACCATAGAAGTGTGGAAGGTATAGATCACGTTACCCTTGATAACGGCGATAAAGGAGATGAAGGTGTCCGGGACGATGGCAGTCCAGCAGAAGATGTTACAAAATTGCCAATAGTGCAAGCCAATCACGGCACTCAGTATCTCTTCTGTGACATGTCAGATGACAGTGAGGCAAGCTATGACTCAGAAGTGTCTAGGTGGGGCAGAGATGATAGGTGGGAACTGGAAACAGATGAAAATGCAGACGACGCAAGGTCACTTGACCCTTTCGAGGACGACATGGAAGATAAAGATACTGAGAAAATAAGGAACCCACCTCGTCCAGCAGACAAATTGTCCAGAGAAGTCGTTGAAGATGCGGGGTGGGATGAGGCAACCGACAATGCAGGTGATGTAAATTCACCACATGAGGACGTAAAGAAAGCGGAAGATATGGAGAAATTGGGCATCCCATCTTGTGCTGATGAGCGTGCAGAAGACGCGTGTGGTCCAATCTCAGAAGGCTTTCGTTCTACTCAATATCCTTTCAATGATATGTCGGATGACAGTGAAGCAAGCTATGATTCCAGGGAAGGTGGATCAGGACACGACCATACAAGGGATTCTACGATGGACTTTTTTCAAGAAGAAGGGAAGGAGGAAGTTGAAAGTCTTATTGGAGTTGAGCAGGAACACTTTCCTGGACAGCGAAGAGGAGATATAGATCCATTTGTAGCTGATGATAATGATCGTCGTCAGCAATCTGAGCAAAGCCTCGAGCGTATAAGTTTCTTCACGGATAAGCCTCTATTTGTAGATGGGCAGACTGAAAAGAAAGGACAAGTATCTGATCTAATCATGGCAGGGGTTTCCGCAACGGCAGATGATTCCGCAGCCCCGTCTCTTAGGGTCTCTTCAGGTTCCCCAGTACCAAGTTCTTTATCAGAGGAGGGTTTGGAGAACAATAGGATGATTTGTCTTGTTTCCAGCCCTTGTCATGGCAACTCGTCACTATCTGTGCCCAACTTAATATCCGATTTTCCTGTGCCGAAGGTTGAAGACGTTTATCCTAAAGAGAATTCGGGAGTCCTCCATTTTTCTGAGGAGAGCAGGCCTCCTACCCAGTCATGCCCCATGGGAGTAGAGGCAAGAGGAGAAAAACTTACATTGCACGAATATGGTTTAAATGCTCCCAGCATCCCGTCTCAGAAGCTTGCTCAGGAAGAAGTTTTAGCCGAAGACATCAAAGATGGCAAGCACAAGACTCAGACTCACACAACACGCTTGGCTTTGAGAGAAGACAGTGACTTGAATTCAGGTCTTCTGCCGTATTCCAAGGACCATGAAGACAAACAGCTCTTACCGTTGATTTACCATCAACGACCACCAACTAGAGAACAAATTCTGGAAAGCACTAAGGAGATAGCTTGCAACATCAAAGAAGCCAATGTCTACTACGGAAATTTGAAAGATGTACCTGATCATTCTGTGGTCAGGGCAGGCTTGGTCTTTGATGGTAAATCCTTCCGACGCTGCTTTAGATGGAAGTTCTTTTCACATTGCAAACATAGGAAATAAGCGTAGAAAAGGCTCAAGTATTGTATCGTACAAATGGTCCATAATATCATCTCGCTTCAGCGTAGTCTTCTGATGAAGCTTTTGGAGTTGTTACTTTCGTGAAGAGAGAAGAATTGCGTAGTTCTACTTTCCATCCCTAGATTGTTGACCTCTTCAACTTTTAGTTGTAAGTACTAATTCTAGTCTCACTTACTAACGCATTACGCCATGACACTAAATTCAGTGAGGTCACGAGAAGCTGTCCATTTGAGGCCTTTCCAATTTGGGAGTTCAAGCAAAAGGAGTAGCTTTGAGCACGGATCAAAGCATCGTCTGTACATACAGCAAGAAAGTTGGGGTTTAGAAGAGAAATCGGCTCCAGTAACAGGAATTTCCACACACGTTGAGAATGATGGCACGATATCTTACCTCATCACTCCAGCCAAGGCTCCCCCATCACCTAGGGCTGTCAGACAGTGGGCGTCTCTGCAAACTGTAGAGAGTGTGAAACAAGTGAAGGGCAGTCTTGCAGGAGGGCAGCAAATTTTCACCATGGACTCAAATACAGGAAAGCTTGTTCCTTTTGTTGAAATAGGAAGTGCAGCAAACAGTCAAGAATCTCTTACGAGGACCGAAAGCTCACAGGAGGACGGAGATTTTGAACGACCTGCCTCACCAAAATATGACGAAAGACATGTCTTCTATTCGACTCACTCCTTATCTACAGCTCCATCTTCTTCTCACGGTTTCCCGGGAAACAGGCCAAATGTCACAAAATATGATAGTCAGATTGTGAACATCCCCTCCGAAACTACTCCTTCTATGCAAAGCAAGAAACCTTCCTGTGGACTGCCACCGTTGCCGCCGTGTTCTGCACAAACAACACTGCAGCATTCACACTCTGTTGCCAAGGCAAGCGGAAGTAAAGAGTTGATGTCTAAGAAAGCAAGCGCGACAAAGCCAACTGCTGTTGAAGGCAAGGTTGCGTTATGCAGAAAGTTACCAGAGGATGGTGGTGCGAAACCAGGCAAGCAATGGCGAGACGTGTCACAGATGACTGCTTTATCTCCTGCTGCGCAAGTAACTCCGTTGAGTCAATCTGGGTTCCGTGATCCAGCGAGTTCAGGGCTCGGTCAACAGATAATTCTGATGAGCATAGAAGTAAACTCTCGCTCTCTTAGATCACGTCCTTTGGTTCCTGCCAGCTTAATTGGCTTCAAGGCCAAATTACCATGTTTTGGCTGCTCCTGAGTGATGAATTTACATAGACGAGAGAATTTTTGGGTTGAGACTAACGACAAAACCAAAGAGACGAAATTAGTTGGAAGTTAGAACTACATTCGTTTGTTGTGTTTTTTACAACAAATGGTTACTGACCATCCACTGTCTTCGTGAGCACATTATTTTGGGCTTCACATTAACAAAAAAGGTCATGGATAACTAAAGGTGACAGTTGTGATATGTCCTGCAAAGCCTCGCAAATAATCAAACATGTCCTTGTTCACTGTGCAACCAGGTGTTTGCTGAAACCCGGGGTGAGTTACTTCCTGATCCTCGCTACGATGCAATTGGTTGTATCGTCCTGGTCCTCCACGAAGATGGTGGGAGAGCAGGCAATACCACCAGAACTGTCGTGCTCATACGAGATAAGGAAGCGCACATTAGCAGAAGGTATTCTGGTCTCGTATCTAACTTATTAGAAAGGTACTTTCTACTTCTGTAGACGTTTAAGGTGACTGCTTAAGCAAATCTTACCAGAGTTTCAACAAAATAGCTGCATTGTATTGATGATTCTGAGGCTAATCTGAAACTTTGTTGCTTGCATGGAGGTATCCGGATGCAATACAGAACTGCGAACTCATTTACCTTCCAGATGAAAGAGCCCTATTCAAGTGCTTTGCTCATCTGGTACGTCTAAGTGATCCTGATATGCTGGTTGGTTGGGAGGTTCAAGGCTTCTCTCTGGGATTACTGGCAGAAAGAGCTGCAAACTTGGGCATCAACCTGTTGAAGCAGCTGTCTCGAATTCCACCAGTGTCCTCACAGAATGAAGTAGGTACTGGGGATCAAGGTGAGGCGGCTTTATTTGATAGAGTATCTGTGGAGACGGTAGGCATTGATGAACCAATTATCGAGGATGAGTGGGGTCGGACTCATGGAAGTGGACTGTATATCGGAGGTCGAACTGTCCTTAATGCCTGGCGGATAATGAGAGGAGAGGTCAAACTCAACATATATTCAATCGAAGCTGTTGCAGAAGCTGTGATGAGAAGGAGAGTACCTCGAATCCAATGGCAGACTCTTACCCGATGGTTTATGCGTGGACCTTCTGGAGGACGTTTCCACTGTATAGAGTATTTTATTGACAGGGCAAGATTGACTCTTCAGATTATGGAGCAGTTAGATCTGGTATTCACGCACTCTACATCTATGTCCAGAATAGTACCACTAAATCACCTTAAACTATTTGATCTTGTAAGGTATATCATTATGTTTTGCTTTTACCGACGAATAGCCCTCCCTCCACGCCAAGTATATAATTTTGAAGCGAGTGGTCCTTGATGGTGCAAATTTAAGCCTGTGCTAGTATATATTGCACCTCAGTTTCTTATGATATTCACTTATCCATCCGCTCTTAACCCATGGTTGTACAAACTCATCCAGTTTTATCGCCTGCTAGGCATGGTTGGTATGTCGTACCTGCAGCAGAAGAATTTCGCTAAGAATCTGTTGTGGGTCCTGTACTCGTGTGAGCAGGTGAATCGCACAGCAGAGCTGGCCCGTGTCTTTGGCATAGACTTCTACTCAGTGTTTTCCCGGGGATCACAATTTCGTGTGGAGTCCATGATGGCAAGGCTTGCGCACACTCAAAATTACCTGCTTGTATCCCCTACTAGACAACAGGTATAAGATTGGAGAAGAATCTGAGAAAAGCTCAATGTCCCGATGTAATTAGTTCTAGGAAACTCTTTTCTTTTATATGCCAAGACTTTCTCTGGTGTATGAAGGTAGTATATAACGAATTCATATTTCCAAATAGAGATAAGGAAGCCAGATCTCACTATGCATGCCTACTTATTCCAATCACTGCTCTACCGCTCATTGTCATCATTTCACTTGTTAATCTTTGATATATTCGAAGTCTTACTTTGAAAGCGTGAACTGGTTTGGAACTTTGAAAGCCTGGTTTGGTTGGAGTGAATTGTAATCATGTTGAATGTTTGCCGACGAGCAAGGTCGATGTATAGGAAAAATAACAGTTATTCGTAATCTGCAGGTTGCTGATCAACCTGGTATGCAATGTCTTCCTCTAGTTATGGAACCAGAATCAAGGTTTTACACCAGTCCAGTGATTGTGCTGGACTTTCAGTCCCTGTACCCATCCATGATCATTGCCTACAATCTTTGTTTCTCCACATGCCTTGGCAAGCTCTCCTCTGAGAATCCTAAAGTTCTTGGTGTGAGCAAACTTAAACTAGACCCAGGGGTCTTATCAGGCTTGAAGGACTCGATGACACTAACTCCGAATGGCATCATGTTTGCACCCAAGGAGGTACTGGATAATCTTCCCCTTCACTAAGCAAACACGAGACTTTCCTTTGAATGTAGCATCTCGATGCGGCATTTCCTGGATTTTTACATCCCATATCTTCAACCTTTCGTCTTGATGTCCTGCAGGTCCTTCCTGGAGTGCTCCCAAGATTGCTACAGGAGATCCTGTCAACTAGAATAATGGTAAAAAAGGCCATGAAAAAACTTTCACCAGATGAACGAGTTCTTCAAAGAGTACGATCGAACTCACAAACCTTTATTCCTCCAATTTTACGAAATAAGACCCATGAAACGTTTATTGCTGTTGCACATGAAGGTAACATATTTTTGCAGTCGTGATGGTGCCTACTAATACGCCCGAAACGTCACTGCAGGTTCTAAACGCCAGACAATTTGCACTGAAGTTGATTGCCAATGTGACCTACGGTTATACGGCTGCGGGCTTTAGTGGCCGAATGCCATGTGCAGAGATTGCAGATAGTATTGTACAATGTGGTCGGCTTACACTGGAGAGAGCTATTCACATGGTGAACTCCAATCCTCGCTGGAATGCACGTGTTGTCTATGGCGACACAGACAGGTACGACGCTCCCATGAGCAACAAAAGAGCAGGTAATTTGTTTTAGATGAACTGGCAGTCGGCAACTGAGCATTTGGTATCTTACGCTCTTTGTGTTCGCAGTATGTTCGTTCTATGTGAAGGTCGGACGAAGGATGAGGCGTTCAAAATTGGCCAAGAGATTGCAGCTTCGGTGACGGAGACCAATCCACCCCCTGTTACTTTGAAACTGGAAAAAGTTTATCTTCCCTGTGTTCTACTCACCAAGAAGCGTTATGTGGGATATAGTTTCGAGAGCCCGTCCCAGGTTAAGCCGACCTTTGATGCTAAAGGTATCGAAACCATCCGCCGTGATAGTTGTCCCGCTGTTGCCAAAGCGCTCGAGCACTCACTCAAAATTCTCTTCGACTCTCAAGATCTCTCGCAGGTATATCCGCTCTCGCCCTCCACCCTTACACTTATCCAAATGATATTCTTCAGTTTATGCAAAGTCCATTGCGCGTGTGTAACCACCAAGAGCATCTTCCATAGTTTTCATAACTCCCGTTGAGACCTTTTGAGTCCAGTCGATTTCCTACAATTTGGTCCCCTGAACGTTTAACGACAATCATTAGAGACAATATGTGCTACCAGTCAATAGTCCATTTCTATGGAATAATCTAGAGAGGATGAGGTGACTATGTGCAGAGAAAGTACCTTTCCGTTTATGCATAGAAACTATGACTTCAGGCTTGACTGTTAATCAGGTTAATCTTAGAGACGATTTATATTCACACTCAATATTGTTTTTATATGGAGTAAACTAGCGAGGATGTGGTGACTATGTGGAGAGAGAACACTCTTTGATTTCTGCTTAGAAAACATGACTCAGACGGGACTGCTAGTCAGCTGTGTGTATATCTTGTACAGGTCAAGCAGTACCTGCAACGACAGTGGGGGAAGATCTTAAGTGGGCGCATTTCAATTCAGGACTTCATTTTTGCCAAAGAGGTTCGGCTTGGAACTTACAGCGCTCGGTCCCCGGTTCTGCCACCAGCTGCGATTGTGGCTTCAAAAGCGATGGCAGTAGATCCAAGGGCAGAACCTCGTTATGCAGAGAGGATCCCGTACGTTGTCGTCCACGGAGAACCAGGTGCACGGCTTGTGGACATGGTGGTCGATCCACTGACTCTTATATCGCAACCTTCGTTGCGCCTGCATGATACGTACTACATCACCAAGCAAATTATACCGGCATGTCAAAGGGTTTTCATGCTTGTTGGAGTAGACCTGAAGGCTTGGTTCAGCGAAATGCCGAGAGTGTATCGCCCTCCGACTTCGAAACGAGTAGCCAATCTCGCCGTGGGCACAAAGAGCACCAAATGGGATCCCGATGCTGGAAAGTTGAAGAGAAGTGGCCAAGGTCTGAAACACGGGACTATTGATCAGTATTACCTGTCTCGCCACTGTACCATTTGTGGGGAGTTCACCCGCGCTTCTCAGCTTCTGTGCAGCAACTGTTTCACCAATCCCAGAGCGGCTGCGATCCTACTGCCGGGAAGGACTGCTCGTTTGGAAAGGGAGTTCAAGCATCTGGAAGCTGTAAGGAGTTCCTACTTCTTTTCTTCTACGCTTGAGTGGCCTGACCAGAGTTATATGAGATTGAAGTTGTTCTTACCAGAACAACTTACCAAGAACGTTCTTACCAGAACGTGGACATGTTTTCCTGTGCAGATTTGTCGACATTGTGGAGGTGGTGACGGAAGTCCGGAAGGAAGCATTGCATGCATTTCGTTGGACTGCTCAGTATTTTTCGAGCGACGAAAAGTGCATCGAGAGCTCATAGCTGCAGGAGCTGTATCAAGTGATCTGGCTTATTATCCCCCTTGTGTCCCAGAGCTCTTTTGAGGTTACAAATACTTCCTGTAAACTTGTATCATATAACAACGTAAACCACTCAAACGTAAATAAGTCAAAAGTGATCTTCAACACTGCCACTCAGACATGTTTAATGCCTGATAGCTTTCTCGATGTTAGACAAGGAATGGCTCCTTGAAGATGCTGTACAGAAGTTCCCTGAATTAGAGAACCTTGGTGGGATCCTGAAAATTTCATTGTCCAGACACCTGTTTGCATGGAAAATGTCAACCTCCTGGTCCCACTAATGACTTTTGGTCAGGATACCTCCGATGTCTGAATGTTCTCCATCTCAAGGCCGTCCGTGGTTGAGCTCATGGGTTTTTCTCAGAGTTATGAGATGTTTCTCTTCGCATTGGTTCTTCGGGAGTTATGTAGTCAATTGGAATCGATGGACGTTTCTTTCCTGTCGTGTGTCGTGATACTTCGAGGAGGACGATCCTCGTCCTCAGAGCAGCCACTGCCTTTATGCAAGAAATTCTCTTATGAATGTTAAAGTCTTAAAGATATCTTCATCCGTTGCAAAATAGAGAAGAGGATAAGACAAACTTAATATTTCTTGTAATCAAGATGTTGTGTTAGTGTTGTCTTTACATTTTGGGTTGAAGAATATATTAGTAATAAAGTTTTTCGAGAAGTTATAGATATATATCTAAAGAATTTACTTATTGTTATATGGATGACATTTGTTGATTACTTCATAAAGATGGTAGTTATTTACTCGAGATGTTTGAGAGGAAAATATTTTTACTCAGTTATTACACAAATCAATAATGAATATTCTCTCAAAAGCAAACGATGATTAAATAAAGCATATACTTCAAAGGTAAGGTTACTATGGATTTATATTCGTAGAGATGAATATTTATACATTTAAATTAAATAAGTAAAAATTAAATACTTTACCAAAAGCAAGTTGAATATTGAAGTCACCTTATTTATGTTGAATGGGGTAGATGTGCGACAGACAAAGTTACTATTTATTCTTAGATTTCACATTTATATTGTCAATTTATTAAAGCATTCTACACAATTGCTAAATCTTAATCAAGAATGAAAAGATTTGTCTAAGAGAATCACGAAATTTATTGAAAGAATACCATAGGAGATAAGAGTTGTTTCTTAGAAGTCAAGGAAAAGTTGACCATCCCTTTAATCTTGAGAAGAGAGATAAAAATTATCCATTTCAGATTCATGTAGATGATTGAAAATGTGAAATAACCTTCAAATAGTAAGGCAATAAGAAAAAAGAACTCTTGGTTGATTATACTAGTTATTGTAATATTCAATGGAAATAAAAAGAGAGTTATACAGAAACTTTATATACTTGAAAGTATCAGCAACAATATCAACTTTAGATTCAGACTAAAGTGAAATAATATTTAATTGTAATATGATGATGGATAACGAATACTGGTCACTGCAACAGTTCAATTTACTGGGAAAGTAAAGTAGAAATAAGAAGTCACATATGGAAAAGTATTATAAACGATATGAAATTTGTGATAAATTTGTGATGTTTTCATTGTGAACCTCTCACCAATAATGGTCACCAGGATTTAATACCAGGTGTCTTACTTCGAAATCTCACCGGAAAAGTAATAGGGAGCACTTGAGAGACTCATTCTCATTAGAGACCTGGTACTCTATCCAAGTCGAAGGGAGGGAGGACCACCAAATCTCCTTGAATACGTGGCAACCTCTCCGGAAACCAAGATAAAGTACAGATTTAGTACTGCCGGGAATTGAGTAGGTTTACGGAAATATGCCGGAGTCTCCAAGAAATTAACAGATTTCAGTGTCAGAATGCCTTGTACCGGTTAAGAATACTGTATTACCCGTAGACCGTTTCCTCGAACTCTGGTCTGAACCAGTGAAGTGACCTTTGAGCTGGAATGGTCCATGCATCCTCTCGAGATCTATAGTTGGGTTGGACCTGGTGGAGAACACTGTGGTAGGAGAAGACGAATAAAGCGAGAGAGAGCTATGGCGATGAGGACGACGAGTCCGTCGCTGAGCTCTGCGGCATCCCTTGGGATGCTTCTGCACAGCTCACAATCTTTGACGACAGTTGGTGCGATGTCCAATTCCTCCTCATGTTTCCGATCTCTTTCCCGGCTCGTTTTCCCAGCGTTGCTGCCGTCCGCGCGTGGAATTGCCGCCTCGAATTTAGCTGTTTTGAGAAATTGCACTCGAGATCATAGAATTAGCGCATGGCGCACGAGTCCGCTGGTCTCATCCGCCACGTACCGCTCCTCGAAAACTCGCGCAGCGTATGACATGGCTAATTTTTGCTTTTCCAGTTGTTCTGCGACTGGGGATGAAGCCAACAGTTGCAGTCAGCCTTTCCCCGCAGGGAAAAGGGAGCGGAGGAGGAGTGTTAGGGCTAGAGCGGGAGTGGATGGAGAAACGGATATCACGCTGGAAGAAGTGCAGAAATCTAATAGAGGGAAGACCTTCGTTGTGACCACACCGCTTTATTATGTCAATGCCGCTCCTCACATGGGCAGCGCTTATCCTACAATCGCAGCAGATGCCCTTAGTCGTTTCCAGGTACTTTTACCACTCTTTTAAGTGGACAGATTTTCTCCTCCTGACACTGGCGAAGCTGGTTTTAATGACTATCTAATTTGAAGTGAAGTGTAGGTCTGCGAAAGCTAATAAAAGCAAGAGATAACGTCGGATGCCATGAAATGCACTTGAACCGAATTTTAACTAGCTCAATTTGCTGTGTTTCTGATGGGAAATTACTGAATTCATACAGCGGACCTTCATCCACTCGGAATTTTCCCCTCCCTTTACTATTTGCTCTCTATTATGCTCTGTTATCTTCTAGTTTGTCTACTTCAGAAAATACTCGCGTTTCCCTATCGGTGAAATGTCAACAGTCTAAACTACATGCATATTAAGCGTACAGCCATTTTTCATGGACATTGGTGAATTTCTGTGCTCATATGAGTCCAGCGGACTGGTTAGGAGTTATGTCACCTTGCCTTGGAAATGAGTATCAGCATTTGTTGCTCTATACCCTGGAGCGAATCCTGACTACGGATGCCACCAACAGAGGCTACATGGACGCAAGGTTGTTTTCATTACTGGCACTGACGAGCATGGCGAAAAGATTGCTCTCGCCGCGGCTGCGCAAGGACGTGAACCGAAAGAACACTGTGATGTTGTTGCTGCCGAATATCAATCTTTGTGGAAAGAGGTGGAGAAAAACATTTCTTTTGTTTCAATATCGTTCTTATGTGATAAAATTACGGATTTAAAGTATCGTGTGTTTCTAAGCTGTTCAAGCCTTAATTTGAGATGTTATAGAAAACAATCTCGCTTCATACGCCCTCTGAGTATGTGGATTCTCCCTCGTAAATGCAGTTGGGAATAGCCTACGACAGATTTGTTCGTACTACAGAGCTCAATCATGAGAAGATTGTGGACGAGTTCTATCGGCGCGTCATGGATAACGGGGATATATATCGTGCCCAATACGAGGGACTATACTGTGTCGGCTGTGAAGAATACAAGGTACCCAAGCTCTATTTTGCTGGGTGGTTTAATTTCGGTTTTCTTGATCATTTCTCATAGGTCTTTCGTTTATTAGGTGATTCAGTAGATGTGTGTACGCCACAGCTGTGAAGGTTTTGTCGAGGCTGAAGCTGGACATCAGATTAGACATAGAAGCAACTTAACGTTTACTTAACCAACTCCACATATACGTATCGAACTCCAGTTCAACGTCGGATCAGATTTATAACCAACAATTAGCAGTTATGCTTCCAAGATTAGATATTCTTCCACCGGCCCTGTTTTGTCAGTCAGTTCTGTCAAGTTTGATTCCCCACCCTGGTATGTTCAGTTGTGGAAATTTTGAACGCATGAGATACAACCCACTCCACGTTATGAGTAAAAATTATGTATTCCTCCAACGTAGGAACTGACTCTGTGATTAGTTTCTGTGAGTTGTGATGTTGAAATACACGTGGCAAATGGGGAAGTTTCTGCTGGCAGGATGAGAAGGAATTGATGGAGGACAATTGTTGCGCAATTCATCGTAAACCTTGCGTGGAGCGAAAAGAAGACAACTACTTTTTTGCTTTAACGAAGTATCAACAGGCCATTAGCGATCTTCTTACGACCAACCCAGATTTTGTCCGGCCTTCCTTCCGTTTGAATGAGGTAATCTCTTCAAATAGCTTATAGAATGCGCGAAGTCAGTTCTGAATGCCTTGT
The DNA here is from genome assembly GCA_948567375.1 of Lunularia cruciata. Taxonomy (NCBI): domain Eukaryota; kingdom Viridiplantae; phylum Streptophyta; class Marchantiopsida; order Lunulariales; family Lunulariaceae; genus Lunularia; species Lunularia cruciata. The sequence continues at coordinate 2,736,808 of OX419757.1, read as the reverse complement.
CTCAAGCTCGTGTTAAAACATATTACCGTAGTTATGGGTGTATTTTTCTCATGCAGAAACAGAAGTATGTGCTTGCAGGTACAGGGATGGGTGAATGACGGTTTACGTGATTTTTCTATATCACGAGCCGCCGTGGAGTGGGGTATTCCAGTGCCCACAGATCCGAAGCAAACTATATATGTCTGGTTTGACGCTCTCTTAGGGTGAGGCTTTACTCGTGGACGAAGCGTGACCCATCGCCATTCCACATATAAATAAGAGCTCTGAAGTAGCTAGTTATGCAAGATTGCTGGGTTTATTGCGTGAGGACTAGTCGTGAATCGATAAGTTACTGGACTCATCTCCGGTAACGTACTTTAGCCTTTGTGTAAACTTGATTCTGGTCTTAAATATCTGCCTATGTTACAGGGTGCCTGTTTTTCCAGTTCTCCTATGCATGTCAGTCATCGTTTTGTCCAATTTGAACCTTGACCTATCGACGATTCCGAGTATATGTGAAAGCAACCGGTTCGGGATATATGTACGCATATAACCTTTGAAGATTTTAAGGTAGCCATTGCTTGGGTTCATCTCTTAATCGCATCCGATTGTGTGCAGGTATCTGTCCGCTCTTCTGGAAGACGGGAACGAGCCAACTGTGGACAAGGCCGCGTCAGGGGGCTGGCCTGCATCTGTTCACATCATTGGCAAGGTATCGCAGCGTTTCTTGGAGGGCTTTTATGCATCACGCTTTGACGCCTTTTATGACAAAGTTTGAGAAGAGCTTGCATCAGTAACGGTTTGTCCGCACCTCTGGTGTTTCTACCAGAAATTTCTCTAAGATCAAGACAATTCAGAAGTAGAAATGTGCACTAAGACTTTTGTCCTTCCCTTTTCTGAGCAGGACATTCTTCGATTTCACGCAGTATACTGGCCAGCGATGCTCATGTCGGCAGGTCTTCCTTTACCTGGTGCTGTCTATGGTCATGGGTTTCTGACAAAGGTAACACGCAGAGCTGCGTTTCATGGTGCACTTTGTTGCACATTCTTGCCGCATTCTTACGCTCCGGTAGTCATATGGGTTCTGTCGGTCCGAAGAAATTCGTATGTCCGGTGCTTATCCTCGTAAGCAGATATTTCTTTCACACTGCATACTGCTGTAACGTCAACCCGGTGCTGACATTCTGCTCAGTCAATAAAAGTATAATAAAAATTTAGAGTGGACAGCAGGGCCCGATTACTTACAGTAGTAACTTGATTTACTTTTCACTTTACAGGATGGCCTTAAGATGGGGAAGTCTCTTGGAAACACCTTAGAGCCTAAGGCCCTTGTTTCTAAGTTTGGACCCGATGCTGTAAGATACTACTTTCTTCGGGAGATTGAGTTTGGAAAGGACGGAGATTTTTCAGAGGAACGCTTCATCAACATCGTCAATGCTAATCTAGCCAACACGATAGGTGCTCATCAATCCCAATCTGATGGACAAGTCATGCCTATTTTAAAACTTATTTCATTAGTTGCTTGCGTGTTCTTTGATCTGAAAACTAATGTACAAGTGCTCGCAAATCGTTGATTCAGTCGTTTCTCCTAAATCATGGAGATTTGTCGGCTTTGATTTTGATTGCAGTTAGCTGCGGTGCTGTGATATTCTATCATGCCATAATCTTAATGTTCCGAATTTGAAATCTCTTCCAGGGAACCTTCTGAATCGAACACTTGGTTTGTTGAAGAAGAACTGCAATGCCACAATTGGAGTAGATGCCGGCAGTATTGCAGAGGATAATATAGTTCGAAAAGTGGCTGCAGAATCAGTACGTCAAACTTCTCTTCTTTGTGCTGGTTGACAAAGGTCAACGTAGAGTTAGTATCTATAAGTCAAGCCACTCATGACAACAGAGACTTGAAAACCTGAGTCCTGCATCTTGACAGTTCAAACGTTAGCTGGCAGCCAGCACAGCACGCCTGCTCACATCGTTGATGCAAAAATTCTTCTTCTCAGGTGAAGACAGCCAACAGAGATTTCACTGAGTTGAAGTTTTCTGGAGCATGTGATGCGTTGCTTGCTATCGCTACAGCAGGCAACTTATACTTGGATGAGAGAGCACCTTGGGCTAGGTTCAAAGGGGGCGGCTCCTCTGCTGAAGAAGCGGCTTCGGTTAGTTTGCTTACTTCCATTAGCCAAGTCTGTTGTTTTTTCTTCTTCATTTTGCGATGCTAAATATTGAGTTTGAAAGTTCGTTGCAATAAAACCAAAATTTCAGATTATTATTTGTTAAATATGTTTACTTGAGAAAGTGCTATATGAAGAAATTACGTGCTCAGCGAGTATATGAGTTCCATCTGGTCTTGTCATTTGCAGGACTTGATTGTTGTTTTGGAGGCGGCCAGAATCGTTGCTGTTGGTTTGTCGCCCGTGGTACCAGAGTTTTGTAGCAGAATCTACGCACAACTGGGATATTCAGACGAGGATTTTCGTTCAATCGCATGGGTAAGTAGTTCAGCCCTTGTTCCCCGTTAACACTAATCTCTCTCGTGAAGTTTGGACTTCGTTGATTTATTGTTCAGGACAATCGATCTTTCACCTTGACTTCTTGAAGACGAGCTTCACTCATCGTATTCTGGATCGAACGATAGCGCACTTCAATCTCACGTCATATTGAGCTTTGCCACTATCCTGGATGATTTTCTGCTCAGTCCCGTCACTGGGGTGTGAAACCGAGTTCTCACTACGGGTTTTGGATTCCATTACTCAAATATGCGCAACATTTGCATACATTGCATTTCATATGCACGTTCTCGGGTCCCTTCTGGATCCCCGTTCTTCTAACGGCTTGGAAGAACGGGGAATCCAGAAGAATGGGGGACCAATGTTCAAATATGGTTCCAATCCCTCCCGCCAGTAGGCAGTCCAACACCGAGTTTGCCTTGGCACTCATGAGCCTTCGAGCAGAAACTCTGTACGAGGGTACTGGCGTTCACCCAGCTACTTTGGCACTGCGTTGGGCCCTGATGAAGACGTTAGTACTTCATGGAGGCTTACTACGACGGCCTGTCTGCTTCCTTCTATTGTTCAATGTTTTAAGTCTCATGCGCTCATAGAGCATGGTGTCATATATAGCCCTCAACTAATGCTCCTTCGAATGTTGTCTGCTTCATGGTTCCTACCCGAGTTCTTGATTCCCTTCGCAGACTGCCTAAGAGTCCATGTCCGGCTCATCGGTCTTCGTTTACACTTTGTTTACTACTTCTTACATGCGTGGCTTTGCGATTAGCATTTACACGTTGTTGTACATTTCTATATTGGTATTTGACTACACGTTGTTTTCGATTTCTTTACATGCGTTGCTTTACGCTTTTGGGTTACACGTTGGTTTGCAGTTGGTCTGCATGTGGTTACCTTCTGATGATTATATGATGTCGGTGCTTAGCCTTACATTCGATCTATGAGTTGCACTTCATCTCCTTTCCGCATGTACTTTTCATTTAGTTTTGCTTTCATTTTATTGCCATTCCATCTGCACTTCATATGCACTTAATCTCCCGTTCCTCGAACGGCTTCTGCCCTCATCTCCTCATATCCAGCCCTTTCACGCTTCGCTCCAACCCAGCAAAGGTACTATCCACTCCCTCTCACACTGCTCCATCCCAGCCGTCCACCACTAAAGCTGTGGATCTTCCTACTCGCTCGATGATTTTCCCCTGCTTTCAATTCCAGATGCTTCCTTGGTTTCTGTTCCAGAAGGTTGACTTTTTTCTCTCACATGATACATACTAGCTCACTGCAGGTGCTATCTATGACATGTACTCACTTCCGTTCCTGCTTTCTATCGATTCCGCTTATCGATGGTTGTGTATTTGCTTCCTTAATTACCTTCACTTCAATTTGCATACGTTCATGGTTGCAGTTCATTCCTTATAAATGCATGTTCTCGGGTCGTAGCGGTATCTAACAAGGGGGTTCCGGATCCCCCGTTCCACCCACTAGATCCCCCGTTCTTCGAACGGTTTCTGCTCCCGTTACTCAAATGTGCTCAATGATTTCGTTCTAACAGATGAAATTCGCAACCAAACATTGTACACTTCCTCCGGCGCGTAAAATTGACGATCTTGTGATTTTCATTTCAGGAAGACACTGAATGGGGTGGGTTGAAGGCGGGACAAGTTATGGTTGATGCTCAGCCCATATTTAAAAGGATTGAGGACCTCGAGAAAGAAGGCGAGAAACCTTTGCCGAAGGCTAAGGGAAAGAAAGATGGGCAAAAAAGCAAACAAAATGCTGCAGCCGCCGTCACCAATGCAAATGTATAATAAGTAGTTACACAGTTAGCATAATTTTTGAGAGTTGTCTACACAATCAGGCAACATCGAGGTATTTAACAGGAATAGAACATCTCAAACCACTTTCACTAGCATGGTCGTGGAAAGAGCTGAAATTGACCTACCAAAGGGAATTAGCTGTGCAGAGAGCTGTGGTTGTTAAAGTCTCTTGCACGAGAATTAATCCGCAATCATCCAGTTCGTAATGAAGGATTCTGGGAAGTTTCTAGATTGAAACTTTACCTCCACTCAAGGCATATCGCTGTTTCTACTCTACGTCAACTTTTCCAATATCTACTATCCTATTTGACCGAATGTTAGGGACTGTATTGAGCTATCCGGTAAAATGGGACATGATGGTAGGTCCACAGGGAGCATCCCTACTTAGTCGAGTAGTCATCACAATCTAATGATGACCGAGTTACTCCTGCCAGTATCTGTTCGATGTACATATGTGGTGATTGAATGGATTGTGGCGAGTAATTGACGCAGGAACTAAGGCACCGCCAGAATGTATCATCTTCTCACACCTTGTACAGCCTGCGCACGTAATGTACGGTATTTACAGTTATGGCTTTCGCCCCACACGGCCAGGTCGAATGTCTTCTGCTGTGTAAGTATGCCACTCGCTCTCCTTAACATCATTCACTTGCAATGCTTCTTGTGTTTCTCAATTACTACTCTCTACGTCCACAGTGTTTATATGGTTGTCTTCTATTTCTCGATGATGCAGTGTTCGCTTGTTTATTTGTTTATTGTTTGTCGATCATACTTAGCAAGGTAGTAGTTAACTCTTTTCTGCTTTTCAATTATCTTCTTCACCCTTCAGGTATACCTAAAACGTGTGTCTGGTGTTATGCATACCAGATGCTGTTTGATTTTCTGGTGTCAACATAAGGCTACAGCTATTACTGGCCTCCCTACCCCCCATCTTTTTGATGGTTTGTCTGAGCACCACTTTCAGGAAGAACTGAGTTTGCCTTGACACTCATGAGGAAAAAGCAGAAACTCGGGACCGGAGATACCGGCATTACATTCAACTATCTTGGCACCAAAAGGCACTGATGAAGTCGTGGGTGTTATCGGGCAGATTTGCTATGAAAGGCTGCTTCTTCCTAGTTGCGTTTTGCAGTGTTTACGGACTTAATCACAGTCCTCCTGCATCGGGATGTCTCATAATGTTTGAGACTCCCATACTGTCCTATGCACTAACATTTTCATGTTATCATAATATCTGTATCTTATTTTCAAGTCATGTTTCTCTCTCAACGGTACACTTGCTAGCACGAGGAATACATTATACGTATCTACTCCTCATGTACATCATGGGATGCAGATTTACGCATGCACTGCAAGTGATCCAGAAAATGAATCCATCACTCACTTGCTATGCAAACCTCTCTACGTAATTGATACTTACGACGATATTTACGCACGTATCGTGGTGGGTGGTATCGGGGGAAGAATATCGGGCCTGTAAGACGGGCCACATCAAGCATGATCAAGTTCAAAGCAAGCGCGAGCACGGATGAAGTAAGCAGCATACCGTTCTAGCCGCTAAACCTGACCACCCATTAGGCACATAGATGTTATCACAATAAGAATTCATTTGCTGGATCTTATACTTATGAGTGAGTAAACTCAAGAACCAGTACCGACCATAAACATGTATGAAACACTTTCTCGACTTTGTACGTTCTTGTGTGGAATTATTTGAACGACGTGGAACGGGCCCAGATCTAGTGTCCTAGATAGAGAGGTCGTCGACTACGAATACTACTTTGATTATAGACAGTGAATCTCTTTCCATATTGAACCTCGTGTGACACGGCTCAACTCGTAAGAAGTATTTGCACACATGTAAGTCTTTCTACCTGCCAGTTGTAAGTTGTTCAAAGCTATTGAATAGACTGAGACTTACGAGGACTACATAGTCTACCCTACGCAGTTCCATCTCTATTAGCAACACTTATCATTCATGTAATTGCATTCAAAATAGAAATTAACACTCAATCTGTGCAGAGCTAGCAGATTCATGATCGCAGTAACCAACCTGATCTAAGGTGCTCTTCGCAGTAAAACCAGGGGATGAAGTACAGAATGCACAAAGCCAGTGCTCATTCTTAATAAACTGACGACCGATGCAGAAGAAAAACCTTTTCTGCCAGACTCTTTCATGTTTACTCTACATCCCTTTTCCTACTGCGGGAAGAGAACTCAAGAGTACATTTCCATCCAGGCATGTTGAGGAGGTGCCTCGAGGCACCTCGAGAACTCGCACAAACAATTCAATCCAAATAACAGAAAACCAACTCCATGTACAACAGAATCTTCACCATAAAAGGTAATCATTGCAGAATGCGATTGTAAGGACTTGAGAAGAGGAATATACCTGATTGAATTGGTCCTTCAAATGACGGAAAATTGTGAGAGAGATATCTGGGAACCTCAGATCGAGGATCAAGCTAGAGGTTAATCCGGGCAAGGAAGACGAAAGACGAAGTAAAGTAGAAAGGGTAACGGAGAATAGTATCCGTTACAGGTTGTACAGGTACACTATGGACACACGTTATATGGCCTTTAGACCCCGTTCCACAGCACTAACAATCTCCGCATCGCAAGTTGGATCCAGAGTGGACAGGATTGAACACGCGCGGTGCGCAGGATGGTTGCAGACCTCACCTCGCAATGCATCTCTAGAAAGGACTTCCGAAGCTGCTCTCGGACCCACGCAAATGCTCCTAAGAATGGGGAAGCACAGAAGATTCTCCGGATAATTGCAATTGCTAGGAGAAAGAACAATAGTTTGAGATACGAAACAAACAAGCTTTTGAGTCTCTTGCTTTATTCCGATGAACTCAAGAATCTTCCATCGGTACTAGAAACTCCATATCTCTATTTGAAATGGAACTACGGGATGTAACATGATACATAATGTCGATTAGTGTTGCAAGCTGCTACGATGCCAGCAATTCCCAGTCTAAACTAAATCGGCATAGATAAGAGGAGCTCCGGATCTGAATTCCATTGCAGTGTTATTGCCTTGAAACTTTGCAGTTGGTCTCCCATTAGAGACTGGAGAGAGGCAATATCTCTCCAACATTCACAAGCATTAAAAGAAGCATCTTCTCTAATGATCTCTGAACAAGCTTCCCAAGCCCATGCTAAGCAAGACACAACTTCGTGAAATCTCTATACGAAGACAACAAAATGCTCTTCATGTTGAATGTTTAATGAAAAGAATGGAAGAAAGCAAAGCACCGAAAATTTCTATATATACTCAATTTCATTCCCAGTTCAATATGCATAAATCTTATTCAATATTTAGATGAAATGAAAAAAAATAAAAAATTAAAGAAGGAATGAGGAGCACAGCGAGTATTTCAAAATCAGTTCAGCTAGTGACTTCAAATGAAAAAGTATGCATCAATATGCAATTTCCTTAAATACTTTTGCAAAGTTATACGAATATTGAAACACTTCGAAAACTTAATTCAAAAACAGGATGAACTTTGTATTCTCGGACGTGAAAAAGGCGGCCACGTAGAACACATGAAGGATGGGATTCTCGGGGGGTACGTACGTATGAGATTACAGCTATTCCGTTAGCTCCGTCCGTGCGACCTCTTCACTTGAGTTAGAGCTCTGCCAACTGACATTCTTCAACCCGCTGGATCCAAGAATCTCTATCGGTATCCAGCAAGGTCCCAAGAACCTCTATCAGAATCCAGCGGGGTCCCTGCTGGATTCTGATGGAAATTCTTGGTATATCTGACCTCCACTTCTGTAGTGCAACAGGGCCGTCCATAAGAAGAGTAATTTGGAAATTTATTTGTATTTTGTGTGTGTATAAAAGTTGTATTTTGTCCGTGTAATAATTAGCAAATTTATAAATACCAGTCTTCATGATATTGTGAATTGATCACAGAGTTTAAAATAAATGGTTGTATTTAATGGATTTACTTCAAAATTCGATAGCAGGTCAATCCTCCACATCATAATCTAATTCATATCTTACGTAATCCGTCCACATTCAAGTATAACCTCCTGAATTCAGAGGTGAATACGTCCACATAAATAATCTCACGAAATTTCACTAATTTTGCAGAAAATTCATTTAATTGATACATTAAATAAAGATATATGAAGTAATATAAGTTAATTGAAATCCTACCAGGCTAATTGATACCTGATACAATTCATCTACATCTGGGCTCTCCACCCACGGCGCATTGATAACTGATCCCGGACCCGATATTATCGAAGTGAGTACGTTTCAACCATCAATCCACACATGGCTCTCGGATGATGTTACTTGATCTGATTTCCCCCATATGGCAACAGGGAAGTAATGAATCTCCCTTTCATCCGCAGCGGATGTATGGAAGTGCTACATCTAGAACAACGAGAAACACGAAACATAAAACTAGATTCTAGTTTCATGGTTAGTGTATCGCCTTCAAGGACTTCGCAAATATGTCATCTTGCGTGAAGAAGGACTGAGCCGATCAGTGAAGGTTTTACATTTGTGCTGTATGGCTGCTCATCGAATTGTGTTCAGTAGAGGAATTTCTTTGCACTCTTACGACGGAGACATCGTAATCGTTTTGTTGAACTCGAATTTTGGCCGTCATTCAAGTTCCGCATAGATAACATAGTTTCTTAGGTTCAAGATCCTTGCTGCTTTACAGAGGTGGAGTGACTGCACTAACTTGATCAGGTAGGCGGGGTTCGATGATATGCACACCCACCTGCGCAAATATTGACAGCCATTGTTTCGGTTGGCGGTTTCTGTTCAGATGTCTGTAACTCGCATCTGACTAGTGCCCGAGTTCATCGAGGTTTCGATGTCTTCTTCGATATTTGTTACATATTGAGAGTACTGACAGGTATCAACAGCAAGGTCAGAACCTGTTGAATGAACCTACAAGAATGAAGCTGTTGCGATCAGCATCTTTGTTGAGGTGTATAAAAGTGGACGTTAGTTGTGCGAGCTGTTACAGATATTGTTTGAAGGTGGCTACTCAGTTCAGAGAGGCTGGTCACCTAATAAGGATTCCTGTTCTGCTCAACTAGCAAGAAAAGTCGAATAAGGTGCTGAAACCCGGGGAACGCCAATCTTGAAAGTGATCCACATTCCAATAATGTGTAAGACTGTCTTGAATCAAAACAAATTTACACAGGCTGGTTCTATAAGAGTTGTTTCTGGCGGCGCACAGAACCGTAGGTATGCGCACTACTTTTCGCAGTTCTTAGACCATAAAAGTCTAAAACTATGATCAACAACTATACAGGGAACTATACCCACATCAATCTTTCATGCGATAATGTCATGACCCGCGGCCTGACATGAAGATTTGGTGATCCCCATCAATCTGTTATTAGTGTTGTAAATGATTCACGGATGTACCCTAAGGCGAAGTTACCACGGAATTTGTATTGCAAAATAGTTGCTACCCAATACTTGTTCCGTCTGCATCTTGACAACTGAGCATAGATCTTCCGGGTCCGAGGAGTATAGCCTACAGCAACAGATTCACTAATTAAAGATATGGAATGTAGTGCAACGAAGTGTTTTGCTGATCAGTTTCGGATTCCAAAATAAAGCTGACTGTCAGCTTCTGGAAGTGGAAGAGATGGTCAGCTGCTTAGTTTCTGACAGCCCACTCTACCTGGAGTCCCCTATGGTAGGAACCTATTTCTGCTCAAAGAGACGTCCTGGCTCTGGTTCAACAGAACAGTGCGTGCATAGAGCAGACAAGAAACATCAACGGGTGAATCCCATCTACTCGGACATGCATAGCAAGCTCTGCATTTTCATGGCCATACCTCAGGCAATAGCTGTTCGTTCCTGTGAATGTATTGAGCTGTCAAGAAACCAGACGGGAAGTTCACCCTTCGAAGCAATAGCTGTATACTTAGTTGTGAACGAATTTTAGGACCTCCCGAATTTGGTGAAGTGAAAATCCGAAGCACAACAACTGATTTTCTCTCATCAGGCACCTAGTTCTGATGCGTCGACTCTTGTGCAGAGAGTGAACTTATATTTGAAAGAAACTTTTCCGGTTGATGAGACCCGAAAAGACAGGAATCTTTTCGATCGGCGATTTGTAAAGATGTCCGAGGTAATCAAACAAGTTCGTTTCAATCACGGTTTGAACACGAAATATAGTCACGATGACGTGACCCGAACTTCCAATTGAAGGAACCCACGCTGTCAAGTATGGTATGTTGGAAAAAGGTCAATGACATAAGTTTTGTATGTCGACAATATCGAGTTTGACTTGCATGTCATGGAGATCTTTCCTGATGCTCTTGGGTATATTGTACTTCAGTGACGAATCAAGGCGCTGACCAAGCGGCATTTATGTTTTGGTTTTCCTGAGGTGCACCGGAATTATTCTCCACCAGTCGATAGAGATGCCGTGAAAGGTGATTACAATGAAGTTAGGTGTTTCCTTTTTCTTTGTGCTCGAGTCTTCCATCTGTTCCTGGCGACCAGGAAGAGATCTGTGAACGTCCTACTATCGATGCCTTTCATTCGTGTTCTGAATCATCAGAAATGATACTCAGGCTCGGAGTCACCTTGTCGATGAAACTGATTAGCGTACCATAACTCCTCATCAGTAATCTCACAAATATTTAAGTATCCAGCTTTGTGAAGGGATATGTACCGTGTTTGCCGTGTTTGTATCATGTTCGTGAAGATGATGTTGTACAAGGTCACATCAACTATGCAGAAGCTCAGGATACAACTTGTTCACGACCAGCTTGTAGTTACGTTGACACAAGGACGGGATCGTTGAAAAGAAAGAAAGGCGACCGCGTAGGAAAAACGAAGGATGGGAAGACCCCATCAAGCCTTACAAGGGAGAGACAAAAGAGGTAACATGGGGCTAAGCCCCAATAGAGTCTATATGAGAAATCTGCCCTACCGCACCTAAGATATTCGAGCTATACAAGTGATAGTTGAAATCTGGAAAGTGGATTACACCTGCAACCATATTCTCGGAGGTGTAATTAACATGGTGGAATCAAGGGGGATTCTTTACGAATTTCTCAGGATTTCTACGAGTCCGTTAGAAGCCAGGTTTGTGAGGCCACCAAGCGGAACCGGAAAGCTCAGATTTAGAGATTATGGGAGACTGATGTTGGGAAGATGTCAACTCACAAATGATCCAACAAAGTATGTTGTCTAACAGAATCAGTCCAATTGTCACTTAAGGATGGATTCTCATGACTGGTGACTGAAGTAGATTCTCATGCAAGAATGAAAGATGGCGTAGATAGACATCTCTATCTATCTCATGTGGAGGGGTATGTCTATTATCTATGGAGTAAATGACACCAGTAGTGTTTTTGGGTAGTTGTGTTCTCTTTGCATCCCTACTTTCCTCTCATTTTGTGGTTGTTGATAGTACAGCTTTGGAAACTTATGTGACCGAGTTGGAGGAGGGATCCTTTTCTCTTTAGGTGTTATTGTAGAAGATGAGAGATTGTCTATCTCAACGGGCACCGGAGAACCTTCCATCCTTTGCTTCACTACAATCAGATTGGACCAAAGGTTTGTAGTCTTCCTTGATAGAGTGATAGTGTAAGCATACGCTACATTCTCTCTTAGTTGACTAGTCAATTCGTCGGGTCACTAGAGCACATCTTTGCTCTTGCTCTTGCAAGGGTGCAAGTTCTTGGATCCTAGCTCTATTGTGCATTAGGGCATTCTGACTCACACCAGCCACTTTCTCTACAACGAGAAAGTTCAACCTAGGTTTCTACATCTTTGTTACTCACTTGTGAGAGTGGTTCTACACTAGATGCAATAGTAGTTCATATGAAACGATGTACTTATGGAAGACAGAGGATAGCTACCCATGGTGCCATCAGGATTATAATGTTTTGCTATGGTACAAGAGAATGGATACCTTGCTTGAAGGGAGAGTTTATATTCTTTGCAGACGATACATGTTAGAGCATACTTATACTTGGTCTGAGATGATCAGGTGACAATGGCAACTGTTGTGGTTATAGACTCTATGCATGATGCAGTTTTGAAGGGATCAATTACTCATCCTCCTAGATGGGTGGCGAGCCATGCAACATAACACAAGGTCTCCAAGTATAGGGGTATGCAACAAGGTCAACTCTTTGTTCCTCTAGTCTTGGAGTTATATGGAGCGATGTACATGGTGTTTGACACATTTGTAAGGGAGTGCACAAGAGCTTTTGATATTAGACACAAGGGGTACCACTCTCACTCTCATACTTTGTAGAATACTTTAGATAGTGTGTGTCCATTGCTTTGCAAAGAGCATTTGGCTAGTGCAATCCATAGGAGAGCAATCACTCTAGGTGATGCTTCTTCGGATGCTCAAGTAGTTTGTAGACCTTACAACTTGCATAACTTGAATATCTTAGGTGCAATACGGTAGAATTCTCATGTTGATACTATTGGGGCCTAGCTCCACTCTACCTCTTTTGTTTCTCCTTTGTACGGCTTGATGGGTCTTCCCATCCTTCTTGTGTTCTATGTGGTTGCCTTCTCTCTTTGGAGCAATACAATATGTCATGTCTATTCATGGAACCGGTCAGAGATAGACTTAACTTACCTCCATATTTGGCATTCAACTTAGCTGACTCCCAAGTTAGCATCAAGATTTAACTGAACCCCTTGACAGTGCACATCAATCCTAAGTCCCAATGGATTTCACAAACATGACCATTTGAAATACAAGAACATTGATTGCACACATCGAACTCATTCCACCCAAACTATTGCTCATGCATGCTATATTGGATGTCGGATCACATAATACTTTGGGGCTTGGTTAAGTCCCTATCCCCATGTGATGCTTTTACATTATAGAATCAATTGCCTTGAATTTTTAGTTCTTAATATGAATGTCCTTAGACTATATCACTGTGTGATGTTTTCACACTATAAACTTAATTGTCTTGAATTTTTAGTTCTTAACATGAATGTCCTTAGACTATATCCCTATGTGATGCTTTTACACTATAATTTAACTGTCTTGAATTTTTAGTTCTTAATAGTAATGTCCTTAGACTATATTTAATTTGGCATCACTGGTTTGAGAAATTTTTGTTTAATTAGTGCAACATCTAGATGATTAACACAAGATGGTCTACTAGACAACACAAATGATAGAATGGATATAAGTTTTACCTATGAAGCAAACAGAGAGAAAAGTGCGACCACGGAAAATAATAAGAAGATGGGAAGACCTCATCAAGCTGAATGAGGATAAAAACACTTGAGGTAAAATGTGGTTAAGTTCCACTATTTTAGTTGTGAGAAATTTGTTCTATAATATCTAAAATATTTGAGCTACAAAAATAGTATGATCTACGTATTATTGGAGTATATGAAGAAGTGTCACCTAATATGATTGCTCTCTTTTGAATTGCACCAATCATTATTCTCTATATATTAGTGGACACATGATGTCTAAAGTATGATATGAAGTAAGAAAGTGAGAGTGATACCCTTGATGCGTTCTATGATAGAATTTTGTGCACTCCATGTCAGATGTGTCAAATGCAGTATCCATCGTTCCATATAATTCCAAGTCTAGAGGAACAAAAATGTGATCTTGCTGCATACCCCTATACTTTGAGACCTTAGCTGCTGCCACTCTACTTCCTGCCCACCCAAGAGGATAAGTGATCAACCTTTTGAAACTGCCTATGTGTGGGATTTGTAACCACCACATCTGCTATTATCTGATCGTCTCAAATCAAACATTAGTCTCCCCTAACTTGTGTTGCCTATGAAGTACATTAACACTCTCTCAAGTGAAATACACACTTTCATGTTCCATTGCATACATTATATCTATGATGCATCATGGGTAGCTATACTCTCTACTCCAAAAGGGCACAAAGTCATATGGATCCATGTTGCATCTAGTGTAGAACCACACTCAAATGAGTATTTAAGATGAAGATAGGTGGACCAAACCTAAGTAGAATCTAATCATTGTAAAGAAAGTAGATAGTGTGAGTTTGAATGCCCTAATATATGTCAAGCAAGGATCCAAGAACCTGCACCCTTGCTAGAGCAAAACCACCTATGTGCACTAGTAGCATGTGGAATGGATGAGTCAACTAAGAGAGAATATCATACTTATTGAAATTGTTGATCCATTAGGGAGATTGCAAAACTCTAGTTAAATCAAGAGGTAAGGAGGCAAATGATGGAAAGCTATCTAATGCATGTGTGGATAAACCATCTATAATCTACCATAATAGCACCTAGAGAGAAAAAGATCTTTCATCTGCCTCGATCACATACATCTCCAAGATTGGCCTATTAACAACCAAAAAATAAAAGTAAGCTTTACTCTCCACATGAGATTGGTAGAGATATCAATGATGTCATTTGGATGTATATTGCAGAGACAAGGTTAGAGAATTTTGGAGAATTTTGACACTATACTAAAGTTTAATTAAATTTTAATGTAAGGTAATTTACCCTATATTTTCTAAAAAATTATAAAATTTCCAAAGCTCCAAATAAAATAAAATAAAAAACATTATTTATTTTTATATGGAATGATCTATATTTTAAATTTAATAATATAAATTCATAATTTTTTGCTAAATATACCTCATTGGGAGCTTTAAATGCTTAATCCAAGATAAATTGTAACTTTTGAAAGTCATTGTATGTTGCAGGACATAAATCTCTTCCTATATTTTATTGTTAGGTGCAATATGTACCTGTCGATTAGCCACTAATAAAATTTATTTTTATTCAGTGAAAAGTATATAGAATATTTTATTCTAGAAAAAGTATATAAAATATGCTAAATAGAAGAGCGATAAGAATTCTTGAATGTTAGACATGGAAGTGGAAGTTAGGTTTTAATTTCAAGTTTCAGGTTCCTAAATAATCTCTCCAAGTGTATAGATAACATAATTACTACAAGTGATAAAGCTATGGTCTAACCATTGACGTGTTAAAACTTAAAGTATAAAACTTTCGTTCTAGTAAAAATCGAGTAATTTTTAGTTATTACGTATACAGCTAATAAATATTATGCTGCATGTGATAGTATACACAAACATATAATAAATTTAAGAATGATATCTTGTAGACATAAGAATTCGCTGTTCTACCATCCATATCAAAATTGTTTGGTTACTTTTGAAGGAATCAGATATTCCCCGCTATATAATATTACGTAATAAAAGTTAGATTGAAAGTAAACAATTTTTTTCATGATCTAGTCTTTCGTCCAGTATATTGGAAAATTTTAAAACTTAGATGTGAGAAAAAAGGACTATATTACGCCGCACGACGCACTAATGATGCAAGGAGGTTTCTTTACTTGTTTCCTATGGATAAAATATTGTAATCAAAGATATATCTTCTCAACATGTATCTTACCATTGTGTTTCAGCTTTTTCTTGAAATTTTTTATAAATTATAATTTCTCTCATCTAAATCTTCTTCCATATTCATGAGATTTAAAAGAGAAGATTAAACCTCAAAACAATCTCGATATTTTTACAGACTATACGAGTTATAAGATATGCATCTTTTATAACACTACAGTTTCCAACAACATTTTTATCGTACAATTTCCACGATTCACACGACACACTAACTAACCCATGCATAGCACTGGCATCCAACAACTAGCAAGCGACAGACACACACTTCTCTCTCAATTTCTGGAAAATGCAGATGTGGGAGATGAAATTCCGGAGAATTTAGCGCGCTAGTTTCGCGCATAGGGCATCCAGATCACTTTCCCTAACAGACCTTCGGAACGGAGGCAAATGATTTTCATGTGGGGACCTCAGGACAGTGTTGTACAACAAGTACAAGGAATTGTGTCAAAAGACAAAGAAATTTCCCTATCTGTAGCTTGTCATCCGCTTCACGTGGATTGAGTAATGCTGATCCGGAAAGGAGTAAGGACTGTCACCAAGCTTATATTCTATTACAGACTATCGAAAGTCTTTTGATAACAGACATACTGTAGAAACACACTACTAAATTTCTCTTCCTGATATGTATGGACTTAGTGTACCTGGTTAAAAGTATCGTACGAATATGAGCGCTTCTGAGCCTAAGTTTGAGTATCTTATCAACCATATCAAATATCGAAGATTTGATGTGCAAAGTTAGTCATCTCGAGATAATCCGTCAGAAGAATCGATATCTTTTAGCTGTGCAGTATGGTTTAAAGCTGACTACAACCTGATCTTCCTGCAGGAAAGAAGAGTTTGTTTCTCAAGTTGAGTCTTCATTGTGGACACACTTACGCTTTAACCGCACCCTGGCGCCCAGGACTGCGGCAAAGGTGACGCGACCTCAACTTTTTTGAGTGCAAAACTCAGTCGATGATTTCTTGTTGGACAATCCCCGGGCACTCCTCATCTCTTTCCTATCCCAAGACGTCTTCCCTACACTTTTTGTTCCCAATCAGGTGGTTTCTGTGTGAAGCCACATGTGAGTCAGAACGGCGACGCTTTCCATGGAAGGCAAATAGACCTTTTGATTTTTTAGAAAGCCGACGGCAGTGTTCTTGTCATCTCTTTTCTGTTACTCATGCCCAAACCAATGTTGTGAGATGAATACATGATGCACGGCTTCTCCCAATGTCACTACTGAATTGTCCACGTACTAGTTGTAAAACGAACTTCCCAAGACAACCATCGAAGACTCCGCCGTTGAAGAGTCGTCCCGAGGGTCTCTTTTGTTGTCTTATGCTCTCACTCTGAAAGAGAAAGCAACAGATGCTTATCACGAGCAACTTATGTTGCTTCTACCTCGTGAGATTTCCTCCCAAGTACGTGCGAGTTGACGACCTGCTTTCCTTGGATCACACTATCGCCGAACATACTCAAAATTTAAAAACAGTAAAAGAAAAAATTATACACCAATAAGAACAGAATAGCTTTAAGCTAAACAAGAGTACTGAACTTATCCATTGGATGAGTCACTTTATGTCATTTTGCGACTACTGTAGATGACTCGATCAAGTGGCGATAGTGTAGTTTTGGCCAATTTGGGGGTTTGATAACAGCAAGTTTGGTCGTAAGTTCCATCCCTGAATATTTCCGGCTTTGCAGCTTACGTTACTGGATGGAATGTCATGCAACATATCGCAAAACCGAACAGATACATGTTCAGAATGTTTTATCTTATTTATTATTTCATCAAGATCGATGTTGAGTTCATGACGTACATAACATTCGTTTCTACAAAATCTGTATTCTCCTCTTTCCGATACCCACGTACCAGATTCAGAAATGTGAAGTGAACTGGTACGAAGATCTGTAACATTCTGACACCTCGAGCATATGAGCCTTTGTAAGAGCTGAAGAGAAAGAACGACACGTATCTTTGAACGATTGAGTTTACTAGGAAATGCAAGTTATGACTGAAGTTTCACCTGCTGGATGTCCAAACAGTTTGCACAGCATCATATCACTCCACCGTGCTCGGGTACGATGCTTGCTCCGTTTTAGATTTAACAGTACCCCGAAGTGAGCACTTCGACTTCACGACGCGAAGTTGGCATAAACACTTAACAATACCCTTGGGCCGACGTGCCCTCGTGAGTCCGTGACGGCATCGAAATTCTCGAGCAGTATACTTTGCTCTTTTAAGTGTTTGACTGTAAAGGGGGAACATTTCTGTCTGTTTTCAAATATCCTGGTTCATGGGAAAATACAGAGAACCTAGTAATACGTTGAATTTTCACCGCAATTTCAGATTGTTAGGTTTTGAGAGCGGTTGTGATTACGGTCCAAATTAGCATTGGGTGATTCTCGGGAAGAAAACCAGATTACGATGAGGCAAGGGAATGTTGAGGATACAAGTTTTGAACACAACACAACCTCGACAACATCAGGTATTGGGAAAAGAAAGAATTGAATCTCTTCAAAGATTGTGATACTAGTGAGACTAATGGGAGGATAGGATCTGTTAAGGGAAACAATGTGAAAGAAGGCTAGAGGTTTATAGGTGTACTATATGTAAAGGTGGTGAATATATAAGGTGGATACATTTAGGGGTTATTTAGGGGAAAAGCTTTGATTAGTTTAACTAACCATTGAATTGTTGGTCTGACTACGTTCTACTATCCGGTTAAAGAAAACAAGCATTTGTCGAGTTTTAATAATATGGACTGCTCCGACTTAAACATTTACCCGATAGAGTACCGGTCTTAATTAAGGGCCATCGGAGAAAATCTATTACTATCTTTTAGTGATATAGTTGTTATGGTGTACTCTTACACCGTACACAAGTATTCGTACTTATTCCATATGCTCACCCAAACAAGTATTGTATCCGCTATCTTGATGGCCTTATGAAGAATATTGGAGTTATGTAATGCTATCTTCTGGTTACCACCTGAAGTTGCAACAGTTCAATTATGGTATCCAACTCAAATCTTCAATTTAAAAACTTCCACATTTATACCACTTTTGATAGATACAAAGAAGTGTCACAATTCGCAGTTCTTTATTGTTACATATTTAACCTTTTGGGTACAAACTACTCCCAAAAGAGAGTAGTGCGACTTCTTATGGCACACTATGGCAAATGGGAAACTAAGAAGATCATTTTCACTAAGAATAAATTCCAAGTATTTCATGAAGGTGATGATTCAATCAACCCCAAAAGGCTACTTCACTAGAAGACCTCAACTCCAAAGAATATGTACTACCCTTTCCAAAAGGCACAACTTCAAAGGCTCTTTGCATTGGTTCAATTCTTTGTCTTTTCTCTTGTGGTACTATTCAACACTACAGTTTATTTCTGATCCATCAAGGTATTGCTTTGCTCTTTTGGAACTCTCAAGGATCCCAGACCCTAGTCACAAGTACAAGTAATCACTCTCACTCAGTCACTTAGGTTCCTATTATGAAGTTTCTTCAAAATAACTCAGTAAAGTTATGCATCAATACTCAAAATGAGCAAAAGCAAAAAAGAGCTTTTGGCTCTTTTGCTTTATTCATATTCAAGTCAAATCACTGAATGAAAATATCTACAATTGGTTGAAGCCTTGAATAGTTTCTTCCTACTCAAAGGTCAAGAAATCTAATGATTGAGGGAATCCAAAGATCTTGGCTCTTGTCATTGCACATTGATTATCCTATCTTTTTGTTGTATCATATCCTTCTTACATGTAGGTTAACATACATGTATCAAAGAATGTATTACTTCTTCACCAAAAGCAAATTGCAATTTTGAATCTTTGGATTTCCTGCTCTTATAATACTCCAAGGCCAAGAGAAGAGAGAGAAAAAAATTTACACACTCAACATTTGGTGCCCCAAAGGAGCACCTTCTCTTTATTATATAGACAAAGAGGATCTCTTCCAAGGAAGCTCCACCATAGGATTAGGAACACAGATAGATGACATGTCAGCAAGCTCCACCCTTGGATTACTTACTTGGATGGGTGACAAGTTGGTTTAGGTCCTATCTGGTTGGTCAAACAAGCTTTGACCGGAGGGAATCTTTTAGGGAATCTTCTTGTAGGAGTTTCAGAATCACATGAGTAAGTTACTGTTGGAAAGCTCTCGGCAAGACAAGTTATGGGGGAGGTAAGGCAAGCCTTTCCTTTGTTGGGGGGAGTGTGCACATTTTTGAGGTCTAATTCATCCGTTTAGGCCTCCTAAATTGCCTTCAAAGATTTCAGGCATATTTCAGTTCCTACTCTATTAGTAGAAGTCCACTTTTGGTGATACCTATTTCTGATCTGTTTAGTCCATCATGTTTAACATCCTTCTAGATGTTACCAAACAAATTCTCACCTTTAAATCATATGTCTAGCTATTGGTTCTAAGGTTCTCAAGTCTATTTCAGTTTCTGCTCTATTAGTAAAAGTACTCTTTTTGTGATACTTCTATCTATTTTGACCATCATGTATAACACCATTCTAGATGTTACCAAACCAAATTTCACATCTAGATCATATGGCTAGCTCTTGGTATTACAACTCTTAAGGTTACATCTACAAAGGTCCTAAAACTAAAAGAATGTCTACAACTATGAAAAACTTTCTGCAAAGATCTTCAGCCTTGGGTACTATTGCAAAGAACTATTTTCCCTACAAATCCTAATCAAGAGTTTTTTCCTCTTCTTATAGTCTACAATTTCCAAGCCTAAGACATCTTAGGATTCACTGAACTTCATGTCTACATGCTCCCAAAGTCTAACTACTAATTTGTCCATCTTTTCTTCTCGCTTTTGGACCTATAACTCCATCTTTGTCATCTTATGTTGACTTTCATCCTCCAGCATCAGAACCAACTGACCTTTAACTTCTTTGATCTTTTAGAGGTACTTTGCCTTTGTTTCTTCTTTGTTGTTGTTAATGGTTGAAACTTCCTTAGTCACTACTTCCATCATTTTAAATTGATCTATTGCTCTTTCTTAAATTGATCTATTGCTCTTTCTTCCTTCTCCTTCATAAGTTCTTGGGCTAGAATTTCCAATTGGATGGCCAACTCTTTCCTCTACTTGGCCAAATGCACTTCCAAGGTGACCACTCTTATTTTGGTGGTTTCTAACTCTCCCCAAATGCTAACCACTTCTCTGTCTCTTGCCTTGAGCTACTCTTTGAACCCTTGTTGCTTTTGCTTGTGTTCAAGCCTAAAAGCTCTCATTTCTCCATACAGCTTCTAAATGTTTTTTTTAAGTTGGGCTCTTATATGTAGCAAGATAAGTCTTTTGTCACTTTACTATGTCGTTCTCTTGCATGAGTGCATTCACCTTCCTACACTCTTCCTTGTATTAATTAAAGATTTTCTCCACATATTCCTTCCATTGTCCTACTTTGCTTTCATTTTATATATATATATATATATATATATATATATATATATATATATACACATACATGTGTATCCGGACTCCAGTGTTTGTTTAGCGTATCCGGACTCCAGTGTCCATAGCACTGGGAGTGATATACTTTATCCTGTCCTCTTACGCTTTGCTATAGTTACACTCTTACATTTCTACCCGTTTCTGCTGCAATAGTCGCGAAATGCTTGCTACTATCAAGCTCTCTTACATCCAGCTCTCTAACCCACGCTCGCGTTGGCCTTGCTGCTCTCGATTTCAACGTTGGCGTTGCTGCTCACGATTTCAAGTTCATTATTGTCCATTAGCAGTTCTATGTTCTCAATTTCTTGCACTTATGCCTTTGCTACAGGTTACTTTTTTACACCTATACTTTTGCTGCAGGTTATTTTCGATGCATTTTGTACTAAAGCTTTCATACTACACTAGCACTGTCATTCATGGGTACAAATATGTGCACTTGTACACTTCATGAGTTCTAGATAACCCGTTCCCCGAACGGCTTCTGCTCTCATTTACCTGTATGTCTATTCTTTGACAAGGAAATGTATTTGGTGACATTTGCATAAGACTCTTGATATTGAGGACATTTGCATAAGACTCTTGATATTGAGGCAAGGTCATCTCCATTAGTTTAAACACTAGTCCCACCAACTTGAAGATGAAATTCAGACCATCCATCACCAAAGCTCTTTATACTTATGCAATTTCTTCTCCTTCTCTTGGCTTAAAAGGTCTTCTTCTTCATCTTTAGAGTCTACTATCCTTTTGGTTTCTGTTTTGGATTGCTCCTTGGCCTTCTTCCATTCTTTGGGAGCTTCAGCTTCTTGGTTGGGATTGAGAGGTTGGAGGTTGTTTCTTGGTCTCTTGGTTGGTTTTGAGATCTTGATTGTTGGCTCTTCTTCTTGACTATGGTGATTTCCTCTTCATCTATTGGCATGAACTTCTTGGTTCTTGCAGTAGAGCTCTAGATTTGCAACATGGTATTTTTGAATGATTGACCTTCCTTTGGGTTGTGTGGTGAAGTACCCTTTTGGGTGATAATTGCTCAAGAACTTCCTCCTTTCTTACCTAGTCAGCAAGTTTAGCCCCATGTATAATTTTATAGCAATCACGGCTAGGTAGGTTGCTCTACCAGCTTCTTCAAACTCCTTGATCATACTCTTCTCTTCAAAAAGAACATATTTGCCCAATTCACCACCGCCTTTTGGTAAATATACTCAAAGAAGATAGCCTGAATATTATTGATGGAGTGTTTTCTCCTTGGCCTAAATAGTTTCATGGCCACTTCCATAACTTCAATTTGGGCCAGGCCCTTGTCACTGTCCACCTCCAACCATTAGGCTAGTTTCATTATTGCTTCTGCAACCACCCTTTTGGGTTGGGTCCTTGTCAATGCCTAACCTCTAGGAATTGTTGGTAGATCACTTTTGGCTAAATGAATTTTTGATTTTTTTGTTTACTTCCTTGTATAAACTCTCAAATTTGGCATCAAGAGTCATGGCTCCAATTTGAGTTGCATCCAAACTAAGGACATTCCTCCAATTCTCTTTTGTCCATGCAAAGAGGTTCCCTCAAAGATCTCTTGATGCTCTCTTTTGCTCTACTTCTCATCTTGTGGATGATTTCAACATCACTAAGTTCCCAATTTTGGAGCAAGAGGGCGAGATGCTTGGTTTGGACCAACTTACTCTTGCAATAGATTGCCTACTTGTTCACTATTTGAGCACAAAGAATAACTTCAAGGATCTTTCTCCTAGGTTTGAGAGTAAACACCATGTTTCCTATTGGAATTCTGTGAGCATAAAGAACTAAATGTGAAAAACTGCATACTACAATGGATTGCAAAGATCTAGGATTTGTGCTTGTTCTTGGGATTGAGACTGAAAAGTCTTGATAGAAAGTGAAATTGCTTAATGTGCACTTGATTTTGTAGCCAAGGTTTTTCAATCAATGGGTGAGCAGCCACTCTCCATACATATGAAGTCTTGGGTGGACACCAATGGTCCTTGAGTGCAGTTCTTTGTCTAGGTGGTGATACATTCAAATTGGTGTACACTATTTAGGTCTTAAGGACCTTCTTACTTAAGTTCTTTGCCTTCAACCATTCTTTGGACTTGACCTCTTTGGGATCATTCCTTTAATGACCATAAATCTTTGTACTTCTTCCCTTTGTACCTTTGCATGTACAACATAAATCCAAAGAGAACTTAATAAAGATATTTCATTTCTTGAAAAAGAAATCATTCTACCATATCCTTATGGAAAAAAGAGAAAACAAGTAAAAAACAACTTTTGCAAAAAGGTGAGCACCATAGTATGACTAGTAGAATAAGTGACAATATCACTTACTTCACAAGCAATAAGAATATATAGCACATACTTTGCAAGAAATAATAGCAAGCATGCACTAATAGGAATAAACAACAAAGTGTTATAGCATAACATGCCATAAGAAGAGTGAGCTATTTATAGCGAAAGCAAAGCAACAATAATAAAAATAACAACAAAGCAAGTTTTTTCAAAACTAATAATAGAAGAGCAAGCAATACAAGTTGCAATAGCAGCAAAGAAAGCAATAATAGTTTTCCAACACTCCTTTAGATGTACATATAGTGTCCAATGTATAATAAAAAAGCATAATAAAAAGAAATGCCAATACAACTTACTATTTCCTCTTTTTGCCTTTGCCTTGTTGATATTGATGGTGAAGGTCAACTTTTCTCATTACCATTCTCCTAACTTGGACTCCAATCTCTCATTAGAAGATTGAAGTTAATTTTGTTTTGCTTATATAGTTGTGTGTTATCAAAGTAACACTATGCATTTTACAACATACACTCTTACATACAACAATTTAAAAACCTTTGGTAAATTCATTCTTCTTTCCTATCAATGTTTAAGCTCTTGGCTCCTCCACCACATAACAATAGGAGAAGGTGGCCGAGCATTTTAAATTGATAAAGTCAACCTACACCCAAACTTAGCACTTGTTTATACTTCTTTTAACTTGTGTTATCACGCCCCAAGTATTGCAATTCAATTTGTAGTGTGGTTCAATATCAACATCCTATATAAATATTGGCACACATTGTTCTTGGTGAATTGGTTCTTTGTAGAATGTAAATTATTTTTTATGTGGTTTATTTGAGATGTTGCTTGCCTCATGTCAACTCCAAACAATATGTTGAACAATATTAGACATTAACATAGCAATTCTCTATCACATGAGCTTTGTCAATGCAATCCATAACAAATGCAATATGGAAGGGAGAAAGCAAGCTTTCTTGAGTAGAAACAAATAAAATAACTAAAATTAAAACCAAAGAAAAACTGATAAGTAAGTAACAAGAAGATACATTTGAAAGCTATTCTAAAATATATCAATGTATGAGAAATTATTCCATCTTGAACCAAACTAATATGTATGAGAATGATAACAAAATTAGTTTATAACCACCCAGGATCAAACCAAATTTTTTATAGAAGCAAGACTTGCAAGCAAAAATAGATGCTAAATGAAGTCAAGCTAACTTAAGCAAGTCAATACATAAAGGAATGTAAATCCACAAAATCCACAATGAAACCTATAAATGAGTATTATGTAACTACATCAATAGGATAGTGAACAAGAAACTTTTATCAACAGAAAAAAGGTTTTTCATCTAGAAGAATAAATTTTAATAATACTACCTATTGCATAAAGTGGCAAATTGGAAGAAAATATTAACAATTTGAGGCGTAAAAAGGGTGTCACACTAGCAACAAAACATCCTACAACCCTAAGAACAACTACATAGATCTAACTTCATAAGGCTGATAACTGATTAGGTACCTTGAATTTTTTTTTCTATTACTGTGTAAAGAAACATTGAAAAACTTTTCATTATTCTAGAGAAGAAGGGTCTTAAAAGGTGTCAAGGTATAAAAAAATAAATTTTTAATAGCCTTTTGAAACCTCTCTTGGTTTAATATGGTATACTTTATGTAGTTGATTAGAAGTTAGATATGAAGAAAGCTTCTTTGTCAAACTAAGAAAATAAGGATGCTTTACTTCTAGTAAAGCTAGTTCACTCAAATGCAATTATCTTATGCTAATATTACAATGCTAGCTAAGCATATAATGTTGCTTAAGAAAAGGCAAACTACAACATATAGATTGTTCCATTTTGTGATCTTAGGTTGTAGTATGCCACCTACACAACATTGATCTATAAGTATTATAAAGAGAAACAAAAAATATTGATATGATAAAGAAGATTATATTTAGATACTAGTAAAAGTCGGAGTAACTCATGTGCATACCAATACTTATTCTTGGCAAATTTTGGAGTAAATTTGTAATAACTCAATAACAACTACATTATAGTATTATGAATCCCTCAAAGATGTGGTTCAAGAATGATAGATACAAAGAAAGTGTCACAAGCAATTCTTTATTATTGTTTAACCTCTTAGGTAGAAACTAGTCCCAAAAGAGGGTAATATGACACAAAGGTGCACTACAAGAAAGGTAGAAAAGTGTAAAAGACTGAGACCAAGGAGAATAGAAACTCACATTGGGATACTTAAACGAGTGAAACTCCAAATCCCAAGCATGAGCTTTGGCTTTGGTAGGGAGCACACAAGGCTCTTGAGAAGCTTCTCAAGAAGCTCTCTTCTAGAAGCTGCCTTCTTGGCTTGCAAACTAGGTAGTTGGAAGGTTCTAGAAGCTTCCTTCTAGAAGTTACTTACTTGGGGTGCAAGCTAAGCTAGCCAGGAAGCTTCCCAAGAATCTTCCTAGATACTTTTGGAATATTTTAGGTTAATTTGTCATATTTGTTACTTTGTTAGCCTTAACTAACTTTGTTGCTAAACTCTATATTGTTACATATTCCTCCACTACTAGTTTTTGATGTCCTCATCACCATTGAAGCCTCAAACTCCTTGATGGCTGTTTGTGCATTTTGGAGATGAGAAAGAGGTTCCCATGTGGCATCATGAAGGAGATACCCTTTCCAAAGGACCTTGTATTTTGTATGTTGCCAGTGGCCTTGTTAAATATGGCAATGTGTAAGGATACAATCAACTTCATACTCCTCATGACAATGATAGAGACGGGAGGAGGAGGACCAAGAGGAAAAAGAAGATGGGTTGGGAACAAAGGGTGTCAACTTGGAAATGTGAAAGATAGGGTGGATACACATATAATAAGGCAAGGCAAGTAGATAAGCAATAGGAGAGATAATTTGGGTGACATGAAAGTGTCCTATCCAAATAGGGGTGAGTTTATGAACTTGGGTATCAAGTGGGAAGGATAGGTTACTAGAGGAGAGTATGACTTTATCACCAACTTGAAATATGAGATCATGATGAGGGTAGTTTGCATATTGTTTTTGTTGATTTTGAGCAACAAGGAGATGAGATTTGGCTTGTTGGAGGGATTGGGATATGGTGGTCAAGAAAGTTGAAGTATGAGGGACATGAGACAGAGGAGGAGCAAGAAGGGAATCTAGAACAAGTGGATCTTGGCACAAATTGAGGAAGAAAGGAGAGAATCCAATGCTTGAATATTTGTAATTATTGTATGCAGACACCGCAGCTACAAGACATTCATCCCAATTGGTATAGTGGATGTTGATAGAGGCACAAAGCATATCCTCCAAGGTGCAATTTGCACATTCAATTTTTCCATCAATTTAAGGATGATAGGCCGTGGACAAAGTAAGCTTGGTACCAAGTATTTGGAAGAGTGCTTGCCAAAATTTCCCCATGAATTGAGGATAATGGTCGGAGATGAGTACAAGTGGCATCCCATGATGTTTGAATATGTTGTCAAAGAAGATCTACACCAGGGCTAGAACATCCACAATATTAACTATTAGTGCCAAATGGATTTGCTTATTAAGCTTATTACAAACACCACAATTGTTGTGTGACCTTGCTTTGTCTTGAGTAAGGAGGTGATGAGATCTAAGCTCACATGTTCCCAATGAGTAGATGGGGAATAGGGAGTGTGTTGAAGGAGTCCACTTGGTTTCTAGTTAATTGCCTTGTTGCATTGGCAGCTCTCACACAATTGGACAAACATCTTGTGCCAAGTTGGGCCATCACCATTGCCGTTGGAGGGTACTCAAGGTCTTGTCCACACCCATGTGACCAACAATTCGTAAATCATGGGCTTCTTGAAGGCAAACAAGTCAGGGATCACCTTTGGCTAGAACATAGATCTAGTCCTCATGGAATAGAAAGCCTTCCTTGAAGGAGAAGGTGTTGTACTCCTTATTGCATGTTGTAAGACAACCTTGTATCACCTGAAAGAATGGATCTTGTTGTAGAGTTATCCTAAACTTGGTTTGGACTTTAGAGTCAATTAACACTATCATAATTACCACATGATGAGCAAAAGAGACTTCAAATCAGGTCATTGTAATAAGGCATCACGGATGACATGGAACCGACCGGGTTTGTACTCAAGTTTGATGTCAAACAACTGTAGTTGTTCCTCCCATCAATAATGTGAACTTTTCATGTGTTCCATATGTAACATTTGCAACAAAGGCTTATGATCAGTTTGCATGACCACTTTTTTCTCCAAGAGATAATGCCTCCATACCTTGGTGGCATATACCATTAATAGTTATTCTTGATCTCAAGTAGAGTAATTCCTTTTTGATGTTTTAAGTTTGTGAGACACAAAGGCAATCAGATTCAGTCCATTTGTGAATTCTTATTGCAACATAGCTCCAATTGCAAAGTTAGAAGCATCAAAATCAACCACACATGGTAGTTGAGGATCATATGGTTGAAGAATTGGTCTTGAAGACACCATATGTTTCAACTTTTGGAATGCTTCTTGGTCCATTGAAAGCTCAAGTTCTTTCCCAAGAGATCGGTCAATAGTGTGGCCACATGAGCATAGTAGTGGATGAACAATTGGTAAAAACTAGTCAATCCATTAAATGCCCATACTTTAGAGCACCCTTTGGAGTAAGCCAATCAATCATGGTTGTGATTTTCTCTTCTTCTATCTTGACCTCTGATGAGATCTTGTGACCCAACAAGGTAACTTCCTTCTACTAAAAGGCACACTTCAACTTCTTGCAATAAAACCTCCACTGTCATAGTCATCTTAGCACTTCTTGCATGTGATGCACATGTTCTTCCTCTATCTTGCTATAGATTAAGATATCATCCAAGAACACCACCACATATCAATCCAACAGTCCATACAACACCCAATGCATCTGATCCATGAAGACAATTGGAGCATTAGTGAACCCATAAAGCAAAACTCTCCACTCAAAATATCCATACCTTATGCAAAAGGCAATCTTTTGGACATCTTCTCTATCAATAAGGATTTGCCAGTAGTCATTGCAAAGATCCAACTTGGAGAAGTATTGTGGTCCACTTAGTTGATCAAGCAAGTTATCAATTTGAGGCAAAGTGTATGCATTCTTCAATATCTGTTTATTAAGCCCACAATAATCAATATAGAAACAAAGTCCTCCATACTTCTTTGGAATGAATAGCACCTGAGCTTCCCAAGGAGAAGTATTATGTCATATGAAATCCTCTCCAACAACTCTATAAGTGTTTTTTGCAGCTACTCCAACTCCTTTGGTGAGAGCCAATAAATTGGCCTACTCACTAGAGAACTCCTTGGAAATAACTCAATCTTGAAGAGCATACCACGATTAGAGGGTAATCCCTTTGGCATATCATCCAAAAATATTTCTGCAAACTCTTGAATTATTTGATCAACCATTGCTCAATGAGGCTTCTAACTCTCCTTAGATTCTCCTTGTGCAATTGGCTTGATGCACATTGCAAAAATAGACTTATCTTCCTCCAAAGCTTTCTCTATAGTTGCTTCATCGACAAACTTCCCATCTAGGGGCTTATCTTCCTTCAAGGCTTTCTCTATGGCTACTTTCATTATAAATCCCCATCTTGAGACTTCTCTTCCTTCAAAGCTTACTCTATGGTTGCTTTCCTTACAAACTTCACATCTTGGGATTGACTAGTCTTAGGTATCTTACTCAAAGATGCCAAACAACCTAATTGGAAATTCCTACCTTGATGTTGTACTTGAATTTTTTTGTCGGGTCTAATCAAATTGAGCCTTATGATGTTCAAGCTAAGGTAGTCCTAAAATGACATCATAGTGTAGAGGTGTCACTACAAACCTCATACACTCCAAATACTCTTTTCCAATCTTGAGGGTAAAAGGATGCAAGGTATGAAATGTAGAACCCGTTCTATCATCCACCATCATCAATCTACTTCCAATTACTGGCTTGATAGAATATATAATTCCTTTGCTAATTGCATGAAAGCAATTTTTTGAACTTCCTGAATCAACCAAAATCCTACAACCATGATCAAATATCATACTTTGCAAGTGAAGCAAACTTGCATAGGTTAAGCCTTTGATCCCATTGGAATTAATCAAGTTCCCAATAGGTGGCTCAAAATCTTCTATGGGGATTCCTCATTTCTTTGATCATTCTACTCCACAAACTCCATCTAAGTGACTTGTTGAGGTTGCATATTTTTTAGTGGACAATTAGTGATGCTATATCCAATTTGGTGGTAATAAAAACAACCACCATTTTGTCACCATTTTTCTCTATCTATAGTGCCAAGTGGTCTCCATTGGATGGCATCAATCTCCATTGGTGCCAGCTCCTCCACACGCATGTAGTATAGTGGTAGGTTTTGTGGAGGTCAAGGTTGAGATCAAGACCAAGTTGTTGCAACTAAGGAATCAAAGCATTCAGCTAACTGCATGGTTTCTTCCAAGTGTTGTGGCTCTTGCATGGTTACCTCTAATTTGGTTCATGACTTCAAGCCTTTCAAAAATTGATCCAAAGCTTCACCTTCCAATATATTTGGAATTTGCATGATGATGTTCTGGAATTGCATGATGTAACTTCTTATAAAGCCAATTCGTTTCACCTCTACCAACCTATCCGTGCAACTTGTGTGGCATTTATAGCTTAGAATTGACTAATTCTTGCACTCATGAATTCTGCTCATGTCAAGATTGGTGCAACAATTTTCCGAGCAGCTTGGGCAGAGCACCAACAACCCACTAAGGTTGAGACATAGACCCCCAAACCCAATCCACAGAGCCAATCCTTTTCCCAAAGTTACAGATCTGTTTTGCCGACTTCCCTTACCTACATTGTTCTATCAACTAGAGGTTGTTCACCTTGACACCTTATGCGGTTATGAGTATGACCAAGCGCGATGAGTATTTTCTCCTCCAGATTTTCAAAGGCTGTTGGTGGTGCACCAAACACAGCAAGACATGTGATGCTTTACCAACCACTGGAACTTATCTTTGTGTGATGTGATTTTAGGGTGGACAGGTCGTAAAAAAGAAAAGAAAACTCTTCTCGGGGTTCCTATTGGCGTCTTTGGATTCAGCTACATTACCGTCCACTCCCGCAACTCGGTTCAGAAATATTGACCCAATCTCCTTTCAATGCATGGTGTGCATTGTGCGCTTGATACAAGACTGCCCCCATCTCTTAAGATCAACTAACCCATGTCCAATTGCTATTCACATGAAACTTTCTCCACTTCAGTCTTCAAAGTTCTCATTTGAATACTTGTTACTACCACCAAGATCTGCATCGGGGGCCGTTTCACCCTGGCTCACGCTAGAGGTTGCACCACAACCCCTACGCCCTCCTACTCATTAGGACCTTGCACTCACTTATGATGGTTGTGGTGTTTTGTAGTGCACTTTAGTACCATCTATTTTCCAAGCTAATCAATTTGGCAGGTGAGTTGTTACACACTCCTTAGCGGATTTCAACTTCCATGACTACCATCTTGTTGTCTTAATCAATCAACACCCTTTGTGGGATCTAGGTTAGCGTGCAGTTTGGCACCATAACCCGGCTTTTAGTTCATCCCACATTGCCACTTTTGCTTACCAAATATGGCCCACTTGGAGCATTCAAATTTGTTTGCCAAGGGTTCAACCAAGCAACTCCAACGTCTCATGTATTCAAAGTTTGAGAATAAATCAAGGATGTTTCATCCCCAATGCCTCTAATCATTTGCTTTACCTGATGAAAATTATTGTGCTCCAGCTATCTTGAGTGAAACTTCAGAGTGAACCTCTTACTAGATGGTTTGATTTGTCTTTTTCCCTTATACCCAAGTCTGAAAAAATATTGCACATCAATATCGCTACGAGCCTCCACCAGAGTTTCCTCTAACTTTCTCCTACTCAAGCATAATTCACCATATTTTTGTCCCAATAGGCATACTCTTACTCAAACCTTTCAGAAAATATCATGGTAGGTCAATGTTGCACCTTGCAAAAGAGGATCACATCTATCAAGTTAATTGTGCCTCACGTGGGTTTGCCACCCATTGGCTCGCATGCATGTTAGACTCCTTGGTCTATGTTTCAAGATGGGTCGGATGAAAAGCCCACTGTGCCAACATCCTGAGCGCTTGCTCCACTCGGAATCACCACCATTGCTTTGCTACTCCATCCAATTGGCTAGAAGCCAAGAGAATCTATTTATGCTCATGCTGAAGATTGATAGCTTCAAAATAACATTCACAATCAAACATAAAATTCTCCACCTAGGAGATACTTGCCTTCAAATACCCTGGGTTTAGGAAATCAGATTTGGTCTTCTCATTGTCAAATTGGTACCCTCTCTATGTACTCCTATTGTCAATGATCTTGTTCATCCAACAATCAAGTAAGGTGCTTGATTTGTCTCTACATAGCAATGATAACCTTGGGCATTGCAACCATGGTTACTACTCTATCCCACCACGCCCAATCTATCTAATTTATTAACACATAGATGCAACACATCCATAATTCTTCATAAGTTACAACCGGAAGTACCAAGGGATCCTTGGACAAGATGATTGTATTCAAAAAATCTTGTCCAAAGCGTGAGATGATGAACTGTATGAAATGATGCTTGGTAGTACCTAAACAAAAAATTCCTAATGGTCTGGTAGAAATGGATTTGGTGGTCCATAAATTCCATCCATCCCATTCTTGCTCTAATACCAATGTAAAAGACCAAGACCAAGACCAAGGAGAGAGATAGGACAATGGAACTCATATTGGGACACTTGAATGATGGAAATTCCAAATGCCAAGCATGAGCTTTGGCTTTGGTATTTATAGGGAGCATTCAAGGCTCTTGAGAAGCTTCTCAAGAAGCTTCCTTATAGAAGTCACCTACTTGGCTTGCAAGCTAAGCTAGTTGGAAGCTTCTAGAAGCTACTTACTTGGGGTGCAAGCTAAGCTAGTTGGGAAGCTTCTCAAGAAGCTTCCTAGATACTTTTGGAATATTCTAGGCTGATTTTTCCTATTTGCTACTTTGTTAGCCCTAACTAACTTCATTGCTAAACTCCATATTGCTACAAAAAGATTACTCACAATCACACAAAATAAATTATTAGAATCTTGACAATGATGATCCAATCCAAAGACATGAATCCATTCTTAACACCAAAGTTTCAGTCCATGCCAAAGATGCATGTTCCCTTTTTAAAGGCACTTGTCTTCCCAAAGAAGATTTCACTTGAAGCCTCAAACTTTTTATGCATATTCTTTGGCTATTGTCAATGCTACTACACTTGCAAGTTCTATCAAGGCATTGCTTCCAAAATTGTGTTCTAGATATCAAGGATCAAACATACAAGGCACTCAACAATTCCAATTATAGAGATCAACCAATACTTATACACTACAAAGATATAGATACTTCACAAATAAGTTAAAGAAGCAACAAGGAGTTTGTGCTCTTTCACTTTATCCATCTTCTCCATGAAATGAATGCGAGGCATTTTGAATGCACAACTTAAATAGCTAAGTTGCATATGGTAGTTACATTCATTGAACTAACTAACACCTACAAGTTAATTCCAATGGAGTCAAATTACCTAAATTGTTTGACTAATAACTTCTATCAATAAAGATCCAGTAATTTTATCAAGGATACTCTTCTTCCTTATTCAATATTATTTTTAATCTCGAAGCTATTCTCTCAATTCTAGTTTAATGTTCTTCTAATTTTTATTATAAAATGTTTTTGTTTCTTCCCTAGTTGGATTGCTTTTTTTTTGCCATGGGTACTTTGGTCTTATACATAAGATTTTTAGGAACCTTTGGGAGCTACTTCATATCTTTAAGAAACAAATTGCAATGAAAGTTCTTAATGATAACTTCATCTAATCTAAAACATCTCTATCTTTGGAACTCATGATTTTTCCTCTTTGTGATTGTTGACTTCTTCTCTCCATTGCCAAAGAAGTATCTACTTCCATTTCTACCCCTATATTTTCAATGGTCAAAATGGTTACTTATTGTGTTGACCTTGTAACACCTAACCTCTTCTTCTCCTCCAACTCTTAGATCAGATTACCAACAATTTGGCAATTACTATGGCAATCCTTATGTCTTTTGCCATTGCACCTATTGAACTTTATCCCTAATCTTGAATTTAAACCCCTAGTTTAAATTCATCTCCCTATGCTCCTTCTTGGGTGTCTCTATTTACCCTTCAATGACTTGAGAATCTGTTTGGCATCTTTCTTTTGACTTCTTAACCTCCTCCTTGAATCAGTCAATATCATCGGTCAAAATCAGATAACTCTACATACACATTTGCCATTATTGTCAATCTTTTTTTACATTTCCACAATCATATCCACCTTTTCCACTTTTGCCTTTTGACTTACATCCAATACTAGTTTTACCTTATCCAGGTTCTTACAAAGTAGCTTTGTATTTGCTTGATCATTATACAAAGTCAAATGCATTTTCTTCACCATATGTACAATGTCAGGTACCTCTAGCTATTGTGCTACATATTTCTTAAATATCAAATTGAGAAGGTCCAAAATTGGAAGGAAAAACTTTCTTTTATTTGCTTGATAATAACCTTGGGCTTGTATGCCTTGAAGATGCTTTGTCTATTATCCTCCGGTGTTCTTTTTCTTGCATGGACAATTTCTTGATCAGGTTTGGGTTTAATGCTTCAATGCTTCTCTATTGCACACTTCTTCTTCCTCCTCATTTGTGCCCCAAATGGACAACTTAGGTCATTTTGATTAGTGAACATCCTTTCTCTCATCCAACTCCATACTCTCATTACCCAATGACTTTGAAGACAAAGACAAAACCAAAGACACTTCTTTTATGACTCTTTTTTGTTTGCAAACTATTGCTACTTATGTTGCCCTCATTGGTTCTTTTGACACCTTAAATTTGGTTGCCAATGGTATCCTCTACACCTCAAGCTCTCTAGGGATAACAAATTCTCCTATTCTCAAGAAGTGCTAATCTTACTCCTTGATGATTTTCAACATGTCTTGTCCTACTAGTGTACTCTTATAGTTGGCAAATGAGGGAAAGATTTCTTTGTAGAACACCTTCTCTTCCTTTGTCCATAGTGATATCCTTGTATAGAAATGAATGACAAAAGGGATCAAGGAGTTCAGTACCTTCTCTAAAAATGCACCATATAGTTTTTGAGAGTAATGGTGGAACACCAAGACCCAATTAATGTTTTATCTTGCAAAGACAAGCTCAAAGAAAATTTCTTGACTTGATTGTCAAGTCATCCATTGTGCTCAAAATATCTTGATGATAACTATTGCAATTGCTCTCCTTGCAAGGTCCCTATATGACAACACTTTGAATCTATTATTCATTGGTGTTCTCACATGAATGATCTCTCAAGGTTCTTTGTCATCTCTCACACCTACCCACCAAACCTTTATCTTGCTCTAAAACATAGAGCTAGTGATCCACCATCTAATTTTGTGAATTCAAACAAAGTATATCAATTTCAAAACACTACCTTTCTTTCTTCACTTTCTTTGAACTACCACCTCTATTGAAATGTAGCTCTAATGTCACTATAGGAAAATGGGATGGAGTTTCTTCTTGAAATCATTGCATGCTATGATTTCAAATTTCTCAATCATAAGAGCTTTGAGGTTCAAAGTCCTCACAAAATTTTTCAAATGCATTCCTCTAGAATACCTTTGATTCTCCTCACTCTCATGCGCATTCCATGCTCAAATTTCCCATGATAAATTTCTCTCAACTTTGATTAATTCTACAATTTCTCTTGACTTTGAATTTGTTGCCAATGTTCTTTATACAAGAATGTAATGGGGATGATTTCTATTAATTTAGACTCCAACTTGGTTCCATCAACTTGCCTTATCAATCTTTTTCCATTCTACTTAGTCGTATGATAGTTAGGTAGCTCTTGCAATGAACATCATTGGAATGTAAAGCATTATCAAGAAAATTCAAGTTCCTTTTACCTCCTGTCGTTCAGTTGTGAACTTTGACTGTCCACTCTTTGATTGAGCTTCCTTCATCTTTGGTTTTAAGGACCAACCTTCATTCTTTTTTCTTTACACTTCATCTCTAGTTCATCTAAGGATTTGAACTGGACTCAAGAAACCATATTTATCTTCTACAAAGAAGTGCAAAGTAAAGAGATCATTCCATATTTTGTAAAATATACTTCTGACAGAAATAAAAAAGTAAAGAACTAAGAAGAAAATTAAATTTTTTGAAAATTCATAATACCACAAAAGTTGTCTTAGAATATCAACCTTAGAAGAAATTTAGAAACACACTCAAGCTAAGTTACTTGGTACTATGATCTTGTTTATGGAAACATCTTACTTACTATTGATATTTACTCTTGATGATTTTTGAAGCCAATTTTTTTAATATATTGATTTTATAAAAATATATACATATACAAACTAAACTTTTGTGCATTATGATCTTGTTTTTCACAACAATCCATCTCAATATAGATATTTATACATGATAGATCATGGAGCCAAGTCCTATTATAAAATTGTTGTCAAAAGTAATAGGGAGACATACACAAGCTGAGCTACCTAGCATAATGCTTTCACAAAGTCCTTTTTTAGTCTTAGTGGGTCTAGCCAAAAGAAGAAGTATATTGATAAGCTCATAAATTCCTTATGTGTTTCTTCTTACCCTTATGAATAAGGTTTATAGTTCATCACTATCTTTGGACCATCAAGGGCAAGTAGACAAGAATTTGACTTCTCAACAAGATGGACATGATCCATGAATTTGGAAGAAAATACAAGAGGCCACTCAATTTGAGAGCATAAATGATAATGATTATAGAAGAAACAATGATTTTGAAGTAGTGATGAAGATTAAAATGAAGACTTGATAGTTATAGTGTGGATCTAAAGATAATTCTTGATAAGCAAAGTATGAAATTTTTTATAATTATATAACATTTGAAAATTAGCAATTAGAGGTAAGTAGGATAAGATATACCTCACATTAGCAAGCGGTTAATATGAGATGTAACTCAATTATAGTTATAGTTGATTTAGATGATAAATTTGAGAGCTAGCAAGACAAAAAGGCATTGGACATTTGTGAAAGAGTCTTGCAATCTTAAATCAAGTGTTAGTTCATCTTTTAATTAGATTGTAACCAAATCTTATTTTAAAAGCTCTTAAACAACTAGAAGATCAAACCTTAAAACCTCTCTAAAAATTTACATTTAATTATAAAATGAATCATCGTACACATAATCATGTGATCAATCTCCAAACTCCAAAATCTTTACTTCTCAATTAATTGATACCATAAGAAATCCCTTAATACATAATAACCTCTTATTTACATAACATACTTAGCACATTACAACAATCAAGTTTGATTTTACCTCAAGATCATAAACTCAAAAATATACATGTCACTAAATGCAAGAAGTATATGCTACTTCTTGCAACAACACTCCATGTCCTTAAATACCATTCCTTCTATTGTAATCTAGCACTTTAATTTTGAAAAATCAACATACCAACTAACATGTGATAATGTGCACCAATGGTGAGGTAAACTATTCAACATTTGGGAAATGCTAACCCAAAGTCCAAGTGTGCATTCCAAAACTTTGTATTTCTCCTTTAACATATTGGGAAAGTGGTATGGTCCTTTGAGGAAATAGTCTTTTGGAAACTTAGTTTAGTATTTTGGACCTATTGTTCCAAACTTTGAGGGATATATCCCAAAATTTTGGACCCATCAATTTGGAGA
Source organism: Lunularia cruciata (assembly GCA_948567375.1). Taxonomy (NCBI): domain Eukaryota; kingdom Viridiplantae; phylum Streptophyta; class Marchantiopsida; order Lunulariales; family Lunulariaceae; genus Lunularia; species Lunularia cruciata. The sequence continues at coordinate 2,699,557 of OX419757.1, read as the reverse complement.
TCAAAAAGGTAGCCCAAAATGCCATCCAAACTCTAGGAAAATGTTCAAAGATTGAGCAACTTGATATTAATTGGCCTTTTCAACAACTTACCATCTCACATATAGTTGTAGATTTAACTTAAATAGTGAGTCAAATATGCTCTTAAAATAAATGTATTTGATAGTAAGTCTTGAATGATAGTTTTGGACCAACAATTTCATATGCCTCTTATGCTCTTCCCAAAAAAACAAATGATGCAATGTGCTTCCAAAGGTATGGATTGTCACCAAATATTTTAACACAATAAATATATCTACATGTTGACTTTGAAAGATGCACATAAACTCAATTAATTCAACCACAAAGGAAGGAACTCCAACAAGTTGAACAATTTAACACCCCAACACTTTATTTTAAACAACAAAGCCTTTACATACAAAAGGAATTTCATTCCTTTTAGTAATAATGATTAAATTTACTCGGTGCTTTCTTTAACTTGCATATCTCACTTAATATTTGTTCTACATCACTAGATAAAATAGATAGTTGAGTAATCTGATCTCTCAACTTAAGCAAAGACTCATCGAAGCAAGTAGTTGCACCAATAAATGCATCAACTAATCTGAATTTTTAACGTATTTAATGACTCATCGAAGCAAGTAGTTGCACCAATAAATGCATCAACTAATCTGAATTTTTAACGTATTTAATGACTCATCCAAGCACGTAACTATATCAATAATTGCATCAACCGCTTCTCGCTTTGCTTCGCTTGTTGAGCTTTAACACTGTCTATATACTTTCTCAACTCTAGGTTTGCAATCTCTTCATAATCTTGTTCGTAGGGAATACAATTCGCATTGATATGATTGAATTCCCATGAGTGTAATAGATCCTTGTAACAATTGGGTTGCAAAAATGCACTTTCTTGTCGGCCTGAATAAAAACCTATGCAATAATTTAGAGCTATCTAGACCAAAGTAGTCCACTGATACTTCCTTGGTGTTAAGATGTGTGAATATTGCGTAAAAAATGTAATGCTTTAAAAAACCTCAACATTTGTGAACATGATTGGCATATGTATTGGATTTGAGTATCTTGTTTTTCCCTCGGTAGATAAATGTACACATGCTTTCAGCAGAAAAATGTGTCCCTCACTCATTAACTACTTTCACTACTAGCACAAAACCACCCAATTCTTTCATTGTGAGCTTTTAAGTCATTGTTTAAATGGAATTTTTTTTTTTTATTCTGCATGATAGTGAGTGCATTGTAGCATCCGAAATGTAAATTAAGCAATTTCACAACTAAGGAAAACAACCTAGAAATGCTAATTTTATATAGTATGATGAATTAGATAGATTTATGATAATCTATCATCTAATCTTGTTCTCCCAACGCTGGAAACCTTAGATCAATGAACCAGTCCATGCTCATCAAGTATTCCTTATACTCACCACGAAACAATTTTAAATAACTGTATAGCTCAAATAACATGCAAGAACATTGCCAGTCCAACCTGTCATTATTGTTGACAAACTAAGACGGACAGCTACCACTTGGACCCACGTGAATCCTTGGGTCATCGACAGTAACGGTTGGGATACTGCTAAATATTCTGTCAATTTTGTTGACAACTAAGACAGGCAGCTGCCACTTAGACCCACGTCCACCCTTGAGATAATGTTAAATCGCGCTTGGGATATAAACAGTCCCGAGGGTGTTATCTTTTCTTGTTAAATCAAGTCGTTCTGCCAACTTGCGATGCCGTTAAATCGAAATGCCAATATCGGGCTACTGTCCATTTCTGATGCTTGCTCACGGACTGAAACAAAGTTCAGGGGCGGTAACCTTCCTAAACTTTGTTTCAGTCCGAGAGTACCCCGATCTTCCTGATCATGCCATTTCCTTCTCGATGAAGTGCGTCCAATCTGAGCTTGTAGATCCCATGACATCAACTGACCCATGAAACTTGGACGCCAGAGAAGATCTAGGGTACGCTGATTCGTGAAGATTGATGGGGAATTCCAAATTTTGTGTTAGAGTCTTTGACCCTCCATTTGAACCACCTGTATGTACACCCTTCGTAGAGGAATGTAACAGATTAAATCAGATAATAACGTTCGCCAACTAGATAGAGACCGTTCCATTTTTATTATTAAAGTATATCCTTCTCCGTAAGGCAACGACATCATGTGCAAAGCGAGAGTAGTAGATACAGAGATCGTGTTGACATGCTGCTTGAAGATTGATTTAGTAAATTTGAAACTAGTCCACACTTAACTTATAAATGCAAACTTTGACATTTCGAAACAAACTACACAGGTAGAGGAATTTTAAAATGAGACTCGAAGGCGTATCAATTCAGGCAGTCCTTCAAGGTAAAGTATTGAATCCTCTACACTCTCCGACGTATATTAATAGATACATCTCAAAATACAGAATTGGACGGGTTTGATCTTTATTCACCTGTTTGGAAAGCAAGTAAAACCTTCCTTCACCCCGATTTGTTCAAACGGTGAAAACGACCGGAGAATGAACTGCCGAATGCACCTAACGACACTAGTCATAGAGGTAGTAGGTTTACCGTAATGTGGTTATAGATCGTGAATGTCTTCGATCAGGATTTGATAGACGCTGCTTTAGGTTTAGGGATGCTTTCACTGGTTTTTAAGCTCCCGGAGTTGATAGGAGTTTGTTCAATCTACTTGGTCTAAAGCGAGTTGGCCAATTCAGCTGGTCAAGAGTCAAGATCAATTACGATCTTCTCGTTTGGCTCTATTTATGTATCAATCCACGGTGGTCGTCACAGTCTGGTTATTTATCTCACTGTTGCACACGATGTTACAGGATTTCTTCTAGGGTCCTATAACTATGCACTATTTCTATATCTGTGTTTGCATCGCCTAGTTATTTGTCCAGGTCCTGCAGCAGTATTTGGTCACTGGGCCAAAGAGAATGTATGCAGACATTCCTCGTTATTCTGCTAATGGGAGATCACGCATCACATCAGAAGTCCAAAATATCAGCAGCAGAAACGAGACCGAGAATCTTCTATTATGAAGTATGACTCAAGGTGAGGTCAAGTGGTAGGGACATCAAAGGAAAGAGAAAGAATAATATCTTGAAATACAGCCGGTCCCGAGACGGATGGCGATCTGAGTCTTCTATCATCATTTACGAGTAACAACACATAGAACGTGGTAACCGCCTTTATGAGGTCCACTGAGAGTTGAGAAAAAAGAAAAGAGGAGAAAAAACAACTGGCGGGGGACACATTACCGATTGCAGTGCAGCCAACATTGCTCCTGAATTAGATCTTGCCAAGATGCAAGAGTTATCGAATCATCAAGTCACCTAGCTATTCTGTAAAATGTAAAATCGCATGTAAAATCTGTAACAATAGAAGTAGCCAATTACGAGAAAAAGGCGACCACATTGAACAAATGAAGGATGCGAAGACCCTCTCAAGCCGTACAAGGGAGAGACAAAAGTGGTAAAATGTTGCTAGGCACCAATAGTATCGAAATAAAATGGGGCCTAACGATACGAGAAATCTGCCCTACCTAAGATTATCCGAATAGCCAATTTCTAGTTTAATCATTTCACAAGCAGCTCCTCAGCTGTCTTCCTATGTCCACTCCTTCGTTATTTTTTGACTTGGATTCATGCCGCACATTTTCGTGATCTTAGGGATGCTTGGACTTGACTGTATCTGGTCCTTTCTCACTATTCAATTGGAATCAATTTCCATTGGACATTCTTCATAAAGTGCAACATTGTATCTATCTTGGGGCAGTAACAATATCAGCACTCGCGTTCCATAAGCCCTCTTGTCACATTGTTTAATAAGGAAAAGAATGTGCAGGCGGGAAGACTGTCCATCCACCCATGAATACGAAAGGAACGAAGAACATACGGACTTTTAAGGAAGTATTGCACTCATATCCGAGGGAAAGCAGTTACTATTCGAATTCCAGATTTGCTCTACCTAAATCTTGTCTCTTTCGCTTCATGTGTTTTCCCTCGAGACGAGGAGGAATTCATCACGCTGTCGGGTGGAAACAACAATTGGATCTTGTGCTTTACGTTGACGTACACATGTATAATGCTATAAGATTCCAGGTTTATGGTGGATGCTTGCAGATCTAGTCCTCCCAAGAGTATAGACAGGGTAGACTTCAGAAGGAGAAAATAGAATAGACAAAAATGATCCGTCTGGCTTCTTTAGTTCCAACAACGTACGAGAGTGAGTAGCGTACCAAGAGCAATTCCGTTTGACTTGAGGCCTCCAAGGTTGGATGCACATTTATCCAAGCGTATGCTTATAGTCCTGAATAAAGATTCTTCAATCCACGTGGCTTAATGCACTTTTCTTCTCCATTATTCAGTACGTCCAATGACTTCCCAGCAATTACCCTGAAACCCCGTCATCAGCTACCATCCTTCTTATCTCTACGCGTTTCTTATGTCAAAGTGGTCCCACTTTAAGCCTGCTTGTACTCTCAGTGCTCTAACCGTCAAGGTTTCTGCCCGGCCTCTTTGCCTGTTCTTCTCAGATAGCATTCTTTTATTTGTTAAAGGAAGCTCCTACGCCTCAATCGGTCCCCCTTTCAAAATCGATCTATCGGGTGTTGTGATCGGGAAGTGATTACTGTGCCGTCACCAAATCAGAGAGTATGTTACAACGTGTTTACTCTCATCACTGTTTGTTTATTTCCATTACCACAAAAGATGAAACTCAGGGTCGACAATTTGGCCCGTTCTAGTTTTGCAGTAAACTGCATGATGTCAACTGAGTCGGGGAGATTGTGTCTTTCCTTTCTCATGATACTCTAGACTGGACTGAAACGTGAATTGATGTAGATAAAGGGATTGAGCTTCGATGGATTACGACCTTCGACCGTTATTAGCCAACTTTTGATTCGACGGAGAGGGGTGTAATTCTAACTCTATTCTAATTCTAATTAGATGGGATCTTCCCATCCTTCTTGTTATCCTACGCTGTCGCCTTTTCTGTCGCATAGGAAAAACGAAGGATGGGAAGACCCCATCAAGCCGTACAAGGGAGAGAAAAAAGAGGTAACATGGGGCTAAGCCCCCAGATAGAAAGGTTGATGAATGTAAATAAACACCGCTTCGAGAACATTGCAGTTGCACCATGGAGATCCTCCGTTGGCGTGGACCACAGTAGCCTGTTTCCAAAATATGCACAACAGAACTTGTGCGTATAGAGTTACATCTCTCGGTTTTGACGACGTAGCAAACACCTTTGGCGACTGGACTCTACTGCAGTGCGAGATGACAATGTCAGCTGTCACTGTCTTCATCGCGTAGCCGGTGAGTACAACCACGTCATACATACACCCAGTACACGTCACACCACCGAGGCGAACACCGGCGCGAGTCTGTTGCCGGAAAGACAATTCAGTGGCGGCTATGACATTTACTGAGGGAACAGACAACCGTACTAGGAGGGTAAACAGCAGACAACGGTAAAGTAACTTACGGGGGTTAAAAGCAACGACTGAAGGTCCCGTGCCCGTGAAGGCTCGGTTCCGGCGAAGTGGTCGGCAGATTCGTGGTCCCGGCGAACAAAGCAGTAAATATTGCAAACGGAGTTCGACAGAATGTTCTCTCCTTCTTCTTCGCTCTTCTCTCTCCTCTCTTGCTCGAGAAAGAACGAGCGCTCCTCTAGAGCTTGGAGGGAGAGCTGGAAGGCGACGCTTTAAGGCCCGCAATTTTCTACAGGTGCAATCAATTTGGGCGCTCAGCGCAAGCGTCTATCTGTGAGTGCGAGTGCGGGCGCACCGTTCAGGCAAGGTAAGCCGTTCGCCTGCTGGATCCGCCTGGCGTCGTCATTACAATGATCGGTTGTGGTGTTGTTGTTTGCGGTGGTTTCCGTTCCGAGGGGGAAGGAAGATGTCGATTGGTTACAGAATTTTTGAAAGATCGGGAAACATGCGTGAGAGGTCAGAGAAGTTGTAGTGATTCACGACCGCCCGTGATTGTGTTCTATTGATTTGTTGAATGGAATTGGTTTATCTTTTGTGAGATCGCGCGATTGTTCTGGTGAAGTCTGCTACACCAGCACGGGTCCATATTAGGAAGCCAGATGATTCGTGCGGCGTATGCATGTCCTGATTATGTAGAGCCGGTTGTGAATTTCGTTTGTGATGATTGTACTCTGGTGCTACTCGCAATTCTCTCTTTCTTGCGTTTTAAGAGGTAACGTATTGCTATTCTGGTCTCCTAAGCGTTGCTCTTCGGCGTAAACGATTGTCGACTTGATGGTGTGAAATTATATTTTTCCACTACGAGAAGTTGGTACTGATTTAGTGGCTGGAGCCTTATCGACCTGCTGTGAAATTCCCTGGAGCAAGTTGCGTACTCAGAGATTGAATGCGATGCAGATCTTGCCGAGAGAATCTTGTGAGATTGTCATACATTTTCTTGAATTTACGTTGATGTTTGCAGTGGACTTCACCAGTTGACTATCTCTGACAAGGAATTCCTCCTGCAAAGTATGTTGCGGAGCCTGTCGAAAGTTGCTAGCACCGCCGGTGCTGCAGCAACAGCCGCCGTCGTATCTGTATCGAGTGCAGCTGCGCATGCTGAGTTCCCTATGAAGAAGTTTCGAGAAGATGCTCAATCCAGGCTTTCAAAACCCTCTCCGGGCCCCAATTATATCGAGGATGAATACGACTTTTGCCATGAAGACTTCTACAGCGCTTTTATGGGAGGAGTTCCTTCTCAAGAAGAAGTGGAAGAAGCCACCAGGGATTTACAGGCGACCTTTATCCAAAAGTAATTATCAACTCAGCTGTAGGAACCTCAATCGTAAGAAAATTTGTCGATACGTGCATGTTACCTCCGCATGAACTTTTCAGATCGATCTTATTAACAGGAATCGTAAGTTACTAGAGGAAGTTAGATTCAGTCTTGTCGTCACGCATGTTTGTAGGACCTATTTCTCGGGTTATCACTTTAGTCTCACGGGGCTGCAAATCTTTTTCACTTAAAGACGCGTAATGAGTTTATACGGAAGATGCAGGTAGGGGGCTTTTGTGAACATATCATCTATGATCGCTTATCAATGACGGTGGGATCTAATTATGTATCGAACATTTTCCAGTGGAGAGTGCACAGACTACCTAAGCCTTAGAGATCAAAAGCAGAAGTCTTGCAATGAGACCCCAGTCCCAGATTCAGACGTCGAATCCTCATCGTCCAAGGAACTTCTCCATGACGATCAAGAACTTCTACTGCCATCAGCTCCGAATGCAGAACAGGCGTCGACTTCGACATCAACATCATTTCAGCCAGGGACGTCATCTGAAGGTCCTAGGTCGAGTTCATCAGGGGAGGGCAACCCTCAAGCCATGTCGGTTCGAGGAACTAACAGCGTGGTGGCGCACTGCGTTGATTTACTCCAACGCGATCCTGATATTCAGGTTCGCTATCCTTTTTGCACTTTCCCACTCCTGTAATCCCACAATTGAACCCCTGTAATAAATGTGAAATATTGCATAGAGTCGAGAAGGCAAGCTTCGTTTCAATTTGTAGATTGATTACCGAATTATCCAGAGGACAATCCTACTAACTGAAACATGTCTGTTCTCGCGAATGACTATTTTCGAAGTTACGGATCTAAAGTTTGCATACCCCGTATGTTATACAGGCCGCGGTTGTATCTCTGGCTAAAGATCCCGCCATCTGGGATGCCTTTGTAAAGAATGAAAAAGTGCAGGAGTTACTACGTTCAAAAAGTGTGAAATTGCCTCTCGCAGAAGGTATTTCCTACCCGTCTGATCATAATCTTTGTTTCAACCTTTCTCCGCGGTGTAAAAGACGATAAGTTTCAGGCTTTGAAGTTCTGACTAAAGTTGACAGTTCAAGCTCCTTTAGTCAGAATTGGACTTCTACTGCCATCAGCTCCATCTACTTTGACTAAAGTTGACAATTCATTACCATTTTGGAAGACCAATAATCTGCATAGAATATATTGCATCTATTCTACTAAATGTGCTGGCCAGATTATCTGTGCATCTGCTTTAAGACTTCACAATCTCAAGAGGGTTTTACTGGCTCTAAAGGACTATAGGAAAGTCTAGTTGTTAACTATCATGGTTGAAAAATTGTACACAGGATCTTTCAAGGAGAAAACGAAGTCGATTATCAAAGACAGTCGTGGACGCGAGAACCCCTTTGTTGTGGCTCTGCTCTGCGTCAAAAATCTGGTTTTTGAAGTTATGGACACTCTCGTAGATTTGGTTGGCAACGTCTTTGGGTTCTTAGACCAGAAAGTTTTTGGTGGAAAGGATAGTGATCCTCTGGACAAGCCTCTGAAAGCTTGCATGGTGCTTACAATCCTTGTGTTGGCTTTGGTGGTACTGAAGCGTGTCTAACAACTTGTAAGCTGAACAATTGGAACAATTAGACGAAGAAACATATGGTTTTTGTTATATGCAGTTCATTCATTACCAACGATGCGCATATCCAGTAGACGCAACTATGTGATCAGCACCTAAATTTTAGTTACTTAGTTCTCCCTCTGAAAGAGGAAATTGTTAATTGGCGACTCGCCCTTGGATATTTTCCTATCCACGCATTCATACGCGTTGTACATATACTTCATTTCTTTGTAGATAGATCATTCAATATAGTGTCTAAGAAACCGCTAGAAAAGTAGAGACAGAGTTGTCTTTTACGCCCAGTGCTTCGGAGGATTCAGAGGCAGTCAAGGACATCGATAAAGTTGGACAATGGATCGATAACATCACCGTCTAGTGGAGCTCTGTGATGCTATATTATAGACATCTGCTGATGAAACCTGCAGGGTGACCACGCAGGAGGTGGTCACGGCTTGAATTGGTTGGTTGATTGTGATTTCGTTCACGCAGTTGCCGGGGTCGAGGGACACGGAAGGTGTTGCATGCAATTGCCATGGTCATGTTTGACCACGGTGCTGAAAAGCGGAGCTCTGTGATGCTATATTATAGACATCTGCTGATGAAACCTGCAGGGTGACCATGCAGGAGGTGGTCACAGCTTGAATTGGTTGGTTGATTGTGATTTCGTTCACGCAGTTGCCGGCGTCGAGGGACACGGGAGGTGTTGCATGCAATTGCCATGGTCATGTTTGACCCACGGTGCTGAAAAGTTTCGATTAAGAGAAACCTACACTAAAGTTGCCGTGGTCAATGGACAAGGGAGGTGTCGCATGCATTTGCTATGGTCATGTTTGACCTTCACTGCTGGAAAGAGTTGATTAGGAGACACTGAGGAAAAGATGGATAGATGAGGTGCAAGATGTTTCTACAATTGAGAAGTTCAATCTCAGGCAGGTCTATATTCAAATTGGTCGTGCTCCTGGCTTGGTGTAAGGGAATTGAACTCAGATTGTGGCCACTCTTTCCACGCGGCCTGTTGTGCCAAAGAACCATATGTCGGCGAGTGGGATATTAATGTATACATTCAAAGTGCTCTGGGAACGCAAACACCCGTGTGTTGCCTGGACTTATCGAAATGTCCTGCTCCTGGCAAAAGCCAAGCCGTCTCGTTGAAGCAAGTCGAGATGGCATGGAATCATGCAGTTCGAACCGTTATATAACCCCGTATGCATACGTTGTAGTTGTGCACAACTTCTTGCACCATCTGAGCATTGTGTGTGTGTGTGTGTGCGTTTGTACCACTGTCGGATGGAATACCAGACAAATAGTACACATGAAGCAGTATTCCGTGACTCGTCTGGGTACATCATGGCCATCCGAAATCTCCTGGTACGAGCGTTGTCGTGTCTACCGATTGTAGGATGCACCTATGAGGTTCCATAGATCAAGCAAAGACATGTTTAGTGCACTGGAAATCATAAAGAGAGCTTACGATGATGGAGTTAACGTATAGAGGTTAATGGCACCTGCCTGTGATACGCCAGGAGTTTCTTAGCGGTGGCAAGGAACGCTCGAAAGTACTGTTTCGTACACTCTTTATCTCGTTAACTCATTACTCGTTCCCGTTGCATCTTTTCATCCAATTCATTCGGCTCTCGAAGGGTGGTCGTCCCTGTGCAGTCAGGCAGACCATGTACATGCATCCCACCGTCAAAGATTAACTCATGCGTGAATGATGCTTAGGCATGGTTTGCCTGACTGAACATCTTAAGTAGATGTATGTCAAGACCTTCCATCTTTGACGTCTTTCGATGTCCAGAATAAACAATGTCTGCAGATACAGAAGATGATCAAAGATGCCTGAGACCCGTCATCTGCTTTACTAGATTGAGTTCGTTTAATAAGTCGCCCAGGGTAAAGCAATGTTGGAATATCTACTTGTGAGCATACGCTGAGAATGTACGAATCAACTTTGTCCGGCTTCCCAAATCATTTGGCTATTTCCCCACTTCTATCACATTTGTCGCTCCGGTTTGGAGGCAAAAGCTTGTTGTCTTTACTTCTGCCTACATTGGCTTGGTGGCAGAAAACAGGATATATACTCCTCTACGATAAGATTGCCAGTTGGTAAAGCCGCAAGATTCAACCAAACTCTTTAAATCAGCTTCGGCAAACCAATTAAATTGTAGCTGAAGCTGATCAAGCGTCTGCAACAGTGCCACATTTGTGAGTAAACAATCTAAACATTCTCTAGAGAAAAGGACCACCAAGTTGCAGCCGTGAAGAACAGTCCATCTAGAGAGAAAAACCAGCCCCGAAAGAAGTTCGTACGTCTCCCAACAGTTGTCATGACAACATCTGTTTGCTCTTTCTAACACGGCCAGATTGACCTCCCCAGCATGGACATCAAACCGAGAAGGTAAAAAGCCATGTCCAACTTTCGATAGTTACTCGTACCTGGCGTAATGGTTTGAGGGGCTCGTCTAACCCAGGTGGTGTTGGCGGAATAAATGTGCTGGCAACAAAAACTCCTCCAGGCCGTAGCACCCGCATTATTTCAGCCACCTGCAAATAGTTCTTCCTTTAGAATTCATTCGAGATGACTATCTTATTTCATATAATTTCGCTAAATAAGAGGACACAACAACTTACAGATGATTGAACGTTTGGCCAGCAATGGATGGCGGCAGCAGCATGTATACCAGCCAAAGATGATGTTGTAAACGGAAGTCGAGCTGCATCTGCTCTGACTAAGACCACGTTGCTGCAAAGATAGCATCTGTACATTAATCGACGGTGTATGTGTGCAATTTGCTTTTAACCGCACCCAACAATCAGAAAGCCGGTACAGGTATCGTACCGATTAAAACAAATGCCTTTGCATGTTAGAATGTACCAACATCCACTAGATTTGTTTTGAAGAGTTTGACATAGCTATCAGCATATGAGAATCACGCATACACCTGTATACAGGTATTTCTAATCTTGGAATAATAGCGAGGGAGAGAGAGGTTATGCTACATGCAATTCATGAGCACTCACTCCAATTTACAACAATGTCACTCTCCAGGGAAAAGCGGCACTGCTCAAGCTAGCTTCTGGAAGAAGTCTAATGCGATAATAGTCTAAATGACAAACGAGGGAGAGAAAGGATATACTACGTGAAATCCATCAGAACTCACTCCAAATTTAAAGCTGTGTCACTTTCCAGGAAACCGCGGCACTGCTCAAGCATAGCTTCTGAGAAGTCTGATGCTATAACAGTCTCGTATTCCCCGCTAGTCAAGAAACGTCTTGTAAAGCCACCAGGTCCACAACTGAGATCCATGATTACATCCCCGCGAGCAGGCTCCAGAATGTCCATCGCCCTCTGAGCCTAAAACAGAAAAGGACGACCAACTAGTGAATATGAAACGAAGAGTCTCCAAAATGTCTTAAGAGCGTTTGTCTTGAAAGGAAATGAAGACTATGATGTAGACATAGCATCTACACTACCTCTTCGTCGAATCCAGGGAAGTTGCCAAATCTAAACATCTCTCGGTATCCTCTTTCGTATATGTACGCAATGAGTGGAATTCTGTTGACATCAATGTCAAATTAGCACCTTGTCTTTGCATTCCATCCTGTGAGCAGAAATTGACTGGTCAAAGAGAGCATACGACATGACAGAGTAACGCAGATAGATAGATACCCTGCTAACGAGAAAAACGAGTGATGTACAGATAGGTAATACTCACTGGAAGAAGAATGATCCTAAAGGTGCGCGCCCCTCCGTAGGGATTGTAAGGTCGATAATGCCTCCATTACTTCTGTAAGACTTTCGACAACTTTGGCAGCGGAACGAATTCCCATTTATAGTGACCCTGTCATTTTCATCATTCTCGACACTAGTTAAGGAACCGAGCACAAGAAAATTTCTTAGTCTGTAATTCCTTGATTTACAGCGTAAAGACCTGCAAAATTCAGATCACCGAGGACAACAAGCAAGCTAACCAGTAACCACGAACTTCATACTCGTAGCTGCACAAGATTGAAGTAAGTTTGCTGCTGGAACTGGAACTTACAAGCTGATTCCCTGAGACCCAGTGGCAATCACAGGCTGGTGACACACAGGGCACGCAAGTTCAACCTTCTCTGCGTCTGCGTCTTGTTTCTGAATATCTTCTGCCTGAGACACTTACGTCGCAAACGATTCAGTAACCAGCAAACCACACTCGACCCAACTGGATACCATGAAACAAGCATTGCAAACCTGTCATCCTAGACTTCCAAAGGACACTTGATCGAGAACAGGGAGTTATAACTTAATCCAGCAGCATGTGACATATTGCTCTGATAAACTGGCTTCACAGAGTCGGAATTCCCTCGTCTCCTGCCCATTGCATTGCAATTCACTTGGGAAAACTTCGAAGGGAGGAAGGGGAATGCGGCAGTACAGTAGGGGTCGTTGAAGAAGACAAGGCACATTGTATCATGAAAGGTGCATGCAATCGTCCGAAAGCGGTGCCGTGAGGAGAAGCTGATGTCAATTGTCGAAAAGGAACAAGTAATCCGCTCATAAAATAGGGAATTCTGGGCAAACGCGACGCACTGCAAGCCATGATCAACGCCATGGCTGTTGGACACTCTGCTACAATGTACTCGTCCCCCTACCGCTCGCAAAATACGACCCGGAAGGAAAGACTTCACCGTCAACAAACAACGTTGCTTCACAGATTTTCCAAAGAGATCGAAGTCGGAATCACAAATTCACATTCCTGACAAAACTCTTTCCATCAGTTTGAGAGCTACGGTAGTTCATTCTCCTGCCGGTTCCATCCTTATGTACATCAGTCGATTGAAGCTCCACTCCTCTCGAAAGTACGACAGGCCTTTCATCCCGATGCCCAATTCCGTGGGACGAGCCAACCCTTTAGAAGGAGTGTGCGGACCTGGTCACACCGCGCCGGTGTCACCACGTCAATTTGCCAATTCACTCAAATGCTTCAACTCCTTCAACTTCACCTTTAGCTATTTATGCAAATGACCACATGATGTTATATGAGAAAGGATCTCTTTCCCTCCTCCAGATTAGCAGTGGATCCTACTTAACTCTCATCACACGATACATGTTAATTCATGTTAATATGGTTGAGTAGAGCCAGTAACCTATAGCCTTTGTTATGTTCTGAATATTATATGAAGATGCACACTTTGGAACAATTATCAAGCTTTTTGCGCAAGACTAATAGAACATGTGCATATGCTTTGCAACCAAACACTCTAAGATGAGAAACCAAACACTCTAAGATGAGAAAGATAAGGTTTCTCACCAAGAAAAGGCGTCCTAAGGGCTCATACTTTCAACCACTTTAGTACTTGTTTGATTGGGAGGTAGACTCCTTCCCTATTCAATCCCTTATCCCACAAGTTTTGAGGTAGATGTCAATATTTGAGTAGGCATCTTGTTTTTTATACCATAGATTTGTTCTTCCTCTCCCAAACACCATTCTGTTGATAATTATAAGGAGCAGTCAATTGTCTTTAGATACCCTTGCTCCAATAAAAAGAATTAGTAGCCTTTGATATCAACTCTTATGCTCTATCACTTCTCACTATATGAACTTGCCTTGTAGTTTGTAATTCAATTTTGGTCATGATATCATAAACATGTATCATGACATGGCTCTTTTGTGGTAGAAAATACACCCACATTTTTCAAGAGAAATCATTGATGATCAAGAGATAGTAGGATGCATCTTCAAGTGAGAATGGATCAATATGTCTTGCAAAATCCATGTGTAGGAAGTCAAGTATAGCTCTAATTTTGCTTGTAGCTCTAATTTTTTTCAAAGATTTGCTTCCCATGCACACAAACCTTACAAGGAGAATCCTAGAAGTGTAATGAAGAGATTCCAATAGCCAATGTATCCTTACAAAGGAAGAACATCTTGATTTGACTCCAGTATCCATGTTTCTTATGCCATAAGAGTGTACTCTCACCTACAATTAAACTAAGTACAAGACTTGAACCTAGAGCTTGACCTTGTAATTCATGAAATTTTCACATTTAACATCATTGGCTTTACATGTCCATTCTGGTTTGTAACATCACAATGGTTTACATGGAAGCTTATTGTCTACCTATCAAAAATAAGGCACTCAACCCTAAAAATGTTATGGATCACACTTGGCACATACCAAATAGAAGTGATGAGCTAGGTCTCACCAATGAAGAGTTGGAGATGCACATCACTTTCACCTTGTAATTCATAGTTGTTACCATCTCCAAGATCAACAATTGATCCATCCATTTTGAGCTTGAATTGTGGAATAATTGACAATTTGAAGTGATGTGATTAGAAGTAGCAAATCTATCCACCAAGGTTCTTTTACTAACATTGTGTACAATGCCGCAAAACACAATTACTCTTGAGGAGTTTGTTAATAAATATTTTCTCTTGGTCCATCACAAAAGTTCCCTTTTGGAGCACCTACTTCTTCTTATCTTTGCTTCTTAAAGCACTCTTGAGCACAATGACTTGATTGGTCATAATATTAATAGTTGCCACTTTGTTTCTTCTTTCCATGACCTAAATCTAAACAATCTCCTTGATTACTTCACCTTCATCCTTAGTTTTGAAATGGCTTCTTGTAGTGCTTATATACTTTCTTGGAATGTCTACTACAAGTGAGGAAGGTCACATTTCTTGGGTATTACCCTTTCTCTTTTGACATTGCTAAATATTGATTACCCCTAAGAGACTAAGCACTCTAGCTCTTCAAAGGATATCACTCCTCATGGTTTTCTAACTTCCATAGCCTTGAAAAATACTTTAATGCAAGCAGCTAGAATCTCTAAGAATGTATGCAAAAATTCATCTTCTTCCATAGTACCTCTAAGAGTCTTGGAGTTTTAAACTAGGTTCCTTGAGTACATGAAATAGTTCTCCACCTTAACACCTTCACCCAAAGTAAGTTATAGTAAGGTAATAAGCTTACCTCTTAGTACTCATAGCTTCTACTCCTTTGCTACCTAATGTTTGTTCTTAAAGACACACTAAAACTCATTTGAATTATTTTTCTCCAAAAAATCTACCAAATTGTAGACTTTTACAATCACTTTGATCACCAACAATACTTGATCTCTACAAATCCAATGTGCTCTCTATGGAATGTTTGCATCTTTAATGACATGCTTTCATGTCATATGATGGATTGATTGGAAGTCTCTTCTCCACCAATATCCTCAAGGACTTCACCTCTCCTAGCAAGACTTCACCTCTCCTAGCAAGACTTCATGTTGAAGTTGCTTCTAACATCCTTCAGCTTAGTCTTCACAGACTTTTCATTGAGATGTATCTTCAATTGGATAAACTCCATGCATCTTAGCAAGATGAAATAATGTAGCAGCTACATTTGCATCATTCAGTAACTTTTGAAAATGCAATGTACTAGACAAAAATTAGCTTATTGAACTTCCCTTGCTTCTCCTAGGCCCGACAGAGCACTTCTTATCTTGACCTTTTTCTTTTGCTTGATTTACTTGCTTCTTCTTCCTTGATCTTCTTTTTACTCTGTCTTTGTTGTTTGCTTGCTCACCACATATCAAATTGCCAATGCTCTTGAATCCACACAACTTTCATCTCCTTTAAGACAAAAACTTCCAAACATTGCAATATAGCAAATCGTTGTTATTGCTACCACCTACGAAATGAGTAGAACAGGATATAAATAGGCGCACTCATGTTAATTAAATTTCACATCAAGCTGTTTGACAACAATTCATTAGTTTTCCTCATTTGTGTACATAGAACCTAACTTTGATATTATGTAGAAAATCCATTGTAACCCCTTTGCACATAAAATAGTCAATAACACATTTATTCTTGTCTTTGTCTTGGCTCACTAACCAAGTTATGGAAGTCATCATACAAACAATCAAAAATATACTTCATCATTTCATCAATAAGCCTTATATAGTTATTGGAGTGTCTCTTGATAACTAAGTAGAAAGGGTATGGACACAAGAAACTCATTAACAATAACACAAAGGTACAACTTGTATTGGTAGAGAGTGGTTGCAACTAGAGTCCTACTAAACACATATCTTAAAGCATACGGAGGCATATATGAATCACGTTATTATGATTTTAATAATGAGAATAACTTAATACAAATATGAATAATATTATTGGGATTTTATAATGAGAATAAATTACTAGCTAATTTTATATCAAAATAAGCATAATTTTATGATGCTTAGTTCTCAAACCATCTGCAGATTTATAGATGTAAAATTTGTAGACCTTCTAGAAACAAAAAATTAAATTCAAGCAATACATTATAAATTTTACAATTTTTACAGTGCTGATCATTCAAGACTATGAATTTTTTTATTTTTTTATCAAGATGGTGAAATTATCTGAACTAAGAGGCTAGAAAATTTCACTTAATAGAGAGTGGATTGAAATTATTGTTTTAATCTTCTCTTATGAAATAAAGTAATAACAATCACAAGACAAGCAATAGTGTAATTTGTATTTATAAGAGCCACAAGTCATTTAATAGAAGAAAAACAACATATATCAAAGTGGCACATTTCTATAAAAAATACACTCAACTTCAAATAACCATTAAAAAGATGAGAAATGTCATCATAAAAATCAATAATCAAATCAATAAAATGAAGAACAGGACGGAGTGGCCTGCAATTTTCTTGAGTTTGATAGTAGTTGATTTAGAAGTTTTTATTCCAAAGGAGAAGGATTCTACACAAGAGACCAAACTTTGACATGCATCTTGGATTATAAAACTTCCCTCTTGACTTGTTGATATATGTTGTGCTAACTTATGGATGGTTGAGCTATGGACAATAAAAAACCTCATACCATTCAAAAAGCTTTGGGGTTTGAAAATGGTTCAAAAGAAATGAGAGAGGAATACAATGCATTGATAAAAAAAAATAAAAAAATAATACTTGGTCACTCATCTCTCTACCTCTTGAGAAGAAGTTGATAGTACCAAGTAGGTAGTGAAGACTAACTACCTACTTGATATTTTGGTTCACATGTACAAAGCAAGACTTGTTGCAAGGGGTTCTTGCAAGTAGAAGGTGAGGATTATGGTGAGACCTTCATCCTTGTTATAAAAATGAATTCTATATGACTATTCCTTGTTGTTGTTCAACTTCAAAAATGGAAGGTTTAGCAAGTAGGTGTCTAAGAATGCATTTTGAAAGGAAATGTCCAAGAAGATATAAATTTTGCAAATAGAAGGATCTCAAGTGCCAAGGAAAGAAGAGCAAGCTTACAAACTTCACAAAGTGCTCTATGGATTGAAACAAGCTCCTTGAGCTTGTGTAACAACCAAAGACAGAAGCACACAATATTGGAACTCTCAAAAAACTCTTGTGATGCCCCAAAGGAGCAGCTTGTCTTTATTATATAGCAAAGAGGATTCTCTCTTAAGAAGCTACACCCTTAGATTAGATGCATGGGTTGGTGACATGTCAATCTTGTCCTATTTGGTTGGTCAAACAAGTTTGACCAAATGGAATCTTTGGGGAATATTTTTGTGAGAGGCTCAAAACAGTATGGAAGAGGTATTGTTGAAAATATATTGACAAGACAAACAAGGTGGGAAGAAGGCAACACCTTTCCCTTGAAGGGACTACTACTCCATTTTTTGAGGTCTAATTCTTTTGTTTAGGCCTCCAAAATTGGCTGCAAAGTTTTTAGTGTATTTTTGGCCTCAACCCTATTAGTGGAAATCCTCTTTCTATGAAACCTCTATCTGATCCACTTAGGCCATCATGTAGAAAATTTCTAATGGTATTACCAAGCCAATTTTCACCTATAGCTAATTTGTCTAGCTTATGGTATTATAGCTTGGTTCACAAAGATCAACATCTTCTTAAAAGAGAAAGCTTTCAAAGCTACAAGAGAATATTATTTTATATATTCTTACTATAGAGGCTAAGACTCAATTTTCTCTATATGTACAATGTTATTTCTCAAAAAGTGAAGAATAATTGTTCATGAAGGTTAAGTCTCAACTTGCCTTTAAATTTGATATGACAAATTTAAGACAAATATAACAAGGCTTGGTATTTTCTTAATTGGAGATAAAGATGCTCCTTATCTTGTATAAAATAAGTTTTTTCAAGATATTCTCAAGGAGCATAATGTAGAGTATAATAAACATGTATCCACATCTATGATGCTAGCTAAAGAAGGGAAACAAGGTTCTAAAGTTGATGAAGTAGTGGATAGAACACATTATAAAAAGCTTACTAGAAATCTTCTATACTTGGTGGTTAATTTTAGACCAAACCTTGCATAGTTAATAAGTAATCTCAATCAAAACACGGAGAACCCAAGAATGTTGCATCTCGAGGCTACTAAGAGTGCTATGAGATATCTCAAGTGTATTGTACTCTATGTTCAAATGCTCTTAAAACTCTAATAGGTTTTACAAATGCTAATTGGATTGGAGACCAAGTGGATAGAATATCCATATCAAACTTTGGTTTTTGACTTGTTGAGTGTGTTATAACTTTGCAAAGCAAGAAAACACCTATAATATTGCTCTCTTCTACAAAGGTTAAATATCATGGACTATGTAATGCAATCCATAAATTTTTTTGTTTGTGATTGATGTTGGAAGATTTTAGAGAAATGAAAATTAAGACTACCTTTTTGTTTTAATATAACATGAGTAGTATTATCCTTGCCAAAAATCTAGTGCATCACATAAAGATCAAGGATATGGAATTGCTTGTCCACTTTACTAATGAAAAGATACACTAGAGAGATATATACAACTTGGCTATATCTAAATCAAGTGGTTGATATTTTTGCTACGTCCTTGCTTGTGAAAAGTCTCAAAAGATTTCAAAAGGACTTTGGCTGTTGTGAATTCCTATTGACCTTGAGAGGAGGTATTAAATTAAGTAAGATTAGCACATTCCTTGTCTTGTTCCATATCTTGATATGTACTCCCTTAATTCTTCAAGATATATGTTTAGTGTGGTGTTTCAAATTTTTTTAAAGGAATCTTTATGCAAGTGACAATCTTCCATAAATTTTTTGACAAGAATGCTATAAGAATTTTGATAGGACTTGTAGAGAAAAGGAATTTGAAATTTAATACTCCTAGAAGAAGTTTTATAGGACGGTTCAAATCTAATATACCCATGCAAGTAGCAAAAAGTTAAGGCAAAACTAATATTAATGAAAGCTAAGCATGATATGCCATGTGGAAATTATAACATGTTTGCACATATAATTTGAAACCATTCATTTCAAAATGAAAAAATATGCTATTATGTAGTGAAGTGGGAAATAATCTTGCTTCCAAAAGCCAAATTTCCATCCCAGATTTCCCTTCCTTATGCCACAATGGACTTTTTTGTATATCTAAGATTGGTACACTTGTAGCAAATTGATTTCTTTCAATTTAAAGTTCCTTGTCTAGCATATTTGATGTATCAAAAATTCATTTTCGATTGATATTCAAAAGTGAGTTCTCAAAACTATGGAGTACTTTTCTTTGTTTTTCATTGATATATGGTCTCTTCACTCTCTCTCCTCTTTGACTCATGCAATTCCTACAAGTCATAATTTGCTTCTCACAAACATCTTGTCTCTTCCCTCTTGCTCTTCTATGCCTCATGCAATTCCTACTAGTCACATCAATGTACTGATCTCCCTCCAATCGGTGGATTTTGTGGATTCAAATAATTTTTGAGTATGGTATCTTCTTCAATACCTTTGTCAATGCTTTCTTCCATGACACCATCCTCAAAGATACATTCCTTTTTAGGAAAATCAACAAGGTAACATTAAACTTGACAAGGATCAATATAGGATGATTGCTTATCATTATGCATAGATTTTAGATTATCTTGATAATCCATAGCACTTCAATCAAAGTCATGGAGGGATTTCTAAGAAGCCAATGCAATAGAGTAATGATTTTAGTGTGATGGTCATATTTTTTGTAAAGTTTGGGAGAGGATTCCAAGTACCATGATGGGAGAAAGATTGTGCACAAAATGGACAAGATATATGAAGTCTTATAAGTCTATTAGAGATTGGAAGCATAAATATATGGAAGAAGGTTTGACCAAGAAGGATTTGAAATGCATGTTGAAACTATAGATGAAAAATTGAATCACAAGTGTCTTCATTTCCATAGAATGGATATTATGTTTGTTGTAGAGCTAATATATCTCCTCTAGGTCTTGTAAGTATGGGTTTGGGAAATGAAGTGAATATCATTGAAGAAATTGGATCACAATCTCATATCAAAGAAGAAGAGGAGAAACATTTGATGGATTATGTCCCTTTGTTGTGCACGACAAAGGCATTTCCTTTTGCAAGTATCCCTAGTGAGTTTGATTTTAAAGAGGATACTCAATAGGTACAAAAGAAGAGAGGTTTTTTGTGCATAATTCTCAACCTTGTGTTAAAGATACTTGTGTAGATGATGTTATTCATGACAAGAAAAATTTGAGGAGTGAAAGAACCATTCATTGACAAAGTGGAGTGAAAAAACTATTGATAAAGGAGGAGTCAAAGATGTATAGGAAGGAGATGGAGAATAAAGTAAACATTGTAGAGAAGCAAACCAAGAAGGAGGTTCAAATCTAGAATCAAGAAAGAAAGAGGTTTCTAAAGCTTATTCAAAATTGGCACCCACCACTATAGGTAAATTTTTGCAAGACCTTGCTAACTGATCAAAATTTAAGAGTGAAGCTATGGGAGCACAAGAGAGATGTAAGCTAGTAGAAATAGAAGTAAAAAAATTGGAACAATAGAAAAGCATAGAGCAAAATTGGAGGCAAAGAAGATGTTGATATTTGAAAAACTAAAATCTGAATCTTAAGCTTATGTTCAAGAGAGGAATGCCAAGTCCAATCACTTCCATTCTATGATAATGAAATTAACAAAGGGTGGCAAATCAGCAAATAAGATTAAAAGTTTAATCTTAGTTTTTTTTTAATGTAGTGAGTGACACAAATGATAGTTATAGTGCTTCTCCTAAATATTCTATGCCCAATTACACTCCCTCTATAAGTGATGATGGGAGCAATCATTATTATCCTAGTGGATTTGAGTTGTAAGTTTGCATGTGTGGTGACTCAATGTTGACTTACCATAGTATTATAATTGGTAAGAACAGGTAGTTCCCTTGAGGATATGGGTTGCAAAAGGCTAAAACAAGACAAATAAGGTCATAATGAAAACCATCTATTATTTTGTGTTTAACTCTTGGGCAATATCATTCCCAAAAGATGGGTATGTCATCCAAAATGAGTGATACTTTACAATGTTAAACCACCTATTCTCCTTTATGCTAAAGCATTGAATTTAAGGGATTCCTATAAAAGGGAAGGGTTCATTCAAAACAAAGATCACTTTGTTTGAGAGTCTCTTTGTTCACATATCATCCTCCAAGAATCAGACTTCCATGGTAATGTTTGTAGGAGCTACAATTTGTATAGTACTCCTGCCACAAGTCATACAAAAAGCATCTCCCTACCACACTACAAAAAGGAAGTTTGATAAATCTGCAAACTAAATTGGATGGAAGACTTTAGGGTTAAAGAGGATGAAAGAGTTAGATTACATTCAAGAATTTACGTCACTCTAAAGACTAAGACCTTCACACCATGTTCCATCCTTTCCAAAAGGCACAAGGTGATGGGAGTCAAAAATGATTTGAGCTGCTCAATCTTAATTGAGAGTGCTACTTGACAAGGCTCCATGGCTCTATGGACCTGGTTTTGTATTGTTCTTGACTTGGATCAAACTCCTAAAGAGCTACACTCTAGTTCCACATGAATGTGCCATTGCACTCCAATCCTTGAGCTTGTGCCTCAGGATTTTGTCACTCCTACATCAGTTGGGCATGCAATCCTTCATATAGAGGGCAGACTAATACACATACACCAACTTATGAGTCTTGATGGTATAAAATTTTTATTTACTTGCCAAAGAAGAATGCACCAAATAGACCAAGTGAACATTAGGCCTAAGCCTTTTATATATTTCCTACTTGGCCACGGAAAGATCCAATGGCTACAATGGATTGAAATTCTAAGTATATCAAAATTGCTCAATCTTGATCATATCTTATCCTAACCCTAAACCTAAACCTAAACCTAATAGTAAGTAGCTGCAGTTGTAATCAACCCAATCAAGAGTCATCTATCTAGCACTAAGAAACTAATACTATGCATTGGTCAGCTTGGATACCTATTTACAAACTATATACATCTATGAAATTCTTAAGGCTACAAAAACAAAGATGTTAGCAATATGTATGAAATTATATCTCCTTGTTAGACAACAAAAAGGACTACAACTATCTTTCATAAGAAAAAACTCCAATCTTTATTCCTTGGTAAGAGGGGAAATTGATACTTGGGCCAAACTATCAACTCCCTTGTAGATATGAACAAGGTCCTAAAGCTCCTTTTGATAGTCTTCCACAATTTGTTCAAAGCTGGACCGAGTCTCTTCAAACTTGGCATTAGTGTGGCTTTGGAGTTTTGTAGACAATAATTTGAGTTACTTGTTGATTTGAGTTGACAACCCCAAACTTGTTTGAGTATATCTTCCTCTCCAACACATTACTTGGAGTTCACAAATAATTTACCTTGTTCATTGGGAGGTCTTGTTGGCCTTACAATTGACTAAGTAGCTAAGTGGTCATATGACCAATAGTGGTACGTAGCCCTGGTCATTTGCTCTCCAATTTTGTTTGTTTGGTGCTCAATTAATTTGCCATCTCTTGACAAATCCGCTTGTCTTGCTCCAACACCTTCTCTTGTTGTCATTTGAGGCTAGTAGATAGGTTGGAGATGCATAGGTCCATTAGTTGCTTCAAGTTGTCATATTAGATCTCCATTGCCTTTGCCTTCACTTGGGCTACTTCTAGCTTGCTTCAAGTTCATCTTCCTCATTTGTATCTCTTGAGTTCTTTGGTAGAATACCTGCAAGCTATAATTATCAACCTCCTTCTTGAAGCCATGGATCAGCGTGTCATACTCCTCCTACCATTTTAGTTCCTTCCATTAGAACTCCTCAAGGTGCTTCTCACTTTCCTTGTCCTTCTTGTTTGTTTAGGTTTAATCCAAGTGATGTAAGTGGTGGATGAGGGCTGTTGGTTCCTTTAACTTTGGATCCAACTTCTAATATATTGGCAAAGGCTCATCTAATGCTTCCATTACCAATTTTGTGGTATGAATGGTGTAGGCTGCCATAAGCCAAAGTAGAGAATTGCCATCCTTGCCTAGTTATCTTTGTAGGGATGTCTTGTTTTAGGTGTAGGATTCTCATCCTAGCTCAAAACAATCACCTCTTTTGCCTTCTGACCCAAGGCTGCTTCCTTATTCTTTTTCTGCCTTGTTATCATTGGTTGAAGGTGTGCTATTGGTGATGATATCATCCTTGTTTGCTTGTCTTTCACACATTAGTATAATGGGATTTGTCTTTCAGGTTTTGTCAGACTTTGGCAAGATGTCTCTGTCTCATTATTGTTAGTGCCCTTGACAACATCTACCATTGGGCGGGTTTGTTTTGTCCTCTATTTTTCTTTTAGCATTAAGTTTTCCCCAAAGTGAAGAATGGAGCTATAGTTGGGGAGAGGGATTCCGTAGTTGTCTTCTTCTCCTTACCTATTGGATGAATTTTGTTTTCATCAAGTGGGAGCAACAATTGTGCCTTGCTGTTTGGTCCTACTTTGTCTTTGTCCAATATGGGAGATGAGATTTTTTTTAGGGACTCCTCACTACCCAACTTTTTACTTTGAGCAACCCCAAAAACTTCTTTTTTTCCACCTCTTGTCCTTGTGATGGACATCCTTCCTAAATCTACTCATATGATGCCATTTTACTCCCACTATTCTTTGACAAAGATTTCTTATTGTGAGGTCATTTTTTCTTCTTAGAAGCTTGACTTCTTGCATGGGCCACCAAAGTCTTTTGTCAAATTTTAATGGAGGTTTATGTCTCCACCACTAGCACAAACTTCCCAGTTTAGGTATATTCTTCATCCATCTTGTGGTATTTGATGATCTCCTAGTGCAAGTCAAGGTCTACATTGAAGTAAGCTAGATGATGTAGGTGGGATGGGAGCTTCTCATTCTCCTTGTCCATCAATAAGTACATACCAATGTAGAAGTAGGATGATGAAGGAGGCCATAATGGTGGTAGAACCTTCTATCATGTCCTCCAAGAGCTCAATGACTTGCTCACAAAACATCCTAGCCTAGCTAACCATCTTCTGCTCATGTACAAGCTGGAAGAAGATTGCATGGTTCTGGTTTATGTAATTTGTTTTTTTTGAAAGAATGTGATACCGACACTTTTTGTTTTGATGAGTTTTTAAGAAGAAGTGCAATGTGGAAGCTGAATTGCAGCCAAAGGAAGAAAAAAAGAATGGACTCATGTATCTGCAGAGTAAAATGAAGAAGTAAACTTTGGGTCAGAAGGGGAAGTACTCAAAGGGAGCCTACAAAGGAACCATCCAAAGAAGGGCATCTTTGGAGTAGGAAGCTCAACAGTTGTATGAAGAATTTGTAACAACTTTCCTTTGGGGCAGGCCAGCCAAGAAAGAACAGTTAAAGAAACGGCTAAGGTAGGAGAAGAATGCTTTGAGAGTGATAGGAACCAAACATGCAAAAGAAGTGAGAGTTGATTTCAAAATTGGCTAAAGAATGATTGTGTCTCAAAGCACTATAAAATTAAGACTGCACCAAGGGGTATCAAACATGTCAAGAAGATATCATGTTCCTTTGAGTAGTTGTCATGCAAGAATACGAGTCACAAGGCCAATTGAGAGTGAAATTTTCCAAAACCTAGAAAGCCTTAGAGTGTTGTGTCCAAGAGAGGACATAGTCTTCCGACTCCAAAGAACTTGTGAGCAAATAATGGCAAGGAAGAGCAAGAAGAACTCACTTGCAGTAAGGAGTCTTGCAATTTGGCAATTAGATGTAGTAGCATGAATCAAACTCTTGAGTAGACTTTATATTACATTCTTGGCCTGGAAGTGGAATGTGAGTTTTCCTAAGTTTCAAGGCGGAGATAGCTGCTAGTAATTGTGAGGAAGGCCCTAAAGTAATGGAGAAGGGATGGAATTTGACTCAATGGACTAAGTCAGATTGGAAGTTAGTCTTGGGGAAGGAAGCTAGAGATGTAGCCAGAGTCACCTTCTTTTGGAAGTGTGAAGCTTCAAAAGAGACCGTAGAGATTAGGAACTCATTCTTTGCTCCACAAACCAATAGTGGCTACAAGGTGGAGTCCTATTGGGACCCAATTAAGCAAAGTATTGTGGGCATGCAGATGGCAATGTTCAAGCTAGAGTAAACAATATATGCAGCAGGCAATCTTCTTCCACCTAATTTTTGCATGAGAGAAGGTAAATTGAGCAAAGTGCTTCTATTAGAAGACAAGGTAGATGATTGTTAACTAAAGGACAAATTTTCCACCTCAATACTTTGTAATATTTGTAGCACATTTCTACCTTGGGCTAAACATGTTGACAATGGAGGAGAAGCATTGGATGGTCTCACATTTCTATCTTGATTTGTATTGTGAAGTGGATGATGAGGAGCAACAATATATCTTGCAAATTTGGTCTATGAGCCGGCCTCTCTCTCACTCAAGATGAACTTCTGATGGCTATTATGGTAGCGCACCATGGACTAAGAAGGCAAGGAACCCCAACTCCATCATACTCCTCCAAGGCTAACACTCCAAGACTCAAGACATTGCTCACTAGAGAACTCAATGAGAGAGATAGTTGCAAATGAAAGGATGATGAGTACTTCCTCACCCCTTGTTTATATACATGTGAAATAGTTATATACCAAAGTTACTAATTATTGGAGTAACTCAAGTTACTAGGCTAAAAGTCAAGTAAAGTCAAAAAGTAGAAAGGAATATCCATTCACATAGGCATATTCCACTAAGCATGTGATCTTATCTTGACCCAACCACTAAGTCAAGGATTCCTTCACATGGGCTATCCTTGGACTAAAGAAGAATCCACAACAAAAAGGCTTGTGGGTCCAAGAGTTCTCAACTCTTTCCTCAAAGCCAAACACCTAGGAGTAATACCAAGTCAACACACTAGAATCCAAAATAGTGGTGCTCATCTTTTCCACCTCCTCTAAAGTAAGGTCCCTTCTATCTTAGTTATGACTAACTATAGCTAATCATGACTAATGTAGAACCATCCTTTATCTCTATATAAACAATATCTCTCAAGTACATGTAATACCAAGCTAAATATCACAATACCACACACATGCACAAAACGGTGTTACATTTACCCCCGGACTAAGTTTTCACTTTGTCCTCAAAGGGAAGGTCTCTCTACCTTCTATGGTATATCTTCAACTTATCATGGTTAATCCTATCAAATTGTCTTCCTCCCAACTCCTTGAGATCATAGGTGTAATTGACTCACACCTTCTCCACTATGAAAGGTCTAAAGTACTTAGGCAAAAACTTCTTTTGCACTCTCTTGAATTGAATAGAATCAAACAACATTTCCCAATCACCTTGTTTGAAAGATTCCACCTTCTTCTTGCCTTGTCTCTTGTCATAGCTCTCTTTTTGTTTCCTTTGGGCTTGCTATACTTGAACCATAGCAACTGCTCTTGCCTCTTCCAACCCCATGAGTAGATCCTTCCTTGACTTCGCTGCATCACCTCCTTGTGCCTTCTTCAATCTCCTATGAATCCTTTGGAATGTAGTAAGATCAAAGTGAATAGGTAAGGTAGAATCAATACCATACACCAATTGAAATGGAGAATACTTGGTGGAAGTCTTCATGGTTGTCATATACTCCCACAAAACTGCATGAATCCTCTTGTCCCAATGATGTTTAACCCCCTCCATTTTGGCATCTTTGGCCAACATCATGCACAAGGTCTGATTGGTTCTCTCTGCCAAGCCATTGGAATTTTGGCTTATAGGATGTAGTTACTCTATGTGTGATAGAGAAATGTTGTAGCATGGCTGTAGTGACGCTTCTTGTAAACTCTCCTCCTCTATTAGAAACCAACTCCAAAGGGCATCCAAACCTAGTGAAATGCGTTCATAAATAAATCTACCCACTTCATCTTCATTCGTGTCCCTCAATGGTCTAGCCTCAACCCACTTGGTAAAGATAATCAATAACTACCACAATATACCAATTATTCCTTGGGGTTCTATTAAGAGGACCTACAAAATCAATTTTCCACTTCTCAAAAGGTCCTAGCAATGGAATTGATCTAAGTGGTGGAGTGGATGTATACTTTCTAGCAAAAGCTTGACAAACATGACAAGTTTTGCAATAATCAAGACAATCCTTGAAAATTCCTCTCCAATGGTAACCTGCATCTAGAATCTTGAAAGCAGTCACCTTTCCTACAAAGTGTCCTCCACACACTAAACGTTCATGAAACTCCTTTATGAGTAAGATAGACTCTTCCTTACCGAGTGCTCTTTGAAGTAGACCATCTACTCCTTGGTGAAAAAGAATATCTTCCACCATTGTGTAAGGTCTAGATCTTGCTGCAAGGGCCTTCCTCTCCCTAGCATGCATCCCTTTTGGATAGTTACCTCTTGTCACAATATCCACAATCTCCTTGTACTCCATTGGAACCTTTTGAGTGACTGAGATTGTCATGAGCTCCTCATCTAGGAAGGAATCATCTACTGGCTCATCTCCATCATGATCATAGGCTCTAGATAACAAATCAGCTTATGCATATTTCTTTCTTGGCCTATCCTCAATGGTGTAGTCATACTCAGACAAGAGTATCATCCACCTTGCTAGTCTTCCTTTAACATTAGGCTTGTTGAAGATGTACTTCAAAGCCTTGTGATCCATGAGAATGGTGGCTTTCACTACAATCAAGTAGTGTCTAAACTTCTTGAGACCAAAGATCATTGCCAACCCTTCTCTCTTTATGACAGAGTAGTTCTTTTTTGGTGAAACCATCTACCTACTAGCATAAGCTATTGGATGATCATGCCCATCTTGGTCTAATTGACTAAGAGTGCATCTTGTAGCTACATAAGAAGCATTAGTGTAGAGGATGAAAGGCTCACTCCAATAAGGTTTAGCAAGAATTAGAGCTACAACAAGAGATTGCTTGAGCTCCTCAAAAGCTTTAAGAGCCTCCTTGTCCTCCAAAATCACCATGTAATCTACACCCTTCTTCATGTAGATGGTCAATGCATAAGCCTTGTTGGAAAATGAGAAGATGAACCTCCTATAATACCCAAGCATCCTCAAGAATTGGCGTAACTCTATCAAGCTTGAAGGGAATGGAAGGTCTGAGATTTTCCTCACCTTCTCAAGATCAACTGCTATTCCATCCTTGGAGATGATGTGCCCCAAAAGTAGACCTTCTTCACATCCAAAAATGCACTTCTCTGGGTTGAGTGATGCATTTGCCTCATCCAAGCATTGCAAGACCTTGATTAGTTGCTCAAAGTGCTCCTCCTTGCTCCCATAGACACAAAAGTCATCAATGAAGTCTTTCACAAATTTCCCAATGAAAGATTCAAATACCTTGTTCATGAACCATTGGAATGTGGCTGGAGCATTGCAAAGTCCAAAAGGCATGACCTTGAAAGCGTAAGTTCCCCAAGGTGTGGTGAGTGTGGTGAGTTGTTGATGCTCTGGTGCAATCTTGATTTAGCTATATCCACTATAACCATCTCCAAAACTATACCTCTCATGACCTGCAACCTCCTCCAAGATCTCATCAATGAATGACAATGGGTAGTAGTCCTTCTTGGTAACAACATTGAGCTTCTTGTAATCCACACATACTCAAAGCTTGCCATTCTTTTTTCTTCACAATCACAGTTGGAGACACCCATTCTGAATTCTCCACCTCAAAGATACATCCAGCTTCCTTGAGCTTATCAATCTACTCCTTCACAACCAAAGATATTGGTGGGCTAATGCAATGTTGCGTTTGGCGGATTGGTCTTGCATGTGACTCCACCTCTATCTTGTGCTCCTCCAAGGTGACTTCCTTTAAATCCTTGTAACTAGAAGAAAACACATGGATGAACTTGCAGAAAATCTCCTCAAATCTCACCTTCTCCTCCTTGGTAACATTTAGACCATACTTGAGGGTAGATAACCTTCTCTCTACCTCCTCAAGTGTCAATGGTGATTTATCTGGGTCCTTCAAAACCTTTGGCTTAGGTGCAAAATCCATAGCACACAAAGGATACACATCTGAACCAGATTCAAATTCATCTTCCTCCGTGGAAGTATCCTCTTCCATGCTTGTGTCCACACCTGAAGCTCCTTCTTCAAAATCTGATTCCCAATAATCAGAAGATGGTGTATGTGAATGTGAATTATTGGTGGTGTTAGTCACATGAACTATGACTCTATGGTTTGATGGACCAATCCTCAAGTACCCTTTGTGCCATCGATCAGTTGTGCATGCTACTCTCAACCATGGCCTCCTAAGAAGTAAGTCATAGCTTGAATCCTTCAAGACTTGGAAAGTCATGAGATTTTGAACTCCCATAACTTAAACTACCACCTTATCCATCACCCCTACTGGTTGAACTTGTTGCTTGTTTGCCATGCTCACCACAAATGTTGAAGGTCTTGAGGATATCATACCAAACTTCTTCATCTACCTTTCTGACATGGCATTTACTGCTGATCCTCCATCAACCAATGCATCCTTGATGTTGTGACCATTAACTCTCACATCGATCTTGGAGGCATATTCACAAACCTCCCATGGTGCTGGCTTTGCATTGACCATCCTCATTGATACTGGAGCTTTTGCCTTCTCCTTCCTTTTTCTCCTTGTAGAACTCAAACCACCTCTAAGCTCTTTTCTCAAGGTAGGGTTCAAAGCAATCAATTGGCCCACTATGATGTTAGCCTTGTGACTACCAACATCCTCCAACACATTGTAATTCCATTGTTGCTTTGAAATCAAGAAATCCTCTATCCTCAACTTCTTCCTTGGATTCTTTGTTTTTGATGGTGTTGATGTGCAAGTGCTCCTAATAGACATAGGAGTATCCTTGCTTGGAGTAAATCCTTGAGAAGAGTGAACATCCTTTGCAATACGAGCTCTCTTCTTCTCTTGTGCCAAAAGCTCCAAATTAAGACCCTTTGGAGTTTGAGCACTCTCCCTTCTCATACTTGCTCTCAACCACATCTATGGATTCTATCCCCTTACCTTTGTTTAGATTAGGAGCCACTTGGGTTTCACTACCTCCCTCTTTCACTCTATTGGCTCTCTCATAACTCCTTCCTCCATGGTAAGTAGAATTTGGGCAATTCCTTTGGATATGGCCTCTTCCTCCACAACCAAAACAATTTCTATCATTGAAATTTTTGGTTGGTTGGCCTCCTCTATATGGATAGTTTCCATAACTCCTAGGCTCTCTCCCTACATTTTGATCCACCTCTCTCTTCCCCCATAGTTGCACCACATTGATCTTGAGATCTGCAAGTTGTTCTGTGATGGTTTGAAGTGGATCCTTTGGTGGAGGTGCAAGAACTGTAGCAATTACTACTTGTGGTGCAACCCTTTCCACCCAAGTATCAGAATTTTCACCATACTTGTAGCCTTGAGGAGGATGCACAACCTCCTTCACCACCAAATCACTCTCATCCCCTTCCAAACTCTCCTCCATACAAATTGCAATCTTGATAGCTTCAACCTTGGAAGAAGGTTTCTCATATCTCACCTTGCTTCTAATTTGTGGTCTCAACCCTCCTACAAAATTCTTGGTGAGCATGGCCCCTATGCCAATCATTGTAGTCTCCAAATCATCCCCACCCTTCCTCAACACTATGCAAAATCTGGACTCTAACTTTTCCACTCTTTCCACATAGACTCTCACTTTCTCTCCATCTCCTTGTTTGAGAGAGGTAACCTCACTCATCAATCTCTCATAACTCTCATCTGGAAGAAAGTTCTCAATGAGTGCTGAAGTCAAACTCTCCCAAGACTCTTCTTCCCCATCTCTCCTCTCTCTTTTGGTATTTTGACTCATACCATGTAAGTGTTGTATCTTCAAAGAAATCTGGTAATAATGAGGCCCACTCATTCTTCCTCCTCTTATTGTTTCTTATGCAAGCTCTCTTGAAGTCTCTCATAAAGGCCTCCACATCTTCTCCATCCTTGCCAAAGAAAGCCGGAATTTTCCCCATCTTAACCCCTCACTATCTTTCTTTTCTCTCAATTTTTTTTCTTTTCTTTCTCTCACTCTATAACTAATAGAGTATATATATGACTAACACCATTTGGGAATAATCCACCCTAGGGAACACAAAAGGTTTAGGTTGCTCCAAGATTTCTATAGCAACATCAAATCCTAGAGTGCATATTAATCTAACTCTCATGGATAGTTTATCCACAAGTTGAAAGATGATCTCTATCACTAATCTTGAGAACTAGCTGATGAAGGTGATAGTATTTCTGTAGCTGTACTAAGACTCTCTCCAAGATCCTTCACCAAAGTTTCCAAAAGTGATTTTACTCCACTACATTCATGTCCTTTTGGAAGTCCTTCAACTCCACAAACCTCACACAACTCTTTGGTCTTAGATCTTCTCCCTCCCAATCTTGGTGAAGAACGTCCAACATGAAAACCCAAGTCAAGTAAGCCTCTCCTTTCCCTCAATCTCTTGCTCTCAAAGGTCAATGGACATGAAATTGGCTTACGTCCCTTCTCTCCACATAGAAAGCACTTAGACTCACTCTTTCCTCCAAGTGGTGTAGGTTTATGGATCCTCTCAATATTGTCTTCAAATTCTATTGTAAACTCTTTTTTCCTCAAATCTACCCCTAGAATCATCTCAAACTCTTAGGGAACCTTGCATAGTCTCAATTTCCACTCTTGATGACCCTCCATGTTCCCAAGATGAATCTAAACACTCAAACATACTATTTGTTGCTATCAAACTCCTCATGCATGAGATCTTCACTCAGTAGAATTGACACTTCCTCACAATGTCACTTAAATCTCCCAACCGATACGTGACAGTCCTCTAAAATTTTGCATACTTGATCAAAACTCTAGGATGTCCCTCGCAAAATTTCAGATCTTTTCATTGAGCCATTTGGCCTAGACACCTTTCTATTCAACACACATATTTCAGATTTGGTCTGAAAACCATCCCCCTCACTTCAGAAACTCATAACTCTCTACACAAGAATGATCTCTCTCTAATTTGCAAGTCAGCAGATAGGATATAATGTACTGAACTTTCTTGGAAAGTTTCACATAAATCCACTAGAAATTGAAGAAATGGCAGACTCTGTACAATTTTCCAAGGAGCATGCAATTGCGGGAGCAGATTACCTTATCAACTTTCAAAAATTCTAGCGCAATGCACATAATAGTTATCAAAATAATTCTAAGTGTGCTAACTAAAGGACAACCCAAGATATCATGTGTAGAAATTTCAAGTTCAGATCTCAAACTTGATATTTTGCCCAAAATCACTTTAATATCCAAAATCTGCAATCCACCTCACACAATCTCTCCAAATCCTCTCATGTGTACAAGATGTACAAAATCACTTCAAAGACATCATAATGAACTACAAGATATACAAATGGATCTTGGTTCTCTTACATACATTCAGCCCTCTCCTCTCCTAATGTTCTCTCCAAGTGAGCTCTCATAGCCTCCTTATGCCTAATGTAAAATTGAACACGGAACATTATCTTGCCTTCTAGAGAGGTCCAGGTAACAGAATCAAAAATGTGAGCCGTCTTGTCTTTCACTCAAGATGAACCTCTGATGGCTATTATGGTAGCGCACCATGGACCAAGAAGGCAAGGAACCCCAACTCCATCATACTCCTCTAAGGCTAACACTCCAAGACTCAAGACATTGCTCACTAGAGAACTCAATGAGAGAGATAGTTGCAAATGAAAGGATGATGAGTACTTCCTCACCCCTTGTTTATATACATGTGAAATAGTTACATTCCAAAGTTACTAATTATTGGAGTAACTCAAGTTACTAGGCTAAAAGTCAAGTAAAGTCAAAAAGTAGAAAGGAATATCCATTCACATGGGCATATTCCACTAAGCATGTGATCTTATCTTGACCCAACCACTAAGTCAAGGATTCCTTCACATGGGCTATCCTTGGACTAAAGAAGAATCCAAAATAAAAAGGCTTGCGGGTCCAAGAGTTCTCAACTCTTTCTTCAAAGCCAAACACTTAGGAATAATACCAAGTCAACACACTAGAATCCAAAATAGTGGTGCTCATCTTTTCCACCTCCTCTAAAGTAAGGTCCCCTCTATCTTAGTTATGACTAACTACTAACTGTAACTAATCATGACTAATGTAGAACCATCCTTTATCTCTATATAAATAATATCTCTCTATAAATAATATCTCTCAAGTACATGTAATACTAAACTAAATATCACAATACCACACACATGCACAAATGGGTGTTACATGTCCAATAATGATCATTTCACCAAGAAAAAATAGAGGAAGATCATAGAAAGAAGAAGTCCAAAGAGAAAGAAGCGGGCTAAACCCAAAGGAGTAGTATTACACCTTCTACCACAAAAGACATGATGACTAAACCCGTAAGGTTAGGAAGCAGTAATGGACTAGTCTTTGGGAATAGAGGTTGAAGGAGAGACAAAGTCAAAGAAAGAAGACTCAAATGAAGATGAACTCACATTGTACAGTGAGGAGTTTGGTAGTGAGAGTGAAAGTGAGGATGAAGTCCAACAGTCAGTTGATGTAGGGACAAGAGAAGATGATGTAGAGTTCCATGCGGTGATCAATCATATGGAAGGAGGAGATGCTCCTTGTTTGGAGTTACCTATGGAGGAGACGGACAAAGAGCTGAAGAAGGAAGTCTAGAAAGGAGTGAAGAGATTATTGCAAGCTGCACCTACAGATCCAAGCAAGGTAAAAAAAGAAGAGGCAAGCTTGGAAGAGATGACATTGAAGGTGCAAAGATTGCAACTTTGGAGTAAGGCCCCTATTGAAGAAGCATCAATGGAAGTCAAGTACAAAGACCAAGAAGGAGAAGAAAACTTGGATAGAGTGGAGTACTTGTCAATGATTGTGTGCCCATTGTTGCTGCAATTAAGGAAAAAGAAGAAGGAGATACAAGAAGATCATCTGGAGGTGAAGAACAAGATGAATGTGATGAAGTATATGCTAGAAGAAACGTGCAAATTGAAGGTAAGGTTAACCCAAAGGGAGGAAGAAGCTAAATATTTTTAGGTGGATGCAGTCTTAAAGAAGAAGACTATGGAAAACTTGCAAGAGAGTTTTGAGAGGCGTGGAAGAGATCTGAATTGTGAAGCCAAAGAGTTGAAGAACCAAAAGGCAGCAGTCAAGAAGATGAAAAGTGAAGTGGGAGAAGCTCATATTGAAGTGATACATGCAAAGGTGATGGGGGCTGTGATGGAGCAGGAGTTAAAGAGCCTAAAGAAGAGTGCGGCAAAGAAGGAACAAGCATGGCAGAGGGAATTTATGATTATACACCAAGAGGAAGAAAGACTACGAGATCTGGTAAGAAGTGCAGAAAGTCAGATTGCCCAATATGCAAAAGAGAAGAAGATGCTAGCAACTAAGTACAAAGACAAGTTGAGATGTATAGAGAAGAGTTGAAGGTGGAACGCTCTCAAAGGTATGCATCAGAATTTGTAGGAGAGATTGTCGGGAGAATGAGAGTGATGTTGAGCACAAAAGCTAAAAAGAAGTTGGAGGAAGTGGGGCGGCACAAATTGAAGGTTCTTGTGCAGTAAACTTGGAAGAGGAAGGCAAAGGATGTGGATATGAAAAAATTGTTGATTTGTCTAAGAGATAGAGTAGATAGGAAGATGATAGAAGTAGGAGACAATGTTTAGATTAGACTTAGTAAACTTGGAATTAGAGAAACTTTGGACTAGTGTGAAGGAGGATAAGAAGCCCAAAGTTGTGGAAGTAGGAGTGGAGGTATCTTTGGGTGAGTTACTTGAGACATTAAAGAAGAGTGGGTTGCAAGATAAATTAGAAGATAGATTACTTGTGTCTGCAATTGTAGTTCAGATTGAAGAAACAATAGAAATAATGGATGAAGAAGTAATATTAGAGAGACCCAAGAAGGATAAGTACTTGAAGAAACATTGGTTTTGGAAGCCAAAGCTGAGGTTGATATTGGATCAGATTAGAAACAATTTGGAGATTTGAAGAGGCAGATATGAAGAGGTGGATTGTCATTTTGGATATGCAGGTTGAAAAATTTGTTGTAGAACAAAATATTTTTTAGGTAGCTATCAAAGTGCTCTGCCTATTTAAAGGAAGCATTTGTAGTATTATGTTGTTTGGTATGTGCATTTTTCAAGTTGAGTCAAGCAAAGTGCTATAACCCAATGTTCATCATTTTAGCTTAATTCAAAGCATCAATCTTGTGTGTGTGTTTGTGAGTGTTTGGAGAATTTCAAAGTGCAAGTTAGAGTGTTGGATGTTGGATTCCATATTTTTGATTTCATTCTATGCATTTGATCCTAAGTGGATAGCAATCTAAGAAATGCCTTGACAAATCCATGAGAAATTGTATTGTTGGTAGTATTTTGCAATGAGTGCAATATGGGGTTGATGCAAAGCAATTTTGATCAAGGAACTTGTGCCTTTAGTGGAAGGATGGAACACAATTCTGAGGTGAGATTGTTTTGTAGTGAAGTAGCCTTCTTTGGAAGAATCTGAATCATCACACTCAAAGTTTGTTTGGGAAGGTTTGATGGAGTTATGATTATGAGTGTTATGATTGTGACGAGACTAAAAATCAGTGCTTGTTACTCTCTACTAGGTGTGGTTTCTACCTAAGAGATTAAACCAAGAAGAACTAAGTGTTATTATTTACTTTGTATTTGATCATTTCTGACTCATATCTCTATTGGAACAAACTTTACTTATTGATTACTGCAAAAGTAATACTTGCTAGGTTGTCACAACAAAACAATCACATTATCATTTTGGTGATTTTGCGGTGAGTGAGGTCCTTCATATCTTTGATTTTATACCCATTCATATATTTTTCTCTAACAAATGAATCATTGATCCTTTGCTTCAATTGTTTTTTGGGTCACCCATGCATGGTATCAATGTGTAATACTCCAAGGATGGGAGACTTGAAAAGAAACATAAAATAAGAAACACACAATTTCACACTCAAACCTTTGATGCCCCAAAGGAGCACCTTGATTGTATTATATAGCAAAGGGCACTACCCCAAAGGAAGCTCCACCCTTGGATTAGATACATGGATGGGTGGCATGTTAATTATCTCTGCCCTTAGATTAGTTGCATGCATAGGTGACATGTTTGTGCTGATCCTATTTGGTTGGTCAAACCACCTTTGATCAAAGTGAATCTTTAAGGAATCTTCTTATAGAAATCTCCAAATCATATGGATGAGGTACCATTGGAAAGCTCTCAATGAGACAAACCAAGGGGGAGGGAAGGCAATCCTCTCCTTTGTTTTGGGGAGAATGTACATATTTTCAAGGTCTAATTCATTTGTTTAGGCTTTTAAAATTGGCTCTAAAGGTTCTAAGCTAATTTCAATTCCTACACTCTTTTGGTGACACCTCTATCTAATCTACCTAGCACATCATACATTAAATCTTTCCAAATGTTACCAAGCCAATTTTCACCTCTAGCTAATATGTCCAGCTATTGGTATTACAACTTTAGGCTATTTTTTACTTTTGCCCTATCAGTAGAAGTACTCTTTTTGTGATACCTCTATCTGCTCTACCTAGCCTATCATACATAACATCCTTCCAAATGTTACCAAGCCAATCTTCACCTCTAGCTAATTTGTCTAGCTATTGGTATTACACAATGTGATTTTTCTTAAGTAGGGAGCAATCCATACCTAACACCTACTGCCAATGATCTGCCATCCACATTGTGTTGTTGCAAATTTCTTACAACATGGCTCTATTTACAAGACCCCAATACCATAGCAAGAAGTGCATTCTCTTCTTGATGTAGTTGGTTTGGCAATATAATCCCCATTTGGAAATCTTTAGAGGTTTGCTCAAGAGTTCTACCACCTTGCACTTCTTTACTTTGATTCCCCTCTTGGGAGTTTGTCCTCTCATGATTGAATATTTGATATTGTGTGATAGTATCATTCTTACTCCATTTTGCAATTTTGCATCATGTCCTCTTGACAATGTAAACAAAATTTGACAATCTATGCTAGAAAGTGCTTGCACAAGATCACAAGAGATGGTAGTTGTGGAGAGAGAAATGAAAGAAGAGGAAAAGTGGAAATGAAAAAAGATTTTCCTTGTAGAGTGGAGTTGGCCTTTTTATACTCCCAATGGACATTGTCTTACCTTCTTTTGTTGTGACAATTGGTGAAGGGTTGCAACCATTTGTTGCATGCATGAGACCAAGCACAAAATGGTTGCCAATAGTTCTTTGGTGGCATGTGCGTCTCTTCATGTGATCTTGAAATGGCATTGGAAATTGGCAGAGTTTTGCATTTGTCTAGAAGTCATTGTGGCACCTATTGTCCCTTAGAACCTTGTGAAATTGGGATTTTCTCATAGTAGAGTGCATCACTTTGTTCGGAAAGCCTCTTTGTAAGCCTTATGAAATGAAAACAAAATGGGTCTAACTACAAAATGAGTTTGGTCCCATTCTTGTCAAGCATGGGAAGTCCATTTTTCAGGCATCTCACATCTCCATATCACAAGGGTATGATTACCTATGAATCCATACTTCTTGCAAACATCACTTCTTGAAATTTGGTTTGGACTATTTATATGAAGAAAAAAAACAAAAACCACAAAAACCAAGGCTTATAAAAAAAGTGGGTATTGGCAACATGATTACACTCCCACTACAAGTGATAGAAGTGATTATTATTATCCTAGTTATCCTAGTGGATTTGATTTCTAAGTGAGCATATAACTAAATTCATAGTCTCTTGTTTGTTCTCAAACTGTCTTAATCTCACTAGAGTGTCTTGAAATATGTTGTTTGAATAGTGTTTCTTGATGTTTTGATGTGTTTTTTTCTCAATGGAGTATCTTGTTAGAAAATATTTTGATAGATGCTTTGTTGTTGAACTATTAGAGCATCTAAGCTTAGAGGCCTCAAGGGCCATAGGATCCATGAGGGCCACATAAGAGGACGGAGTGCCATGCATGAGGTTGTGTAGGAAGCTATGGGAAGAACTTAGTATTTGGTATTATCTTACTCCTATCTTAAAGTTATTCTTTGCAAAGCTATCTGCCCAATAGAAACAATTTGAACACAAAATTCCCTTCATTTTTTTCTTCTCTCTTCATTACATGCTATATGAAAAATATCATGACCGAGGAGAGAAATAGGAGAATGGAAGCTCACATTGGGACACTTGAATGAGGGAAAATTCCAAATGCCTAGCATGAGTTTTGGCTTTGGTATTTATAGGTAGCATACAAGGCCCTTGATCCACTTTCTTAGAGTGCAAGCCAAGTTAACTAGGAAGCTTCTCAAGAAACTTCTTTCTAGAAGTTGTCTACTTGGCGTGCAAGCTAAGCTAGTTGGAAGCTTCTAGAAGCTATTTACTTGAGGTGCAAGCTAAGCTAGCCAAGAAGCTTCCCAAGAAGCTTTCTAGATACTTTTGGAATATTCTAGGCTAATTTGTCTTATTTGCTATTTTGTTAGCTCTACTAACTTTGTCGCTAAACTCCATATTGTTACATATTTCCCCACCGCTAGTTGGTGATGCCCTCGTTGCCAGTGAAGCTTCAAACTCCTGGATGGCCATTTGTGCATTTTGGAGGTGAGAAAAAGGTTCCTATGAGGTATCATGAAAGAGTTACCCTTTCCAAAGGACCTTGTACTCCGTATGTTGTCAATGGTCTCATTGAATATGGTGACGTGCAAGGATACAATCAACTTTTTACTCCTCATGCTCATTGATAGGGACAAGAGGAGAGGGAAGTTGGATTTAAAAGGAAAAGGAAGAGGGGTTAGGAACAAAGGGTTTCAACTTGGAAACATGAAAGACAGGATGGATACGCATGTGACAAGGCAAGGCAAGTTGATAAGCAATAGGAGAGACAATTTTGGTGACATCAAAGGGTCCTATCCAAATAGGAGCAAGTTTACAAACTTGGGTGTCAAGTGGGAGAGGGAGGTTACTAGAGGATAACATGACTTTATCACCAACTTCAAAGGTGAGATCACAATGATGGTGGTTTGCATATTGTTTTTGAAAATTTTGAGCAACAAGGAAGTGAGATTTGGCTTGTTGGAGAGATTGGGATATAGTGGTCAAGAATGTGGAAGTTTGAGGAACCTGAGATGGAGGGTGAGAAAGAAGAGAATATGGAACAAGCGGATCTTGGCCAAAATTGAGAAAGAAAGGAGAAAATCCAGTGCTTGCCTGTTTGGATTTGTTGTAGGCAAATTTTGTAGTTACAAGACATTCATCCAATTGGTATGGTGGACATTGACAAAGACATGCAACATATCCTCCAATGTACAATTTACACGTTTGGTTTGTCCATCAGTTTGAGGATGATAGACTGTGGACAAAGCAAGCTTGGTGTCAAGTATCTGGAAGAATTCTTGCCAAAACTTCCCGGTAAATCAAGAATTGAGGTTTGAGATAAGTACACATGGCATCTCATGATGCTTGAAGACATTGTTGAAGTAGATTTGTGCTAAGGTTAGAGCATCCACGATATCACAGGTTGGTGCCAAGTGGATTTACTTACTAAGCTTATCCACAAACACCACGATTCTTGTGTCCTTGCTTTGTCTTGGGCAAGGATGTGATGAGATCCAAGCTCACATGCTCCTATCAAGCGGATAGAATGGCGAGTGGTTGAAGGAGTCCACTCGGCTTCTAGTTGTTGGCCTTATGTTGGTAGCTCTCATATAATCAGACAAATTCTTGAACATCTCATGTCATGTTGGGCCACCACCATTGGCATTTGAGGGTACCCAAGGTCTTGTCTACACCCATGTGACCAGCTATGGGTAAATCATGAGCTTCTTGAAAGCGCACAAGTCAAAGATCACCTTTGGCTGGAACATAAATCCGGTCCTCATGGAATAGAATGCCCTCCTTGATGGAGAAGGTGTTGTACTCCTTGTTGCATGCCGTAGGGCAACCATGTACTATTTGGAAGAAGGGATCTTGTTGTAGAGCTCACTAATTGACATAGTTGTAATTGCCGTTGTGTTGAGAGGAAGAGACTTCAAATCAAGTCATAATGATAAAGCATCAAGGATGACATAGAATCGACCTGGTTTGTACTCAAGTTTGATGTCAAACAGTTGGAGTTGTTACTCCCATCAATGATGTCAACTCTTCATGTGTTCCAAGTGTAAGGTCTGCAATAATGGTTTGTGATCAGTTTGCATGATCACTTGTTTCCCTAAGAAGTAATGTCTCCATGCCTTGGTGGCATATACCATTGCAAGTTGTTCTTGATCTCAAGCAGAGTAGTTTCTTTCAGCCATATTGAGTCAATGAGACACAAAGGCAATGGGATGTAGTCCATTTGGAAATTCTTGTTGCAACACGGCTCCAATTGCAAAGTTAGAAGCATCAAAATCAACCACACAAGGTAGTTTAGGATCATATGGTTGAAGAATGGGCCTTGAAGGCACCATATGTTTCAACTTCTAGAATGCTTCATTGTGCTTGGTGGTCCACTAGAAACTCAATACCTTCCCCAATAGGTCAATAAATGGTGCAGCCACATGAGTATAATAATGGATGAACCGTCGGTAAAAACTGGCCAATCCATTAAATGCTCATATTTTTGTAGCATCCTTTGGAGTAGGCCAATCAATAATGGCCTTGATTTTATCCTCTTCCATCTTGATCTCCTTCAATGAGATCTTGTGCCCCAAGAAGGTAACTTTTTTTTGCCAAAAGGCACACTTTGACTTCTTGTAGTAAAATTTCCATTATTGTAGTCGTCTTAAGACTTCTTGCACATGATTCACGTGTTTTGCCTCTATCTTGCTATAGATTAAGATATCATCCAAGAACACCACCACGTACCAATCCAATAGTCCATCCAACATCCAATGCATCTGATCCATGAAGACTGCTGGAGCATTCGTGAGCCCAAAAGATAAAACTTTCCACTCAAAATGCCCATATCTTGTGCAAAAGGCCATCTTTTGCACATCTTCCCTATCAATGGGGATTTGCCAATAGCTGCTGCAAAGATCCAACTTGGAAAAGTATTTTGCTCCATCCTTGAGAAGAGTGAACATCCTCTACAAATGAGCTCTCTTTTTCTCTTATGCCAAAAGCCCTAAATTAAGACCCTTGGAGTTTGAGCATTCTCCTTTCTCATACTTGCTCTCAATCACATCTATAAATACTATCTCCTTACCTTTGTTTGGATTAGGAGCCACTTGGGTTGCACTACCTTTCTCTTTCCCTCTATAGCTCCCTCATAACCCCTTCTTCCATAGTAAGTGGAATTTGGGCAATTCCTTTGGATATGGTCTCTTCCTCCACAACCAAAACAATTTCTCTCATTGAAATTGTTGGTTGATTGGCCTCCTCTATATGGATAACTTCCATAACTCCTAGACCCTCTCCTCACATTCTGATCCACCTCTCTCTTCTCCCATAGTTGCACTACATTGATCTTGAGATCTACAAGTTTTTTAGTGATGGTTTGAAGTGGATCCTTCTTTGGTAGGGGTGCAAGAACTAGAGCAACTACTACTTGTGGTGCAACCCTTGTCACCAAAGTCTCAGAAGTTCCACCATACTTGTAACCTTGAGGAGGATGCACAACCTCCTTCACCACCAAATCACTCTCTTCCCCTTCCAAACTGTCCTCCATGCAAATTGGAATCTTGATAGCTTCAACCTTGGAAGAAGATTTTGCATATCTCACCTTGCTTCTAATTTTTGGTCTCAATCCTCCCACAAAATTCTTGGTGATCATAGAACCTTGCCAATCATAGTAGTCTCAACATCATCCCCACCCATCCTCAACATTATGTGAAATCTGGACTATAACTTTTCCACTCTTTCCACATAAATCTCACTTTCTCTCCATCCCCTTGCATGAGAAAGGTAACCTCACTCATCAATATCTCATAACTCTCATCTAGAAGAAAGTTCTCAATGAGTGCTAAAGTCAAACTCTCCTAAGCCTCTTCTTGCCCATCTCTCCTCTCTCTCTCTCTCTCTTTTGGTATTCTAACTCATACCATGGAAGTGTTGCATCCTCAAAGAAATCTGGTAATAATGAGACCCACTCATTCTTCCTCCTCTCATTGTTGCCTATGCAAGATCTCTTGAATTCTATCACAAAGGCCTCCACATCTTCTCTATCCTTACCAAAGAAAATTGGAAGTCTCCCCATCTTAACCCCTCACTATCTTTCTTTTTTCTCAATTTTTCTTTTTCTCTTTTCTTTTCTCTCACTTTATAACTAATAGAGTATGTACAGACTAACACCATTTGAGAGTAAGCCACCCTAGGGATTAAAAAAAGTTTAGGTTGCTCCAAAATTTCTATAACAACATCAAATCCTAGAGTGCATATTAATCAAACTCTCATGGATAGTTTATCCATAAGTTGAAAGATTATTATCTTGAGAACTAGTTGATGAAGGTGGTAGTATTTCTATTTGTACTAAGACTCTCTACAAGATCCTTAACCAAAATCTCCAAAAGTGCTTTTATGCTACTACACTCATGTATTTTTGGAAGGCTTTTCCCCTCCACAAACCTCATACAACTCTTGGGTCTTAGATCTTCTCCCTCCCAATCGTGATGAAGA
This sequence comes from Lunularia cruciata, assembly GCA_948567375.1. NCBI lineage: Eukaryota > Viridiplantae > Streptophyta > Marchantiopsida > Lunulariales > Lunulariaceae > Lunularia > Lunularia cruciata. The sequence goes on along the minus strand of OX419757.1, from coordinate 2,656,388 downwards.
AGGTCCAACATGCAAACCCAAGTCAAGTAAGCCTCTCCTTTCCCTCAATCTCTTGCTCTCAAAGGTCAATAGACATGAAATTGACTTATATCCCTTCTTTCCACATAAAAAACACTTAGACTCACTCTTTCCTCCAAGTGGTGTAGGTTTTTGGATCCTCTCAATAGTCTCTTCAAATTCTATTTCTAAACTCTTTTTTCCTCAAATCCACCCCTACAATCACCTCAAACCCTTAGGGAACCTTGCATAGCCTCAATTTCCATTCTTGGTGATCCTCCATGTTCCCAAGATGAGTCTAAACACTCAAACTTGTTTTTTTTGCTCTCACACTCCTCATGCATGAGATCTCAACTCTGTAGAATTGACCCTTCCTCACAATGTCATTCAAATCTCTCAATTGGTATGTTACAGTACTTTGAAATTTTTCATATTTTGATCACAACTCTAGGCCGTCCCTCCCTAAAAAATTTTAAGTCTTTTCATTGAGCCAATTGGCCTAGGAACCTTTCTATTCATCACACATATTTCAGATTTGGTCTGAAAACCAGCCCCCTCAATTTAAAAACTTATAACTCTTTGTGAAAAATTGATTTCTCTATAATTTTTGTGTCAATAGGTAGAATATAATGCACTTAAATTTCTTGAAATTTTTCAAAACAATCCATTGAAAATTGAAGACATGGCAGACTCTATATAGTTTTCTAAAGAGCATACAATTGTGGGAGTAGTTTACCCTGTCAACTTTCAAAAATTCTAGCCTAGTGAGCATAGTAGCTCTCATAATAATTTCAAGTGTGCTAACTGAAGAATAATCCAGGCTATCATGTTTAGAAATTTCAAGTCTAGATCTTAAACTTGAGATTTTGCCCAAAATCACCTTGATCTCCAAAATCTGCAATCCACCTCACACAATCTCTCCAAATCCTCTCATGTGTACAAGATGTAAAAAGTCACCTGAAAGACATCAGAATGAATTACATGGTATAAAAATGGGTCTTGGTTCTCTAACATAAGTTCAGCCCTCTCTTCTCCTAATGTTCTCTCCAAGTGAGCTCTCAATGTCTCCTTTAGTCTAATATAAAATCATACGTGGAACATTTTCTTGCCTTTAGAGAGGTCTCGGTAATGGAACCAAAAATGTGAGATGGCATATCTCTCACTCAAGATAAACATTTGATGGGTATCATGGTAGCACACCATGGGCTTAGAAGGCAAGGAACCCTAACTCCATCATACTCTTCTAAGGCTAACACTCCAAGACTCAAGACATTACTCACTAGAGAACTCAATGATAGAGAGAAAGTTGAAAAATGAAAGGATGATGAGTAACCCTCACCCCTTTTTTATATACTTATGAAATAGTTATATAATAAAGTTACCATTTACCATAGTAACTCAAGTTACTAGGCTAAAATTCAAGTCAAGTCAAAAAGTATAAAGGAATATCCATCCACATGTGCATATTCCACTAAGCATGCGATCTTATCTTGACCCAACCACTAAGTCAAGGGCTATAGGGCTAACCTTGGACTATAGAAAAACTAAAAAAAAAGGCTTGTGGGCCCAAGAGTTCTCAATTCTTTCCTCACGGCCAGACACCTAGGAATAATACTAAGTCAACACACTAGAATCCAAAATAGTGATGCTCATCTTTTCCACTTCCTCTAAAATAAGGATCTCTTTATCTTAGCTATGACTAACTTTAGCTAATCATGACTAATGTAGAACCATATAAATATATAAATAATACTTGACATATATTATTTCTATATAAATAATATATTTCAAGTACTTGTAATACCAAGCTAAATATCACAATACCACACACATGCACAAATGGGTGTGACAGTCTCCATTACAAATGCCTTCTCGCCAAGATAGTGCTTCCAATGCTTGGTTGCTAAGACAATGGCCAACTCTTCTTGTTTAGTGGTGTGATACTTGCATTCTGTCAACAATAGGTCTTGAGAGAAATATGCAATTAGGTGCAATTCTTGTTGTAGGACTGCTCTTATTGCCACAATTGATGCATCTATAGCAAACTTGATTGGACATTTTAGATCATACCATTTCAAGATTGGTGCATGTAATAATGCATCTTTCAATTTTGTAAAGGCCAATTCTTGTGCGGTTCTCCACATCCAATTCTTCCTCTTGCCAAGTAATGCCATTAGAGGTTGTGCCACCTTGGAGAAGTCTTTGACTATTCACCAATAAAGCCTTGTCAATCCCAAGAAACTCTTGAGTTGAGTCTGATCTTTTGGAGCACTCCATTTTTTGAATGACCTCTTTTTTTTCTATTAGCACTTAGATACCTTATGCACTTACACTATGCCCTAAGTAGTCTACTTTAGACTTGCAAAAATCACACTTCAGGATTTTGGCATACAATTGATTTTGTCTTGGACTCTAGAGAACTTCTTGCAACTATTGCTTGTGTTCCCTCATAGTCCTACTATTGACAAGGATGTCACCTATGAAAAGAATAATAGATATATCCAAATATGGACAAAATATGTCATCCATCAAACTCATGAAAGTGGTTGGTGTGCTGGTGAGGCCATACGCCATCACCAGGTATTCAAAGTGACCATACCTTGTTTGAAAGGTAGTCTTGTAGACGTCTTCTTCCACAATCAAAATTTGGTTGTAACCACTGTGTAGTTCAAGTTTGGTGAAGTGTTTTGCCCCATTGAGTTGATAAAATAGGTCATCCATGTGGGTTAAAGGGTATTTATTCTTCACCATTTGTTAATTTAGGCTCTAATAGTCAATCCACATGCACATTATACCATCCTTGTTCTTCACAAACAAGACATGAGTCCCATATGGTGATATGTTGGGTTGGATAAACCATTTTTATAGTCTATCCTTGATTTGAGCCTTACATTTTGCCAACTCATGAGGTGATAGATGATATGGGCCCTTACAAGGAGGTGATTTCCCAAGTATTATTTCAAATTTATGATCAACTTTCCTTTTTGGTGGTAATCTTAAGGGTAGGTCACTTGGGAAAACAACTTGAAACTCATTGATCACATCTCTTAGTTTCTCAAGAACTTGTCCATTGAGTTGTGCACTCTGGACTTCTCTTATTATCCCTATGAAACATCTATTTGTCTTATAGATGACTATTATCCTTATGACATATAGAGGTAATTCTTGCCTCTCAATGCTTTGTTTAACTCCAATGATCTTCCATTGGCGAGTCTTCACTACTGTAATACTCTGAGGATAGGAGACCTGAAGAGAAACACACCATGAGAAACACACACTTTCACACTCAAACTCCGGTGCCCCAAAGGAGCACCTTCTCTTTATTATATAGGCAAAGCGGATCTCCTCCAATGAAGCTCCACCATAGGATTAGGTACATAGATGGGTAACATGTCAGCAAGCTCCACCCTTGGATTACTTACTTGGATAGGTGACATGTTGGGCTTGGTCCTATCTGGTTTATCAAACAAGCTTTGACCGGAGGGAATCTTTTAGGGAATCTTCCTATAGGAATCTTAGAATCACGTGGATGAGGTACCTTCTCTAGATCTATTCCCAACCTTATTGCAATAGAGCAAGACAAGAAATTCTCTATTGCTCCAAGGTCTATCAATATTCTCACCTTATTTCCTTCTAGAACTCCACTTACAATGGTCAATTGTGAGCTTGTCTTTGCACTTGTGCTCTTCTTTCCCTTGCTATTTTGCTTTTCCATTGAGCTAGTAAGGGTAGAAGGTATATTTATTGGTGATCTTCATTTTTTGAGGTGATTTTTGCATCCTCCTCTTCAATTCTTCTCTCCATGTTGTTCACAAATTGTCCATATGGATGTCAAGGGTCTCTAGCAAAACAAGTGCAATAATTGATGGCAAGGTGCCCAACTTGGCCATAATTGTAACAATTATGTTGTTTTTGCTGAGTCCCTTCCCCTTGTGGGACCCTATCTCTCCTTTCTTTAACACGTCCCCATTCTCATTGGAGCGGTCATGCTCCTCATTCTTTGAAATCAAAATATTGCCCAATTCCATAGGGACTGGTCCACCAAAGTATTGTGTTTCAGTCCGATAATGTTGAGTCAAGGTGAACCCTTCACCTCCTCCTAGCACCCCTAATATTCTTTTAGCACAAGCAATGGCTTCAAAAGTAGTACAAGCACCATTACTTCTTGGTGGATTTGCTCTTTCAATCCCCATTTGAAATTATCCAAAGCTTCTATTGGACTTATTTTGGTTATTGCAACCTATAGATCAAGGAATGCTTCCACCTATTCTTCTATATTGTTCTTTTGCTTCAACCTTCATAGTCGAGCTTGAGCCATCTACACCAAATCTACCAATTGGAAGTTCTTCAATAGCCCTTCTTGCATGGCCATCCAAGTAACCTCCGTTCCTTTTGCCAACATTGATCGTTCCTAAGCATTGTACCATGTGAGGGCTTTATCAGTCAAGTACCTACATGCAAACATGCAAGCAAAATGATTTGTGATTTCAGTTGTGAACAATCAAAAGTATAGATTCATTCTTGAAATCCAATTTTCCATGATTCCCATGGAATGTTGCCCCTTGTAAGGCTCAATGTTGCAGGTCTTCTTCATCCATAGTAACAATGTGGCCTCATTGTTGATCGGGTTGGTGTCCTTGGCATGAATGACTCTCCATGTGCTTTGGTTGCTCATATTAAGTTTTGGGATGAATCCCCATTGTGCATGGCTTGATCATTCCTAAAGGTAAGTACTTGACTTTGCAATGCTTCCATGGTCAAAACTTTATTGATCTCCCAAAACTCATTCAATATTCGTTGCATGAACTCTTGCAACTGTGGATCCATGATTCCTACACACAACACTGCTCAATCACTACTTTCTACTTCAATAGAGGGTTAATATGATTACTCAAGAAGGAGAACAAACTATTGGAACTACCATTGGGACCTCAAAGGCTATCACTTGTTGATAGTATTCTTCACCAAAATAATAAACTACAAAATCCCTAAACATTACTTTTGGTTGGACCACATAATGGATTTCTACTTGAGTGTTGAAAGGGAGAGGATTTGGTACATTAAAATCCATCATAATGGAATGTAGATTATTAAATCCCATTCTCTATCATAGATCACCACAGGCAGAATCATCAAGTTTGGTGAATTCATCACTATATCCATGAACGTTGCTCCAAAATGAAAAACAAGATACACTCTCACATGCTCACACTAGATGTACATAATCTTGATGTGAAACAAATTCAAGAATGGAAAGCAGATTGGTGGATATTTTACTCCTAGAGCCTCCATCCTATCCTCTTCTCTAGCACACTCCTTATGTATCAATTATACTATGGGGTCTTTCCTCAAAAATCACTCAATCTTAGTAGCCCATGTTTTTCCAAGAAGAGTGATCCGCTCTCTTGGATTGAAACACCTACTCTGATACCATTTTAATCTTCCAAGGATAAGAAACCTAGAGAAACAAAAAAGAAGAAACATACAATTTCACACTCAACCTCCAATGCCCCAAAGGAGCACCTTGATTGTATTATATAGCAAAGGGGACACTACCAAAGGAAGCTCCACCCTTGGATCAAATACATGGATTGGTGACTTGTAAGCAAGCTCTGCCCTTAGATTGGTTTCATGCATGGGTGACATGCTGATTTTGATCCTATCTTGTTGGTCAAACCATCTTTGACCAAAGGGAATCTTCCTATAGGAATTTCCAAATTGCATGGATGAGGTACCATTGGAAAGCTATTAACAAGAAAGAACTTAAGAAAGAAAGGCTAGCCATTCCTTTATTGGGGGGTTTATGCATATTTTCAAGGTTGAATTCATCCGTTAAGGCCTCCAAAATTGGCTCTAAAATTTCTAGGCTACTTTTGCTTTGGCACTATTAGTATAAGTCCTCTTTTAATGACAACTCTATCTAAACTACCTAGCCCATCATGCATAACATTCTTCCAAATGTTACCAAACAAATTTCCACCTTTAGATAATATATCTAGCTTTTGGTATTACAAATTTAAGCTATTTTTGGTTCTTGTTCTATTAATAGAAGTATTTTTTTGGTGACACGTATATCTGTTCTACCTAGCTTATCATACATAATATCCTTCTAGATGTTACCAAGCCAATTTTCAACTCTAAATGATATGGCTAGCTATTGGTATTATAATTACCGTATCAAGTGGGTTGAGGCTAGACCATTGAGGGATAAGAATGAAGATGAAGTTGGTAGGTTCCTTTATGAACACACTATCACTAGATTTGGATGCTCTTTGGAGTTGGTTTCTAATAGAGGAAGAGAGTTTACAAGTAGCATCACTATAGCCATGTTACAACATTTTTTATCACACATAGAGTAACTACATTTTATAAGCTAAATTCCAATGGCTTGGCCGAGAGAACCAATCAGACCTTGTGCATGATGTTGGCCAAAGATGCAAAAATGGAGAGGGTTAAACATCATTGGGATAAGAAGATTCATGCAGTTTTGTGGGATTATAGGACAACCATGAAAACTTCCATTCAATATTTGCCATTTCATTTGATATACGGTATTGAGTCTACCTTAACTATTCACTTTGATCTTCCTACCTTCCAAAGCCTTCATAGGAGATTGAAGAAAGCACAAGGAGGTGATGTAGAGAAGTCAAGGAAAGATTGGAATTGGAGGAGGAAAGAACAATTGCTATGGTTCAAGTAGAGCAAGGCCAAAGGAAATAAAAGGAGAGCTATGACAAGAGGCAAGGCAAGAAGATGGTGGAGCACTTCAAAGAAGGTGATTGTGTAATGTTATTTGATCTTTTTGATTCAAGAGAATGCAAAAGAAGTTTTTGCCTATGTACCTGGGACCTTTCATAGTGGAGAAGTGTGGGGCAATTACACCAATGATCTCAAGGAGTTGGGAAAAAGACACTTTGATAAAATTAATCATGATAAGTTGAAGATGCATCAGAAAAGGTCAAGAGACCTTCCCTCCAAGAATGAATTGAAATCTTAGTCCCTCTCTTAGACTAAGATTTCATAATGTAACACCTATTTGTGCATACATGTGCTATTGTGATATTTAGTTTGGTATTATAAGTACTTGAAAGATATTATTTATATAGAGATAAAGGATGGTTCTACATTAGTCATGACTAGCTAAAGTTTATTCATAGTTAAGATAGAAGTGTCTTTATTTTAGAAGAAATGGAAAAGATGAGCATCACTATTTAGATGTTTTGCTTTGAGGAAAGAGTTGAGAACTCTTGGACCCACAAGCCTTTTTATTTCAAATTCTTCTGTAGGTCAAGGATAGTCTATGTAAAGGAATCCTTGACATAGTGCTTAGGTCAAGGTCACATGTTTAGAAAATATCCCTATGATTTTGGATATTCCTTTAGACTTTTAGACTTTATTTGACTTTTAGCCTATAACTTGAGTTACTCCAGTAATCAATAACTTTTGTGCATAACTATTTCACAAGTATAATACTAAGGGTGAGGATGTATTGATTATCCTTTCAGTTGCAACTATCCCTCTCATTGAGTTCTTTAATGAGCAATAGTTTGAGTATTGGAGTGTTGGCCTTGGAGGAGTATAATAAAGTTGGGTTTCCTTGGCTTCTCAGTCCATGGTGCACTACTATAATAGCTATCAGAGATTCATCTTGAGTGAGAGACATGCCAGCTCATAGTACACCCTTCAAGGTTGCACGTGTTTAAACCTTGGATTTCTAGATCCTAGATTGATGCCCTAGCCCACTAGTCCACCCTCACTTATTAGTATAGAGACTAGTGATCTCATACTTATACTTATGTAGCATTGGCTAGGAGAAGAAATTTGACCCATCCTTGGTGATCTTGGTAGTGTAGGAGTAGATAGATATACTTATTATATCAAACGCCAAATAGTAATAGAGTCAATCCGGTTTTGTTTTGTGAGGTGGAGGGATTATCATTTAAATTTTTTGTGATTGGACCTCCTTTATTCTTTGCTTTCAATTTTGCACCATGTTTGTGAGAGGTGCCATGATATTTAGAGCATTGGTGCTTTATTGTGCTTTTGATAGTGAAGTTGGAGCGATGACCAATCAGACTATCTATGTTTCTCTTAGGTGAGACAAGAAGTTATGATTTGTAAACCATGAGAGTGCATGTTGTGACGCAAGTTATAAGTTGATCTTTCTCTTAGTGTTGTTATTGCAATTAGAGTTATATTAGTATGTGGTGTTTGGTTAGTGGTAGCACTTGGTGGTTACAATTACAATTTGGGATACATTGTCATAATGGAGTTCTTCAAGGATTCTTGAGGAGATCTTACTGCAATACATAATGGTTTTACATGGAGTGGTGCTTGATATTAGTCCTTATCTCAAATCCCAACAAGTGAGGAGATTGATTTTGGTTTGGAGTTTGACACGGGAGTTGATTTAATTAATAGTGTACATTATGTGTCCACAATGTTTTTATGGGACATGGATAATATTTATGGGGTCTCCCAAGGGACCAAAAGCACTACTTTGGTAGGATGGGTACCATTGAGTTGGATGACTTCATCCAAGAGTTTGATATTTGGTGTGATCTATAATAGATGCAAAACCTGACTTTATTCACACCTTTCATGACATAGAAGTATTTTAGCACTTGGAAGGTATGCCAATGGATGACTAAAATTAGTTCAAGAGAGCTTTCTTGTAAGAGATTGAGCTATGGAGACAATATTGATCTCCAAACTACATCTCTAATCACTTCAAGCTCAATTTCCAAAGATAGATCAACAATACCCATAGAGTTCTAGTTATAATAGCATTGGTATATCCAATGAAGGTGCACTAGTTAGAGATGGTCCTAATATGAGTAGAGGTACCATTACAAGTGGTGGTGCAATACTAGAATTTACCTTCATGCTAGAGTTCTTCTAATGCTTGAGGCAAAATTACTAAAGAGTGCAGACTAATGTAATACCAATAGCTAGACATATCATCTAGAGTTGAAAATTGGCTTGGAAATTCTGGAATGATGTTATGTATGATGGGCTAGGTAGATTTGATAAAGGTGTCACCAAATAGTACTTCTACTAATAGGGAAAGAGCCAAAAGTAGCTTGAATTGGTAATACCAAAAGCTAGATGTATTACCTAAAGGTGGAAATTGGCTTGGTACATCTAGAAGGATTTTATATATGATAGGCTAGGTAGACCAGATAGAGGTGTCACCAAAAGAAGACTTCTTCTAATAGTGCATGAGCCAAAAATAGCTTGGAAACTTTAGAGCCAATTTTGGATGGCTAAATGAATGAATTAGGCTTAAAAAATGTGCAGATTCTCCTCCCCCCCCTAAATGAAGAAAAGGTTGGCCTTCCCTCCCCCAAGTTTGTCTTGTTGAGAGCTTTCCAATGGTATCTCATCCATGCAATTTGGAGATTCCTATAGGAAGATTCTCTAAATATTCCCTTTGGTAAAAAATAGTTTGACCAACCAGATGAGATCAAAACTGACATGTCATCAATGCATGCAACCAATCTAAAGGTAGAGCTTGTTTACATGTCACCAATCCATGTATCTGATCCAAGAGTGGAGCTTCCTTTGGGAGGGTCCCCTTTACTTTATATTACAATCAAGGTGCTCCTTTGGGGCATTGGAGGTTGAGTGTGTAATTGTGTGTTTCTTCTTTTGTGTTTCTTTTCAGGTCTCCTATCCTTGGAAAATTACAACTAACAAGCTAAAGAGCTTTCAAGAGTTTTGCAAAAGCTAGAGAGAGTCATGCAAGGCATACACTTGCATGAGATGGCTGATTAATTTCACTAGGATGTTACTAAGGCCCAAATAGTCTAGTTTTGGTACAAGATATTGGACAAGGAGTTGCAACATAGTGTATGTGATGTTATGTTATTAATGCTACCTCACCAACTTTGGTGGTGTTATTTGGTTTGGCCAAGCATATTGACCTCAACATGATGGAGGAGACAATGGTGACATCTAGATTTGGTACGTAGATCTCATCTACAATTTTTTGTTTAGAGCGTAATAGAGTGCACCATATCATGTTGGATTTTGAAGGCAGAGTAGATAGCTCCAATTGTATGGAGCAAGTGGAGAACCAAGTGCACCTAGATCCTTACCTTCATATTTTGGTTAGCAATAGCATGTGGGTAATGGTGTTTCTTGTTGAACTTGTGGTGGAACTCACCATAAAAAGAGTGCACCTATGGTAGTGGGCATGATTTTGCAAGAGCACTATAGCCAACTTATAGATAGTCTGACCATTGCCATAATCTATTTTCATACTAGTGATCAATGGTTTGACCTCCTCCTAAAGTTATGGAGTGGTAAGATTGTTATTGTTATTGCTTTTGATATAACCATGGCTACTCAAATTGAGCAATTGGAGCAAAGATTAGCTAACATGGCTATAGCTTAGAGGAGATCAAATTCAAAGGCTAAGCCTTCCACCTCTTATGCTTGTGATAGAGATGTCTTTGACTTCATGTATGGATCAGCATAAGTAGATGCATCTATCATATTAACTAGGAGTGCAATATGTGTTCCCAAGCCTAAAGGAATATCAATGGAGTTGGATCCAAAAAGAGGAGAGGTTGGTAGACAAGTCATACTTTGCTAGTCTTTCACACTCTTTGAGGCATTATGGATAACATCCATGGCTCTATTGATGACAACATCCTAATATTGGTGTGGTAGGTGGTGATTGAGTGCATTATGATCTCAATACTAGTCATCACCTACTACTACATAGATTGAGTATAGCATGATATGGCTTAGTTGATTATGTGCTCTCCTTTATTTTGTGCATATATACATTGCTACACAACATACATCGCTGTCAACATCATACACTATAGAAACACAACTCACACATAAGTCATACATAGACTCTAAAGTGCCCCAATGAATCAGATTGCTTACCACTCTCAACTCAACTCAACTCAGATCAGTACTTGATCTGTCACTCTATAAACTGCCAACAATTGGGCATTGATTACAGTCAAGCCACACCCACTCAAGCATAGAGAATCTAGGTGACGCTCGCCGGCCTCTGTCCACCATAGCCAAGAACTCGAAGGCTCAACATCAGAGAAGTGGGCTCTCTAGAGCTCACTTCAAAACTATACCCCCAGGACTTGAGCTAGCACTGAAACCCTAATGGTCCCACTGACGGCACACTCGATGGTGCAAATGGTGCAAAGTGACGGTGGGCTCCACCGTGAAGTCAGTACCCCGAACATGAAATCTGACCGTCGGAAAGTAGTCTCTAAGAAACTGCTAAAATAACTCTAACTACTATCACTAGAACTCCAATGTCCAAGCATCTAGATGCAGCACTACAAATGGCGTGACACTTATTCTCATCTAGTGACATGTTTATATTGGAAGTTGAACTACTTCCAATGCTCCTATTGGCTACCATACTTTGTAGGAGTATAGATGATGTGGCTCTTGCTTCTAAAGCAAAGGTGGTTGATGTTGGAGCTGACTTGGGTGAGGAGCATGGGATCCATTCAATCACCTATGGTTTATGGCTAGCAACAACTATTAGGTTGAAGGAGTTGCTAAGTAGACCTGCATTTGAGCAATCTAGGTGATGCTCAAGTTGTTCTATTGGACAATCAAAGTAGGATTTTCCACTTGGTGGGACCTTGAAAGAAGGTCTATACACCACAAAGTGTCTTCTTAGACATTGGTACGTAGCCTCTTATATGTTTGGGAAGGCTTTAGTTGTTGGTCTTGGGTATGGAAGAGCAATGTGAAGAGGTGTCTATTTCAGATCCAAACATCTCTACGGTTGGTTCTACACAATATATCTCACATAGAGAGCTTATTGTCCAAATTCAACTTCTTCTTTTGAATAATAGTTTTATGGTGAGAGTTCAATCCATTGCAATAGTAGTAGAGTCATATGATGTGCTAATTAGTACAGTAGTGTTATACCCCATGGGTTTTAGCATTTACTATTAGGAAGAGATAGCTACCTATAGGCCAAGTTAGCAATCAAGTGATGGATGTGAATGTTTCCTATTGGTGTGCTTTAGTAATGGTAATCTTAGCTCACTATAATCAAGGATCATGGCATCAATATTAGCTTTCAATGGTTCCATTATTGAGCTTGGTGACTCATTGGAAGAGAAGATTGTAATACCAATAGCTAGATAGATGATCTAGAGATGAAATTTGGTTTGCTAACATTTGGGAGGATGTTATACATGATGGACTAAGTAGATAAGCTAGAGGTATCACCAAAAGAGTGCTTCTGCTAATAGGCCAAAAACCAAAACATGCTTGGAAACTTTAGAATCAATAGCTAGGCATATGATCTAGAGGTGAAACTTGGAGAGGTAACATCTAGAAGGATGTTATACATGATGAAGAATGTAGATCAGATAGAGCTATCACCAAAAGAATACTTCTAATAATAGAGAAAAAGCAAAAATAGGCTTGAAAACTTTAGAGAGAATTCCGGAGGCCTAAACAGATGAATTAGGCCTTGAAAATGTGTACTCCCTCTCCCAATAGAGGAAAGGCTGGCCTTCCTTCCCCTGCTTTGTCTCACTGAGAGCTTTGCAATGGTACCTCACCTATGTGATTCTGAGATTCCTATAAGAAGATTCCCTAAAAGATTCCCTTTGGTCAAAGCTTATTTGACCAACAAAATGGGACCAAGACCGATATGTCACCCATCCAAGCAAGTAATCTAAGGGTGGAGCTTGCTGACAGGTAACCTATCCATGTACCTAATCCTATGGTGGAGCTTCCTTGGAAAAGATCCTCCTTGGCTATATAATAAAGAGAAGCTCCTTTGGAACATTGGAGGATTGAGGGTGAAATCTATATTTTCTCTCTTTTATCTCTCTTGAAGAGTTCTCTTGTCCTTGGAGTATTACAACGATCCATGCAAAGGATACCTTAGTACTAGAAGAGATCACTTGGATTTGGAGTACACGTTGGGTTGCTCCATGCACCTTGGATGTTCTATTGTGGAGTTCTAAGGAGACATTGTAGTAGCATGCAAATCAATGGTGTAGTAGGCTTGGAGTGGAGCCTTTATAGCACCAAGAGACCAATTTGAGAATTAGATTCCAAAATCTATTACCTTGTCACCTTTGGATACCACACTTATTACTTGCTAGTATCCAACAACGGGAGCATGCTTATTAGAGTTGTTTGGTAGGATCAACATTGGACCAACTACAATAATACATGCAAGCATACAAGTTTAGAGGTACTTGTATATACAAAAGGATGAGATTGCTTGGAAAATCTCTCTACATCATATGGTACACTTGGCTTATTGGTATCTTGAGTTATTACTTATGTCAACAATCAAAGGTTATCAAAAGACCCTATGAATACATATTTCCTTGTTAGGAGTGTAGTATCTAGAGAGATATGGTCCCATTCATTTGGTGATTTTAGGATGGCCATGTTAGGGAGATAACCATGCTAGCTAAGGTTAGAGTCTACAAGGTCTCTATTTTGGTATGTTTTAGGATATGTTATGTATATTATAACATCTCTAAGTTTAGGGTATGGTATTCTTGAGACACAACCAATGACTAATAGTGAGAGTGGTCTACTTGGAGTACATCCAAGTGAGTGTGGCATTGGTGGAGCCCAATGCCAATGAAAGAGAGTGGTAAGGCATGGTATTCATAGGTTAATTGGTATGTTATACTTACTCCAAAGGAGATCTTTGATGCAATGGGGCATGCAAAGGTCTTAAATACTTTGGATCTTTGAGCAAGATATCTTTCGTTACCAATCAAAGAGAAAGACAAGTCCAAGATAACATTTTGAGCTATTGATCCTCACATTAAAGATGTATTGTATCAATGGAAGCTCCTATCTTTTGGGTTAAAGAACACTCTTGTTGAGTTCTAGAGGATCATGGATAGGATTCCTAACAAGATTAGAGTTTTCTTGGTGTTATATGGATGACATTCTGGTCTATAGCACTATTGGAGAGGAACATGAGAGACAATTTTTGGAGGTATTTGAGAGATTGAGATTGAGATCTTATAGAATCAAATAATTCATGGGAAGTGTAGATTCTTCCATGAGTAGATTGAGTATTTGGGTCACACTATCTACCCTAGTGGACTTGATGTTTAATAGACCAAGGTGGAGGCTATTGCACATATTCCTTAGCTATGGATGTAAGCAAAGTGCAAGCATTTCTTGGGCTGGCAAATTTCTATCACTAATATATTAGAGAATTTAGTATTATTGGCAAGGCCTTGAAAGAATTGACCAAGGTTACACATGAGTGGTGTTGGGGAGATAAGAAAGAGAGAGTTCTTTTAGAGCTCAAGGAGAGGTTGACATCTACCTCTATTCTCAAGAGATCAACCATAGGACAACCATTCCAAGTCCATATTGATTGGAGTATATTGGGGCTTGGAGGAATGCGCATCCATCATGATGATGAGGGGAAGAATTGTATAGTGTACTATGCTAATTGCTCAAAAAATTTAGCAAAAGCAAAGTGTAGTTCATATGAAGGAGAGTGCTAGAAATAGCACATTTTTATATTACTTACTTGGTAACCCCTTCACTCTCATCATTGATCACCAACCACTTAAGTGGTTAATAGAGTCTGATAAGCTTTTAGGGAAATTTGCATGATGGGCTCTAATTTTATAATAGTATGATTTCATGGTTATTCATAGACCTGAAGTGGTGAACTGTGATGTAGATGGGTTGAGTAAAAATCCATGTACCAGCCAATAAGATCAGACTAGAGCACATTCATATGGTGAGATAGATGAGGAGACGGTGCCCGGTTGGCATGCATCTACCTTTCTATGTATATTTTCTAAGGCTTTGGTGGTATCTCTTTCAATATAGACAAGAGGAGTTGTTGAGGTCATAGATCTAGAGGGTAAAGATATCGGTATAGGTCAATGGGACATTCATGATGATGTCTTTGTGATAGACTATCTTTGCATCAATGTTATAAGTAGCACAATTGGTATCAAGGAGAGAGACCATGTCCTTCAATGAGCCAAGTAGTTAAGATTAGAGTGCATATATCTTTTTTGTTTATGGGAGGATGGTAGATTACAAGTAGTACCCCTTCCATCTTAGAGATCATAATTGGTGTAACAAGCTTATGAGGAGCTAGAACATTTTAGAGTAAAGCATTCATATAGCTTACTCCAAAGTTGCTATTGGTGGAGCAGTATGCAGGTCAATGTATAGTAGTTTGTTGCTAGATTTGTGTTTCTAACTAAGTTAGAGCATCATTTAATGCTCTTATGCCACAATTACACCCATTACTTATCATAGGGTTGGATCACCACTAGAGTTTAGACTTTGATATTTACCATTGATAGTGAGACATTAGTGGTATGTTTTAGTTATAATAAAGCACTTCTCTAAGTGGATTGAGTTGGTAGCATTTCTTAATAAGTCTAGTGAAGGGATGGCTTACTTTTTCTTGGATTGGATTCTTAGTTATTTGGTTGTACATTTTGCTATAGCTGAGGTCTTGATTGATCAAGGTACAAAGTTCTTGAGAGAGTTTCAAGTCTTGTATAACACTGCCTTGATTGATCATTTCACTACATCTTGGGATCACCTTGAGGTAGATGGCTTAACAAGGAGAGTGGTTCATATAGTGAAGCAAAGATTATGTAAGTATGGTTTGAAAAGAGACCACTTGGGAGATTATGATTTCTAATTACCTTGGTTGGCCATAGACTATTGGTCAAGTTGGCAAGCCTTCTTAACATCCTTCCCTCTTTACTTTCTACTCTAAGGATGAGATCCATATATACTTACAATCATTTGTCATGATGCTACTATAGTTTTGGACTTGGATGATCCAAACATATGGGTGAGCAATGGGTAGAGATCTTTGAAAGTGTGATGTCAATGACCTTTGAGAACTTAGTGATATGGATAATTTACACTATGCCACTATTTGAAGAGGAAGTTATAGACCATGTTCCATCAATTTCATTTAGGTTATTATTTCTATCTATAATGGACTACACTAATAACACTTGATGTAACTACATGCCACACTATTTGAGAATGTGTGAGGTTTTTCCTTTTGGAGTCCTCATGTTGGAAGGACATGATTGTGTTGTTTGGAGGATCATATTTGCAATTGTGTGTCATGATACTTTCCAAACATTGATGACACTATGGATGCAAGCTTGTGGTGTACGCTATTTGGCTCTCCCAATGGAGCTGCTACTATGTTGGTGTGTGATAGTTGTTTGAGAGGATGATATATGGCATGTTTGACTCCTCCTCTCATGGTAGTTACTTAAAGACATTAGCTATGTTCTTTATGTACTTGACCTAAACCCTATAGCTAGTTCTTTCTTTATGTGATATAGATTACAAACAAGAGACTAATAATGGTGCTTGATAACATCCAATCTCATGATCTTTACCCACCATAGGGCATATCACATACTTGGAGTAGATTGCTATCTGGAGTTAGAAGGACCTAATTGCAAACTAGGAAGGTGATTGTGGCACTCTAGAGTTTGTGTATGACTTTTGAATGAGTTGTGCTTCTATATTGCATAATATTGACAACCATGTATATTGTGTAGCAATATCTATACACACAATCCCTATCATGAGCTTTGTATTACCAAAGCTAGTTTTTTTGGATGTTGGAGTATTACTCTTAGCTATCATAGTTATATTAGTTACTTAGAGACTACTTAGTGATAGCAAAATTTTGTGTTAAGGCTATTAGCTATATTGTTTGAGCTACCATGAATCACACCATTTGCACTTTCAAATGCGCTATCAGCGGCATTGTTAATGTTGGAGTGCTAGGTCAAGTCCAAGGAGTATACCTTTGAAGTATAGCTCTAGAGAGCTCACTTCTCTGATGTTTAGCCTTTGAGTTCTTGGGTATGGTGAATAAAGGCTGGTGAGCATCACTTGGAGTCTCTTACTAGAGTAGGTATGGCTTGATAGTGTAATTAATGCCCATTGTTGGTAATTTCTTGAGTCAAGTGATTGATTTTTGATCCAAATTGAATGTGAACTGAATTGAACTGATTTATTGTGACACTTTAGAGTTTGTGTATGAGTTTTATTTTTATAATGTATGATGTGTATCTATCTATCTATATGCATGACAATTTAAAACTCAAATAAATTTAGTTTATCAATTTTAAGGTTGAATATGAATCATATAATTAAATTTTGATAATGAGAATAAGTTAATAATTAATTTGGTTATCAAAATAAGCATCACTATATGATGCTTGGTTCTCAGACCACCCATAAATTTATAGATGAAAAGTTGTTTTTAGACCTTCAAAAAACAAAAGAATAAGTTCAATATATATGTTAATTTTTTTTTTTGCAATGTTGGAACATTTAAGACTATGATATTGTCTTCAATTAATCAAGATAGTGAAGTTATTTGAACTAAGAGGTTGGGATTTTTCATTTAAATAGAGAATTGATTAAAATTCTTTTTTAAATCTTCTCTTATGAAATGAAATCTAATCATGAGACAAGAAATAGAGTAACTTGTATAACTTGTAGTTATAACAACTACAAGTCATTTAATAGAAAACAAATGGGAAGAACAAGACTGCATGTGAAAACAAGAAGGATGTGAAGACCTCATCAAGTTGTACAAGAAAAAGACAAAGGAGATAAAATGGATCTAAGCCCCAATAGTATTAGTAAGAGAAATCTGTTCTACAACACCTAAGATATATGATCTATGCAACTTGTATGGTTTATAAACAATTGGAGCATCCAAAGAAGCATCACCTAGAATGATTGTTCTCCTATGGATTGCAACAACCAATGCTCGCTATAAAGAAACATATACACATTATATGAGGTGAAAGTGAGAGTGATATCTTGATGTCTAGAATGATATGCCCTATATGTCCTAGATGTGTCAAACATTTGTCCATTGTTCCATATAACTCCAAGACTAGAGGAACAAAGAAGTGATCTTGTTGTATATCCCTATACTTGGAGACCTTGCTTGCTATTTCTCTACTCGCCGCTCATCTTGGAGGATGGGTGATAATTCCCTCTAATACCACATCATGTGTAGGTCTATAACCACAATATTCCCTATTATTACTTGATCATCTCAAACCAAGTATAAGTTTGCCTTGACTTGTGTTGTCACAAAGCATACCAAACATCCTTCTAAGCAAAGTATCCACTCTCTTATGCCAAGGTAAATACTATGTCTCTAGTAGCATCATGAGTAGCTATCCTCTATCCTCCAAAAGGACATCATGTTGTTGGTACAACTAGTGTAGAACCACACTCGCAAGTGATTAATGAAGATGCATATAGGTGGACCAAACCTAAGTAGAACCTCATTGTTCTATATAAAGTAGTTAATGCAAGTCAAAATGTCCTAATGCATGTTTGAGCTAGGATCTAGGAGCTTACACTTGCCAAACCAAGAGCAAAGACATGCTCTAGTAGCATGAGGAATGGATGAGCCATCTAAGATAGGATGTAATGTATGCTAAAACTATCACTCCATCAAGGAATATTGCAAACCTCTAGTCCACTTTGATGGTGGGAAAGCAAAGGATGGAAGGTTGTTCCATGCTTGTAGAGATATATTGTCTCTTGTTGCCACAATAACACCTAAAAAGAAAAAGATCCTTCCTTCACCTTGGTCACATATGCCTCCAAGATTGGCCTATCAACAACTACAAAATGGGAGGAAAGTTGTAATACTTTGAAGATAGGAGACTTGAAGAAAAACACACCATACAAAATACACAATTTCACACTCAAAATCTCCGATGCCCCAAAGGAGCACCTTCTCTTTATTTTATAGACAAAGAGGATCTCCTCCAAGGAAGCTCCACCATAAGATTAAGCACACAGATAGGTGATATCAGCAAGCTCCACCCTTGGATTACTTACTTGGATGGGTGACATGTTGGTCTTGGTCCTATCTGGTTGGTCAAACAAGCTTTGACCGGAAGGAATCTTTTAAGAATCTTCCTATAGGAATCTCATAATCACATGGGTGAGGTACCATTAGAAAGCTCTCAACAAGATAAACCAGGGGGAGGGAAGGCCAGCATTTCCTTTGGTTGGAGGGGGGGGGGGGAATCTGCATATTTTTGAGGTCTAATTCATCTGTTTAGACTTCCAAAATTACCTTCAAAGGCTTAGGCATATTTCAATTCCTACTCTATTAGTAGAAGTCACCTTTTGTTTTGGCTCTTTCTGATCTATTTAGTCCATCATGTGTAACATCCTTCCATATGTTATAAAACCAATTCTCACCTTTAACTAATATGTTTAGCTATTGGTTCTAAGGTTTTCAAGTCTATTTTGGTTTTGACCCTATTTGTAGAAGTACTCTTTTGGTGATACTTCTATCTGTGATATTTTTACCATCATGTATAACATCATTCCAGATGTTGCCAAACCAAATTTCACATCTAGATCATATGGCTAGCCCTTGGTATTACAAAAGTAAAGATGTTGAGAGAGCCCAACTATAGTGCCATCTCTTCCACAGATAGTAGGCCTACATCTCCACATGAGATTGGCAAAGATGTTTTTCTACATGCTAAATCTCCTATCACACACTCAAATGTCCCTAGTCCAATGATATCACCAAAAACATCCATAATCCTCCTAGCAAACACTCTCAAACGTGATAAGGTCATAGAAGGAAGAATGGTGCAAAGAAGGTAGGTTGGTCTCCGGGCTATACTAGAGGAGAGCATACCAAAAACCACCTTTGGATCTCCTAATAAATGGAGGTCATTCATATGAATCAAATCATCTACAAGATTTGCATCAAGGAAGAGTGTGACAACATCCTCAGATCCTACTAGCATTCTCAGAATACGTAGGCTATTTGTAGATATGATACACCCTTCTAAAAGCTAGAGGCAAGGAGGAATACCAAAAGAAGACCATGTTTTACACTTTAACACCTTGACTCTCAAGCCTACAAGATGAAGCTTGGTAGTCAAGTGGTCAAAGGCATGCCTAATCGGATCTACATGGCACACAATGTGTGTATCATCTGCCAAGGAAGGAAAAACAAAACCTAGCATGGCCAAAGTAGTATATAAGTGGGCTCCAAAGTGAGACATGGCAAATAAAGTTCCCCTAAAGGATCTCCTTATTATGTACCAATGACAAAATCCAAGAAAATGGCACCTTCTTATGAGAAGCTATGGTAGTAATAAAGGAAAGAAAGAAAGTTGTAGAAACACTACACAAAAGAAATAAGACTTGCAAAGGATCCATTGGCTTAACCAAGCTCTCTAAAGATGGAGGCAAGTGATACATTGTTCAAAGCATTCTCAATATCCACATTTAGAACAACCAACTCTAGACATATATTTAGGAGTTTTCTTATGCCTAGAGATATAGCCTCACAACCTCCAAACTAAAGTCCAAACTGATGTGGACTGAGGTGTTATTGGCAGTGAGAACTATATTGAAAAACAATAGTATGGCTAACAAGATGCAAAAGACCTCCCCAATAGCAATTGGTCTAATGCTTCCTATACCCTTCTCCATTGTGAGAAGTAGACTAACATCTAATACATGACTAACTAATGTAGGAATCTCTCCTCTTATTATTGTTGCATCCATCTAAAACAGTTCTAGAAAAACCACTAGAGGGATTGTTTGGCTAGAAATAATCTCTAAGATGCTTATATACCATCCTTGATAAACCTCTTGAGGAGAGGCATGGTGAGGTGCTCAATGCTTGTAAAAAAACAATCTATCAAGACATATGCTGCTTGGACTAATAGTTTAAGACCTCTAGTGGTATCCCTTCCCCAACAACATGATGTAATAAACATAAGGAAGAGATAGCCTCATTTGTGGGACTAGCCATATACAAAGGATATATGGATTGTACTCTCTATTATACTCTCTAGCTTAACCCAACATCCTACACCATCATAATCCAGAGGAATATACAATTTCTTGTGGTTGAACTTATCTCGTATGGCATGCAACCCATACAAACTGCTCATGTAGGGTAGCTTAATCTCTTATTCAAAATCTACAAAATCTAGCAGCCACTTCTCTTTGCCCCACACGCCCCTCTCTAGTATAACAAAGACACCATCATGAATGTAAGAGGAATAAGATCCATGTTAACTCATCCATGGGATCACAAGCCACTAGACCAAGTCGTGAAAACCCTATCAAACCTTATTACGGTGTGCATGAAGAAGCCTAGGGAATAGATGTTGACAAGGAAAAATAGTTTCAAATAATCTCAAAATACAACTCATTTGCTATTTTAACCACTCCACGACTCAATCTGTATCCTCATACGATCAACAAAGAGATAGGCAAAGTATGTGTAATCTTTGAGTGTCCATGATCTTGATGTCATAACTCCACTTGAGCATTCCAAGTGATCTAATCTCAATCCTTATGCATCTTTCTCATACAACACTTTATCTCTTGCAAGACAAAGAATCAATGATACATCAAACATTATATATCCAAGGGCACCCTAAATAATTTCATATGAAAAAATGAAATCATAATTAATAAAAATAATTTATAATCATAAATTTTTTTTCCATACTTACACAAAAATCACAATTCATTCACAAACACACATTCATTTATTCTATATGAATATAGATTAATTTTAAAAAATTATAATTCTTAAAAAGTAATATAATTTATAATTTTAAAAATAAAATAAAATAAAAATAAAATAAATCATATATATGATATTTATCCATGATAATATATTAACATCAAATAATTATCAAAAACCCAAAATGTAATTATAAAATATCAAAGAGAGATGAACAAGACACAGTGAACTAAGGAAGAAAAATAGCTAACGGTGAAGTTGAAGGAGTTGCTACATTGAGCGTATAGGCAAATTGATGCAGTGCAATGATACTAGGTCCATGTACTCCTAAATTTTGGTTTGTCCTATGAATGTAAGGCTTGTCGTATTTTAGAGAGGATTGGAGCTTGAATTGATTGATGCATATAAGGATGGAGCCTGCAAGAGAATCAACTACCATAGCTTGTAAGCTGATAGAAAGAGTTTTGTCATGAATGTGAATTTGTAATTCCAACTTTGATCTCTTTGGAAAATCTTTGAAGCAACATTGTTTGTTGATGATGAAGTCTTTCCTTCCGGCTTGTATTTTGCAAGCAATAGCAGGACGAGTTCATTGGGAGGTTTCAAAAATATTTCTATGAAGTTTTGTATATTTTCATAGTTTTTAATGAAGCATTGACTAAATTGGTATGGGCATGTGCTTGCAACACCCATTTGTGCATGTATATGCTATTGTGATATTTAGTTTGGTATTATAAGTACTTGAGAGATATTATTTATATAGAGATAAAGGATGGTTCTATATTAGTCATGATTGGCCAAAGTTAGTCATAACTAAAATGAGTGGATCTTACTTTAGACAAAGTGGAAAAGATGAAAACCACTATTTTGGATTCTAGTGTATTGACTTGGTATTATTCTTAGGTGTTTGGCTTTGAGGAAAGAGTTGAGAACTCTTGGATTCACAAGCCTTTTTGTTTTGGATTCTTCTATGGTCCAAAGATAGTCCATGTGAAGGAATCCTTAACTTAGTCGTTGGATCAAGATGAGACCACATGCTTAGGAGAATATTCTAATGAGTATGGATATTCCTTTAGATTTTTGACTTTATTTGACTTTTAGTCTAGTAACTTGAGCTACTCCGGTAATTAGTAACTTTGATGCATAACTAGTTCACAAGTATATAAATTAGGAGTGAGGAGATACTTATCATCCTTTCATTTGCAATTATCTTCTCTCTCTCTCTCTCTCATTGAGTTCTCTCTTGAGCAATGGTTTGAGTATTGGATTGTTAACCTTGGAGGAGTATAATGGAGTTGGGGTTTCTTGGCTTCTTAGTCCATGGTGCACTACCATAATAGCCAATAGAGGTTCATCTTGAGTGAGAGACAGGCCGGCTCATAGGCCGGAGGAAGAAAAGTACACACTACTGACTTTTGTCCAAGTTCCTTATTATTTGCAAACTCTATAACATGTGGTTTGTAGGAAATAAGGGAAATGGAGTTATTTGTTTGTACACCATAGAGCATTAATTACAATTTAGGATAACAAAGTGCTTGGTTTAGGGTGAATCTGGCTGACGTCATTTGCCACCTGGTGTAGTGTGTTAATTTAGGACTGAATGGAATTTTGCCGGTCATAGCTCATAGCCGCCATTAGCTACCGGTAGCCGCTTGATGCCACTCCATGGCACCCATTAGTTCTGCATCCAAATGTGAGCCTACAATGCAATAAGGTACTTGATATCCCATTGCTAAATTTTTGTTGCACTTTTGGAGTAAAATTCCTTGACCTTCAATCCATTTCTTGGTTGTCACAAGGAGATGTAGATCATTTTCGATAACTTGCACTATCTCCTTGTCGCACCAATCTATGGAAATGAACCATCACACCAATGCAAAACTAAAAAACCTGCCGGTTTAGTTCAATATACTGACAAGAGCATTTGCACATAGAAAGTGAATTTGAATTTGAATAGTTGAGAGTGGTATTTTGGATCTGCCAAAAAGTTTCATAAATCTCACTCTAAGAATCACACACCAAAAAATATTGCAACCCTCTCAAGAAGCCACCTCACCTCTTATGATAATCATTATTTCAATGAAACAATTCTAAACATTGGGAATATCGCGCATGAATTTTATAAATGAATGCAACTTGCACTAGATATAGATATACAATAACACAATTGACTGTGCATTCATTTATTAGCCCCCTCGCTTCCCTCCATATAGTTCATCAAATAATTATGTTTCATCTCCTTACATAGTTCACTAAATATTACTTTTGTTATCCGCCAAAACTATTTCTGAAAACCCCTATGTATTGCAGCAGAGTTGCTCGTGGCTTGCAATGCGTCCCACCCACCGCTTTCAGAAGATTGCATGCACCTTTCATGATTCAATGTGCCTTGTCTTCTTCAACAGCCCTACTGTAATGCCGCATTCCCCTTTCTCTCTTCGTAGTTTTTCCAAGTCAATTGCAATGCAATGGGCAGGAGATGAGGGAATTTCGACTCTTTCAAGCCAATTTATCATATGTCACATGCTGCTGGATTAAGTTATAATTCCCTGTTCTCGATCAAGAGTCCTTTGGAAGTCTAGGATGACAGGTTTGCAATACTTGTTTCATGGTATCCAGAAGGATCGAGTGGCGTTTGCCGGTTACTGAATCGCTTGCGACGTGTCTCATGCAGAACGTATTCAGAAACAAGACGCAGACGCAGACGCAGAGAAGGTCGGACTTGCGTGCCCCGTGTGTCACCAGCCTGTGATCGCCACTGGGTCTCAGGGAATCAGATTGTAAGTTCTAGTTCCAGCAGCAAACTTACTTCAATTTTGTGGAGCTACAAGTATATGAAGTTCGTGGTTAGCTTGCTTGTTGTCCTGGGTGATCAGAATTTTGCAGGTTTTCATGCTGTAATGTAAGGAAGTACAGACAAAGTAATTATTATGTGCTCGGTTCCTTAATTGGTGTCTAACGGTATCGAGAATGGTGAAAATGTCAGGCTCACTATAAATGGGAATTCGTTCCGCTAAAAAAACTATCCCATATGGAAGGCAAGGGTTTAGGCTATCCTCGCAGCATATGACTTGTGAAAATATGCCATTAAAGATGCAAACATTTCACTTGCTAGAGAATAGAGAGCTTAGTGGATTTGTAGAGTTCATAAGTATTGTTGCTGACGAAGTTGATTTATCCAAGACTACAAGTTGGTAGATATTTTGGAGACAAATTCTTCAAAGGAGGCTTAGGATGGTTTCAAGAAAGCAACTCTAGGTAGCCAATGAGTGGAGTTTCCGAGTACTAATAGGTAAACTTGTTGCCTTACTATTTATTTACTGTGTGGGTGAAGGTGTTAAGGTGGAGAACTATTTATAAACTGACGAACCACAACTGATTAGTGATTGAAATCGAGACGAGAACTCGACTGAACGACGGTGCAGTTGATGGCACCTTGCAACCCCAAGCATAGTGCTGTCAGTAATGATTGACATTCCGCTGCTTTGACTCGCGGAGGACCAGGAAGGGAACGGAAGAGGACCAACAAATGGAAGGATAGAGACCAATTCTTTAGGAGATGAGAAGATTGCCAATTTGTTGTTGACTGCCACAGTTGAACGTTGAGCAGAAAGTGGCAAGGAGATTCACGAGTTGTGAATAGATATTAGTGTAGTTGTGCATGCGAATTACAGAAGCGGACGTTTTCTTACTGCTGTGGTTGAAAGTCGTCAAGAAGCTCGATCAGGTTTAGTCCACTAGGAGGAGGTGGTTGCAATAGCGACCGAGTCAAGAGGATTTCACTAGAGGCGCTAGTTTAGATGATCGACAAGGCCTTTCTGAAGCGGAAAGCATCGATTGCAAGAGATTGCAGATTCTTTTGCCAGACATTGCGGTTTTGAGACTGTGTGCTGGCTCTCACTGTTTTCCTTTTTCGCTCCCTACGAAATTTCTACGCTCTGCGCGCTAGGAGTTGGAGGGGTTGGAGGGGTGTCGAGGTACAGCCTGCGATTTATCTTCAAGAGACCTCGTCTAAGTTCAACGGTTGTGGAAGACAAAGCGCAATGGACGCCATTTCTCCTTCCATCTATGTACCTGTGAAGTACCAGGCCTTCCCGGGGCGCATAGATGTTAAAGAGACGTGGATTAGTCCAAGATTGAAGAGTATAGCGGAACAGCTTCGGCAATTTTCATCTCCGTCTTCGTCCGCTGAGGAGGCGCAAAATGGTGTTACTTCTAGCATTGGAATGCCTGCTTCTATTGCAAGCTTGAAGGATCTTAAAGTTTTCCCTACTAAGAAAAGAGCCGCTGTGCTTGTCTGTCTTCGTCAAAGTCCAGAGGGGGAGCTGAGAGTGATATTGACCAAACGAGCGAGCAGTCTTTCGTCTCATTCCGGTAAGCATTACAGTAAAGACGCTTCATTCGAGTCGATCTCACCGTAGAATACATGGTAGAAAAGATGGCTGTTCGTATCATCGTGGTTAAATTTCTCCTCCTTCTCTTGCAGAAATAAACCTCAATACCATTATGGCGAGGGTTTGCATATTGCTGCTTAAGTTAGAGGTGGTTGTTTGGCGTCCTATGATATTGCAGGTGAAGTTGCTCTCCCTGGCGGGAAAAGAGACGAGGAGGATGCTGATGACGCAGCTGCTGCGCTGAGGGAAGCGCGAGAGGAAATCGGACTGGATCCTTCCAATGTGCGAGTGGTAGCACAACTCGAGCCATTTCTTTCAAAGGTACAACTCAATCAAAAGTAGGAGATAGTATGGTTAGCTACTCTCTCTACTTTGAGGACATGAATGTTAGCAGAAGGTTCCTTATGAATTGCAAATTGTAAGCACTACATATTTGTTTGTTTGTTCATGTCGGGACAAGGGCGACTGTGTACAAAACACGAAGGATGGAAGCCGGCCAAGGGAGAGACAAAAAAAGGAAAAATAGGACCCCATCAAGCCTTACAAGGGATAGACAAAAAAGCAAAAAAGGAAAAATGGGGCTAAGCCCCAATAGAGTCTATATGAGGAATCTGCCCTACTGCACCTAAGATATCCGAGCTATGCAAGTCGGACAGTCTACAAACAGCGGGAGTATCCAAAGAAGCATCACCTAGTGTGATTGCTCTCCTATGTATTGCACCAGCCACTGCACTCTGTAGAACAATGGACACACGTTGTCTAAAATATATTACAAAGTATGAGAATGAGAGTGCTACCCCTAGCACTTCACATGATAAGCTCTCACATGATAAGCTCTCGGTGCACTCTTTGACAAATGTGTCGAATGTCATGTCCATAGCTTCATATAACTCCAAGGCTAGAGGAACAAAGAGGTGACCTCACTGCATGCCCCTATACTTGGAGACCTTGTGACCTGCTGCTGCACTCGCCGCCCATCCAGAGGGATGGGTAATCACTCCTTCTGAAACTATATCCTGCATCGGGTCCGGAACCACGACGTACGCCACTGTCATTTGATCATCGCGGACCAAGTATAAGTCTGCCCTGACATGTGTCATCATCTGTCATCATTCCGAACGTTTAGAACATCCGCTACTGTGACGTTCGTTTAGAACATCCGCTACTGTGACGTTTGTTCATGTCCGGGTTCGTCTATTTTCTTATAGTCATGAGCGGTCTTTGTCAACAAGGAACAAGGATCTTTGATATAATTGTCTTTCTACTGTCCTTTAGTGGACATGAAGCGGTAAAGGAGTACCCCTGCCTGACGATAATGTGTAGACATGATTCTTGTATACGGCACTGATGATTGGCGTACTCTACTATTTGTGCTGCAGCATTTACTTGGTGTAATACCTGTAATTGGACTCCTTGATGACATGCGAAATTTTAATCCGACACCAAATCCAACTGAAGTTGAGTCCATCTTTGAAGCTCCTTTGGAGATGTTTCTAACTGTAAGATTCTAACCATTCCTGGACTATAAAGCAATAACGTAGTGATTCGTTTTGTTGTAATTACATATTTTGCTTAATCTCTAAGCTATACTAGGAAGTGAGATGTAGAGTCAGTGCAGTCCAGTGTTATCGCTCTGGTTTGACGTAAGGCTGGATACTGACTTAAAAGAACTATTAACCATTGGCACCTTCTGTTGCAGCCTACTGGAAAACACTGGTCGCAAGAAAGGGATTGGCTTGGGGTGAAGTATAAAGTCCATTTCTTTGATTACACAACTCCTTCAGGGGAAGATTATAAGATATGGGGACTCACAGCATCAATATTGATCCGAACAGCTTCTCTCATTTTCCAAAGGGAGCCAGATTTCGAGGAATTCGCTCCAGATTTTTCATCTATTCTTAACGGTGCAGATGGACCAGGTTGCACTCTTGGCGGCAAGCCAGATGTTACCAACGATACGGATTCTACGAAGTAAGTTATCTGGAGTTGACTATCCTTCACACCCTCGCATCATCCGTTACTGAAGATGGTAAGTACGTCTGATTGAGGACATGTATAGGAGAAATTCTGATTTACTTCTGGAGCCCATGTGGTGTGAAGGTACCCAACTTTACATGGGACAGCTTCTAGGCGGGAATAAGCGTCCTCATACCTATAGTTCAAGGTAGCATCTCTTCCAAGGGAGAACGGAATTTCTAAGACGTCACTGGTTATTTACTGCCCTTCGTGCATTATTCTTGACCAGAATTTGTGCAAATTTTTGCCACAAACGCGGGGTTCTAGTTCTGCATCATAATTCGTTTCATCTCGAATTCAAGAAGCTATTCTCGTATTGTGAGCGAAGATGCCAGTAAAGTATACATGCACCGCGAGTACCAGGTATAGTATACTAATTACCACTTCATGTGTCGACCCGCAGCAAACCTTAGATGGAGCAACATTAGCCAGACCCATTCTTGAAGCGTCGTACCATATGTCGCTTTTCTAGTTCTATCTTTTACAGCAGGTCTCTCCATTGCAAATATTTCTGACATATATAAGATAGCGACTTTATTCATTACTCAATATGAAATACCTACTGCCGCAGTCCCATGAAGGGGATATATCGAGCTCACCAAAAGGTTTTCAGGTGTTGTATGTACCGCACTCTACTCTTTACATGGATGGTGCAGTACTTCAAGTCACAGCTCTTGCATGTACTAACTCTTGCTTGGGTAGAGTATCGAAGGGACTGTTGCGATTCCAGGAGGTTGAAATGGACTGGTAGGTATGTTATCGACATGGAAGCGTCACATTTGTATCGTTTTCTCTGTTTCGCACACATGCACTCAAACCAACCCGTAATTTTGTTGGAGTCATTTTACACAACAATAGTATGTGTAGCATGCAAGTGCAGAGAAGCTATGCGATCTCTACTTGCTACGATATCGGTCGGTTAAGTGCACGATGAATGTATGTTTTTAAGACTAGCGTTCTTCCGGCACTTCTGTGGTAATACCACGATCTACATTAGGGGAGAACTTGCACTCAAGGGTCTCGTCCTTGGGCATTCGGTTTTCATTCAGTGGATGCAAGAGTCCATGATCCGAGCATGATCGACTGCTCACAGAAAGCAAGTGAGGCGTCAGCCTAGATGCCGGCGGTCTAGTGAGCAACACGGGAAATCTCATGTGTAGAAGGTTTAGGGTGATGATCTCATTACCCGGATCTTGACAGGGGTCCCGGAGATGTTTCGTGCTTCTATACATCAGTATTATATACGAGGTACTGTATCCTCAGTGAGCAATAGCTCTTGCCTTCACATGATATTTCTCACCACTGTCAAGGGACGAGAAATGGTGTCGACCTTAACTCTTATCTTAACCTTAACCTTAACCTAAGAGGTGTCGGCCTTAACATCGCGTCTTCCTGAAAGACTCCTGTTTGAATAGTGCCTAAAAGCTGCAATGCATAGTTCAAATGTGTTCCACTATACGGGATCCATGTCGTGTAACATGTCGGGAACCTGCCTTTGCCCTGCATGGTTGCCCTCTTCTGACATTCAGATGTCATCGCTTCCTCCTTTGGGATCTGATAACCTCACCTTTAAATTGGAGGCCACATATGTAACCACCTCCGTCCTAGGTACAATGGAATGCCGTGGTTATCCGTATCACCTGGACTGACTGCTGGTGCAAAACTGAAACTGAATCGAAAGTAACCCCATTGGAGAGATATGCCATTCCTAACCCACTTTTACATGATGGATCAAATACTACAACACAATTGCAAACCTGTCAACACTTTGCACCAGGTTCATGCAGCAGAAGTCGGTGCAACCGCACACGCATAGATTCGTACACATGAAGTACATGAACAACCCGCGTATAAAAACTTATCAGCTAAACAGAAGGTAATTTTATTATCACATTGATCACTAGAAAATCTTCCAGCTGTGTTGTTTTATTTTATTCCACGAGCACTTCGGGTCATTTGAACTAGTTGAGATGTGATTAATCCGTTTACGTGATATAGGTACATCTATGTAATGTCCAGCAGATCGACAGATGACTCACAATGTTCAAAGGAAGAAGCGTAAGATGCCGGGAAGGACGGGGGAGATTCTATCACGTCTCACAAGAACACGAACTACAAGGTAAAATGGGTGGAGTCCTACAAGTACTTGAATGAGAAATTTGTTCTATATCACTAAAAATATCAGATTTATATGAGGCAAATAGTCTATATACCATTCGGGTTATCATTTAGTGTGCTATTTCTTTGGATTGCACTAGCTAATGTTCTTCGAGCAATGTTTATCTCGTGTAAGTTACAAATCGGTAAAATTAAAATGCTATCCTTATCATCTAGTAATCTTGGAGTTCTGTAATCTTGGAGTTCTGTAATCTTGGACAAATAACCCGTTCTGGGAACGGGTTATCCAGAACTCACGAAGTGCAAATGATAGACAAGCTACATGCAATGCTAGAGTAGTATTAAATCCCTAAGTTAGAATGCATTGAAGGTAACCTACAGTATTGGCATAATAGAAACAAACATATTGAAACACCAGCATATATGGAGAAGAAACATCATCGAATGAAAAGCGAAGTAAATGTAAATGTCACTTGGAAACCATTAGATAGAAACATGCATATTAGAGATGCAGCCATTAAAGAAGCGGATACAGACCTCCCACATAAGTAGAGAAATAAATACATCAAGAAGAAATGGCCAGCTTAAAAGGATGGAGATAAACTGGTGTCAAGAGACAAGTAATAGTCAGTAAATATCGTGGGTCAAGGAAGATCTGAGTCAGGAAACAAAAATGGGGGAAGGTGTATGAGACAGAGCATTTGAAGTAGAAATCGCTCAAAGAATGAGGGAAGACGAGCAAGCATCTGAGGATTGGATATCGATATATCACAGCAAACGCTATGGATGCATTTATATATATATATATATATATATATATATATATATATATATATATATATATATATATATATATAAAACTTTATTGGCATTCCAAGAATTTGTAAGTCATCTATATCATACACTCTTTTGAATCTAGAAATGACAAGCAATAGCTAAAAGAGACTGCACTAGAATTTAATACCTTGGCTCTTAAACCTACAGATGAAGGTTAATAGTCAATTGATCAAAGACTATAAAATAAAATTTCTAACCAAATGATCAATGGTTTGCTCAATTTGGTCTACACTGTACACAATGTAAATAACATCCTCTAAAGAGAGAACGACACCACTTGATATGGCAAAGTATTAGACAGAAGAGCTAAAAAAGGAATTATGGCAAATAAAGGTACCATTAAGTGATCTCCTTCTCTAATTCCTTCTCTAATTGACTAAAGACAGTCATTCTTCCAGATGAGAAATCATATTACTAGTAAAGAAAAGAACAAAACAATAAATGGACAACATAAAGAAGAATAAGATCTGCTAAGAATCCTCATACTAATATATTTGAACTTTCAAAAGATAGATATACCTCATATGTTATTAAAGTGCTCTCAAAATTCACTACAAGATAACACAATTTAGGTAGAGTGCTCTAATGTCACGAGATATAACCTCACAATCTTCCTTTGTAAAAAGGAAGGTTGTCTTTCTTTGTGTGGCTTAATGTAGTCTTCCTAACCTTTCACATGTGGTCACTTTTTCCTTTGTAAAAAATCCACCTTCATATATAAGCTATTATAAGGTGTGAGAATAATGTTGAATGACAATGGAACAACTAACAAGGTGCAATAATTTCTCCTCACTAGTAAGGTCTATTGCTTCTTATATCCATTGTCATTGCACAAAGTCAATTAGCACTTAGCACTTGACTAACTTACTTAAGAATCTCCACCTTACTACAATTGAAACCACTTTCAATAACTCCATAAAACCACTAAAAGGATAATCTATGTGGAAACAATCTTGACCTTAATCACAAATCACCCCTCATAAACCCCTTGAGGGGAAGTGTAAATTTATATTGTATATATGGACAAATAATAATAATTAAGATTTTCAAGCTATATTCTCAAATACCTAATAGTACTCTTGTCTTTCGTTGGCAAAGGATGTAACATGTATAAAGAGGAAATAATCTCATTTGTGAAACAAGCCATAGTAAAAGAGCATAGTCTCGGGTTGCTCTATTATACTGTTCACCTTGATACTAGATTGTAGTAGAACTTGTAGTATCTTTTAATTGCAACTCTTGTTTGAAATATGTGATCCAATCAGATTCCTTTTATAATATAGCACAATCTCCAACCTAAAATTTACAAAATTTACCAACCACTTCTCTTTTCTTTTCATGTTACACTCTAGTAGAAAAGACATCATCATGACTCAAAACAAAGATACAAACATACTTATTTATCCAAGGGATTACATGCCCATTAATCAAGTTGTGAATAAAAAGCTTATTTAGTCTTGTCATGGAATACACTAGAAAGCTTATGGAATAAGATAAATATTTTACAAAAATCAAATAATTTAAAACTACATTTTACTTAGGATATTATCCACTCCCATGATACAATTGTATACATGGAATAGCCAAAAAGCAATTAGCATAGAGTATGTAATTCTAGCTATCAACAATGTCAATGTTATTTCTTAATTTACATAGGTATCTTAAGAGGTTCAATTTTATTCCTTGTATATCTGTTTTACATGGACCACTACCACTTTCAAGGTAAAGAGTTTGTGACATACTAAACATGATATAGCTTATGCCGTTTTAGACAACCTCATAGGGGAAGTAAAATCATAGCTAGCATAAAGAACAGAAGTAGTATTTTGGATGCTCAGTCTTGTATATTCCAATACTTGCAAAACCACACCACATTCATATGATATCTCACATAAGTTAATGTATTCTTCAAACCCTAAAACCTATGAAGTTTCATAGCTTTATTTCACATTTCTATAGTTTTAAAATTATTCTAATAAAATCAAGTATTAAAACTAAGTTTAAGAATGAAACCCATATTCTCAAACTAAAGTAATCACTATAAAATCATAAAAGATCTGAGTACAATCATATCTTTATGAAAATCCTTTTAAACTTCTATATATATATACACACACACCTAAGATAAAAGAAGGTTTTTATCTTTTTACCCTTATATGTACTTGGAAATTAAAGATTTCCTTCACACCTCTTGTCTTCATATGTGCATTTTCCTTAATTTTAAATATTTAAATGTTCAATCTTGCACTTCCACTCTTAGCTTCTACAAGTTGGCTCAGATCATATAAAAGACCTTGGTCAAAAACCTTCTTCTAAATCTGTAATCCAAAGCACACCACAATTCTACCAAAAATTTGTTTCAAATTTATAGTATCATGCCTCTTTCATCA
The DNA here is from genome assembly GCA_948567375.1 of Lunularia cruciata. Lineage (NCBI taxonomy): Eukaryota > Viridiplantae > Streptophyta > Marchantiopsida > Lunulariales > Lunulariaceae > Lunularia > Lunularia cruciata. Next base: position 2,623,074 of record OX419757.1, on the reverse strand, counting down.
CTCCATCCACACCCTAAGTGTAAAAGACCAAGGAGAGAAGTAGGAGAATGGAAGACATGAGTGAAAGAGGGACTCTTGAATGAAGTAAACTAGCATGTCCAAATGTCTAGCATAAGGTTAGGCTTTGGTATTTATAGGAAATATACAAAGCTCTTTGGCAAGCTTCTCAAGAAGCTTTATAAAAGTCGTCTTCTTAGAGTGCAAACTAAATTAACCGGGAAGCTCTTGAAGTAATTTCCTTTTAAAAGCTACCTATTTGGTGTGCAAGCTAAGCTAGTCAAGAAGCTTCGTTTCAGAAGCCATCTACTTGGCATACAAGTTAAGCTAGCCGGGAAGCTTCCCAAGAAGTTCCTCCAGAAGTCACCTACTTGGCATACATGTTACTTGATACTTGGAAAATACCAAGAGGCTTCCTAGATGCTTCTCAAATATTTCTATAATTCTTGGTTAATTTGGCCTATTTGCTACTTTTTTAATCTTGACTAACTTGTCTATAAACTCCGTATTGTTACATATTCCTCCACTTGCTAGCTGGTGAGGTCCTTGTCACTATGAAAGCTTCAAAATCTTGGATGGCCATTTGTGCATTGTGAAGATGAGAAAGAGGCTCCCAAGTAGCATCATGAAGGGGATACCCTTTCCAAAGGACTTTGTACTCAATGTGTTGTTGGTGGTCATGTTGAATGTTGCAAAGTGCAAGGATATGATCAACTTCATACTCCTCATGATTGTTGAGAGGGATGGGAGGGAGAAGGGGTTGGACATGGGTAGAAAAGGAAGATGGATTACAAACAAAGAGTTTCAACTTTGAAACAAAAAAGACAAGGTGGATTTGCATATGACTAGGCAAGACAAGTTTATAAGCAACATAAGAAATGATTTTGGTGACATCAAATATACCTCTCTAATTAGGAGCAAGTTTACAAACTTGAGTACAAAGCAGGAGGAGTAGGTTATTAGAAGGAATCATGACCTTATCATCATCTAGTTAAAAAGTGAGATCATGATAATGTTGATCTGCATATTGCTTTTGATGATTTTGAGCAACAAGGAGATGAGATTTGGCCTGGTTTTAAGGAGTGAGATATTGTGGACAAGAAGGTAGAAATATGAGTAATGCGAGATGGTAAAGAAGCAAGAAGGGAATCTAGAACAAGTGGGTCTTGACCAAACTTAAGGAAGAAGGGAGAGAATCCAATGCTTGCTTAGTAGGAGTTATTGTAGGTAAACTCAACAACTATAAGAGGTTCATTCCAATTGGTACCCTAAACGTTGACAAAGGCACAAATCCAAGGTGAGGTTTTCACATTTGGTTTTCCCATCAATTTGAGGATGATAGGTAGTGGAAAAAGCAAGCTTTGTGTAGAATAGTTTGAAGAGTGCTTGCCAAAATTTACCAATGAATCAAATATCACAATTAGAGATGAGTACACAAGGCATCTTATCATGCTTGAAGACATTGTTGAAGTAGATTTGGGCCAATATTGGAGCATCTACTATATCAAAGGTTGGTGCCAAATCGATTTGCTTACCAATTTTATCAATAAACACCATATTATTGTATGACCTTGCTTTGTCTTGGCAAGGATGTGATGATATTTAAGCTCCCATGGTCTCATTGAGCTGATAGACTGGGAAGTGGTTGGAGTAGTCCACTCAGTTTTTTGTTGCTAGTTTTGTTGCATTGGCAAATTTCACAAGATCAAACAAAGTCTTGAATTTCACATACCATGTTTGACCACAAGCATTTCACAAGATCAAACAAAGTCTTGAATTTCACATACCATGTTTGACCACAAGCATTTTCATTGTAGAGTACTCAAGGTCTTATCTACTCCCATGTATCCCACAATTGGTAAGTCATGCATCTCTTGAAGTTGTGCTAAGCATAGATCTCCTAAAGTTGGAACATAAATGTAGTTCTCACAACATAGAAGTCCGTCTTTGAGTGAAAAGGTATTGAATTCCTTGTTATGTGTTGCAAGACAACCTTGTCCCAATTGAAAGAAGAAATTTTGTTGTAAAGCGGTTTTAAACTTGATTTGGACCTTTGAGTCAATTAACACTTTTGTAGTTGTTGTCATGATGAGAGACTCAAAAAGAGTCTTCAAATTTGGTTATTGTGATAAGGCATCAAGGATGACATGAATTTTTTTGGGCTTGTACTGAAGCTTGATATCAAACAATTGTAGTTATTTATCCCATTGATGATGTTGACTCTTCATATGCTCCAAATGTAATGTCTTCAACAAAGGTTTGTGATTGGTTTGCATGATCACTTGTTTCCCCAAGAGATAATACCTTGGTGGTATATACCATTTCTCCTTTTTTTTTATCCCAAGTAGAGTAATTATTTCTATAGCTTTTAGTTGGCAAGACATAAAGGCAATGGGATGTACACCATCTCTAATTCTTCCTATAACATTGCTACAATGGCAAAGTTAGAAGCATCAAATTCAACCTCAAAGGGTAGTTGAGGATCATATGGTTGAAGGATGGGTCATGAGGACATCATATGCTTCAATTTATTGAATTCTTCTTTGTGATTCATGGTCCATTAAAAGGTTGAGGCCTTCTCTAAGAGATTGATCAATGGTGCTATCACATGAGCATAGTAGTGGATGAACCGTCATTAAAAATCTGTCAATCCATTACATGCCCATACTTTTGTGGTATCCTTTGGAGTAAGCCAATCAATAATGGCCTTGATTTTCTCCTTTTCCATCTTGATCTCCTACAATGAGACCATATGACCCAAGAAGGTAACTTCCTACTGCCAAAAAGCACACTTTGACTTCTTGTAGTAAACTTCCATTGATGTAATTGTCTTAGGACTTCTCATACATGATTCATATACCTCCATTCATATACCTTCATTACCTCCATATTAGTATTGATAACATATCATCCAAGAACATCACTATGTACTAATCCAAAAACCAATGCAATACTTGATGTATCTAATCTATGAAGACCATCCGAGCAATAGTGAGCCCAAAAGGTAAAACTCTCCATTTGCCAATAGCTCCTTCAAATATCCAACTTGGAGAAGTATCTCACTAGAGTACTTCTTGGCAGTAACTTGATCTTGAACTGCATAGCATGATCAGAGTGTAACCTCCTGGGCAGATCATCTAGAAACACACCTACAAATTCTTGAACTATCTAATCAACCCTTGCTTGATGAGGCTTTTGGCCCTCATCAAATTCTCCATGCACAATCTGCTTGATCCACACATCAAAAATAAGGATATCTTCCTCCAAAGCTTACTCTATGGCTATTTTATCAGAAAAATTCCCATGTTGGAATTGACTATTCTTAAGTGTCTTACTCAAAAGTGCCAGACAACCTAATCCATAATTTTTATCTTGGTGTTATACTTGAATTTATCATGGAATCCAATTAATTGAACCTTATGACATTCAAGCCAAGGTAGAACTAGAATGACAACATAGTGTAGAGGCGCTACTACAAACCTCATACACTCCAAATTCTCTTTTCAATCTTGAATGTAATAGGATGGGAGGTACAAAATGCAAAACCCTTTCTATTATCCACCATCATCAATCTTCTTCTAAGTACTTGCTTGATAAGAATACCTAATTCATTTGCTAATTATATGTGCACACAATTCTTTGAACTTCTAAAATCAACCTAAATCCTACAACCATGATCAGATATCATACATTGCAAGTGAAGCAAACTTGCATAGGTCAAGCTCCCAATCCTACTGGAACTAATCAAATTTCTAATATGTGACTCAATATCTCCTATTGCAATTCTTTCTTTCTTTGACATTGCACTCCATGAATTTCATTTGGGGAATTTTTTAGGGTCATCTATTTTCTATTCCAATAATTTCTTAAGATGTCCATATTCCAAAATAAATCAAGAAATTGAATGTATTACAAGAGAAAAGATTAATCAATTAAGACTAACAATTGTATTTAGGATCACAAAGATGATCTTGAGATCAAATGGTATCAAGAGTTAAGCTCTTGGTTAAATAATAACTAAATAGAGGCAAGCCTTAGATTGTATCCAACAAGGCTACTGATTGGACTACCAAGTAAGCTTACCCCTACCACTTGGTAATAAGGTCCAACTAAGACCTTCATACACCCTATGAAGATCTCTTATAAACTAATTAAATCAAAAGATAAGGAAGTGCATTCAAAATTGAGATGGAACTTGCCACATGGTATTGATAGCTACTTTAAGCTTAATTAATTATAACCAAATCCAATTATGGATCATCTAATTCCCTTAATAAACCATTGCTTGTTCCCAAAATGAGTACTATTGACCCAAGTTTGAAGGTTCTACTACTTATGAAGGGTGGTTATTTATCACTTTGTAACCGCCCCTCCTTCCTCCACATAATTTCTCCCTTGTTTGTTGCCACCTTGTGATACTAGGTTGGCTAATTCTAGTTATTTATATTAAGTACTCTTGATTACTCATTCAGTTCTCACTTAGGAATCAATTTCCACATCTAATCATAAAAAAAAATTGAGTGGCACTTATTGTATAATTGATCTTACCATCTTAACTATCCATTGTAAGTTTTGTAGGTGGTACCTCCTTTGAAGTATCTAAGTGCAAGCCCAAGTGTAATACCAAGAGCTAGCCATATGATCTAGATGTGAAATTTGGTTTGGTAACATCTCAAATGATGTAATATATGATGGTCAAAATAGATCAAATAAAAGTAGCACCAAAAGAGTACTTCTACTAGTAGGGCAGAAACCAAAATAGACTTGAAAACCTTAGAACCAATAGCTAGACATATGATTTAAAGGTGAAAATTGGTTTGGTAATATCTGGAAGGATGTTACACATGATGGACTAAACAGATCAGAAAGAGGTATCACCAAAAGGGGGATTCTATTAATAGAGTAGGAATTGGACTATGCCTAAAATCTTTGAAGGCAAATTTGGAAGCCTAAATGGTGAATTAGGACTCAAAAATGTGCATATTCCTCCCCCCTTCCAATGGAAGAAAGGCTGGCCTTCCCTCCCCCTACTTTGTCTTGTCAAGAGCTTTCCAACGATATCTCACCCATGTGATTATGAGATTCCTACAAGAAGATTCCCTAAAAGATTCCCTCCAATAAAAGCTTATTTGACCAACCAGATAGGACCAATACCGACATGTCACCCCTCCAAGTAAGTAATACAAGGGTGGAGCTTGATGAAATGTCACCTATCTGTGTTCCTAATCCTATGGTGGAACTTCCTTGGAAGAGATCCTCTTTGTCTATATAATAAAGAGAATGTGCTCCTTTGGGGCATCGGATGATTGAGTGTGAAATCTGTATTTTCTCTCTTCTCTTGTCCTCGGAGTATTACACCAAGCCTTAAGTCCCATCCTTAATCCTTGATTTTTTTGCTTCTTCTTTTATGGTATCTTTGGTGCATTCATCATAGGATTCCACACATACTTATGTACCTTGCAAGGAAGGATTCTGCCTTTTTCCTTCCTTGTAGGTTTCTTTGTGCTTACTTGACTCAATATCCACTAGATTAGTATCCTTCCCTTCCAATTGAACCTCCAAGGTCTGCTTGATTGTGATGACTTCCTTGACTTGATGTGGTGTTCATTCAACATTGGACATCCTTCATTTTGATCAATCCGCCTTAAGCATTTGAATTGTCTCAATGATGTCCTCAATTCAATCCTCTATTGCATAAAATAGGTACCTTAGAAGTAAGGTAGGAAAGGTTTTGGCAATGGTTGGCTAGGACTCTATTTAAGTCATACTTGGAGTTTGAATTATTGAAGCTTTAGCTCAATAGAATGAAGTTTTGGTTTGTTCAAGGATTTATTTGAAAATTTGTTAGGTTCTCTTAATTCTTGATATACCAACCAACTTCTTCTTCCTGTATACTTGAAAGATCTAGCTTCTTCTCTCTAAAAGGATTCACCTCAAAATTGGCTCATTTGATAGCAATCAAAGCACCACCCATGAAGCCTATACCCCAAACTTTGCTAATCTTATACTTGTGGTTAGGATAAAAATTAAGAGCAAGAACTCAAATACTTGCTTTGCTAAAGGTTGGTAATTGCAAAAACATGATACTCCTTCCTAATATTATTAGTCCCTTTTTGAAGTATTTTGTGTGTAGCAATATCCAAGGATTCTACTCTCAACAATACACACTCTCCTATTTTAAATAAGTAAGTACATTTGGTAAGTAAATAAGATCATTGGTAGGTCCCAACCTAAGGGTGGCCTCAACCAAAACTGTTAGGTCCATTTTGGTTGAGATCTCCCAAGTCACTTGTTCTAAGATCATGGATTTTGTCCTAAATCCTTAAAGGAACTCAAATAGTAATTCATAACCAATTGCTATAAGATTAGCTTGTAGTTTCTTCCTTTAGGCCACCATAGTAGGAAATGCTAGCTCAATGCACTTCAAGGTAAGTTTTGAAATGGGTTGAGATTTGGTCATGGTTGCATTTCATGTTTTCTCTACAAACAATTTCAACTTGTAATTTTTCTCCTCTCATTCTCTCTTTCACTCAAAACACTAATTGATTGATGATTCAACTTATAATTAAACTAGTCCCTAATCCCTTGCACTTTACATCCAAACCACTTTGAATTCTCACTTGCTTGTTCATTCAATCATCAATCCCTTAGGTGGCTCAAATTCCTAGCTCATTTGATTCACAAACTCTCAAATTGCATGAGTTCTTTTACTCAATTCTTAAATTCTCCAAATTGCTCAATTCACACAATTTCTTTTTCCTCTATATTTCTCAATTTCTTCTTGCTATCCATCAAATTCTTTGAAATAACCAAACTTGGAATGATCTAACATGGGATGTACTCCTCTAATATCCTATTGATATCATTTTTTGAAACTTGGTCTCTTTTTAATGAATATCCTAGAATGACCCATGTGTGGGATTTGGAGTGGTTGCTTGAAATTCATTATACAAGGTTGATCTTCTCAATCATGTAATCTACTCCTCAATTAATTGATGGTCAATACTAACTACATTTTTAAAAGAAAATCAACTAAAATTCCTCAAATTCCATTCACTTTAGCAAATACTTAATTTGTGGTGTGAATCAACTAGTGAGTGCATAACAAAATTTCAAGTCTAGGTTATTGTAGTACATGCATGAGAAACAAGAAACTTTGTTGTATGTTGTTTGTTATTGTTCTTGTTTGTTTCTTGTACTCATCTACTAGGAATAGCGACATCACTAAGAATACTAGGAATGGTGGAATTCAACTTTTCCTTAAGCTCAAGGAAACAATGTTGTAGCTGCATCAACATAATAAAATGTAGAATGATACATGGAGATTGTATATGCATATTAATATGATCAATATTTCTATTAATATGGTGAAAAAATGGTGAACACATGATTTCATTTGGATGATAATTTGGTGTATAAAATTTCCTCTACATCTTCTTCTCATCTTCATCCTCAAATTTATAATTTGCTATAGGGAATTTAGGATCTACAATAGGAAAATTAGTGCTACCACCAATGCCATATGGATGCAAATCTATGCAGTGCAATATTATATGATACTCTTTATTTAACTTATTCTTAGCCCTAGCTAATTGAAGAGTCATGGAACAAAATCTTTTGATTTGGGATTCCTCTCCTTAATACAAAGGTTCTCTACTTTAGACCTTATTTTCCTTATACAAAATATCTGCTTTGCCTCCAACTTCCTCTTCTTGGCTTCTATAAGGTACTTTGTTTCTCCATTTTTGCAAACTTTTGAGCCTTTAGATTTGTTACCTTACATCTCTCTTGAGCTTTGATTGATTCACTCTTCCTTTTATTTTGGTTTGTTGAATCTTGTGACAAATTAGCCAAGGTAGAAGTCATCTTTGTATTCAATTGGGAGACCTTTCTTCTCTTCTCAGATTCAGTTTCTCCTTCTTGAAATGCAATCTCCTCCTTTGGTCCTTTGGTCTCCTTTGGTAGAGCTTCATATTTTGGTACTATTGGAACTTCTCTACCTTGGTTCTCCTCTTTGAGCCAATCAAGGGCTAGATTTTCACTCAAGGGCTAGATTTTCTAGCCCTTGAGTACTTGGGATAGTAAATGTGTAAACGACCAAGGAGAGAACTAGGAGAATGGAAGATTGGAGTAGAATATCACATTGGGACTCTCAAATGAGGGAAGCTCCAAATGTCTAGCTTGAGCATGGCTTGAGAATTTATAGATAACTTGGGTACAAGACTCCCAAAGAGTTTCCAAGGAAAGCTCCTTCTAGGAGCCACCTTACTTGAGTGCAAGCTAAGCTAGCCATCAACTTGGTGTACAAGTTATTCTACACTTGGAAAGTTCATAGAAGCTTCTCACTAAGAAGCTTCTTAGGTGCTTCCAGAATATTCAACCCACAAGCTTCCTTGATGCTTCTAGTAAGTTCTTAGGCTAGTTCTACTTAATTTTGCTATATTTAGCTTAGCCAACTAACTCATTAGCTTCTATTAACTTGTCTGCTAATTCCATATTATTACATATTATTTTATCGCTAGTGGATGACATCCTCATCACCATGGAATCTTTGAAGTCTTATAAGGTTTTTTGTGCATTCTGGACATGAGAAAGAGTGTTCCATGTGGCATTATGAAAGGGATACCCTTTCCAAAGGACTTGGTATTCCATGTGTCATTAACAATAGCCACATTAGATGGAGTGATAGACAAGTACACAATAAAATTTATACTCCTCATGATTGTTGAGAAGGATGGGAGAGAGAGGAAATTGAATACAAGTGGAAAAGGAATATGTGTTAGTAACAAAGGGTTTTAAGTTTAAAATATAAAAGACAAGATGGATTTGCATATGACTAAGGAGACTAAGTTAGTAGGCACCTAAATTAATTATTTGAGTAATCTCAAATGGACCTATCCAATTGGGAGTACGTTTACAAACTTGGGTATCAAATGGAGAAGAAGGTAACTAAAAGAAAACATGACCTTATCACCTAGTTGAAAGATGAGATCCCGATAATATTTATTAGCATATTGTTTTTACCAATTTTGAGCAAAAAGAAGATAAGACTTGGGTTGGTGTAGGGATTTAGATAACAAGGACAAGAAGGTGGAAGTATGCCAGACTTGAGATGGCAAAGGAGCAAGAAGAGAATCTGGAAAAAGTGGATCTTGGCTATAATTAAGGAAGAAAGGAGAAAATCCAATACTTGCATGTTCAGAATTATTAGAGGTAAACCTAGTAGTTACAAGACAAGTATCATAATCAATGTGGTGAATATTGACAAAGGTATGTAGCATATCTTCAAAACTGCAATTTCCTTGTTTTATTTGTCCATCAATTTGAGGATGATAAGTTATAAATAATGCAAGCTTAGTATCAAAGAGTTAAAAAAAATTTAACAGTAAAGTAAGGATCTTGATCATAGATGAGAATCCTTGGCATCCCATTGTCCTTGAAGACAATGTCAAAGTAGATTTGGGTCAATGTTGGAGCATCAATTGTATCCATGGTAGGTGCCAAATGAGTCTACTTGTTGAGTTTATCAACAAAAAGTACATGGTTGTATGGCCCTAGTTTGTCTTTGGCAAGAATTTGATTAGGTATAAGCCTACATGTTCCTAATGGGTAGATGGAATTGGTAGAGGTTGAAGGAGTCTGCCCAGCTTTTGGTTATTGGCCTTGTCGCTTTAATAGCTCTTGCAATATCAAAAAATCTCTCAGACCTCTTGTGATATGTTGGGCTACCACCATTGATGTTGTAGGGTACCCAAGGTCTTCTCCACACCCATGTGACCAGCATTTGGTAAGTTATGGGCTTCTTGAATGTGGACTAGTCATAGATCACCCTTGGTTGGAACATAGATCCAGTTCTCATAAAATACAGGGCATTCCTTGAGGAAGAAAGTGTTGTATTCCTTATCATGTAATGCAAGATGATCTTGTATTATTTGAAAGAAGGGGTCTTGTTGTAAAGCAATCCTAAACTTGATTTGGACTTTTGATTGACAATGTTGTAATTGTTGTTGTGTTGAGAGATTCAAGAAGAGTTTTCAAATCATGTTGTCTTGATAAGGCATTGGAGATGACATGGAACCTATAAGGTTTGTATGCAAGTTTGATGTCAAATAACTATAGTAGTTCCTCCCATCAATGAAATCAACTCTTCATGTTCATTAAATATAATATCTACAATAATAGTTTGTTATTGGTTCACATTATCACTTGTTTCCTCAAGAGATAATGCATCCATACTTGGCATATACTATGCTAGTTGTTCTTGGTCTCAATTAGAGTAATTCTCTTTTGTAGTGTTTAGTTGGGGAGCCACAAAGGAAATGGATGTAACCAATTTGGAAATTCTTATTACAACATAACTCCAATAATATAGTTAACAGTATCAAAATCAACCACACAATGTAGTTGAGGATCATATGGTTGGAGGATGGGTCATCAAGACACCATATGTTTCAATTTCTTAAATGCTTTTGAGTGTTTAGTGTTCTATTAAAAGCTTGAGGTCTCTCCTAAGAGATCAATCATTGATAGTGCTACATGAGCATAATATTGGATGAACTGTTGGTACAAACTTACCAAATATTGAATGCTCACATTTCTATGGAATCCTTTGGAATATGCCAATCAATAATGACCTTGATTTTTTCTTTTTCTATTTTGATTATCTTTAGTAAGACCTTATGATCCAAGAAGGTAACTTCTTTCTACCAAAAAGCACACTTTGACTTTTTGCAATAAAACTTCCTTTACCATAGTCATCTTAGTACTTCTTATATGTTATTCTTGTGTTCTACTTCCATCTTGCTATAGATTAAAATATCATCCAAGAACACCACTATATACCAATCCAATAGCGCATCAAATACCTAATGCATTTGATCTATGAAGATTGCTAGAGCATTTGTGAACCCAAAAGATAAAACTCTTCATTCAAAATGCCCATACCTTATGCAAAAGGTAATCTTTTACACATTTTCTCTATCAATGGGAATTTTCCAATGGCTACTTTGAAAATTCAACTTGAAAAAGTATTGTATTCTACTCAATTGATCTAACAAGTCATCAATTTGAGACAAGAGATACACATTATTCATGTTTTGTTTATTAAGGCCACCATAGTCACTAAAAAATTGAACTGCTACATCCTTCTTTGGTGCAAACAGTATTGGTGTTCCCCAAGGAGATTTACTATGTCATATGATTTTTTTCTCAACAACTTGTTCATTGTTCTTTGAAACTCTTCTAACTCCTTTGGTGAGAACCTATAGATTGGTCTACTCATGTGAATACTACTTGGCAATAGCTTGATTCTAAAAGACATACCTTGATTAGAGGGTAATCCCTTTTGAAGATCATCAAGAAATATATCCATAAATTCTTGAACTATCTGATCAACCATTATTTGATGAGATTTATAGATTTTATCAAGATCTCCTTGCACAATTTGCTTGATCTACATTGTAAGAATAGGAATATCTTCCTCCAAAGCTTACTCTACAACTAATATACTAATAAACTTCCTATCTTTGGATTGACTATTTTCAAATGTCTTATTCAAAAGTGCCAAACAACTTAATTGGTAATTCTTGCCTTGGTGTTGTACTTGAATTTTTCATTGGGTCCTATCAAATTAAACCTTATGATGTTCAAGCCAAGACAGACCTAAAATGAAATCATAGTATAGAGGTCCTACTACAACCTCATATGCTCTAAATACTCTTTTTCAATCTTGAATGTAATAAGATGTGAGGCATAGAATGGAGAATCCTTTCTACCATCCACTATCATCAATCTACTTTTAAATATGTGTTTGATAAAATCACATAATTCCTTTTCTAATTGCATGGACGTAAAATTCTTTGAACTTCCAAAATCAATCAAAATCCTATAGGTACAATAGGTCAAACATTCAATCCCATTGGAACTAATTAGGTCCCTAATATATGGCTTGATATCTCCTACTTGGACTCTTTTTTTTCTAAATCATTGTGCTCCACAAAATCCATTTGGGCAATTTGTCAAGGATAGTCAACAATGAGATGTCTAATTTGGTGATAAGAAAAGCAACCACCATTTTGTCACAATCTTTCTTTGTCCACAATGCAAAGCGGTCTTTATTGGATGGCATCAATCTCTATTGGGGCTGATTTCTCCACCCATGTGTGATGTGTTGGTAGGTTTTCTGAAAGTCTAGGTCAAGATCAAGTTTTGATAACCAAGGAATCATAGCACTCAACCAACTGCATGACCTCTTCCAAATGTTTGGGTCCTTGCAGCATCATTTCCATTTTGATATGTGACTTCAAACCCCTTACAAAATCTGTCTAAAGCTTCACATTTTTAATATCTCTAGAATTTGCATTTGGTGTTTTGGAATTGAATGATGTAGCTCTCACAAAAACAATCTACTTCAATTCTACGAATCTATCTTGTGTTGCAATTTGGAATCCCTTAATTATTGCATTCTTGAATTTTATTCCATGTCAAGATTGGAGCAACAAACTACCATTGAGCTTGCTCCACCCAAAATTGCCACTAGAGTTTTGCCACCCTATCTAATTGGCTTGAAGCCAAGAGAATCTATCTCCATTCATTTTTAAGATTTGTGGCTTCAAGGTAATGTTCTAATCAAATACAAAATTCTCCACTACAGTCAAGAGATTCTTACCTTCAAATACCTTTGGCTTTGGAAATTGGATTCTCTCTTCCCTTTCTTGAAATACTACTCTTTGTACATGCTCTTGATGTTAATGATATATTTTTCCAACAATTGGGTAAGGTGCTCAATTCTTTGATGCATAGTGTTGTGCGTATATGCATAACTACACTACATACATTATTGTCAGCATCATACACTATAGAAGCACAACTCACACATAAGTCATACATGGACTCTAAAGTGCCACAATCACTCTCCTAGCTAGCGGTTAGGTCCCTCTAACTCCAAATAGCCATCTACTCTAAGTATATGGTATACCCTATGGTAGGCAAAAGATCAGGAAGTCGGGTGCTATCAAGCCCTATCATTAGTCAACTATCTGCAATCTATACCATATAAAGGATAAACTAGTTTTAGGTCAAGTACATCTAGTACATAACCATTGTTCTTGAGGAGCCACTATGAGGGAAGGAGTCATACGTGCCATATGACATCCTCTCAAACAACTATCACACATCAATATAGTATCAGCTCAAGACGAGCCGTATAACATACACCTCAAGCCTACTTATACAAGTGCCAAGCTTGGATCCATAATACCATCAACGTTTGGGAGGTGGCATGGCGCACAATTGTGCACATCATCCTTCCAACAACACTATCATGTCCTTCTAACATAAGGACTCTAGATGGCAAAAGATAGTGCGGCCTATAGACATATCAAGAGTCATCATTGTTGTCTGTTATAGATATACATAATCACTTAGATGAAATCAACAGATTGAGGGTCTATAATCTCCTCCTCAAATGGGAGTATAGAATAAGGTATCCTTTTGTTGAGCAAATTGCCAAGTTTTCAAAGGCCATCGTCTTCACTCTCCAAAAGATCTCTGCCTATTAAGAACATTTGCTCATCCATATATTTGGATCATCCAAGTCCAAAACTACAATAGCATCTTGATGATGGCTATAGGTCAATCTGGATCTTGTCCATAGAGTAGAAAGTAAGGAGAGAAGGATGTTAAGGAGACTTGCCGGCTGAACCAATAACCTATGGCTATCCAAGGTAATTGGGGATCCTAATCTCCCAAGTGGCCTCTCTACAAACCATACTTCCACAATCCTCTTTTCATGGTTTGAACTACTCTCTTTCCTAAGAAATCTGCCTTAGGGTGATCTTGAGAGGTAGTACAATGATCAATCAAAGCCTTGTCACACAAGACCTAAAACTCTCCCAAGAACTCTGTACCCTAATCAGTCAAAATCTCAATTGGTACACCAAAATGACTAAGAACCCAATCTACAAATGAGTAGTCATCCCTTCTTTGGACTTGTTATGAAGTGCAACCAACTCAATTCATTTGGAGAAGTGCTTTCAACAAAACATACCAATGATGTCTCATAGTCACCGATAAAGGTCCATTAAAGTCCTAACTCCATGGTAACCCAATCCCATGATAAGTAATCGGTGTAATTGTGGCCTAGGAGCATTGAATATGCTCTAACTCAATCACAAACCACACATCTGGCAACAAAATACTTGACATTGGTCTGCATACCACACCACCAATAATGACTCTAGAGTAAGCTATATGTATGCTTTACTCCAAAATGTCCTAGCTCCTCATGTGCATGATGTACCAACTATGGTCTCTTAGATGGAAGTGGTACTACTTGCACTTTGCCATCCTCCCATACACAAAGAAGGTGTTTGCCTTCCAATCTGAACCAACAGGCTCATTGAAGAACATGATCTCTCTCCTTGGCTCCAATTGTGCCACCCACCACACCAATGCAAAGCTAGTTCATCACTAAGATAGAATCATGAATTTCTTGCTGAAGTATACTACTATCTCCACTCTTAGGATCTATGACCCCAATAACTCCTCTTGTATGCACTTAGAGAGATACCACCAAAGCCTTAGAAAATATACAAAGAAAGGTAGATGCATGCCAACCTGGCACTTTCTCCTCATTTGTCTCACCATGCTAACGTGCTCCAATCTGATCTTGTTGGTTGGAACATGGGTTTCTACTATACATCATGGTTCACCACTCTAGGTTTGTGAATAACCATGAAATCATACTCCTATAAAATCAGAGCCCATCATGCAAGCTTCCTTGAAAGCTTGTCAGACTACATGAACCACTTCAATGGCTGATGATCAGTGATGAGAGTAAAGAGGTTACCAAATAGGTAACATTGGAAATGTGCTACTGCCCATATTGTTGCCAAGCACTCTCTCTGATATGAACTATACTTCATCTTTGCTGAATTGTTGTAGCAACTAGCATAGGCCACCATAAACTCCTTCCCCTCATCTCATGTTGCGTGAGCACTGCTTCAAGCCTCAACGTACTCCAATTATTGTGAACTTGAAATGGTTAGTCTCCTCAAAATAGGAGCAGATGTCAACCTCTCCTTGAGTTCTACAAAAACTCTCTCCGGCTCATCTCCTCAATACCACTCTTGTGTAAGCTTGGTCAGCTTTGTCAAGGCCTTGGCAATGGCACTAAATCCTCTAATATAGTGGTGATAGAAGTTTGCCAACCAAAGGAATGCTTGTACTCTACTCACATTTGTACATCAAGGAATATTTGCAATAGCTTCCACCTTGATCTGTTGAACACCAAGTCCTCCAAGGTAAATAGTGTGACCAAAATACTCAACCTGCTTGTGGAAGAACCCACACTTCCCATGATGTAATTTCAGTCCATGAGATCTCAACCTCTCAAACACCTCCAAACAGGTCTCTCATGCTCCTCCATAATAGTGTTATAAACCAAAATATCATCAATATAGCACCAAGCAAGATCCAATCCAGTTAGGATCCTATCCATAACCCTCTAGAACTTGGCATGAGCATTATTTAACCCAAATGGTAAAAACCTCCACTGATATACCACATCCTTATCGTGAAGATCAATAGCTCAAAATGTTATCTTGGACTTATCCTTCTCTTTGATTGGTAATTGATGATATCTTGCTCAAAGATTCAAAGTACTGAAGACCTTTGCATGCACAATTGCATCAAAGATCTCCTCTGGTGTAGGCATAACATACTAATCAGCCCTAGTATGTTGGTTGATAGGATATTAATCTCTACATATCTACCTATTTGTGTAGTTACCATGCGTATCACTCTTAGCTGGCATCATTGTAGATGATGCATACTCTCCATGTGAAATCTCTACCAAACTAGCCTCAAAAAGGTCTCTACTTTGACATCAAATGCTCTCTCTATGTCACTATATCAATAGGGATGTCCAAAAACTAATGTTTTGCTAGTCAGCTTAATCCAAATATTGGGTCCTTTTAGAGCATCTAAATCCTTCATATTGAATGCAAAACAACTCATGTAGCTCCTCAAGAATCTCCAAACTCTCCATCTTTCTTGCTTGTAAGCTTAGGTCCTAGATCTGGCTCCCAAGTATCCTCTGTAATTGATGTAGAAGTGGAACACATGATGACTGGCTACTACATTGGGCCCTTGGGAGTAGTAGTGTCATGCCCCCTACCACTAGAGGTCCCAACCTCAGTGTGAAAGACTCCCCTTGATCCGGTTGCAAGCTCCATACATCCTCTGGCTGCATCCCAAGTAGACCAAGGGTGTAATATAAGTAGGCCATGCTCACCTAGATGGACTCCAAGTAGACCACTCTCCCTAATAGCCATTGGTTTTATCCCAAGAATACCTTGTCCACTTGGTCTATTGTCCTCAGCATGTGCTTGAATTGTTTCAATAGGCATAGAGCTCACAATTGTCTAAGTGGTGATGTCAAGCGCATCCTATGCTGCTTTGCCAAGCCAAGTCTCACAATCCGAGTCAAACAATTTAGGTCCATAGCTTGACCTAACAGTTGATGCTTGGATGCCTCTAACATTGCAGGAACAATAGTAATACTAGTGCAAAAACCCATCACCCGCTCTCTCTCATTGCCATTGGGCTCCACAATTGTTGTACTATGAGTCCCAAACAAGTCCAAGACCTCTCTCTCAAAAAGCATTGGAGCTTGGGAAACTCATAAGTATAGGAAAAGTGGCTCAAGGCAATACAACTAGGTTCACCATTGCCATAGGTGACCTATCAACCACTGCCACTGTCTGAGACTAATGTCCAACATCCAACATCCAACATCCAACATCCAAATCTCATCTAAAATAAGGTGGTAAAGTCATTGAATCCCATCATAAGCACAATGTAGAACCTCTATGGATAAAAAATTTGTCCACCAAAGACAAAGGCAATAAGCCTATGATCCCACTATAGCTGCATCCAACAACACGACAGGTTGCATCCAAGAATGGACTTGATGTGTAGTTGCCACCACTTGGGTGCAAGAATCATCCATCAAAGGGAATTCTCTAAAATATAAGTTAGAGATATGGATTGATGAACTTGGAAATGTCATAGTATATGTAACATCTCCCAAAACACACCAGAACAAGGATCCTAAAGACATAGACCTTGGCCAACATGTGTATGTTCCTAACATGGCCATCCAAAAATCACCAAATGAATGGGACCATGTCTCTCAAGATCCTATGCCCCCAATAAGGAAATGTTTGATGGTAGGGTCTTTTGGTAATCCATGACTTTTGGCACTGGTAATAACTCAAGATACCAATAGTCCAAGTGTGCCATATGATGTAGAGAGAGTTGCTAAGCAATCTATACCTGTATACCTGCCTATAGTATTGCAACTAGTCTAGTGCTAATCCCACTGAACAAATCCAATAGACATACTCCCTCTATTGGATATTGCCAAGCAATGAGTGTGGTATCCAGAGGTGTCAAGGTAATTTACTTTGGAAGCTCATCCTCATACTAGTCTCATGGTGGTACAAAGCCTCCACTCCAAGCCTGATGCACCAACTGATCCACATACTATTGCAATGCCTCCTCTAAACTCCACAAAGGAATATCCAAGGTGCATGGAACAATCTCACTTGTACTCCAAATCTAAGTGATCTCCTCTGGTACTGGAGTATCCTCTACATGGGCATTCCTCTCCAATGAGTCACCAAGCCAAGTAACAAAACCACTAAAAACTAAAACTAAATCCACCATGTTCTTGGATTGTAGTGAACCAAGACTGCCACTACTGAAGCGTACAGGTAGGTGACATACTTGTCCCTCACCTAATTTCCAAACTAGTCTATAGGAGGCTATCTCTTCCCAATAGTCAATATTAAAACCCATGGGGTACAACACTGCTTTTCCAACTAACACATCATACGACTCAACTATGGTTACAATGGCTGAGCTCTCACCATAGAGCTATCAGTCGGATGATTGGCTTGAATCTCTCTACATGATGTATTGTGTAGAACCAACCCCTAGAGATGTTTTGATCTAAAATAGACACCTCTCCACATCTGTCTTCCATAACTCCAAACCAAAAACTGCAATTTTCCACAACATAAAGGGTTCTGCACCAAAGTCTAGTAAGACCCTTCGTGGTGTAGAAACCTTTTCTAGAGGTCCCACCAAAAAAAAATAATTCCCCTCTAGTTATCTAATAGGATAACTCCAATTGTAAACTAAGCTTGCTCAAAGGCCGGTCTAGCTGGTAATTCCTCCAATCTAGCCATTGTTGCTTGCCATAAACCATCAATCATTGAGCGGAGCCTATGCTCCTCAACCAAGTCAGCTCCACTATCAACCACCTTTGCTCTAGCAGTAGGGACCTGTGAGCCGGCTTGTCTTTCACTCAAGATGAACCTCTGATGGTTATTATGGTAGTGCACCATAGACTAAGAAGGCAAGGAACCTCCAACTCCATCATACTCCTCCAAGGCACTAACACTCCAAGACTCAAGACAAGACTCAATGAGAGAGAGATAGTTGCAATCAAAAGGATGATGAGTATCTCCTCACCCCTTGTTTATATACTTGTGAAATAGTTACATAATAAAGTTACTATTTACCAAAGTAACTTGAGTTATTAGGCTAAAAGTCAAATAAAGTCAAAAAATATAAAATAATATTCATCCACATGGCATATTCCACTAAGCATGTGATATTATCTTGACCCAACCACTAAGTCAAGGATTCCTTCACAAGGCTATCCTTGGACTATAGAAGAATCTAAAATAAAAAAGCTTGCAGGTCCAAGAGTTCTCAACTCTTTCCTCAAAGCCAAACACCTAAGAATAATATCAAGTCAACACACTAGAATCCAAATAGTGGTGTTCATCTCTTTCACTTCCTCTAAAATAAGGTCCCCACTATCTTAGCTATGACTAATGTAGAACCATCATTTATCTATATAAATAATACCTCTCAAGTACTTATTATATTCAGCCAAATATCACAATACCACAAACATGCACAAATGGGTGTTACAGACCACATCATCACTACTCTCACAAAGCATGGCAACCAACTAGAATATTGGGGTTGGGTCAACTCCCAATGTATACATGTCACTAGCTAAGAACAAAGGATAGCACATAATCAATTCAGTCACTCCCAACCTTGAGCTAGCCTCAATGAGTGTAGTAGGAGGTGGTTGACTAGAAAGTAGTCCATCATGCACCCCATCACCACCTACCACACATGCACTAAGATGTCTAAGAGCCATGGATATCATTTGTAGTGCCTCAAAGAGTATTAAAGATGGAGGAATTCTGACTTGTCTACTAGCCTCAACTCTCTATGGGTCCAACTCCATTGATGCTCCTCTAGGTTTTGGAGCATGTACTACACTCCTAGTCACTACGGCAGATGCATCTTCCTATGCTCTGATGTTGAGCTTTTGAATTCCTAGCTATGGTGGACAAAGCCAGTGAGCGTCACCTAGAGGTTTTTAGCTAAAGTGGGTGTGGCTTGACTATAATCAGTGCCCAATTATTGGCTGATTATTGAATGATAGATCAAGTATTGATCTCATTCAGTGTGAAAAAATTTCTCCCAACAATTAGACATTGATTACAATCAAATCACACTATAACGATATGGAGTTTAACAACAAAGTTAGTAGATTAATGAAGTAGCAAATAAGACAAACTAACCTAGAATATTCTAGAAGTATCTAGGAAGCTTCTTGGGAAGCTTCCCAACTTGTTTAGCTTGCACCCCAAGTGGTTAGCTTCTAGAAGCTTCCAACTAGCTTAGCTTGCACTCCAAGAAAATGGCTCAAGAAAGCTTCTTGAGAAGCTTCTCAAGAGCCTTATATGATCTTCATAAATGCAAGAGCCAAAGCTCATGCTAAGCATTCAGAATTTTCCCTCATCAAATCACCTCGACCTCCATAGAACCTATTGATACACTACACACGTGTGGAGGAACTAGCACCAATGGAGATTGATGTCATTCAACAAAGACCACTTAGCACTATATATAGAGAAAAATTGCAACAAAATGGTGGTTGTTTTTATTGTCACAATTGGAACATTGCATCACTAAATGTCCACTCAAGAATAGGTGACCTCGACAAGTCACCCGGATGGAGTTTGTGGAGAAAAATGATCAAGGAAACAAAGAATCCCAATAGGAGATTTTGGGCCACCTATTGGGAGCTTGATTAGTTCCAATAGGATTGAAGGCTTAACCTATGCAAGTTTGCTTCACTTGCAAGATATGATATCTAATTGAGGTTGTAGGATTTTGGTTGATTTTGGAAGTTCAAAGAATTGCATGTGTAAACAAGTAGCAAAGGTATTGGGTATTCCTATCAAGCTAATAATTGGAAGTAGATTGATGATGGTGGATGGTAGAAAGGGTTTTGCATTTTGTACCTCATATCTTGTTACCTTCAAGATTGGAAAAGATTATTTGGAGTGTATGAGGTTTGTAGTGTCACCTCTACACTATGATATCATTTTAGGACTACCTTGTCTTGAACATCATAAGGTTTAGTTTGATTGAACCTAACACTTAATTCAAGTACAAAACCAAGGTAGGAATTTCCAATTAGGTTTCTAGCACCTCTGAGTAAGACACCTAAAAATAGTCAGTCCCAAGATGGAAATTTTGTCAAGAAGGTAGCAATAGAGCAAACCTTGAAGAGAGATGAGTCCCAAGATGTGAAGTTTGCTAGGAAGGCAGCATGGAGCAAGCTTTGAAGAGAGATGAGTCCCTAGATGAGAAATCTGTTAGTGAAGCAGCCATAGAGCAAGCTTTGGAGGAAGATAAGTCTATTTTTGCAATGGGGATCAAGCCAATTGTGCAAGGACAATCTAAGGAGTGCCAAAGTGCCTCATCAAGCAATGGTTGATCAGATAGTTCAAGAGTTTGTAGATGTGTTTCCGGATGATCTGCCAAAGGGATTACCCTCTGATCATGGTATGCCCTTCAAGATTGAGTTATTGCTAGGGTAGAGTAGTAGGGTAGGGTAGTCTTTAGTGAGTAGACCAATCTATTGAGTCTCACCAAAGGAGTTGGAGGAGTTGCAAATAACACTTACGGAGTTGTTGCAGAAGGACTTCATACAACATAGTACCTCTCCTTGGGGAGCACCAATACTATTCATTCCTAAGAAGGATGGATGACTTTGTTTTTGTATTGATTACCGTGGGCTCAATAAAAAAATAGTGAAGAATGCATATTTCTTGCCTTGTATCAATGACTTCTTTGATCAATCAAGTGGAGCACAATACTTCTCCAAGTTGGATCTTTGCAGCGGCTGTTGGCAAATCCCCATTGATAGGGAGGATGTATAAAAGACTGCCTTTTGCACAAGCTATGGGCATTTCAAGTGGGGAGTTCTACCTTTTGGGCTCACTAATGCTCCAACAATCTTCATGGATCAGATGCATTGGGTGTTGAGTGGACTATTGGATTGGTACATGGTGGTGTTCTTGGATGATATCTTAATCTATAGCAAGACACAAGCATAACATCTGAATCATGTGCAAGAAGTACTAAGATGACTACGACAATGGAAATTTTATTGTAAGAAGTCAAAGTGTACCTTTTGGCAGAAGGAAGTTACCTTCTTGGGTCACAAGATCTCATTGTAGGGGATCAAGATGGAAGAGGAGAAAATCAAGACCATTACTAATTGGCCTACTCCAAAGGATGCTACAGAAATACGGGCAATCAATAGATTGGCCAATTTTTACAAACAGTTCATCCACTATTGTGCCCATGTAGCTCTACCATTGATTGACCTCTTGGGGAAAAACTTGAGCTTTTAGTGGACCACCAAGCACAAAGAAGCATTCCAGAAGTTGAAACATATGGTGTCTTCAAGACCCATTCTTCAATCATATGATCCTCAACTACCTTGTGTGGTTGATTTTGATGCTTCTAACTTTGCAATTGGAGTCGTGTTGAAGGAAATGACTCTGCTCAAGATTTGGGAACAACTTGCAATGGTATATGCCACCAAGGTATGGAGGCATTACCTCTCGGAGAAACAAGTGATTATACAAACTGATCACAAACCATTGTTGCAGACCTTACACTTGGAACACATGAAGAGTTGACATCATCAATGAGAAGAGAAACTCCAGTTGTTTGACATCAAACTTGAGTACAAACTAGGTCGGTTCCATGTCATCCTTGATCCCCTATCACAACAACCTGATTTGAAGTCTCTTCTTCTTATCATGGTTGCAATAACAATTGTGACAATAATAACAATGTCAATTGACTCTAAAGTCCAAAATGAGTTTTGGTCAGCTCTACAACAAGATCCCTTCTTCTTGATGGTACATGGTTGTCTTACAACATGCAACAAGGAGTACAACACCTTCTCCTTCAAGGAAGGCCTTCCATTCCATGAGGACCGGATCTATGTTCCAGCCAAAGGTGATCTCCGACTAATGCACATGCAAGAAGCCCATGATTTACCAAGAAGCACATGGGTGTGGACAAGACCTTGGGTACACTCCAACGCCAATGGTGGTGGCCCAATATGGCATGAAATGTTTGGAAGTTTTTCTGATCGTGTGAGAGTTGCCAATGCAACAAGACTAGTAACCAGAAACCAAGTAGACTCCTTCAACCACTCCCTATTCCATCTAGTCATTGGGAACATTTGAGCTTAGATCTCATCACCTCCTTGCCCAAGACAAAGCAAGATCACACAACAATTGTGGTGTTTGTGGATAAACTTAGTAAGCAAATCCATTTAGTACCAATGGTTGTTATTGTGGATGCTCCAACCTTGGCACAAATCTACTTCAACAATGTATTTAAGCATCATGTAATGCCATGTGTACTCATCTTTGACCCTGATTGTTGCTTGACTGGAAAGTTTTGGCCAACACACATACTTGACACCAAGCTTGCTTTGTCCACAACCTATCATCCTCAAACTGATAGACAAACTGAACATGCAATTGCACCTTGGAAGATATGCTTTGTGCCTTCATCAACATTCACCATACCAATTGAGATGAATGTCTTGCAACCATGGAGTTTGCATAAAATAATTTTAAACAGGCAAGCACCGGATTCTCTCCTTTCTTTTTTAATTTTGGCCAAGACCCATTTGTTCCAGATTCCCTTCTTGCTCCTCCTTCATCTCATATCCCTCATACTTCCACCTTCTTGACCACCATCACCCAATCCCTCCAACAAGCCAAATCTCATCTCCTTGTTGCTTAGAATTGATAGAAACAATATGCAAATCACCATCATCGTGATCTCAACTTTCAAGTTGGTGATAAGTTCATGCTCTCATCCAATAACCTCCCTCTCCCACTTGATACCCAAGTTTGTAAACTTGCCTGTAATTAGAT
The DNA here is from genome assembly GCA_948567375.1 of Lunularia cruciata. Classification (NCBI taxonomy): domain Eukaryota; kingdom Viridiplantae; phylum Streptophyta; class Marchantiopsida; order Lunulariales; family Lunulariaceae; genus Lunularia; species Lunularia cruciata. The sequence goes on along the minus strand of OX419757.1, from coordinate 2,599,723 downwards.
AGGATCCTTTGATGTCACCCGAATTGTCTCTCATGTTGCTCCTTGCCTTGTCATATGCACATCCATCCTATCTTTCATGTTTCCAAGTTGAAACCCTTTGATCTTAACCCATCTTCTTTTTTCTCTCAAGTCCAACCTCCCCCTCCTCCTGTCCCTATCAATGATCATGAGGAGTACAAAGTTTATTGTCTCCTTGCGCATTGCCACACTTAACGAGGCCGTCGACAAGATATGGAGTACAAGGTCCTTTGGAAAGGATATCTCCTTCATGATGCCACATGGAAACCTCTTTCTCATCTCCAAAATGCATGATTGGCCATCTAGGAGTTTGAAGCTTCATTGATGATGAGGATGTCACTAGCATTGGGGGAATATGTAACAATATGGAGCTTAATGAAAAAGTTAGTAGGGCTAACAAAGTAGCAATTAAGACAAATTAGCCTAGAATATTCTAGAAGTATCTAGGAAGCTTATTGGGAAGCTTCCCGGCTAGTTTAACTTGCACCCCAAGAGGGTAGCTTCTAGAAGCTTCCAACTAGCTTAGCTTGCATGCCAAGTAAACAACTTCTAGAAGGAAAGTTCTTGAGAAGGTTCCCAATTCATTTGGCTTTCAATCCAAGAAAATGGCTCAAGGTAGCTTCTTGAGAAGCTTCTCAAGAGTCTTGTATGATCTTTGTAAATACAAGAGCCAAATTTCATGTTACGCGTTCAGAGTTTTCCCTCATTCAAGTGTCCCAATGTGAGCTTCCATTCTCTTATTTCTCTCCTCAATCTTAGTCTTTTACAAACACCCACTCTAGCTAAAAGAATCCAATTGATACTTGCCAACCTCTATCCACCATAGCCAAGAACTCAAAGGCTCAACATCAAAGAAGTGAGCTCTTTAGAGCTGCACTTCAAAAATATACCCCCTAGTCTCCAACCCTAATGCTCTCGCTAACAGTATGAACAGTGCAAGTGATGATGAGCCCCACCATATAGTTAGTATCCCAAACATCAAATCTGACCGTCAACAAGAATTCTAGGAGTAACTACCAAAATACTTCTTATTACTATCACTACTACTCCAAAGTCCAAGCAATCTAGGTCTGATGATACAAATGGCATAACAAAGCAATAATAACTTTGTGCATTGCCGCCATGGCTACTACTCTATCAAACTATCTACTTGCAATTGTCTAAATTAACATGTAGATGCAATGCATCCATTGCTCCCCCTAAGTTATAAATGGAAGTATCATTGGTTCATTTGGCAAGGTGATCATGTTCAGAAGATTCTACCCAAAGCATGAAATGATGAACTATGTGAGATGATGTTTTGGTAATACATGGACATGGAAATCCTAATGGTTTGGGAAGATGGATTTGGTGGTCCATAGGTTCCATCCATCCCATTTCTCCTCTTAAACCAATATAAAGGATTGAGAGAGAACTAGGAGAAAGGAGAATCTGAATAGAAGATCATATTGGGATTCTCAAATGAGGGAAATTTTGAATGTATAGCTTGAGCTTAGCTCAAGTATTTATAGGTAACTTAGGTACAAGGCTTCCAAGGAGCTTCAAAGGAAGGCTCCTTCTAAGAGCCACCTTACTTGGAGTGCAAGCTAAGCTATCAATTTACTTGGCATAAAAGCTAATTAGCCATCATCTTGGGATACATGTTACTCTATCCTTGGAAAGTTCCTAGAAGCTTCTCACCAAGAAGTTTCCTAAGTACTTCTAGAATATTCTACCCACAAGCTTCTACAGTGCTTCTACTACATTCTTAATGCTAGTTCTACTTACTTTTGCTATACTTAGCTTATCCTACTAACTCACTTGCTTCTATTAACTCATTCACTAACTCCATATTATTATAGAATGGAATTAATTCCATGCCTATAATATTCCAAGGACAAGAAAAACCCCCAAGAGAAACACAAGAGAATCACAAAGGCTTCATCTCTCAATACTCTAATGCCCCAAGGGAGCATCTTGATGAGATGAATGAGGAGGAGAAGGTAGCACAATTATCCTTTAGCTCTAATTCATCTATTAAGGCCTCCAAAATTGACTTTGAAGTATTTAGATTGTCTTTTACCGTTATACTATTAGTGGAAGTACTCTAACCATATGACCATACCATATTGACCACCATATGTAACATATTTCCAGATATTACCAAGCCAGTTTCTATCTTCAAATAATATGCCTAGCTAATGTTATTATAAACCTCATCCCTTTTAAGACATAATATCCTCATTGTGGAGTTGTTGCTCAAAAGATTGCACTAACATCTATGCATGGAGGAAGTTACTTGTTGGCTCCCATGTTGCCTCATACAATATGTACCTTTTCTTAATGTACAAGGTATTCTATATACTAATGGTGGGTACCACAATTACATTATGGAGAATGCCTTCAATTTCATCCGTGCCATCAATGAGTATTGGATAAGGTCTAACTTCTTATATGGAAGGAAAGTGAGGTGATTGGAATGCATTTCTGCATAATAAGGAAACATGGAACATTGGATGGATCTTCATGTTTGGTGGTAGCTCAAGGTGATAGGCCACTATGTTGATTTGACAAAGGATGGAAAAAGGCCCAATAAAACAAGGTCTAAACTTACGAGGACCAACAAACATGAGGTTGGTTGTGGATAGCCAGACTTGATCCCCAACATTAACATCATGTGCCTACAATGTGCATTTGCATACTATTTCTATCAATTTTGAGCAAGTTGCAACTTGTGCTTAGCATTCCTCACACCCTATTTCGGATTCTATAAACAAAAGTGTTGACAATGTCCACTTTTGTAGACACTAGGCAGATCTTTATCAAGCTTGAAGGTGTGAAAGGGTGCTCTCCATAAATAAGGAAGAATGTATGACTTGTGTAGATGTATTCATTTAATTGTTGTATGAAAATTTTACTTCTAGAAGTAAGATGTCCCACCTTTCTTTCTCTTCTAAGGTGAAGCCCAAAGCATATCCTCAATAGTGCAATTAGCTCGCTCTATTTTTCCATCAATTTATGAATTGTAGGCCATGGATATTCCTAGTGTAGTTTTGAAGATGCCTAAGAGTGTTCTCTAAAATAAACAAAATAAACAGAGTGTATTAAGTGCCTTGATCAATGATAAGCACTCAAGATAGACCATGGTGAGAAAAATTGCAGCTAAGTACAATTGAGCTAATTGTAGAGTAGTCACGTCTTTGGTCATACAACACACATGAGTCATTTTGCTGAGTAGATCTACATAGACTAAAATGGAGTAAAACATTGAGGTGATCTTGTGCAATTCCTAAACCAGATCCATGTTGATCTATTCCCAATGTTGTGTAGGAGTATGGAGGGATTAAAGGAGTCCTTTGGAATCTTGATTAGAGGCTTAATTTTGTTGATAGAGTAGGCAACTTCAAACATACTCCATCATATTGTTGCTCATCTTGGGCTTTGATTGCATCTAAGGTCTTGTCCACTCCAACATGACCTACAATGGCAAGATCATGACATTTTGCTAGGATAGTAGTTCTTAGGTCTAGGGCATCCAAGATCCATAACTTACCATCATAAAAGGTGAGTCTTTTGGTACAACTTACACCTTTATGTGATTGATCTCTTACAATCTATGAGTCAATCTTCATACCAATAACAATCCTTGGCTAGAATTCTAGGTTCATCATGACCTCTATTACCAAATTGTTTGTCATAAGCACTTAGATGAATACATTTGCAAGTTGTTTCTTGCTTCCACATATTTGATTATCATGTTGAATCGTTGTCTCTACTCTGCCCACCAAATCTATTGATGAGATAGATCTTTCTTTCTCTTGAGGTAGACTAGAACTTTGTGGTCTATATCCACTACAAATGCCTTCTCGCCAAGATAGTGCTTCCAATGCTTGCATGCAAGGATAATGACCAACTCTTCTTTTTTGGTGGTGTGATAGTTGCATTTTGTCAATAACAACTTTTGAGAGAAATATGCAATTGGATGCAATCTATGATTCCATTCTTGTTGTAGGATTGCTCCTATCGTAATGCTTGATGCATCTACAGCTAGCTTAATTGGATTGAAAAATTGGATGTTTTGGGTCATACCATTTCAAGATTGGTGCATGTAGTAATGCATCTTTCAATTCTTGAAAGGTCAATTCTTGTATGATTTCCCACATCCACTCTTGCCTCTTGCCGACTTGAGCCACTAGATGTTACGTGACCTTGGAGAATTCTTTGACAAATCAACAATAAAACCACATCAATCCCAAGAAACTCTTGAGTTTAGTTTGATCTTTTGGAGCATCTCATTTTTGAATGATCTCTATTTTATTTGTTTATACTTGGTTAACTTTTTTACTTACTCTATGTCCCAAGAAGCCTACTTCAAACTTGCAAAACTTGCATTTTGAGAATTTTGGCATAAATTGATTCTATCACAAAATCTAGAAATCTATCACTTCTCATAGATGTTGCTTGTGCTCCACAATCATCTTGATGAAGACTTAGATGTTATCAAGAAAAATGATAATAGATTTATCCAAGTATAGATTAAATATATCATTAATCAAGCTCATGAAAGTGGCTAATGCGTTGGTGAGACCAAACGGCATCACTTGATATTCAAAGTGACCATACCTTGTTCAAAAGGTATTTTTGTATTTGTTTTCTTCCATTATCCTGATTTGGTTGTAACCGCTTCCTAGATCAAGTTTGGTGAAATGTTTTTCCCTATTGAGTTGATCAAACAGCTCATCTATACAAGGTAATGGGTACTTTTCCACCATTTTTTTAATTAGGCCTTGGTAGTCAATGTACATGCACATTATACCATTCTTCACAAACAAGACAAGAGCTCTATATAGTGATACATTGGGTTGGATAAACCCTTTTTGCAACATACCTTGATTTGAGCCTTGCACTCTTCCAACTCATGAAGGGATAGTCAATATGTGGTCTTACAAGGAGGTGTCTTCCCAAGAAGTATCTCTATTTTATGATCTACTTTCTTTTTTGGTGGTAATATTGAAGGTAAATCATCAAGAAAGACATCTTGAAACTCATCGACCACATTGTTCAAATTCTCAAGAATTTCTCTACCAAGTCTACCAAGCACTTTGAATTCATTCTCAAAATCCAGTTTTTCACTACTCCCATGAAACACTATCCCTTGTAAGGCTCAATGTTGCACATCTTTTTCATCTGTAATAACAATGTAGTTTCATTGTTGATCAAGGTCAGTGTTATTGGCATGAGTGATTCTCCAAGTACTATGGCCGCTGGTTTTGGGTTTTGGGATGATTTCACTTCTTGCATTACCTGATTATTCTGGCAAGTATATACTTGACTTTGCATTGTCTCTATTGTCATCTTGATCTCCCAAAACTTGTTCAATATTCCTTATATTCCTTATATAAGATCTTGCAACTATTGCTCCATGATTCATACATATGGTAAATGCTCAATTGCTACTTCATACTTCAATAAAGTGTTAATATGATCAATTGGGAAGGAGGTACAGATGATTAGGACTACCATTGGGACCTTAGAGGCTATCACCCATTGATAATATTCTTCACCAAAATTGCGGACCATGAAATCCCTAAACATCACTTTTGTTCTAATTACGTAACATATTTCTACTTGAGTGTTAAAAGGGAGAGGATTTGGTATATTTAGATCCATCACATGATAACAAAATGTAGATTGTCAAATCTCACTCTTTATTTTATATCACCATGGGTAGAATAATTGGGTTTAGCAAATTCATCACTAATGTCATAAACTATAGTCCAAAATGGTATACAAGATATACTTTCACTTGCTTGTGCTGGATGTACATAATCTTGATATGGGATGGATTCAAGAACAAAATCAAGGTGTAAGAAATTGTCCACCAAGAGCCTCCATCCTATCCTCTCTTTAAAACACTCCCAATGTATTGATTGCACTCCATTTTCTCCCCTCAAAATTTCTCAATCTCAATAGCATGTGTTCCTCCAAGAGTGGTGTTAAACTTTCTTTGATTAGAACACCAACTCTGATACCATTGTAATATTTTGAGGACAAGAGAACACTCAAGAGGAATACAAGAGAAATACAAGGTTTCATCCCTCAATACTCTGATGCCCAAAGGAGCACCTTGTCTTTATTATATAGCAAAGAGGATCTCCTCAAAGGGAGCTCTACCCTTGGATCAAATACATAGATTGGTGATATGTCAACAAGCTCCACTCTTATATCAGTTGCATGGATTGGTGATATGTCAATCCTTGTACTATTTGATTGGTTTTATTTGGTCTTATTTGGATCTGTCAATTTTCAAGGTCTAATTCATCTGTTTAGGCTTCCAAATATTGCTCTAAATTTTTCAAGGTGTTTTTGACCTCTACCCTATTATTGAAATTACTCTTAGTGATACCTCTATGTGATCTACTTAGACCATCATATATAACATCCTTCTAGATATTACCAAGTCAATTTTCAACTCTAGATAATATGTCTAGCTAATGATATTAACATGCCCAACTCAAGAAAATCCTTCACTATTATCTTTGGCTCCATTTTCCACACCATGTAGGCTTGAGTGTGCTCCTTCTTCCATGGGTTTATGCTCCGCCTAAAAATTATTTCCATCTCTAATATTTTCTACTGCACCACCACCAATATTACTTAGTGAATTCCTAATCATCAAATTCATGTGGTCAAAGAATGGCCAAATATGATTAACTTATCTTCTATTGTCCTCCATCCTTGTTTAAACTCCTTGTCAATAAGTCCTTCTTTGGTACTCTTTGTTTTTCTATGCCTTCACTTATTTGTAAGACTTCATATATCTTGCATACTTCTTGTACAATTTTCTCTTGTTAACATCATTATAAATCCACCCAATGGTGCACCAAATAGGTGTCCATATAACTAAATGTAATAATGTTTTGAAAAAGCTTCTTGCAATTGCAACCATGAATCTTCTTGAAGTGCTCTTCTTCATCTTAGTCGTCCAACATTTGTGCAAAGTGATTGCCAATCATGCGGAACCAATCTTTCTTGCTCTTCCTCTCCTTAGCGTTGTACCCTTTCAATACCATATTCAATAGCTCTTGAAATCTTGGTGGTGTTTGTGATGGAGCTACCAACTCAAGAGCTGATCAAACTATTGACTTTGAAGACTTTGGAGCTAGAATGGTGGGTGAGTTAGATAGTACCTCAGAATTGGTACCCAACATTGAAATAGAATGAGACAAAGCAATCAAATTGCCCTTGAGCTCCGAATAAAATTTCATTGCAAATCCTCTACGAATTGCAATCGTTTAGGGGCGGTGCTCTACTAGCTCTATAAGGGTTATGCCAATGCTCTTTCTTGATTGACTCAAATGCTTTCCTTTGATTGACTCTTCCTTTGCAAATGCTAATGATGTAATTTTCTCTTGTAATTTCACAAGCGGTTTTGATTCTTAATCTAAGTTTTGAATCTTTGCCAAACCAGTTCAAACCCCACATGAACAAAGAATTTGAAAAGAGAAGAGTGAAGAATTTGAATTTTTATTTTGTGCAGTGATTACCTTGGAACCACTTCTTGTCAACCCTTTAACTCTAACTTTGTTTTGTGTGACTCTTTGAGTTGATAATCCTCTATTTATCACCTCATCTTTGTGATGATTTCACTAATGAAGTGTCTTATTTGGTGGGCAGGAACTGTTCCTAACTGAAACCACCCTTATGAAACAACTTTTCTCACCCGTATCTCAATTTACGGCAATGTTCCGCTGTCCTCGGTTCACGTTTTACAACAATCTATAAAAGAATAATTTTGAATGTTATATTGCTACCAGTGAATATCCATCACTTTTAAATTGAAACCACCTCCTAATCTGACTTGCCGATTCTGGGAAGACTTCACGAGACAGTCTTCTTTCATACATCACTTTATCAATCTTTAAATAAATTCTAAGAGAATTGTTTAAATTCTTTGTCAGGTTTTATTAGCATTAGCAAGAAACAATAAAAAAATTTTTTATTTCAAATAGCCCATTTTCGTGGTCGATAAAATGTTTACGGGATGTCCAGTAGATTATTACAGGACGGGAGAAAATAATCATTAAATTATAGGAACACCTTCTATAACCCTCTAAAGGTTAACTGGTCATGACTTTCAAAATCCATAAACTTTTATGGTCTACGGGGCCGGGTCCATAGATAAGCCCCGATAAGTTGACCCGAATTTTACATCCCACCGTAAATAATCTAAACCTTCAATGCTTACGACCCGGTTCATAAATGGACTAAAATTGATTTACGGGAAGTACCCGGTCATTTCGAAACTGAAACCCCGATTGTCTTAAAGCATACCTGGATCTCCTAGTGTGAGAAGAATTTTGTCACGAAAAGACCTTTATCATGACCATTATCCTCGTATGAATACCTCATCCATATAAGCTTGAGTTTGGCTATCTTGTTACCGGTAAGACGATCAACTTCAACAAACACGTGGACAATAATTGCAGAACTCCATTCCGGTCTCTAGTGGGGACCCTTGAAGAGGAAAAGACGACCGCGTAGAGAACACGAAGAATGGGAGGACCCCATCAAGCCGTACAAGGGAGAGACGAAAAGGGTTAAAATGGTGCTAGGCCCCAAGAGAGACCTCTTGAAGAAGGTTTTTCTTCTATCCGAATACTGAATCATGATGTTCAAAAGGTTAATATATCCGGAATTCAGTTTTGGTACACCCGGTTGTGGTGAAGTACTTGTTCCCACCAACAAGTCCACCATAATAAGTGCGTAGACGTCTACTAACCCACATGCAAGTACGTGAAAATTCTCAAGGTACGAATAACTTTTGAATCTTCGAGGACGAGTATTTCCTATCAGTTTTGTACTCGTACGATATCTGTATATGTATACTTTCAGCAACAGAAGGTGAGGAGGTATAGAGACGAGCAAGGCTTTGAGTGGACAAGCGTAATACCTATGAATCTGTTGAGTAACGAATGATTTATGTGCGATGAGTTTGGTTTAGCAATTAATAGTGGAGAACTTTCTCCACTACTAGAATTTTCTCCACTTTCTCAATTTCTCCTAACCAACTCGGTTTTGAAGCTCTCCAAAATCTCGAATTTGTCCCATCATTCATGCATGCATGACATGACATGGGTACCCAACGAGAAGTAAAAAATAAGGCATGCTCAATTTTATGGAGTCGGATGGACATGGGAAATCACCATGTGAAATGTGAAGTTCAAACCATGCCCCTCCCCATAAGCAATCATCTTTTGAAAAAGCTTCTTGCAATTGGCGTCATGAATCTTCTTGAAGTACTCTTCTTCCTCCTAGTAATCCAAGAACTGTGCAAAGTGATTGCCAATCATGTGGAACCGATCTCTCTTGCTCTTCCTCTCCTTAGCTTTGTTCCTTTTTAATACCATCTTTATTAAGTCTTGGAGTCTTGGTGGTGTTTGTGATGGAGCTATCAACTCGCGAGCTGATAGAACTATTGACTGTGAAGACTTGGAACTAGGAACTAGGCTGGTGGGTGAGTTAGAAAGTGCTTGAGAATTGATATCCAAGACTGAAATAGAATGAGAATTGCAATGGAATTGTCATTGAGCTTGAATTGAAATTCCATTGCAAATCCTCTATGAATTGCAAATGTTTAGGGCGGTGCTCTACTAGCTCTATAAGGGTTATGCCAACACTCTTTCTTGATTGTCTCAAATGATCTCCTCTAATTGACCGAGCAAATGTTAGTGTTGAAAATTTCTCTTGTAATTTCTTGTAAATTTTGAATCTTTACCAAACCAACTCAAGCCCCCGCATTAACAAAGAATTTGGACAGTGAAAAGGGAAGAATTTGAATTCTTATTTCACGTAGTAATTACCTTGGAATCACTTCTTATCAACCCTTTAACTCTCACTTTGTCCTATGTCACTCTTTGAGTTGATAATCCTCTATTTATCACCTAATCTTTGTGATGATTTCACTAATGAAATCTCTTATTTGGTCGGCCGTAAAAGTTCCTAATTGAAACCACCCCTATGAGACAACTTTTCTCACCCATATCTCAATTTACGGTAGTGTTCCATTGTCCTTGGTTCACGTTTTACAACTATCTATAAAAGAATAATTTTGGATGTCATATTGCTACAAGTGAATATCCATCACTTTTAAATTGAAACCACCTTTTAATCTGACTTCCCAATTCTAGGAATCCGGAAGATTTTATGAGACAGTCTTCTTTCATGCATCACTTTATCAATCTTTACATAAATTCTAAGAGATCGTTTAAACTTCATTGTCAAGTTTTATTAGCGTAAGCAAAAAACAAAAAAAATATGTTTTAATTAGGGGTTTTAGATAGCCCATTTTTGTCTTTACATAAATTCTAAGAGAATTGTTTAAAATTCTTTTAGGATGTGAGAAAATAACCATTAAATTTTACAAGAAATCCTCCTATAACCCTCTAAAAATTAATTGCTTATTATTTTCAAAAGCCATAAACTTTTATGGTCTATGGCCGGGTCCATAGACCATAAGCCCCAAATAAATTGACCCAAAATTTACATCCAACCATAAAATAATTAAACCCTCAATTATTATGATCCAATTCATGAATAGATTAAAATTGATTTACAACAAGTACACCTCTCTCCCATACATATTGAAGCTTAAACCCCCTATTTTCTTAAAGCATACCAGGATCTCCTAGTGTGCAAAGAATTTTGTCACAAAAAGACAAATATCATTACAATATAAGCTTGCTTAACTCCACACTCATTTTAATTCCGCATCCTACTTAAATCCACGATGTAAAAAGAAATTTCCTAAATCAATATCTCGCAAAATTTATTTTCATTGAAAGCCAAATAGCATTATTTGGCGGTTGTTGTTAATTCTCTCACAAGCTATTGTAGATTGACTACTTTGTAGAATATGATGGAGAGTAAAGAGAGCTCCTTAGCCTGGTTGAGCTGTTTTGATGACAAATAGTTGGAAGATTTCAGCTCACCCATCTTAACATCAAGATTGATAACACTTTCTAGCAATTACATTGCATTAATTGACTTCATCTTAGGTCGGAGTAATTTCAATCTCATCCTCTTCAGATCCAATGGTAGGCTCTTGTAAAAGCATGGCACTCATTGCTTGATCAATTTCTTCAAGAAGAGTGTTTAAAATAGAGCCCAATTGTCACTACCATCATTCAAACACTACTCAACCTCACCCTAAATATTGAGGCTATTGGCACCATTCAATATGTTGTAGTTGCTCAACATATGAGACATATCTTCAACTATTTTGTTGTTTTTGCTACCAATGTCAACACCATCTTGAAAGCAAGAAATGATATTTGCTTTTTTGAAGCAGTTTTTTTGGCTCTCTGTTGTGATTCATTCCAAGCAACATTTGCAAAATTTGCAAAATTTGCAGCATCCAATAAATGTGGAGGATGTTCGTAAAAAGCACTACATTGCCTTGTTTCAATTTTGAAGCTGCCAATGTCAGTTGATCCTTCAAGCTCTAAGGATTATCATGGTAGACAATGATATCCTTGATCAAAAAATATTTCTACCACTTTTAAGTGTTGCAATGATGCACATAGCCATTGGCTGCTTCCATGAAGTAAAGTTAAGTGCAAAGAACACAAACCGGATACCATTTTGTTCTAATGTTGTTGAGTGGCCATGAGTGTTACCAAGGATCATAAGAACTTTATGGCCAATATTTTTGCAAACGTGGGGCTCAAATACCTCATTAAACCACTTGTTGGATGTGGGAACATCAATACAAGCATTCTTCTGCTAAAGATACGGGATTGGCCAAGTGTTTCTTGAGATACATACAAGTTCCTTTGCTTTTCCAATCAAGGTGATAGGGATGAGCTTAGTTCCAATGGCATTGCAACAAACAACAACTTTGTTCTTTGCTTATTTCTTTCTCATGACAATAAACAAATCCTCATTAGACATCAAAATAGAATGACAAAAAATGAGTCAAAAGAACAACCCGATTTTGTCCTTGTTGCTCCCAATCATGTTGTGTCATATTGATTGATCACCGTATGTAATTCTTTTAATGCTTTTAGTGTTTCAAGATTGCTCTTGTCAACTTCACCACCTTTGCCAAGAAAATTGGTGTTGATTAAATCATATCGATGTTGGAATCTTGTGCACCATCCACACAAAGCCGTGAACTTATCTTTTGCAATCTCCATTACATCAACAATATATTTTGCTTTGTGGTACATGATACTTAGTGGCAAAGCTAGAAACATGCTACATCAATCCATTTGAAAAGATTTTTTGGAGGTCAAGAAACATTACTTGGGATACACATAATGTTGACTCTTGAATGGCTTGAGCAACTTTCTGGGCTCGTTCACAAATCTCACCTTTGTTTGACTTTAACTTCCAAATACTTGACTTTCTCATCAACATTATACTGCATAGCAATGCTTTGCATCGAGTATGGTTTTGATTGCTCCAATCAGGCAATAATCTTTATTCTTTGATGATCATTCAAGCTTTCATACTCACCTTTACATTTTGCTACACGTTAGGTGCTCATATTTTGAAATGAGATTGGATGTCCTAGTGAGGGAACATGATGCAATTTTTTACAACAAACAGATTGTAAAATTGTGCAACTATACTTTTCCTGAATTTGACATGTTTTATCTAGTTACCATGGCCTCATGTAATACCAAGAGCTAGCCATATGATCTAGATATGAAATTTGGTTTGGTAACATCTAGAATGAGGTTATACATGATGGTAAAAATAGATCAGATAGAAGTATCACCAAAAGAGTACTTCTACTAATAGAGCATAAACCAAAATAGACTTGAGAACCTTAGAACCAATAGCTAGACATATGATTTAAAGGTGAGAGTTGGTTTGGTAACATATGGAAGGATGTTACATAGGACTAAATAAATCAGGAAGAGGTGTCACCAAAAGGGGACTTCTACTAATAGAGTATGAACCAACATATGCCTGAAATCTTTGAAAGTAATTTCGGAGGCCTAAATTGATGAATTAGGCCTCAAAAATGTGGAAACCCTTCCGCCCAATGGAGGAAAGGCTGGCCTTCCCTCCTCCCTGGTTTGTCTCATTGAGAGCTTTCCAATGGTACCTTACGTGATTCTGAGACTCCTACAAGAAGATTCCCTAAAAGATTCCCTCTAATCAAAGCTTGTTTGACCAACCAAATAGGACCTAGACCGACATGTCACCCATCCAAGTAAGTAATCCAAGGGTGGAGCTTGTTGACATATCACCTATCTGTGTGCCTAATCCTATGGTGGAGCTTCCTTGGAAGAGATCCTCTTTGTCTATATAATAAAGAGAAGGTGCTCCTTTGGGGTACATAATGCTTGAGTGTGTAATCTATGTTTTCTCTCTTCTCTTGTCCTCGGAGTATTACAATGGTATTAGAGCAAGTGTCTTAGTCCAAGAGAGTGGATCATCCCTCTTGGAAGAGCACAAACTACTAAAATTGAGTAATTTGAGGTGGAGAACATAGAGTAATTGCTAGACTTAGGAAGGACTTTAGAGAGCGGACGGGATGGATGCACCGGAAGGACAATTTCCCACACCTAGCTTTCCATTCCCAAATCCATGCCACATCAAGGTTATGTTCATCCAACGTGAGCAAATGAGGGTATTGCTAGTTTATCACTTTGGTGCACAATTCATAGACAAGGTGATGAACTCACCAAACTCGGTGATTCTACTTGTGGTGATATATGATAGAGAGTGGGATTTTAGAATCTACATTCTATTATGGCGATATGGATGTGAATGTCCCAAATCCTCTCCCTTTCAACACTCAAGTAGAAATCTGTTATGTAGTGAGACCAAAAGTGATGTTTAGAGATTTTATGATTAGGAATTTTGGCAAGGAGTATTATCAACAAATGATAGCTTTTGAGATCCCAATGGTAGTTTTGATAGTTCGTGCACCTTCCAGAGTGATCATAATGTATTGAAGTAGACATTAGCAATTGACTATTGCATTAGGAACCATGGATCCGCAATTGCAAGAGCTGGTACAAGGAATGCAAGGGATGTTGAATGAATTTTAAGAGATTAAGATGACCATGGAGACATTACAAAGTCAAGTGCAGATCTTCAAGAACGATCAAGCCATGCAAGAAGAAGAGCCGTCTCAAAATCCAGTACCTATGATTGAAGTACTTGGAGAGGCACCTGTGCCTACAAACCCTATCAATGATGAAACCACCTTGCTACTCCGGATAAAGAAGACCTACAACATCAAGCCTTACAAGGGGCAACGTATAATGGGAGTAGTGGAAAATTGGATCTTGAGAATGAATCAATATTTCAGATTGTTCTCCACAGAGATCACAGAGCATGCTCCAAACATGTTTGCATGTGGGTACTTGACCAATAAAGCCCTCACATGGTATGATGCTTCGGAACAATCCATGTTGGCAGAGAGAAGGGAGGTCATGTGGACAGCAATGCAAGAAGGATTGTTGAAGAATTTCTAATTGGTGGATTCTGTGCAGATGGCTCAAACCCGACTATGGGGATTGAGACAAAAGAACAAGAGTATATGGAGGCATTTCTGGATCTACAAGTTGCAATAACCAACATGAGTCTAGGAGAGGATCTCGACAATTTCAAACAAGGGTTAAAGGAGCAGATTTGCCAAGAAGTCATGGTGCAAAATCCTTGCACGGTATTTGAAGCCATTGCTTGTGCGTAGAGAATAGTAGGAGCATTGGGTGGAGGTCAAGGAGTAGTTCTACCTTAACATTATTGGGTAGAAATGCCACACATGGGTGGACCAGTACCGATAGAATTGGGCAACCTTTGATTTTGAGATCGAGGAGCACAACCACTTCAAGGGAAGTGTAGACGGGTAGAAGAACAAAGAGATGGAGTCCAACAAGGAGAAAGAACTTGAAGATAACAACATTGTTGTTACAATTGTGGCCGTATTGGGCACATATCTACCAATTGTTGCACTCGTTTCCCTAGAGGCCCTCGCCCTTTGTATAGGTGATTTTTGAACAACATGGAGAGGCGCATTGAAGAGGAGGAGGTGGAAATCACTTTGGAAAACAAAGATTGCCAATAAATGTACCTCACGGCCTTATTGGCTCAATAAGGAAGAAGAGAAGCAAGGGAAGGAAGAAGACTAATGCGTAAAGATCCCTCATTATGGCAACCTCACAATTGATTGTTGTGAATGGAGTCATAGAAGGCAATCAAGTGAGAGTATTAATCAATCCGGGAGCAATAGAGAATTTTTTATCTTGCTCTGTTGCAATAAGATTGGGAATGGATATAGAGAGAGATGGTAGTGAAGAAGTAGAGTTGCCTAACGAGCAAACAAAGAGGATTGAATCATTACCTAGATGGGTAACACTCTCTGTAGGAGAATATCATGAAGCAATTGAGTGGCAAGTGATACAATTAGCTTGTTATGATGCAATCTTAGGCATGCCATGGATGGAGCATTACAACCCTATGGTAGATTGGAGGAAGAAAGTAGTGAGAACACACCAATGGTCAATCATTGTGGTTAAAGAAAAATCACACAAGCAGGAACAACCTCTATATGTCATAGGGATGGCAATTGTCTGTAAGACCGATAGATGTTTCATGGGTAGAGAAGTCTAGAGTGCACAACTCGATGGACAAATTCCTGAGAAATTGCAGGTTGTGGTAGATGAATTTCAAGATGTCTTTCCCAATGACCTACCTTCAAGATTACCACCAAAAAGGAGAGTAGATCATAAAATTGAGACATTCCCGGGGAAGACACCTCCTTGTAAGGCCCCATATCGCCTATCACCACATGAGTTGGAGGAATGTAAGACTCAAATTGAGGAGATGTTGTAGAAGGGGTTCATCCAACCTAGCATATCACCACATGGGGCTCTTGTCTTGTTTGTGAAGAAGAAGGATGGTACAATGCGCATGTGCATTGACTATTGAGGTCTCAATCAATAAACAGTGAAGAACAAATACCCCTTACCTCACATGGATGACCTGTTTGATCAACTCCATGGAGCAAGATACTTCACCAAATTGGACTTGCGGAGTGGTTACAATCAAATCTGAATTGCAGAGGAGGATTTGTACAAAACTGCATTTTGAACGAGGTATGGCCACTTTGAGTATCTTATGATGCCTTTTGGCCTCACCAATACACTTGCCACTTTCATGAGTCTAATGAATGACATATTTTGTCCATACTTGGATAAGTCTGTTATTGTCTTCTTGGACGATATCTTAGTATACAGTAGCATGATGACGGATTTCAAACAACATCTACGAAAGGTCCTCCAGATTCTAAGACAAAATTGATTGTACGCCAAAATCTCAAAGTGTGAGTTTGGCAAGTCTGAAGTAGACTACTTGGGGCATAGAGTAAGTGCAGAGGGCATTCAAGTATTGATGGATAAAATAGAGGTCATTCAAAAATGGAGTGCCTCAAAAGATCAAACTCAACTCAAGAGCTTCTTGGGGTTGACAAGATTCTATTGTGGATTTGTCAAGGACTTCTCCAAGGTTGCACAGCCTTTAACGGCACTACTTGGCAAGGGGAAGAAGTGGACATGGGAACCGTACAAGAGTTGGCCTTTCAAGAATTGAAAGCCGCCTTGCTACATGCACCAATCTTGAAGTGGTATGACCCAAAACGTCCAATCAAGTTGGCTATAGATGCATCAAGCATAATAATAGGAGCAGTCCTACAACAAGAGTGGCATGACAGATGGCATCCAATTGCATATTTCTCTCAAAAGTTGTTACCGGTAGAGCGCAACTATCACACCACAAAATGAGAAGAGTTGGCCATTTTTCTAGCAACCAATCATTGGAAGCACTATTTGGGTGAGAAGGCATTTGTAGTAGAGACAGACCACAAACCTCTAGTCTACCTTGAGATACAAAAGGATCTATCTCATTGCCAGATTTGGTAGGCAGAGTGGCAACAATGTTTCAACATGATAATCACCTACATGGAAGGTAAGAAGCAACTTGCAAATGCATTCACCCGCATGCCGATGGTAAACAACTTGGTGGCAAAGGTTAAGATTAACCTTGAATTATGGCCAGAGATTCTGGTTGCTACAAAAACTGATCCATAGATTGTAGAAGCGCAATCATCCAAAGACATCACCAGCACCCAAGGACTCACCTTTCATGATGGCAGATTATGGATCCCAAATGCCCCAGAATTACGCACCACCATTCTAGCAGAATGTCATGATTCAGCCATTGCAAGTCATGTTGGAGTAGACAAGACCTTAGATGCAGTACACCGCCATTACTATTGGCCCAAGATGAGCAACGATATGATGGACTATGTGTGCAGCTGCCTACTTTCTCAACAAAACAAAGCTCCTAATCAAGCTCCTACAAGGCTCTTTCAACCTCTCCCCATGCCTACCCAACGTTGGGAACAAATGAGTATGGATCTTGTCTATGAATTACCCAAGACCACCTCAGGGTTTGACTCCATCGTGGTCTTTGTGGACCAACTCAGCAAAATGATTCATGTACGCCTTACCACCAAGGCTATGACCACTCCACAACTAGCTCAATTATACTTAGATGTAGTCTTCTCTCACCATGGCTTGTCTTGAGTACTTATCACCGATAGAGGCACTCAATTTACCAATTTTTTTGGCAAACACTCTTTGGTTTCTTCAAAACCAAGTTGGTCATGTCCACAGCTTACCACCCACAAAAAGATGGCCAAATAGAGCGGGCCTATTGCACAATTGAAGACATGTTACACGGCTTCACCTTAGAAGAGCAAGAGAGGTGGGACACCCTACTCTTGTTGGTGGAATTTGCTTACAACAATTTAGTGAATGCATCTACTCAGGTCACTTCGTTCTTCCTCATGTATGGTGAGCATCCCTTCACACCTTCTAGCTTGATCAAGATCTATCCAGCGGCTACCAAGGTCAATGCAATCAACACATTTGTTTCTAGAATCCAACAAGGTGTGGAGAGTGCCAAGCACAGATTACAAATTGTGCAAAATTGATAGAAGCAGTATGTTGATGCACACCGTACGCACATGGAGTTTAGTGTTGGGGATCAAGTGTGGCTATCGACAACCAACCTCACATTAGTTAGACCTTGTAAGCTCAGACCTTGTTTTATTGGACCTTTCTCAATTCTTTGTCACATTGATGTTGTGGCCTATCACCTTGAGCTACCACCACACATGAAGATCCATCCAATGTTCCATGTTTCCCTCTTATGCAAATATGCTCCCCGATAAAGCCATGGTCATTCCACACAAGACATTCAACCTTGTTTGACACTCATTGATGGCATAGAGGAATATGAAGTGGAGCATATTCTCCAAAAACATATGCGTGGTACTCGACATCCATGGGTGGACTATCTAGTATAGTGGAAAGGTTACCTCTTCTATGAAGCAACCTGGGAGACCGCTACCAATTTGACACATGCACCGGTGTTGGTGCAAGCATTTGAGCAACAATTGCACAACGAGGATGTTGCGTCTTAAAAGGAGGGATGTCTGTAATACCAAGAGCTAGCCATATGATCTAGATGTGAAATTTAGTTGGTAACATCTAGAATGATATTATACATGATGGTCAAAATAGATCAGATAGAAGTATCACCAAAAGAGTACTTCTACTAATAGGGTAGAAACCAAAATAGACTTGAGAACCTTAGAACCAATAGCTAGTCATATGATTTAAAGGTGAGAATTAGTTTGGTAACATCTGGAAGGATGTTACAAATGATGGACTAAAAAAATCAGAAAAGAGGTATCACCAAAGGGGACTTCTACTAATAGAGTGGGAACCAACATATGCCTGAAATCTTTGAAGGCAATTTTGGAGGCCTAAACGGATTAATTAGACCTTGAAAAAGTGCAGCTCCCCCTAGCTCCCCCCCCTCCCCAAATGGAGGAAAGGTTGGCTTTCCCTCCCCCTGGTTTGTCTTGTTGAGAGCTTTCCAATGGTACCTTACATGATTTTGAGACTCCTATAGGAAAATTCCCTAAAAGATTCTCTCTGGTCAAAGTTTGTTTGACTAACCAGATAGGACCTAGATCAACATGTCACACATCCAAATAAGTAATCCAAGGGTGGAGCTTGCTAACATGTCACCTATATGTGTGTCTAATCCTATGGTGGAGCTTCCTTGGAGGAGATCCTCTTTGTCTATATAATAAAGAAAAGGTGATCCTTTGGGGTACCAAATGCTTGAGTGTGTAATCTATGTTTTCTCTCTTCTCTTGTCCTCAGAGTATTACGCCTCACTAGCTTTAGAGAAAATGAAGTGACCCTACGATTAACCATCACCCTAACCATGGATTGCTACATCATTTCCTAACTAATGTACAATATAATTTTATCATAGATAGAGAGCAATTGGACCTTCAATAGCGAGTATAACCACAAACAAACCCAAAGAAGTGCAGTTTTTCAACCATGACATGCAAGCTATTGACAAGTTTTACGCCAAATATATCCACAAGTCCTACAAGACGTTTGGACTCTATCCAATGGTTGCCTACTAGGCCTTGGGCTATTATGACATTGAACATGCCTTGGTAAAATATGGGGCACTCTTTTGCTAGAAGGCGGAGACACTCTTCTCTAGGCATTGTGGCAAGTTTATTGGAAAATTTCCCATTGGTAATTTACAAATTGATTCACATATATGCCGTTTACTGGATGAGAGGCCACTAATATTCTTTAAGTACGCGTCTCAATTAAGTGTGCATCGAATTTTCCAGATCATAATGCTAGCATATAGTGTACCATTATCCTTGTATGAATACCCCATCCATATAAGCTCTTCAAATTGAGTTTGACTATCTTGTACTGGTGAGATGATCAACTTAACCAAACACGTGAACAATCACAGCAGAACACCATTTCGGTCTCTAGTTTGGACTCTTGAAGAAGCTTTTTCTTTATCCGAATACTGAATCATGATGTTCAAAAGGTTACTGTATCCAGAATTAAAATATTGGTACACCGGATTGTGGTGAAGAACTCTTCCCCACCGACAAGTCCACCATAATAAGTGCGCAGACGTCTACTAATCCACATGCAAGTAACAATTCTCAAGTTACGAGTGACTTTGAATCTTCTAGGACGAGTATTTTGTATCAATTTTGTACGAGTTGGAATAAATCGTACGATATCTGTATATGTATACTTTCAGCAACAGAAGGTGAGGTCTAGAGACGAGCAAGGCTTTTGAGTGGACAAGCGTAATACCTATGAATCTGTTGAGTAACGAATGATTTATGTGCAATGAGTTTAGTTTAGCAACTATTAGTGGAGAATTTTAACAATTTCTCCTCATCAACTCAGTTCTGAAGCTCTCCAAAATCTCGAATTTGTCCCAATCATTCATACATGCATGCCATGACATGGGTACCCAACGAGTAGTGAAAAATAGGGCATGTCAATTTTATCGTGGCGGACCGACATGGGAAAACACCATGTGAAAATGTGAAGTTCAAACCATGCACTGCATAAGCATTCAAATTAAGAAGTTTTTGCGAAGCTTAAGTATAACTAACCATTTTATGTCGCATTGTTTTCCTCCAAGAATTTAACTCTTTAGAGTATCAGTTTTGACGATTATATGTCAGACGAAATTGAAACATTGCTTGTTATTGCTTCATTCATTTAATATGACATTGTCGTGAGGAGTCGAAGTGTCTTCGCAGGAAGATCTTCAAAATAATGTGCTTTAACGTGAAAAAGTTGAATATCAAAAATTTTGTTACAGCCTCCCATTATATGTATTTATGTACATATTTTTAAGCTGAGTGAGTAGTCATATGTGTAGTGAAAGACTTAGCTCATTAATACGATCTACTCCAAAATGCTTGAAACATCAAGTCTGTCGCTGATATAGTCAAAAACAGAATTCTAAAACCGGAAATTTGTTTGTCCCCATGGATAAAAACAAATGTTTTCCAAAATGCTCCAAAATTTTCCACAATACGCTACTTAAAACAATTGTTTTCCAAAACGCTCCAAAATGCTCCACGCAGCAAAAGTTATTACTGGAATCCCTTGGTCTCAAGACCGTTTCAATTCACGCAGCATCACAACAATATCTCCACCAAATCGACACTGACTGATATCAGTGCCAAGCTTCAAATTGCGGACAGCTTTGACAATATCCGAGCCAAATGGACACATAGAGCTATCTGAGTGCTAAGCTTCAACTTGTTTGCGGAGCGCTTCGACAGCATGGGCAAGATAGTGAATTGCAAATAATATGATAGTAATCATTATAAGAAGACTACGTCCCATGAGATGCCGGGAATGAAATTTAAAATGAGAATGGTGTATATAGGAGAACACTTTCTTTTTAGAAGGCATTTGGAAAATTTTCCTAGAAATTATTATCTATAATTTAGATTTATTTGATTAATCTATTGAGAGTAAAGAAGAGAATCTGAACATATTATATATATATATATATATATATATTCTTACTATTCACATCCGTAGGCTGAGGAATATACTCAATAGCTTCCACCTTGGTCGGTTGAACACCAAATACTCCAAAGTAGATAGTGTGACCCAAATACCCAACTTGTTAACGGAAGAATTTACATTCCAATGATGTAATTTGAGTCTACGAGATCTCAACTTCTCAAACACCTCCAACAAATGTCTCTCATGCTCCTCCACAATAGTGCTATAGACCAAAATGGCATCAATATAGCACTAAGCAAAATCCAATCTAGTTAGGATCTTGTCTATGACCCCTTGGAACTCGGCAAAAATGTTCTTTAATCCAAATGATAAGAACCTCCACTGGTATAACACATCCTTACCGTGAGGATCAATAGCCCAAAATGTTATCTTGGACTTATCCTCCTCCCTGATTGGCCCATTGATGATATCTCACTTGAAGATTCAAAGTATTGAAAGTCTTTGCATGCTTAATCGTATCAAAGATCTCCTCCAATGTAAGCATGGCATACCGATCAGCCCTAGTCTATCGGTTGATTGGATAGTAATATCCACACTTCTACTTGTGTAATTGCTATGCATATCTTTCTTGGATGGCATTACTGTAACTGATGCATACTCTCCATTTGAATCTCTACCAAACCAACCTCAAAAAGGTCTCTACTCCGGCTTTGAATCAATGTTCTCTCCACGTCACTATATTGATAGGGACATTGAAAAATTGGAGTATCACTAATCAACTCAATCTGAATACCAGGTCATGTCAGAGCACCCAAATCCTTCATATTTAAGGCAAAACAACTCATGTAGCTCCTCAAGAACCTCCAAACTCTCAGTCTTTCCTCTCTTGTAAGCTTGTGCCCAAGATTTGGCTCCCAATTATCCTCTATAATTGTCATAAGAGTGGAAGGTGTACTGATTGGCTGCTACACTAGGCTCTTAGGAGCAAAAGTGTCATGCCTCCAACCACTAAACTGAAAAACATCCTCGGTCTGGTTGTAAGCTCCATACATCCTATAATTGCATCCCAAGTAAAGCAAGAATGTAATCCAAGTAGACCACTCTCCCTAGTAGCAAATGGTTGTGTCCCAAGAATACCATGTCCACTCAATCTATCATCCCTAGCATGTGCCTCAATTATCTTGATAGGCACAAAGCTCACAAGTGTTAGAGTGGTGATGCTTATCAAGCACATCATACGCTGCTATGCCAATCCAAGGCTCACAATCCATGTCAAATAGTTTAGGTCCATAGCCTAACCTAACATCTAATGCCAAGATGCCTATAACACTACTAGTAAAGCGATAATACCAATGCAAAAACCCATCACCCGCTCTATCTCATCGGCATCTGGCTCCACCAATTGTTGTAATTGTGAGTCCCAAACAAGTCCAAGACCTCCTCCTCAAAAAGCATGGGAGCCTAGGAAACTCATAAGTGTGGAAAAGTAGCTTGAGCTGTCCAACTAGGTTCACCATTGCCATAGGTGACCTATTAGCTAGTACCACCATTTGAGAATGATGCCCAACATCCAAGATGTCATCACCAATGAGGTAGTCTAATTGTTGAATCCAATCATAAGCACATCATAGAACCTCTTTAGGTAGGAGGTTTTTCCACCAAAGACAAAGACAATGAGCCCATGATCCCACTCTAGCTGCATCCAACAAAATGGAAAGTCCCATCCAAGAATGGACCTAATGTACTTGCCACCATCCAAGTGCGAGAATCACCCATCAAAGGGACATTTTCCAAAATGTAAGTTGGAGAAATGGACTCATGAACTTAGAGATGTTGTAGTATTCATAACATCTCCCAAAACACACCTGAACAAGGATCTTTAGACCCAAACCCTGGCCAGCATGTGTATGTCCCTAACATGGTCATCTAAAAATCACCAAATGAATGGGACCATGTCTCTCCAGTTGTAAAAGACCGAAACCAAGGAGAGAAATAGGAGAATGGAAACTCACATTGGGACACTTGAATGAGGGAAAACTCCGAATGCCTAGCATGAGCTTTGGCTTTGGTATTTATAGGTAGCATACAAGGCCCTTGAGAAGCTTCTCAATAAGCTTCCTCAAGCTGCTTTCTTAGAGTGCAAGTCAAGTTAACTAGGAAGCTTCTCAAGAAGCTTCCTTCTAGAAGCCGCCTACTTGGCGTGCAAGCTAAGCTAGTTGGAAGCTTCTAGAAGCTTCCTTCTAGAAGCTACTTACTTAAGGTGCAAGCTAAGCTAACCAGGAAGCTTCCCAAGAAGCTTCCTAGATACTTTGGGAATATTCTAGGCTAATTTGTCTTATGTGCTACTTCGTGAGCCTGACTGACTTCATCGCTAAATTCCATATTGTTACATATTCCCCCACCGCTAGTTGGTGACGTCCTCGTCGCCAGTGAAGCTTTGAATTCCTGGATGGCCGTCTGTGCATTGTGGAGGTGAGAAAGAGGTTCCTAGGTGGCATCATGAAGAGGATACCCTTTCCAAAGGACCTTGTACACCGTATGTTGGCGATGGCCTTGTTGAATGTGGCGATGCGCAAGGATACGATCAACTTTGTACTCCTCATGATCATTGATAGGGATAGGAAGAGGGGGAGGTTGGACTCGAGAGGAAAAGGAACAGGGGTTATGAACAAAGGGTTTCAACTTGGAAACATGAAAGACAGGATGGATATGCATGTGACAAGGCAAGGCAAGACGATAAGCAATAGGAGAGACAATTTGGGTGATATCAAAGTGTCCTATCCAATTAGGGGCAGGTTTACGAACTTGGGTATCAAGTGGGAGAGAGAGGTTACTAGAGGATAGCATGACTTTATCACCGACTTCAAAGGTGAGATCTCGACGATGGTGGTCCGCATATTGTTTTTGGCAATTTTGAGCAACAAGGAGGTGAGACTTGGCTTGTTGGAGAGATTGGGATATAGTGGTCAAGAATGTGGAAGTATGAGGAACCTGAGATGGAGGGGGAGCAAGAAGAGAATCTGGAACAAGCAGATCTTGGCCAAAATTGAGAAAGAAAGGAGAGAATCCGGTGCTTGCTTATTTGGAATTGTTGTAGGCAAATTCGGCAACGGCAAGACATTCATCCCAATTGGTATGGTAGACATTGACAAAGGCACGCAACATATCCTCCAATGTACAATTTGCACGTTCAGTTTGTCCATCAGCTTGAGGATGATAGGCCGTGGACAAAGCAAGCTTGGTGCCGAGTATCTGAAAGAGTGCTTGCCAAAACTTCCCGGTAAAGCAAGGATCACGGTCGGAGATGAGTACGCGTGGCATTCCATGATGCTTGAAGACATTGTCAAAGTAGATTTGTGCTAAGGTTGGAGCCTCCACGGTATCACAGGTTGGTGCCAACTAGATTTGCTTACTAAGCTTATCCACAAACACCACGATGGCGGTGTGTACTTGTTTTGTCTTTGGCAAGGATGTGATGAGATCCAAGCTCACATGCTCCCAACGAGCTGATGGAATGGTAGCGGTTGAAGGAGTCCATGCGGCTTCTGGTTGTTGGCCTTGTTACGTTGGCAGCTCTCACACAATCGGACAAATTCTTGAACATCCCGTGTCATGTTGGGCCACCACCATTGACGTTGGAGGGTACCCAAGGTCTTGTCCACACCCATGTGACCAGCAATGGGTAAATCATGGGCTTCTTGAAGGCGGACAAGTCAAAGATCACCTTTGGCTGGAACATAGATCCAGTCCGCATGGAATAGAAGGCCTTCCTTGAAGGAGAAGATGTTGTACTCTTTGTCACCTGTTGTTAGCCAACCATGTACCATTTGGAAGAAGGGATCTTGCTATAGATCTAACCAAAACTAGTTATGAATCTTGGGATCAATTGACACCGTTGTAATTGCTGCCGCGATGAGAGGAAGAGACTTCAAATCAGGTCATCGTGATAGAGCATCAGGGATGACATGGAATCGACATGGTTTGTACTCAAGTTTGATGTTGAACAATTGGAGTTGCTCTTCCCATCGATGATGTCGACTCTTCATGTGCTCTAGGTGTAAGGTCTGCAACAATGGCTTGTGATCAGTTCGCATGATCACTTGTTTCCCCAAGAGATAATGCCTCCATACCTTGGTGGCATATACCATTGCAAGTTGTTCCTGATCTCAAGTAGAGTAATTTCTTTCAGTTGTATTTAGTCGGCGAGACACAAAGGCAATAGGATGTAGTCCATATGGAAATTCTTGTTGCAACACAGCTCCAATTGCAAAGTTAGAAGCATCAAAATCAACCACACAAGGTAGTTGAGGATCATATGGTTGAAGAATGGGTCTTGAAGACACCATATGCTTTAACTTCTAGAATGCTTCTTCATGCTTGGTGGTCCATTGGAAGCTTGAGTTCTTTCCCAAGAGGTCAGTCAATGGTGCAGCCACGTGAGCATAATAGTGGATGAACCGTCGGTAAAAACTAGCCAATCCATTGAATGCTTGTACTTTGGTAGCATCCTTTGGGGTAGGCCAATCAGTAATGGCCTTGATCTTCTCTTCTTCCATCTTGATCTCCTCTGATGAGATCTTATGACCCAAGAAGGTAACCTTCTTTTGCCAAAAAGCACACTTTGACTTCTTGTAGTAAAAATTTTCCACTGTCTTAGGACTTCTCGCACATGATTCTTGTGTTCTGCCTCTATCCTACTATAGATTAAGATATCATCTAAGAACACTACCACAGGCTGATCCAATAGTCTCTCCAACACCCGATGCATCTGATCCATGAAGACTATTGGAGCATTAGTGAGTCCGAAAGGTAGAACTCTCCACTCAAAATGTCCATACGTTGTGCAAAAGGCAATCTTTTGCACGTCCTCTCCTTCAATAGGAATTTGCCAATAGCCGCTACGAAGATCTAGCTTGGAAAAGTAGCGTGCTCTACTTAATTGATCAAGCAGGTCATCAATCCGAGGCAAGGAATATGCATTCTTCACGGTTTGCTTATTGAGCCCACGGTAATCAATAGAGAAACAAAGTCCTCCATCCTTCTTTGGAACAAATAGTACCGGTGCTCCCCACGGAGAGGTACTATGTCGTATGAAATCCTTCTCCAACAACTCTGTAAGTGTTGTTCGCAACTCCTCCAACTCTTTTGGTGAGAGCCGATAGATTGGTCTACTCACTGGAGTACTCCCTAGCAATAACTCAATCTTGAAGGGCATACCTCGATCAGAGGGTAATCCCTTTGGCAGATCATCTGGAAACACATCTGCAAACTCTTGAACTATCCGATCAACTGTTGCTTGATGCGGCACTTGGCCCTCCTCAAATTGTTCTTGTGCAATCGGCTTGATCCACACCGCAAATACAGACTTATCTTCCTCCAAAGCTTGCTCTATGGCTTCTTCATTAACAAACTTCCCTTCTAGGGACTCATCTCTCTTCCAAGCTTGCTCTATGGTTGCCTTCTTGGCAACCATGGAACTTCCCATCTTGGGACTCATCTTCCTTCCAAATTTGCTCTATGGCTACCTTCTCAACAAACTTCCCATCTTGGGACTGACTATTCTTAGGTGTCTTACTCAGAGGTGCCAGACAACCTAATCGTAAATTCCTACCTTGGTGTTGTACTTGAATTTGACGTCGGGTCCAATCAAATTGAACCTTATGACGTTCAAGCCAAGGTAGACCCAGAATGGTATCATAGTGTAGAGGTGCCACTACAAATCTCATACACTCCAAATACTCCTTCCCAATCTTGAAGGTAACAGGATGCGAGGTGCGGAATGCAGAACCTTTTCTACCATCCGCCATCATCAAACTACTTCCAATCACTAGCTTGATAGGAATACCCAATTCCTTTGCTACTTGCATAGATATGCAATTCTCTGAACTTCCAAAATCAACCAAAATCCTACAACCCCGATTAGATATCATATGTTGCAAGTGAAGCAAACTTGCATAGGTCGAGCCTTCAATCCCATTGGAACTAATCAAGCTCCCAGTAGGCGGCTTGAAATCTCCTACTGGGATTCTTTGTTTCCTTGATCATTCTATTCCACAAACTCCATCTGGGCAACTTGTCGAGGTCGCCCATTCCTAAGTGGACATTCAGCAATGCGATGTCCAACTTGGTGATGATGAAAGCAACCTCCATTTTGTTGTAATCTTTCTCTATCTGCTATGCCAAGTGGTCTTCGTTGGATAACATCAATCTCCATTGGTACCGGTTCTTCCACTTGTGGTACTTGTAGGTTTTGTATAGGTCGAGGTCGAGACCAAGTTGTCGCAACTAAGGAATCAAAATGCTCAGCCAATTGCATGGCTTCTTCTATGTTGTGTGGCTCTTGCATGGTCACCTCCAATCTGGTTCGTGAGTTCAATCCTCGCACAAATCGATCCAGAACTTCACCTTCTTGGATATTTGGAATTTGCATGATGATATTCTGAAATTGTGTGATGTAGCTTCTCACTGAGCCAATCTGCCTCAACTCCGCCAATTTATCTTGTGCAGCTTGGGTGGCATTTATAGTCTGAAATCGACCAAGTATTGCATCCTTGAATTATGCCCATGTCAAAATTGGTGTAACAATTTGTCGTTCAGCTCTTTCTACTCGGAATTGCCACCAAAGTTTTGCCACGCCATCCAACTGGCTAGAAGCCAAGAGAATTTGTTTCTGCTCGTCTTGAAGATTGGTGGCTTCAAAGTAACGTTCACAGTCAAACACAAAATTCTCCACTGTGCCTAGAAGATTCTTGCCTTCAAACACCTTGGGTTTTGGAAATCGAATGTGATCTTCTCCATCTCGAACTGGCGCTCTGTCTATCTGTGCTTGTCGTTGCTGGTCTCGTTCATCCAACAATCGAGTAAGATGCTCGATTTGTTGTTGCATCGCAAGGATAACATCCGGTATTGCCGCCATTGCTACTACTCTATTCCACTACCCTCAATTTATCTAGTTGATTAACACATAGATACAACATGTCCACTGTTCTCCATAAGTTACAACTAGAAGTATCAAGGGTTCCTCTGACATGGTGATCATATGTAGAAAATCCTGCCCAAAGCGTGAGGTGATGAATTGTGTGAAAGAATGCTTTGGTAATATCTGGACATGAAAGTCCCAATGGTTTGGCGGAAGTGGATTTGGTGGTCCATAAATTCCATCCATCCCATTCTGCTCTGATACCAATGTAAAAGACCAAAACCAAGGAGAGAAATAGGAGAATGGAAACTCACATTGGGACACTTGAATGAGAGAAAACTCCGAATGCCTAGCATGAGCTTTGGCTTTGGTATTTATAGGTAGCATACAAGGCCTTTGAGAAGCTTCTCAAGAAGCTTCCTTCTAGAAGCCGCCTACTTGCCGTGCAAGCTAAGCTAGTTGGAAGCTTCTAGAAGCTTCCTTCTAGAAGCTACTTACTTAAGGTGCAAGCTAAGCTAAATGGGAAGCTTCCCAAGAAGCTTCCTAGATACTTTGGAAATATTCTAGGCTAATTTGTCTTATGTGCTACTTTGTGAGCTTGACTGACTTCATCGCTAAACTCCATATTGTTACACCAGTCTTGCACACCCAACAAGGAAATTTCTACTGGTAGGGTCTTTTGGTAACCCTTGAGTGTTGATATTGGTAATAACTTAGGATACTAATAGGCCTGTGAGCCGGCTTGTCTCTCACTCAAGATGAACCTTTGATAGCTATTATGGTAGTGCACCATGAACTAAGAAGGGAAAGAACCCCAACTCTATCATACTCCTCCAAGACTAAGACATTGCTCACTATAGAACTCAATGAGAGAAAGATTGTTGGAAATGAAAGGATGAGTATCTCCTCATGCCTAGTTTATATACTTATAAAATAGTTATACATCAAAGTTATTAATTACTGGGGTAACTCAAGTTACTACGCTAAAAGTCAAGTAAATTCAAAAAGTATAAAGGAATATCTATCAACATGGGCATATTCTACTAAACATATGATCTTATCTTGACCCAACCACTAAGTCAAGGATTCCTTCACATGGGCTATCCTTGGACTATAGAAGAATCCAAAACAAAAAGGCTAGCGGGCCCAAGAGTTCTCAACTCTTTCCTCAAAGCCAAACACCTAGGAATAATACCAAGTCAACACACTAGATCCAAAATAGTGGTGCTTATCTTTTCTACTTCCTCTAAAGTAAGGTCTACTCTATCTTAGCTATGACTAACTTTAACTAATCATGACTAATGTAGAACCGTCATTTATCTCTATATAAATAATATCTCTCAAGTACTAGTAATACCAAACTAAATATCACAATACTACATATATGCACAAATAGGTATTACAAGCCAAGTGTGCCACATGATGTAGAGAGACTTGCTTAGCTCTCTCATCTCTCCATATACAAGTACCTTTGTACTTATATACCTGCCTATAGTACCGCAATTAGTCTAGTGTTAATCCCACCAAACAACTCCAATGGACTATAATACCCATTTGTTTTAAGCTTGGTATTACAAATACTTGAGAGATATTATTTATATAGAGATAAAGGATGGTTCTACATTAGTAATAATTAGTTAAAGTTAATCATAGCTAAGATAGAGGAGACCTTACTTTAGAGGAAGTAGAAAAGATGAGCATCACTAATTTGGATTCTAGTGTGTTGGCTTGGTATTATTCCTAAGTGTTTGGCTTTGAGGAAAGAGTTGAGAACTCTTGGGCCCGCAAGCCCTTTTGTTTTGGATTCTTCTATAGTACAAGCATAACCATGTGAAGTAATCATTGACTTAGTGGTTGGGTCAAGATAAGATCACATGCTTAGTAGAATATGCCCATGTAGATGGATATTCCTTTATACTTTT
The DNA here is from genome assembly GCA_948567375.1 of Lunularia cruciata. Taxonomy (NCBI): domain Eukaryota; kingdom Viridiplantae; phylum Streptophyta; class Marchantiopsida; order Lunulariales; family Lunulariaceae; genus Lunularia; species Lunularia cruciata. The sequence goes on along the minus strand of OX419757.1, from coordinate 2,569,457 downwards.
TGACTTTTCTTGACTTTTAGCCCAGTAACTTGAGTTACTCTAGTAATTAGTAACTTTTGTGCATAACTATTTCACAAGTATATAAACTAGGGGTGAGGAGGTATTCATCATCCTTTCATTTGCAACTATCTCTCTCTCATTGAGTTCTCTAGTGAGCAATGTCTTGAGTTGGAGTGTTAGCCTTAGAGGAGTATGATGGAGTTGGGGTTCTTTGCATTCTTAGTCCATGGTGCACTACCATAATAGCCATCAGAGGTTCATCTTGAGTGAGAGATAGGCCGGCTCATAGGACATACTCCCTCTACTAGATATTGTCAAGGAATGAGTGTGGTATCCAAAGGTGTCAAGGTAATCAACTTTTGAGTCTCATCCTCACATTGGTCTCCTAGTGGTACAAATGCTCCACTCCAAGAATGTTGCACCAATTGATCCGCATGCTACTACAATGCCTCCTTTGAACTCCACAATGGAACATCCAAGGTGGATAGAACAATCCCACTTGTAGACCAAATCCAAGTGATCTCCTCTGGTACAAGAGTATCCTCTGCATGGGCATTCCACTCTAATAAGTCACCAAGCCAAGTAACAAAACTATTGAAAGCTTAAATTGATGTTGCCATGGTCCCAGACTATAGTGGGCCAACACTAACACTACTGAAGCATATTTGTCTCTCACTTGATTGCAAACCTGGTCTTTAGGAGGCTATCTCCTCCCTATGGTCAATATGAAACCCATGGGATATAACGTTGCTCCCCAACTAACACATCATATGACTTAGCTACTATCGCAATGGCTTGAGCTCTCCCCATAGAGCTATTAGTCAATTGACCAAGCTAAATCTAAACAACAAGCTCTCCACATATGATGTACTATGTAGAACCACCCTTGGAGGTGTTTGGATCTAAAATAGACACCTCTCCACATTGGTCTTTTGCAACTCCAAACCAATAACTGCAGCCTTCCCCAACACAAGGGGCTGCACACTAGAGTCTAGTAAGACCTTTTGTGGTGTAAAGACTTTCCTTAAAGGTCTCACCAAACAGAAGATCCCCCTTTGGTTTTCCAATATGATAACTCCAAGTGTAAACCATGCTCGCTCAAAGGCAGGTCTAGCTGGTAACTCTGCCAATCTAGCCACAACTGCCTGCCATAAATCATTGGTTGTTGACCGGATCCCATGCTCTTCAACCAAGTTAGCTCCATTATCAACCACCTCTACTCTTGCAATACAAACCACATCATACCTACTCTCACAAAGCATGACAACCAATTGGAACATTAGAGTTGTGTCAACTCTCAATGGAAACATGTCATTGGTTGACAATAATGGAAAGCGCATAATCAACTAAGAAACCTCTAACATTAAGCTAGACTCAATTGGTATAGGGATCACTCATGACTCAATCACTAGCCTGAGAATTGGCTGACTAGTAGGTAGTCTATAATGCACCCCATCACCACCTACCACACCCGCACTAGGACATCTAGGAACCATGGATGATGTTTGTCGGGCCTCAAGGAGTGTAAAAGACTAGGGAAGTCTGACTTGTCTACCAACGTCTCCTCTTTGTGGATCCAACTCCACTAATGCTCCTCTAGATTTTGGATTACATACTACACCTCCTAGTCATTATGGCAAATGCATCTACCTATGATGCTTTGCACATGAAGTCCAAGACTTCTCTATCACCATCATATGAGATGGAAGCCTCAACATCAAAATCTGATCTCCTTTGAGCATAGGCCATGCTAGTCAATCTCTACTCCAACTACTCAATCCGAGTAGCCATGGTTGTATCAAAAGTAAGGGTACGTACTGCACTCCTACCAGGTGTGGATCCTCTACCACCACCTTGTCTTCCTAACTTAGAGCTCCTCTACCACTTGTCATAGCAATCCTACCACTTTGTAATTTTGGGTGTAGATCAGAGCATCAATCATTGGTGTGACCAAATCTGTGGCAATGCTCACACTATCTTTCTCTTGGTTGTGATGCATGAGAGGTATTAGGTCCATGCAGTCAATGCACTTTCTCTTGTGGTGAGGTCCACCCTAAGTCCAACAAGCAACACCACCACTCATTGGCTGTTGTTGACCTAAAAATAAACGTAAGGGTCTAGCTACACTAGGTCCTCCACTCTCTCCAAAGGATCTTGTCTATCCACCTTGTCCTTGAAAACCAACATGGCATGGTGCACTCTATTACACTCTAAAAGAAGTAATAGCTATGGATAAGGTATCCCTACCAAATCCAAATATCACCACTCTCTCCTCTACCATGTTGAGCTCAATACGCTCAGCCAAACTAAAGACTACTACAAAAGTAGGCAAAGTATCATGTAACAATATAGCATCATGGGCTCTATGTTGCAACTCCCTATCCAATATCCCATACCAAAACTAGACAACTTGGGTCTCATAACTCCATGAGTAAAATTGATTAGTTGTCTCATGCAAGTGTATGGCTTGCATAGGCTCTCTCAAACCTTCCATTGGAACTCTTGCAAGCTCCTCAGCTTGTAAGTTGCCCTCCTTGGTAGTTCTACCTCAAAATTGGAAGAACTCCACCATTGGGTTAAACCCAATACTACACCACCTCCTAAAGTAGTACCTCCACTTGAAGTAACATCATCTCTAAGAGATCTACCAATGCTACTAAAGCTAAGACTCATGGGTACTACTTGAAACCAAGCCTAAAGTGATAGAGATATAGTTTGGAGACCAATACTATCTGCATAGCTCAATCTCCTCCAAATGAGCTCTCTTGAACTCATGGTAGGCATCCTTCGGCAAACCTCCAAGTGTTGAATGCCATGTATGGTGCGAACAAAGTCGGGTTTTGCATCTATTATAGATCGCACCAACTATCAAACTCAACAATATCTACTATACTGGAGTAATGTTTGGGGCCTTTGGAGGCCCTATAAATCTTGTCCATGTCCCACAACAATGCTACGGACACACCAAGTGCACTCTCAATTGAATTAACTTGTATGTCAAACTCCAACTCCTATGTCACACTCCAACTCAAAGTCAATCTCCTCACTCATTGGGACCTAAGATATAGACTGATACCAAGCACCATTGTGTACTACAATGTTATCTCTTTGAGAATTCTGATAGAACCACATCATTCTCAAGAAACTCTTGAGTTGAGTTTGATCTTTTAGAGCACCCCATTTCTAAATGACCTTTATTTTAATTATTGCTATTTGGATACCAAACATGTCATCCATGAAAGGCAATGGGTATTTTTTCTTCACCATTTGTCAATTGAGGCCCCAATAGTCAATAAACATGCGTATTGTACCATCCTTCTTCATAAACATGATGTCACGCCATTTGTAGTTCCGCATCTAGATGCTCGGACACTGGAGTTCCAGTGATGGTAGTTAGAGTTATTCTAGCTGTTTCTCAGGGACTACTTTCCGACGGTTAGATTTCGTGTTCGGGGTACTGACTTCACGGTGGGGCCCACCGTCACTTTGCACCGTTTGCACCGTCGAGTGTGCCGTCAGCAGGACCGTTAGGGTTTTAGGGCTAGCTCGAGTCCAGGGGGTATAGTTTCGAAGTGAGCTCCAGAGAGCTCACTTCTCTGATGTTGAGCCTTCGAGTTCCTGGCTATGGTGGACAGAGGCCGGCGAGCGTCACCTGGATTCTCTATGCTTGAGTGGGTGTGGCTTGACTGTAATCAGTGCCCAGTTGTTGGCAGTTTATAGAGTGACAGATCAAGTACTGATCTGAGTTGAGTTGAGTTGAATTGTTAAGCAATCTGATTACATCAGAGAAGTGAAGTCAGGGGGAAATCGGGTGCAGGAACGTTGAGTGTTGGTGGTATCTCCAAAGCTCGGTGGATCGTGGTAGCTCGATTCAGGTTCTGTGTTTCCCTAGTGTGCAGAAGCTCGTGTAGTTGATGCAAATTTGGCAGTTAGGCGGACGGTGTGCGGAAGCGCTGGCCAAATTTCGAGCAAAGAAGGAGCAATTTTCGAGCAGTGTTGTGATTTTGAGCTCAGGAGGTGAAGGCAGGACCAATTTGCTGCGAGTTGGGCTCGGAAAGTGAAATTGAAGGTGGAGTTGGAAAGCTCTTCTCATGAAATTGTGATTTGGAAAAACCCGTTTTGTCAATTTGGCTCGAGTGGAAAGTTAGCGGGGGATTTGGCGGACATCCATCTTTAGGGTTTACGTCAGATTTACGTCAGATTTTGGGCCAGAATTGGAGGAGTTTTGCTGTTTGGCCAGATTTGGAGAAGTTTCGCTAGTTTGGAGGAGTTTCGCAGATTTGGAGAAGTTTCGCCAATTTTGGAGGAGGTTCGAAGTGGCAACAAGAAAGGCCTCATTTGGCTAAATTTCAGCGTTAGAGGCTTCGAGGCTGTGGGCTATGAGAGGCTACGAAGGCCTAGAAGGGCCAGAAGGGCCAGCAAGCCAGCTTGCTGGCGTGAGGCTAGCTAGTTTAGTGTAGATCTTGGTCATTGGTTGGCAAAATCTACCTTTCTTGCTAGATTGTGCGCAACAGGGTTTGACCCCTAGATCTCTTGTTCCTAGACTGGTGCCCTAGCCAACTGGTCCACCCTCACTTGTTGTCATAGTGTCTGTGCCACTGTTATCTATACACATGTAGCTTTGGCTAGGAGAGGTAGTTTGATCCCATTCTTGGTGATCCTGGTAGCTTAGGACTTAGATACGAACTACTCTTATGTCAAATGCCAAATGGTGGCAGAGTCAGTCCCGTGTTGTGTTATGAGATGAAGGGTTTTCGTTTAGATTTCTTGTGATTGGATCCCCTCCATTCTCTGCTTCCTGTTTGTGCACCACGTTTGTGTGAGGTGCCTTGACTTTTGAGCGTTGGTGCTCTGGTGTGCTCTCGGTGGTGAGGCTGGAGTGATGACCAGTCAGACTACCTTTGTTTCTCTCCGGTGAGGCAGGAAGTGATGACCTGCAGACCGTGAGAGTGCGTGTTATGATGGCAGGTTATAGGTTGCCCTTCCCCTAGTGTAGTTATCTCGGTTAGAGTTACATTAGTGGGTGGTGTTTTAGTTGGTGTTGGCACGCGGTGGTGTTGGCACTTGGTGGGGCACTTGCGGTTGCGACTTGCTGTTGCAGTTGGTGGTTCGGGTTTGTTGGTGTGGTTACTTTGTCACGACGGAGTTCTTTGGAGATTCCAGAGGAGTTAGCCCTGCAGTACGCAGTGGGTTTACTCGGAGTGGTGCTCGGTATCAGCCTGTATCTCAGGTCCCAGTGAGGGAGGAGATTGACTCTGAGTTGGAGTTCGACACAGGAGCTGATTCAGTTGAGAGTGCACTTGGTGTGTCCGCACCGTTGTTGTGGGACATGGACGAGATTTATGGGGCTTCCAAAGGCCCTAGGCGTTACTCTGGTACAGTGGGTACCATTGAGTTGGATGACTTCATCCAGGAGTTCGATAGTTGGTGTGATCTGCAGCAGATGCGGAACCCGACTTTGTTTACACCCTTCATGGCATGGAAGGGGTTGTTTCAGCACTTGGAGGGTCCACCGATGGACGACTACCATGAGTTCAGGAGAGCTCATTTGGAGGAGATTGAGTTATGGAGACAGTATTGGTCTCCACACTATGTCTCCATCACTTCAGGTTCGGTGGCCAGGAGTAGGTCGGCTGTACCTACGAGTTCTAGCTCGAGTAGTGTTGGTGGAGCTAGTGGAGGTGCACTAGCTGGAGATAGTGCTACTACGAGTGGAGGTACCGCTGCAGGAGGTGGTGTGGTATCGGGGTTTAACCCCATGGTTGAGTTCTTCCTATGTTTGAGGCAGAACTACCAAGGAGTGCGGACTGACAAGCTGAGGAGCTTGTAGGAGTTCCAGCGGAAGGCTGGAGAGAGCCTACGCGAGGCATACACTCGCATGAGGCGGCTGATCAGTTTCACTCAGGGAGTTACTGAGGCCCAGGCAGTCCAGTTTTGGTATGGGATACTGGACAGGGAGTTGCGACGTAGAGTTCGTGATGCTACGTTGTTGCAGGCTACTTCGCCCACTTTGGCAGTAGTCTTTGGTTTGGCTGAGCGTATTGAGCTCAACATGGTGGAGGAGAGAGTGGTGACATCTGGATTTGGTAGAGAGACCTCATCCACGGTTGTGACTTCTTCTAGAGTGCAGCAGAGTGCACCACGCCCAGTTGGTTTTCGAGGACAGGGTGGACAGCCCAGATCCTATGGAGCGAGTGGAGGGCCTAGTGGAGTTAGACCCTTACCCTCATTTTCGGGGCAGCAGCAGCCAGTGAGTGGTGGTGTTGCTTGTTGGACTTGTGGTGGACCTCACCATAGGAGAGAGTGTACTCAGGGCAGTGGACCTGATACCTCTAGTGCATCACAGCCAGCACAGAGGCAGTGTGAGCACTGCCATAGATTTGGTCATACTAGTGACCGGTGTTTTGACCTACACCCGGAGTTACGGAGTGGTAGGGCTGCTATGGCAGGTAGTAGAGGAGCTCCAGTTCATGGAGGACGAGGTGGTAGAGGTGGTGGTAGAGGATCTACACCTAGTAGGGGTGCAGTACCTGCCCTTACTTCTGACACAGCTATGGCTACTCGGATTGAGCAGTTGGAGCAGAGATTGGCTAGTATGGCTATTGCTCATAGGAGATCAGATTCGGGTGCTGAGGCTTCCACCTCATATGCTGGTGATAGAGATGCTTTGGACTTCATGTGCGGAGCAGCACAGGTGGATGCATCTGCAGCAGTGACTAGGAGTGCAGTACGTGCTCCAGAGCCTAGAGGAGCATCAGTGGAGTTGGACCCACAGAGAGGAGAGGTTGGGAGACAGGTCAGACTTCCCCAATCTTTCACGTTATCTGAGGCATTGCAGACGACATCCATGGTTCCTAGACGTCCCAGTGCAGGTGTGGTAGGTGGTGATGGAGTACTTGATGGAGTACCTGCTAGTCAGCCACCTGCTACTACACAGATTGAGTCTAGCATGATGTTGGGGGCGGCTCAGCTGATTATGCGGCATCCTTTATTTTCAGCCAGTGACATGTTTACATTGGGAGTGGACCCAGCCCCAGTGTTCCGGTTGGCTGCCACGTTGTGTGAGAGTAGGGATGGTGCAGTTCCTACTACTAGAGCAGAGGTGGTTGGTAGTAGAGCTGACTTGGTTGAGGAGCATGGGATCCGTTCAGCGACCAGTGGTTTATGGCAGGCAGCAGCGGCTAGACTGGAGGAGTTGCCAACTAGACCAGCCTTTGAGAGAGCGCGGTTTACACCTGGTGTTGTCCTATTGGATAACCAGAGGGGGATCTTTCGTTTGGTAGGACCTTCAGGGAAGGTCTATACACCACAGAGAGTCTTGTTAGACTCTGGTGCGCAGCCTCTTATGTTGGGGAAGGCTGCAGTTGTTGGTCTGGAGTTACGGAAGACCGATGTGGAGAGGTGTCCATTTCAGATCCAGACATCTCTTGGTGGTGGTTCGACACAGTACATCACACGTGGAGAGCTTGTTGTCCAGGTTCAGCCTGGTCATCCGACTGATAGCTCGGTGGTGAGAGCTCAGGCTATTGCGACGATAGCTGAGTCCTATGATGTGCTAGTTGGGGGAGCAGTGTTATACCCTATGGGTTTCAGTATTGACTATTGGGAGGAGACAGCCTCTTATAGACCTGGTGAGGGACGGGTATGTCGCCTACCATTACGCTTCAGTAGTGGCAGTCTTGGCTCACTACAGTCCGGGACCATGGCAGCATCAGTTTTGGCTTTCAGCGGTGCAGTTACTTGGCCTGGTGACTTGTTGGAGGGGAACGCCCATGCAGAGGATACTCCAATACCAGAGGAGATCACTCGGCTATGGAGTACGAGTGGGATTGTTCCATCCACCTTGGATGTTCCATTGTGGAGTTCAGAGGAGGCATTGCAGCAGCATGCAGATCAGTTGGTGCAGCAGGCTTGGAGTGGAGCCTTCGTACCATCAGGGGATGAGTGTGAGGATGAGCCTCCAGAGGCGATTGCTTTGACACCTCTGGATACCACACTCATTGCTTGGCAATATCCAGTAGAGGGGATATGCCTATTGGAGTTGTTTGGTGGGATCAGCACCGGACTAGCTGCGGTATTACAGGCGGGTATCCGAGTACAGAGGTACTTGTATGTAGAGAGAGATGAGACTGCTAGGCGAGTCTCTCTACATCATGTGGCACACTTGGCCTATCGGTATCCGGAGTTATTATCGATGTCAGCAGTCAGAGGTTACCAGAAGGCCTTACCAGGAGACATTTCCTTACTGGTGGCGCATGACCTAGAGAGACATGGGCCTGTTCACTTGGTGATTTTTGGATGGCCATGTCAGGGACATACACGTGCGGGCCGCGGTTTGGGTCTTCAGGATCCTCGTTCTGGTGTGTTTTGGGAGATGTTACGGATACTACGACATCTCCAGGTTCATCAGTCTGTTTCTCCAGCTTACCTTTTGGAGAACGTTCCATTGATGGGTGATTCTCGCACTAGAGTGGTGGCGAGTACACATCAGGTCCATTCATGGATGGGACCTACTGTATTGTTAGATGCAGCCAGAGTGGGATCACGGGCTCATCGTCTTCGTCTTTGGTGGACAAACCTCTTACCCAGAGAGGTTCTATAGCGTGCTTATGATGGGATTCAGCGACTGGACCACATTCTTGTTGATGATATCTTGGATGTTGGGCATCAGTCTCAGACAGTGGTAGTGGCTGATAGGTCACCCATGGCAGTGGTGAACCTAGTTGGACAGCCTAGAGCTGCATTTCCCACACTCATGAGTTTCCCAGGCTCTCATGCTTTTCGAGAGGGAGGACCTGGACTTGTTTGGGACTCACAGTTACAGCAGTTGGTGGAGCCCAATGCTGATGAGAGAGAGCGGGCGATGGGTTTTCGCACCGGTATTACCGCTGTTCCAGCAGTGTCAGAGGCATCCAGGCGTCAAGTGTTAGGTCAGGCTATGGACCTGAACTGTTTGACCTGGATTGTGAGCCTTGGTTTGGCAGAGCAGCGTAGGATGCGCTTGATAGGCATCACCACTCGGACACTTGTGAGCCCTATGCCTATCGAGACGATTCAGGCACATGCTGGGGGCGATGGACCGAGTGGACATGGTATTCTTGGGACACATCCAGTAGCTACTAGGGAGAGTGGTCTACTTGGAGTCCATCCAGGTGAGCGTGGGCTACTTGGATTACACCCTTGGTCCACATGGGATGCAGCCAGAGGACGTATGGAGCTTGCAGCCAGAGTGGAAGGAGTTTTTCACACAGAGGTTGGGACCTCTAGTGGTCGGGAGCATGACACCATTGCTCCCAAGGGCCCAGTATAGCAGCCAGTCAGTACGTCTTCCACTCCTACTACAGTTACAGAGGATACTTGGGAGCCAGATCTTGGACCCAAGCTTATTGGAGAGGAAAGACGGAGGGTTTGGAGGTTCTTGAGGAGTCACACGAGTTGTTTTGCCTTCAGTATGAAGGATTTGGGTGCTCTGAAGGGACCTGGTATACGGATTGAGCTGACTAGCGACACACCTGTTTTCCAACGTCCTTATCGATATAGTGAGATGGAGAGGACATTGATTCAGAGCCGGAGTAGTGACCTTTTTGAGGCTGGTTTGGTGGAGATTTCACATGGAGAGTATGCATCAGCAACAGTGATGCCAGCCAAGAAGGATATGCATGGCAACTATACAGATAGGCGGATGTGTGGAGATTACCGTCCTATCAACCGACAGACCAGGGCTGATCGGTATGCCATGCCTACACCGGAGGAGATTTTTGATGCGATTGGGCATGCAAAGGTCTTCAGTACTTTGGATCTTCGAGCGGGATATCATCAGTTGCCGATCAAGGAGGAAGATAAGTCCAAGACAGCATTTTGGGCTATTGATCCTCACGGCAAGGATGTGTTATATCAGTGGAGATTCTTACCATTTGGGTTGAAGAATGCTCCTGCTGAGTTCCAGAGGGTCATGGATAGGATCCTAGCTGGACTGGATTTTGCTCGGTGCTATATTGATGACATTTTGGTGTATAGCACTACTGTGGAGGAGCATGAGAGACAGTTGTTGGAGGTGTTTGAGAGGTTGAGATCTCATGGACTCAAATTACATCCTGGGAAGTGTAGGTTCTTCCATGAGCAGGTTGAGTATTTGGGTCACACTATCTACCCCGGAGGACTTGGTGTTCAGCAGACCAAGGTGGAGGCTATTGCACGTATTCCTCGGCCTACGGATGTGAGCAGAGTGCGAACATTCCTTGGGTTGGCAAACTTCTATCGCCGTTATGTTAGAGGATTTAGTGCCATTGCCAAGGCCTTGACGAAGCTGACCAAGCTTACACAGGAGTGGTGTTGGGGAGATGAGCAGGAGAGAGCTTTTGTAGAGCTCAAGGAGAGGTTGACATCTGCTCCTATTTTGAGGAGACCGATCAGGGGACGACCATTTCAGGTTCACACTGATTGGAGTATGTTGGGGCTTGGAGCGGTGCTCACCCAACATGATGATGAGGAGAAGGAGTTTGTGGTGGCCTATGCTAGTCGCTCCAACAATTCAGCGGAGGCGAAGTATAGTTCATATGAGGGAGAGTGCTTGGCAGCAGTTTGGGCAGTAGCACATTTCCGATGTTACCTATTTGGTAACCCCTTCACTCTCATCACTGATCATCAGCCGCTGAAGTGGTTGATGGAGTCCGACAAGCTTTCAGGGAAGCTTGCACGATGGGCTCTGATTTTACAGGAGTATGATTTCACGGTTGTTCACAGACCTGGAGTGGTGAACCGTGATGCAGATGGGTTGAGTAGAAACCCATGTCCCAGCCAGTAGGATCAGACCGGAGCACGTTGGCATGGTGAGACAGATGAGGAGATGGTGCCAGGTTGGCATGCATCAGCCTTTCTGTGTATATTTGCAGAGACATTGGTGGTATCTCTCTCAGCGCATACAGGAGGAGTTATTGAGGTCACAGATCCAGAGAGTGAAGATATTGGTACAATTCAGTGAGACATTCATGATGATGTCTTAGTGATGGACTATCTTCGCACTGGTGTTGTGGGTGGCACAGTTGGGGCCAAGGAGAGAGACCGTGTTCTTCAGCGAGCCAGACGGTTCAGATTGGAGGGTAGACACCTTTTGCGTGTATGGGAGGATGGTAGAGTGCAAGTAGTACCACTTCCATCACAGAGACCACAGTTGGTCCGTCATGCTCATGAGGAGCTAGGACATTTTGGAGTAAAGCGTACATATAGCTTACTCCAGAGTCATTATTGGTGGCGCGGTATGCAGACCGAGGTACAGCAGTTTGTTGCCAGATGTGTGGTTTGTGACCGAGTTAGAGCATCATTCAATGCTCCTACGCCACAGTTACACCCATTACCTATCATGGGATTGGGTTACCGTTGGAGTTTGGACTTCGCCGGACCTTTACCGCTGACTGTGAGACATCATCGGTATGTTTTGGTGATGGTGGAGCACTTCTCCAAGTGGATTGAGTTGGTGGCACTTCCTGACAAGTCTAGTGAAGGGACAGCTTACTCGTTCCTGGATCGAGTTCTTAGTCATTTTGGTGCACCAGCTGAGGTTTTGACTGATCAGGGTACAGAGTTCTTGGGAGAGTTTCAGGTCTTGTGTGACAAGGCTTTGATTGATCATCGTACTACATCCCGAGATCACCCTGAGGCAGATGGCTTAGCAGAGAGAGTGGTTCAGACGGTGAAGAGAGGATTGCGAAAGTATGGTTTGCAGAGAGGCCACTTGGGAGATTGGGATCTCCAGTTACCTTGGTTGGCCATGGGCTATCGGTTCAGCCGGCAAGCCTCCTTAGCATCCTTCTCTCCATACTTTCTACTCTATGGACGAGATCCAGATTTACCTGCAGCCATTCGTCAAGATGCTACTGTAGTTTTGGACTTGGATGACCCTGATGTATGGATGAGCGCATGTTCTCAGCGGGCAGAGATCTTTCGGAGAGTGATGCCGATGGCCTTCGAGAACTTGGCGATTGCTCAGCATAGAGATACTTTATGCTATGCTACCATTCGAGGAGGAGGTTATAGACCCTCGATCCGTCGATTTCATCCAGGCGACTATGTATATCTACAGCAGACAGCACCGACGACACTTGATGTTTCTACAGGCCGCACTATCTTGAGAGTGCACGAGGTTTTGCCATCTGGAGTCCTTGTGTTAGAAGGACGTGATGGTGTTGTTTGGAAGGATCATGTGCGCAATTGTGCGCCATGCCACCTCCCAAACATTGATGGTACTATGGACCCAAGCTTGGCACTTGTACGTGCAAGCTTGAGGTGTATGTTATGTGGCTCTTCTGGTGGAGTTGCTACTATGTTAGTGTGTGATAGCTGTTCGAGAGGATGGCATATGGCATGTATGACTCCTCCCCTCACGGTGGTTCCTCAAGGACAGTGGTTATGTCCTAGATGTACTTGACCTATAGCTAGTTCATTCTTTATATGGTATAGATTGCAGACAGGCGACTAACGATGGGGCTCCATAGCACCCGGCCTCCTGATCTTTGCCCATTAGAGGGTATACCATATACTTAGAGTAGATGGCTATCTGGAGTTAGAGGGACCTAACCACCAGCTAGGGGGGCGATTGTGGCACTTTAGAGTCTATGTATGACTTATGTGTGAGTTGTGCTTTTATAGTGTATGATGTTGACAGCGATGTATGTTGTGTAGCGATGTATATACGCACGACAGCTGTCACGCCATTTGTAGTTCCGCATCTAGATGCTCGGACACTGGAGTTCCAGTGATGGTAGTTAGAGTTATTCTAGCTGTTTCTCAGGGACTACTTTCCGACGGTTAGATTTCGTGTTCGGGGTACTGACTTCACGGTGGGGCCCACTGTCACTTTGCACTGTTTGCACCGTCGAGTGTGCCGTCAGCGGGACCGTTAGGGTTTCAGGGCTAGCTCGAGTCCAGGGGGTATAGTTTCGAAGTGAGCTCCAGAGAGCTCACTTCTCTGATGTTGAGCCTTCGAGTTCCTGGCTATGGTGGACAGAGGCCGGCGAGTGTCACCTGGATTCTCTATGCTTGAGTGGGTGTGGCTTGACTGTAATCAGTGCCCAGTTGTTGGCAGTTTATAGAGTGATAGATCAAGTACTGATCTGAGTTGAGTTGAGTTGAATTGTTAAGCAATCTGATTATTGTGGCACTTTAGAGTCTATGTATGACTTATGTGTGAGTTGTGCTTTTATAGTGTATGATGTTGACAGCGATGTATGTTGTGTAGCAATGTATATACGCACGACAATGACAAAAGCCCTAGATGGTGATACAATGGGTTGGATAAACAATTTCTACAACATATCCTTGATTTGAGCTTACACTCCTCCAACTCATGAGGTGATAGTCTATATGGGGCCTTACAAGGAGGTGTCTTCTTAGTAAGTATTTATATTTTATGTTTACTCTTCTTTTTGGTGGTAATTTTGAGAGTAATCATTAAGAATAACATCTTGAAACTCATTGACCACATCTTTCAAATTCTCAAGAATTTTTCTATCGAGTTGTGCACTTTGGACTTCTCTTATTTGACCCATGAAACATCTATTTGTCTTATTGATAGTTGTTGTTCCTATGACATAGAGAGGCAGTTCTTGCCTTTGTGATCTTTCTTTATCTCCACTGATTTCCACTGGCTAGTTCTCACTTCTTTCTTTCTTCAATTGATTGTGGAGTTGTAGTGCTCTATCCATGGCATGCCTAAGATTATATCTTAACAAGCTAATTGTATTAATTGCATCTCAATTTCATCTTATGCTTCCCTATAGAAAGTATAAGATGAAATTTCCAATTTCATCTCATCTTATAATCTCTTATAGAGAGTGTTATATTTCTAGGTAATGATTCAATCCTCTCTGTCTAACCATTAGGTAAGTCTACTTCTTCATTCTCATCCTTCTCTAGTTTCATCCCCAAAATTTTTGCAACAAAGCAAGACAAGAAATTCCTTAATGCTCTAGAATTTATCAATACTCTCACCTGATTGCCTTTTAGAATCCCATTTTATGATAATCAATTATGTGTTTATCTTCCTCAACCTTTGAGCACTCATCCTTTTTCTCTCTTGTTTTTACTCTTCTCCATTAAGCTAATGAGGACATGAGGTGCATTTACTGGTAATCTTCATTTTTTGATTTGATTTTAGCATCTTATTCTTCAATTTGTCTCTCCATGTTGTTCAAAGGTTTGCTTGTTTGGAGGTCGAGGTCCTCTAGGAAGACAAGCATAAAAATTGATGGTTATGTGCCCAACTCTACCAAAATTACATCAACAAAGTTGTTCTACTTGAGTGCCTTCTCCTTATGGGACTCCATCTCTCCTTTCTTTGACTTATCCCTATTTTCCTTGGAGCAGTCATGCTCCTTGGCCTTGAAACTAAATGTTGCACAATTCTATAGGAATTGGTCCACCAAACTGTAGTGTTTCAACCTAATAATGTTGAATCAAGACTACCTCTTTACCTCCTCCAAGCACACCCTTCATATTCTTTACGCGTAGGCAATGGCTTCAAAAATAATGCAAGGATTTTGTATCATTACCTCTTGGTGAATTTGCTCTTTTAAACTTTTGTTTGAAATTTTCAAGAGCTTTTGTTGGACTCATATTGATTATTGTAACTTGTAGATCAATAAATGCATCCACATAATTTTGTATGCTATTATTTTGCTTCACCTTTATAGTCAAGTTCAAGCCATCTGCACAAAATCCACAGATGACAAATTCTTTAGCAGCCATTCTTGCATTGTTGTCCAAGTGATCTCTCTTCCTTTTGCTAACATTGATTTTTCCCAAGCATCATACCATATGAGTGCTTTATAAGTTAAGTATCCACATGAAAACACACTTGTGGAATAATTAGGGATCTTAATTGTCAATAATCAAAAGTATTGATTCATTCTTGAAATCTAGTTTTCTACTACTCCTATGGAACAATATCCTTTGTAAAGCTTAATGTTTCATATCTTTTTCATCCATTAACAATGTGGCTTCATTGTTGATAGGAGTTGGTATCATTGGCATGAGTGACTCTTTGAGTACTTTGGCCATTGGTATTGGGTTTTGGTATGATTTCCTTTCTTGCATTACTTGATCATTCCTAAAGGTACGTACTTGACTTTGCAATGCCTCCATTGTCATCTTGATCCCCCAAAACTTTTTCACATTCCTTGCATTCTTTACATCAGATCTTGCAATTAAGGCTCCATGATTTGTATACATGATAAATGCTTGATTTTTACTTCCTACTTCAATAAAAATTTAACATGATCACTTGGGAGGGAGCATGGGATATAACATTGCTCCCCCAACTAACACATCATATGACTTAGCTACTATCACAATGGCCTGAGCTCTCCCCATAGAGCTATTAGTCAAATGACCAAGCTAAATCTAAACAACAAGCTCTCCACATATGATGTACTATGTAGAACCACCCCTTGAGGTGTTTGGATCTAAAATAGACACCTCTCCACATTGGTCTTTTGCAACTCCAAACCAATGACTGCAGCCTTCCCCAACATAAAGGGTTGGACACTAGAGTCTAGTTAGACCCTTTGTGGTGTATAGACTTTCCTTAAAGGTCTCACAAAACAGAAGATCCCCCTTTGGTTTTCCAATATGACAACTCTTGGTGTAAACCACGCTTGCTCAAAGGCAGGTCTAGCTGGTAACTCCTCCAATCTAGCCATTGCTGCCTACCATAAATCATTGGTTGTTGAGCGGATCCCATGCTCTTCAACCAAGTCAACTCTATTATCAACCACCTCTACTCTAGTAGTACAAACCACATCATCCCTACTCTCACATGGCAGCCACCAAAGCATTAGAGTTGTGTCAACTTCCAATAGAAACATGTCATTGGCTGACAATAATGGAAAGCACATAATCAATTGAGCAGCCTCTAACATTGAGCTAACTCAATTGGTGTAGTAGTAGGTGGCTGACTAGTAGATAATTATCATGCATCCCATCACTACCTACTACACCTACACTAGGACATCTAGGAGCTATGGATGACATTTGTAGGTGTAATAATATGGAGTTCAGCGATGAAGTTAGTAAGGCTAATGAAATAACATAAGACAAATTAGCCTAGAATATTCCCAAAGTATCTAGGAAGCTTCCCGGTTAGCTTAGCTTGCACTCCAAGTAGGTAGCTACTAGAAGCTTCCAACTAACTTAGCTTATACGCCAAGTAAGCAACTCCTAAAAAGAAGTTTCTTGAGAAGCTTCTTGAGAAGCTTCCCAATTAACTTGGCTTGCACTCCAAGAAAGTGGCTCAAGGAAGCTTCTTGAGAACTTCTCAAGAGCTTTGTATGATCCCTATAAATACAAGATCCAAAGCTCATACTAGGCATTCATAGTTTTCCCACATTCAAATGTCCCAATGTGAGTTTCCATTCTCCTATTTCTCTCCTTGGTCTCGGTCTTTTACATTGGTATCAGAGCAAGAATGGGATGGATGGAATTTATGGACCACCAAATCTACTTCCATCAAACCATTGGGATTTTCATATCCAAGTACTACCCAAGCATCATTTCACACAATTCATCACCTCACACTTTGGACATGATTTTGTGCATATGATCACCATATTTGAGGAACCCTTGGTACTTATAGTTTTAACGTATGTAGAACTGTGGATGTGTTGCTTCTATGTGTAAATAAATTAAAAAGATTAGGGATGTTGTGATAGAGTAGCAACCATAGTGGCAATGCCTAAGGTAATTTTTGCTATGCAGCAACAAATCAAGCACTTTACTCAATTGTTGGATGAACAAAATCTTTGACTACAAGAGCAAGTAGAGAAAGTACCAATTCAAGAAGGAGAAGATCAAATCCAATTCTCTAAACCCAAGGTATTTGAAGGCAAGAATCTCACGGGTGCAATGGAGAATTTTTTGTTTGATTGTGCATGTTATTTTGAAGCTACCAATCTGCAAGACAAGAGAGAATAGATTCTCCTTGCTTCTAGCCAATTGGATGGAGTACCAAAGCTATGGTGGAGATTCCAAGTAGAACAAGCTGAATGACAAATTGTTACACCAATCTTGAAGTGTGTAGAATCCAAGAGTGCAATAGTTAGTCAATTCTAAGCTATAAATGCCACACGAGCTGCACAAGATAGGTTGGTAGAATTGAAATAGATTGGTTCTATAAGAAGTTACATCACGCAATTCCATAACACCATCATGCAAATTCCATTAACATTGGAAGGTGAAGCTCTGGATTGATTTGTGAGGAGCTTGAAGTCAAGAACCAATTTAGAGGTAACCATGCAAGAGCCACAACACTTGGAAGAAGCTATGCGGTTAGCCAAATGTTTTGATTCCTTGGTTGTAACAACTTGGTCTCAACCTCGACCTCCATAGAACCTACCAATACACTACACACAAGTGAAAGAGCTGGCACCAATGGAGATTGATGTCATTCAAACAAGACCACTTGGCAACTCAAATAGAGAGAAATTATGACAAAATAGTGGTTGTTTTTATTGTCACTAGTTGGGACATTGCATCACTAAATGTCCACTCAAGAATGGGCGACCTTGACAAGTTGCCCAAATGGAGTTTGTGGAGTAGAAAATCAGGGAAACAAGGACTTCCTATAGGAGATTTTGAGCTACCTACTAGGGTTTTGATCAGTTCCAATGGGATTGAAGGCTTGACCTATGCAAGTTTGCTTCACTTGCAAGATACAATATCTAATCAAGGTTGTAGGATTTTGGTTGATTTTGGAAGTTTAGGGAAATGCAAATAGTAAAGGAATTGGATATTCCTATCAAGCCAGTAATTGGAAGTAGATTGATGATGGCGGATGGTAGAAAGGGTTCTGCATTACGTACCACGCATCATGTTACCTTCAAGATTGGGAAGGAGTATTTGGAGTGTATGAGGTTTATAGTGGCACCTCTACACTACAATAACATTCTAGGACTACCTTGGCTTGAACGTCATAAGGTTCAATTTGATTGGACCCGATAAAAAATTCAAGTACAATACCAAGGTAGAAAATTCTGATTAGGTTGTTTGGTACCTTTGAGTAAGGCACCTAAGAATAGTTAGTCCCAAGATGGAAAGTTTGTCAAGAAGGTAGCTATAGAGCAAGACTTGAAAGGAGATCAATCCCAAGATAGGAAGTTTGCCAAGAAGGGAACCATGGAGCAAACTTTTAAGAGAGATGAGTCCCTAGATGGGAATTTTGTTAGTGAAGTAGCCATAGAGCAAGCTTTGGAGGAAGATAAGTCTATAATTGCATTGTAGATCAAGCCAATTGCACAAGGATCATCTGAGCAGTGCTAAGAGCCTCATCAAACAATATATGATCAGATTGTTCAAGAGTTTGTGGAAGTGTTTCTGGATAATCTACCAAAGGGATTACCCTCCAATCATGGTATGCCCTTCAAGATTGAGTTCTTGCCAAGGAGTACTCTAGTGAGTAGATAAATCTATCGGCTCTCACCAAAGGAGTTGGAGGAGTTGCAAATAACACTTACAGAGTTGTTGGAGAAGGACTTCATATGACATAGTACCTCTCCTTGGGGAGCACTGGTACTATTTGTTCCAAAAAAGGATGGAGGACTTTGTTTTTGCATTGATTACTGTGAGCTCAATAAGCAAACAATGAAGAATGCATATCCGTTACCTCATTGATGATTTGCTTGATCAACTAAGTGGAGCAAGATACTCTTCCAAGTTGGATCTTTGTAGTGGCTATTGGAAAATCCCCATTAATAGGGAGGATGTGCAAAAGACTACCTTTCACACAAGGTATGGGCATTTTGAGTGAAGAGTTCTACCTTTTGGGCTCACTAATGCTCCAACAATATTCATGGATCATATGCATTGGGTTTTGGATGGACTATTGGTTTGGTACGTGGTGGTGTTCTTGGATGATGTCTTAATCTATAGTATGATAGAGGTAGAACACATGAATCATGTGCAAGAAGTCCTAAGACGACTACAATAATAGAAATTTTATTGCAAGAAGTCAAAGTGTGCCTTTTGGCAGAAGGAAGTCACATTCTTGGGTCAGAAGATCTCATTAGAAGGGATCAAGTTGGAAGAGGAGAAAATCAAGGCCATTACTAATTGGTCTACTCCAAAGGATACTACAAAAAATATGAGCATTTAATGGATTGACTAGTTTCTACTGATGATTCATTCATTCATTATTATGCTCATGTGGTTGCACCATTGATTGACCTCTTGGGGAAGAACTTGAGCTTCCAATGGACCACCAAGCATAAAGAAGCATTCTAGAAGTTGAAACATATGGTGTCTTCAAGACCCATCCTTCAACCATATGATTCTCAACTACCTTGTGTGGTTAATTTTGATGCTTCTAACTTTGCAGTTGGAGCAATGTTGCACCATGAATTCCCAAATGGACTACATCCCATTGCCTTTGTGTCTTGCCGACTAAATACAACGGAAAGAAATTACTCTATGCAAGTTTGGGAACAACTTGCAATGGTATATGTCACCAAGGTGTGGAGGCATTATCTCTTGGAGTAACAAGTGATCATGCAAACTGATCACAAACCATTGTTGTAGACCTTACACTTTGAACACATGAAGAGTTGATATAATCAATGGGAAGAGCAACTCCAATTGTTTGACATCAAACTTGAGTACAAACCAAGTCAGTTCCATGTCATCCTTGATGCTCTATCACGACGACCTGATTTGAAGTCTTATCCTCTCATCACGGTAGCAATTACAACGGTGGCAATTGACTCCAAGGTCCAAAATGAGTTTCGGTCAGCTCTACAACAAGATCCCTTCTTCCAATGGTACATGGTCATCTTACAGCATGTGATAAGGAGTACAACATCTTCTCCTTCAAGGAAGGCCTTCTATTCCATTAGGGCCAGATCTATGTTCCAGCCAAAGGTGATCTCCAACTTGTACGTCTTCAAGAAGCCCATGAATTACCACCAGTTGGTCACATGGGTGTGGACAAGGCCTTGGGTACCCTCCAAAGAATGGTGGTGGCCCAACATGACATGAGATGTTTGAGAGTTTGTCCAATTATATGAAAGTTGTCAACACAACAAGGCCAACAACTAGAAGCTGAGTGGACTCCTTCAACCACTCCCCATTCCATCCACTTGATAAGAACATGTGAGTTTGGATCTCATCACATCCTTGCCCAAGACAAAGCAAGGACACACAACAATTGTGGTGTTTGTGGATAAGCTTAGTAAGCAAATCCACTTGGCATCAACCTTTGATACCATGGATGCTCCAACCTTAGCACAAATCTACTTCAACAATGCCTTCAAGCATCATTGGATGCCATGTGTACTCATTTCTAGCCGTGATCCTTGATTCACCGGGAAGTTTTGGCAAGCACTCTTCTAGATACTCAACACCAAGCTTGCTTTGTCCATGGCCTTTCATTCTCAAATGGATGGAAAAACCAAACGTGCAAATTGCACCTTGGAAGATATGTTGCATGCCTTTGTCAATGTCCATCATACCAACTAGGATGAATTTCTTGCAACTATATGATTTGCCTACAACAATTCCAAACAAGAAAGCACCAGATTTTCTCCTTTCTTTCTCAATTTTGGCCAAGATCAACTTGTTCCAAATTCTCTTCTTGCTCTTCTCCCATCTCAGGTCTCTTATTCTAAAGTATCCTCAGGTTCAACCTTCTTGACCACCATCTCCTAATCTCTCCAACAAGCCAAATCTCACCTCCTTGTTGCCCAGAATTGTCAGAAACAATATACATGCCACCATCATTGTGATCTCACTTTTGAAGTCGGTGATAAAGTCATTTTATCCTCTAGTAACCTACCCCTCCCGCTTGATACCCAAGTTTGTAAACTTACCTCTAATTGGATAGGACCCTTTGATATCCCCCAAATTGTCTCTCCTATCGCTTATCTACTTGCCTTTCTTTGTCATACATCCATCCATCATATATTTCATGTTTCCAAGTTGAAACCCTTTGTTCCTAACTCCTCTTCATTTTCCTCTCGAGTCCAACTTCCCCTTCCTCTTGTCCCCATCAATGATCATTAGGAGTATGGTGTTGATTGTATCCTTGTGCATCACCACATTCAACAAGGCCGTTGACAACATACGGAGTACAAGGTCCTTTGGAAAAGTTATCCCCTTCATGATACCACATGGGAACCTCTTTTTCATCTCCAAAATGGACAACTAGCCATCCAAGTGTTCAAAGCTTCATTGGCAACAAGGACGTCACCAACTAGCAATGAAGGAATATGTAACAATATGGAGCTTAGCAATGAAGTAAGTAAGGCTAACAAAGGAGCAAATAAGACAAATTAGCCTAGAATATTCCAAAAGTATCTAGGAAACTTCTTGGGAAGCTTCCCGGCTAGCTTAGCTTGCACTCCAAGTAGGTAGCTTTTAAAAGGAAGCTTCTAAAAGCTTCCAACTAACTTAGCTTGCATGCCAAGTAAACAACTCCTAGAATGAAGCTTCTTGAGAAGCTTCCCACTTAACTTGGCTTGCACTCCGAGAAAGCAGCTCAATGAAGCTTCTTGAGAAGCTTCTCAAGAGCTTTGTATGATCCCTATAAATACAAGAACCAAAGCTCATGCTAGGCATTCATAGTTTTCATACATTCAGGTGTCCTAATGTGAGTTTTCATTCTCCTATTTCTCTCCTTGGTATAGATCTTTTACTGTAGGGTCTCAAAGAGTATAAAAGACTAGGGAAGTTTGACTTGTCTACCAACCTCTCCTCTTTGTGTGTCCAACTCCATTGATGCTCCTCTAGATTTTGGATTACATAATACACCTCCTAGTCATTATGGCAGATGCAACTACATATACTGCTCTGCACATGACGTCCAAGACTTCTCTATCACTAGCATATGAGATGGAAGCCTCAACATTGAAATTTGATCTCCTTTGAGTTATGGCCATGCTAGCCAATCTTTGCTCCAACTACTCAATTTGAGTAGCCATGGTTGTATCAAAAGTAAGGGTAGGTATCGCATTCCTACCAAGTGTGGATCCTCTACCACCACCTTGTCCTCCATGACTTAGACCTCCTCTACCACTTGCCATAGCAACCCTACCACTTTGTAATGCTAGGTGTAGATCAGAGCATCAATCATTGGTGTGACCAAATCTATGACAATGTTCACACTGTCTTTGTCTTGGCTATGATGCAACAGTGGTATCACATCACTACCTGAGTGCACTCTCTCTTGTGGTGAGGTCCACCACAAGTCCAACAAGCAACACCACCACTCATTGGCTACTATTGACCCAAAAATAAAGGTAAGGGTCTAGCTACACTAGGCCTTCCACTCGTTCCATAGGATCTAGGCTATCCACCTTGTCCTTGGAAACCAACATGGCATAGTGCACTCTGCTACACTCTAGAAGAAGTAATAGCTATGAATGAGGTCTCCCTACCAAATCCAGATGTCACCACTCTCTCCTCCACCATGTTGAGCTCAATACGCTCAACCAAACTAAAGACCATTGCCAAAGTAGCATCTCACAATGTAGCATCATGGACTTTATGTTGCAATTCCCTATCCAATATCCTGTACCAAAACTAGACTACTTGGACTTCAATAACTCCCTAAGTGAAATTGATCAGTTGTCTCATGCAAGTGTATGGATTGCATAGGCTCTCTCCAACCTTCCATTGGAACTCTTGCAAGCTACTCAGCTTGTTGGTTTGCACTCCTTGGTAGTTTTGTCTCAAAAATTGGAAGAAATCCACCATTGGGTTAAATCCCAATACTACACCACTCTTATAGAAGTACCTCCATTTGTAGTAGCACCATCTCTAAGAGATCTACCAATGCTACTAGAGCTAGAACTTGTAGGTACTACCACTCTTCTCCTAGAAACCGAGCTTGAAGTGATGGAGATATAGTTTGGAGACCAATACTTTGTGCATAGCTCAATCTCCTCCAAGTGAGCTCTTTGAACTCATGGTAAGTATCCATTGGCAGCTCTTCCAAGTATTGAACACTTCTATGCCATGAATGGTGTGAACAAGTAGGGTTCTATATCTATTGTAGATCACACCAACTATCAAACTCTTGGATAAATTAATCCAAATCAACAGTACCCACTATACTAGAGTAACACTTGGGGCCTTTGGAGACCCCATAAATCTTGTCCATGTCCCACAACAACGCTATGGACATACCAAGTGCACTCTCAGTTGAAGCAACTCTTGTGTCAAACTCCAACTCAAAGTCAATCTCCTCCCTCATTGGGACATGAGATACAAGCTGATACCAAGCACTATTCCGAGTAAACCCATTGTGTACTTCAATGTTATCTCTTCCAAAATCCACGTAAAACCCCATCACTCCCAATAAAATCTTGAGTTGAGTTTGACCTTTGGAGCACCCCATTTCTAAATGACCTTTATTTTAATTATTGTTACTTGGATATCAAAAATGTCATCCATGCAAGGTAGTGGGTATTTGTTCTTCACCATTTGTTTATTGAGGCCCCAATAGTCAATACACATGCATATTGTACCATCCTCCTTCATAAACAAGACAAGAATCCTAGATGGTGACACAATGGGTTAGATAAACCCTTTCTACAATATATCCGTGATTTGAGCCTTACTCTCCTCCAACTCATGAGGTGATAGTTGATATGGGGCCTTACAAAGAAGTGTCTTCTTAGTAAGTATCTATATTTTATGATCTACTCTTCCTTTTGGTGGTAATTTTGAGAGTTAAATCATTATGAATGACATCTTGAAACTCATTGATTACATCTTTCAAATTCTCAAGAATTTTTCTATCAAGTTGTGCACTTTGGACTTCTCTTATTTGACCCATGAAACATCTATATGTCTTATTGATAGTTATTTTCCCTATGACATAGAGAGGCAATTCTTGCCTTTGTGATCTCTCTTTATCCCCAATGATTTTCCACTTGCTAGTTCTTACTAATTTCTATCTCCAATGGACCATGGGATTGTAGTGCTCTATCCATGGCATGCCTAAGATTACATCTTAACAAGCTAATTGTATTACTTGCATCTCAATTTCTTTCTTATACTCTTCTATAGAGAGTGTTATATTTCTAGGTGACAACTCAATCCTCTCTGTCTAACCATTAGGTAACTCTACTTCTTCATTCTAATCCTTCTCCCATTCCATCCCTAACCTTTTTGCAACAAAGCAAGACAGGAAATTCTCTAATGCTTTGAAGTCTATCAATACTTTCACTTGATTGCCTTTTAGAACTCCAATTATGATAATCAATTATGCATTTTCTTCCTCAACCTTTGCGCACTTGTCCTTTTCCTATCTTTTTTTTACTCTTCTCCATTGATCCAATAAGGCCGTGAGGTACATTTATTGGTAATCTTCATTTTTTGATGTGATTTTAGCATCTTCTTCTTCAATTTGTCTCTCCATGTTTTTCAAAGGTTTGCTTGTATGGAGGTTGAGGGCCTCTAGGAAGACAAGTATACAAATGGATGGTTATGTGCCCAACTCAACCACAATTATAACAACAAAGTTTTTCTGCTTGAGCACATTCTCTTTATGGAGCTCCATCTTTCCTTTCTTTGACTTGTCTCCATTTTCCTTGGAGCGGTCATGCTCCTTGGTCTTGAAACTAAATGTTGCACATTCTATAGGAATTGGTCCACCAAAGTGTAGTGTTTTAACCTAATAATGTTGAATCAAGACCACCTCTTTACCTCCTCCAATCATCCCTCTTGTTCTTTATGTGTAGGCAATGGCTTCAAAAGTAGTGCAAGGATTTTGTATCATTGCCTCTTGGTAAATTTTCTCTATAACTTTTGTTTGAAATTGTCAAGACCTTTGTTGGACTCATTTTGGTTATTGTTACTTGTTGATCAATAAATGCCTTCATGTACTCTTGTATGCTATTCTTTTGCTTCAACTTTCATAGTTGAGTTCAATCCATCTACACAAAATCCAGAAATAATAAACTCTTTAGCAGCCATTCTTGCATTGTTGTCCAAGTGATCTCTCTTCCTTTTGCTAACATTGATTTTTCCCAAGCATCATACCATATGAATGCTTTATTGGTTAAGTATCCACATGAAAATACACTTGTGGGATGATCAGAGACCTTAATTGTCAACAATCAAAAGTATCAATTCATTCTTGAAATCTAGTTTTTCACTACTCCCATGGAACAATATCCTTTGGAAAGCTTGATGTTTCATATCTTCTTCATCCATAACAATGTGGCTTCATTGTTGACAAGAGTCGATATCATTTGCATGAGTGACTCTTTGAGTACTTTGACCATTGGTTTAGGTATGATTCCCTTTCTTGCATTACCTGATCATTTCTAGACGTATATACTTGAATTTTCATTGCCTACATTTTCATCTTGATCTCTCAAAACTTGTTCAACATTCCTTGCATTCTTTGCATCAGAACTATGGCTCCATGATTTTTATACATGACAAATGCTCAATTTTTACTTCCTACTTCAATAGAGATTTAACATGATCACTTGGGAGGGAGCATGGTTTATTGGGACAACCATTGGGACCTCAAAGGCTACCACTCATTGATACTATTTCTCACCAAAATTATGGACTACAAAATCTCTAAATATCACTTTTGGTCTAACGACATAAAAATTTTCTACTCGAGTGGTGAAAGGGAGATTCAAATATTCAAATATTATTATATTCAAATCCATTGCATCATTAAAAAATAGAGATGATTCAATCCCACTCTCTATCATATATCACTATTGGTAGAATCATTAGGTTTGGGAAATTCATCATCATGTCCATGATCTCTACTACAAAATGGTAAAGATATACAAGATATACTCTCACTTGCTCACACTAGATGTACATAATCTTGATGTGGAATAGATTCAAGAATAGAAAGCATGATGTAGATTATTATCTTCCAAGGGCCTCCATCCTATCCTCTCTTTAAAACACTCCCAATCTATTGATTGCACTATGTTTTCTCCCTACAAAATTACTCAATCTCAATAGCATGTGTTCCTCCAAGAGTGGTAATCCACTATCTTCAATTAGAACACTTGTTGTGATACCACTGTAATGTTCCAAGGACAAGTGAACCCCCAAGAGAAACACAAGACTTCATCCCTCAATACTCTTATGCTCCAAAGGAGCACCTTGTCTTTATTATATAGCAAAGAGGATCCACTCAAAGGGAGCTCCATCCTTGGATCAAATATATTGATTGCTGACATGTCAACGAGCTTTTCTTTAAATTAGTTCCATGGATTTATGATATGCCAATATTTGTCTTATTTTGTTTCCTCCTTTAAGGAAAAAGGCAACAGTTTTTTCCAAAGAGAGGGTCTTTCAATTTTTGATGCCTCATTCATCCCTTTAGGCTTCAAAAATTGACTAAATTTTTCAATGTGTTTTTGGCCTCTACCCTATTAGTGGGAGTACTCTGTTGGTGACATCTCTATTTGATCTACTAAGACGATCATATATAGCATCCTTCTAGATATTACCAAGCTAATTTCCACCTCTAGATAGTATGTCTAGCTAAATGGTATTAACATGACAACTCAAGAAAGTCCTTCACCCTTATCTTTTGCTCCATTTTCCCCACCATGTATGCCTAAGTGTGCTCCTTCTTCCTTGGTTTTATGCTCCATCTAAACATTATTTCTATCTCTAATATTTTCTATAACACCACCACCAACACTACATCAAGAAAGAAGATATATATTCCCAGAATCCCCAATCCTCAAATCCATGTGATCAAAGAATAGCCAAATATGATTAACTTATCCTTTGTTTTTCTCTATCCTTGTTCAAATTCCTTGTCAATAAGTCCTTCTCCTATATTCTGGGTTATCCATGCATTCAATTCTTTGTAAGACTTCATATATCTTGCATACTTCTTGTACAATTACCACTTGTTAACATCATTATAAATCCACTCCAATGGTGCACTACATAGGTGTCCAAGTAACTAAACCCAATCATCTTTTGAAAAAACTTCTTGCAATTGCCACTATGAATCTTCTTGAAGTATACTTCTTCCTCTTATTAATCCAAGAATTGTGCAATGTGATTTCCAATCATGCAAAACCAATCTTTCTTGCTACTCTTCTTAGTTTTGTTCCTTTTCAATACCATCTTTATTAGTTTGGAGTCTTTTTCAGTTAGGAACAAGAGTTCCTAATTGAAAACCACCCCTATGGAACAATTTTTCTCACCCATATCTCAAATTACAATAGTGTTCCACAGTCCTTGGTTCACATTTTCCACCTATCTATCAAAAAATAATTTTGGATGTCATATTGCTACAATTGAATATCCATCACTTTTAAATTGAAACCACCTCCTAATTTGACTTCTTGGAATCCAAAAGACTTTATGAGACAGTCTTCTTTTATGCATCACTTTATCAATATTTCCATAAATCCTAAGAGAATTGTTTAAAATTCTTTGTCAAGTTTTATTAGCATAAGCAAAAAACAATAAAAATATTTTTTATTCGGGGATTCAGATAACCTATTTTTGTGGATGAAAACATGTTGGTGGGATGTCCCATAGATTGTTGTAGGATATGAGAAATAATCATTAAATTTTACTTGAACACATCTTATAACCCTATAAAAATTATCTGCTCATGATTTTCAAAACCCATAAAATTTATGGGTTGACCCAAATTTTACATCCAACCCCAATAAATTGGCCCAAAATTTTCATCCAGCCCCGATAAATGGACCCAAAATTTACATCCAATCATGAAATAATCCAAACCACCCTTGATTATTACAGTTTGGTTCATAAATAGACTAAAATTGATTTACAAGAAGTGCACCTCTGTGAGACATTTTGAAGTTCAAACCCCCTATTGTCTTAACACATTCTTAGATCTCCTAGTGTGCAAAGAATTTTGTCACAAAAAGACCAATATCTTGCAGTATATGCTTGCTTCAGTCCGCACTCATTTTAAATCCGCATCCTTGCTTAGTCCACAATTCTACAAAAGAATTTCTTGGATCAATATCTTGAAATTTTTATTATCAATGAAAGTCAACAGTGTAATTTGATTGTTGTTGTCAATTCTCTCATAGGCAATCATAGACTGACCACTTTGTAGAATAAAGGATAGAGAGAGCTCCCTTAGATTGAGTTGTTTTGATGAAAGATAGTTGGAAGATTTCAGCTCACCCATATTAACATCAAGGTTGATAACACTTTCTAGCAATTTAAGAATTACATTGCACTAATAGACTTCATCTTAGGTCGGATGAGTTTAGATCTCATCCTCTTTGGATTCAATGGCAGGCTCTTGTAAAAGCATGGCACTCATACTTAATTGATTTCTTCAAGAAGATTTTTTTTAAATAGAGCCAAATCATCACTATCCTCATTCAAACACTACTCAACCTCACCCTAAATATTGAGGCCGTTGGCACCATTCAAGATGTTGTAGTTGCTCAACATATGAGATATTTCTTCAAATATTTTGTTGTTGTTGCTACCAATGTCAACTTCATCCCAAAAGCTAGAAATAATATTTTCTTTTTTGAAGCAGTTTTTTGGACTCTTTGTGGTGATTTTGTTCCAAGCAACATTCACAAAATTAACGAATGTGGAGTACGTCCATAAAAAAACCCCTAAAATGTCTTGTTTCAATTTTGCAGCTACCAATGTTAGTTGATCCTTCAAGCTTTGAGGATTATCATGGTAAGCAATGATATCCCTGAGCAAAAAATATTTGTACTAATTTTTAAGTGTTGCAATGATGCACATATCCATTGGTTGCTTCCATGAAGTAACATTGGGTGGGAAGAACACAAGGCAGATGCCATTATGTTCTAATGTTGTTGAGTGGCTAAGAGTGTTGTCAAGGATCAAAAGAACTTTATGGCCAGTATGTTGGCAAACACAGGGCTCAAACACCATATTAAACCACTTGTTGAATGTTGTAACATCAGTCCAAGCATTCTTCTCCTGAAGATACAGGATTGGCAAAGAGTTTCTTGAGATATATGTTGGTTCCTTTGCTTTTCCAATCATGGTGATAGGAACGCGCTTAGGTCTAATGGCATTGCAACAAGCAACAAGTGTCACTTTGTCCGTCACTTGTTTCTTTCTCTTGACAATAGACAAGTCCTCATTTGGCATCAAAAGAATATGATGCAAATTGAGTCAAAAGAACAACCCAATTTTGTCCATGTTTTAAATGCATGTCGGGTCATATTGATTAATCACACCGTATCATTCTTCCAATGCTTTTAGAGTTTCAAGATTGCTCTTGTCAACTTCATCACCATTGCCAAACAAATTGGTGCCAAATAAAATGTACCGATGTTGGAATCTTATGAACCATCCCAACTGAGCCCTTAACTTATCTTTTGCAATCTCCATTACATCATCAATCTATTTTGGCATAAAACTTTTAGACTCTATTCAATGATTTCCTACCAAGCCTCGGGCTACTCTTACATTGAACATGCTTTGGTAAAGTATGGCTCCTCTTTTGCAAAAAGGCGGAGACACTCTACTCTAGGCACCATGGCAAGTTTATTGGAACGTTTCCCATTGGTAATTTTAAAAATTATCTTTTCCACATATAGGCAGTTTACTATATAAGAGGCCCCTAATATTCTTTAAGTACCCATCTCAATTAAGTGTCATAATGCTAACGTATAGCGTACCATTATCTTCTGTACTCTTCCAATTGAATTTGACTATCTTGTTACTGGTGAGATGATCAACTTAACCAAACACGTGGACAATAACTGCAGAACACCATTTCGGTCTCTAGTTTGGACTCTTGAAGAAGGTTTTTCTTTTATCCGTATACTGAATCATGATGTTCAACAAGTTACTGTATCCAGAATTAAAATTTTGGTGCACCCGATTGTGGTGAAGTACTCTTCCCCACCAACAAGTCCCATAATAAGTGCGTAGACGTCTACTAAGTTACATGCAAGTACGTGAAAATTCTCAAGATACGAATAACTTTGAATCTTGTAGGACAAGTATTTCGAATCAATTTTGTACGAGTTGGAATAAATCGTACGATATCTGTATATGTATACTTTCAACAACAGAAGACGAGGTCTAGAGACGAGCAAGGCTTTGAGTGGACAAGCGTAATACCTATGAATCTGTTGAGTAACGAATGATTTTATCTGCGATGAGTTTAGTTTAGTAACTAATCGTGGAGAATTTTAACAATTTCTCCTAACCAACTCGGTCCTGAAGCTCTCCAAAATCTCGAATTTGTCCCAATCATTCATACATGCATGCATGCCATGACATGGGTACAACGAGTAGTGAAAAATAGGGCATGCTCAATTTTATCGTGGCGGACGGACATGGGGAAAAACCATGTGAAAATGTGAAGTTCAAACCATGCACTGCATAAGCATTCAAATTAAGAAGTTTTTGCGAAGCTTACGTATAACTAAACATTTTACGTCGCTTTGTTTTCCCCCAAGAATCTAACTCTTTAGAGTATCAGCTTTGACGATTATACCTCAGACGAAATTGAAACATTGCTTCTTACTGCTCTCATTTATTTAATATTACATTAAATAAAGTGTCGAAGTGTCTTCGCAGGAAGATCTTTAAAATAATGTGCTTTAACATGAAAAGTTGAATTAATGTTGAGTATCAAGATTTTTGCCCCATTATATGTATTTATGTACATATTTTTAAGCTGAGTAGTCATATGTATAGTGAAAGACTTAGCTCATTAATACGATCTACTCCAAAATACGTGAAACATCAAGTCTGTCGTTGATATAGTCACAAACAGAATTCCAAAACCGGAAATTTGTTTTCCCCATAAGATATAAAGGGAATTTTCCAAAATACACTACTTAAAACAAATGTTCTCCAAAATGCTCCACGCATCAAAAGTTATTAGTATATCTGTAGACTCCATTGGGGCTTAGCCCCATTTTACCTTCTTTTTTTTTCTCTCCCTTGTCGGCTTGATGGGTCTTCCTTTGACAATATCTGAGCCCAAATCGACACATAAAGCTACATGAGTGCCAAGCTTCAACTTGTTTGCGAAACGCTTTGACAGCATGCGCAAGAGAGTGAAGTGCAAACAATATGATGATAATCATTACAAGAAGACTACATGCCATAAGATGCCGCGAACGAAATTTAAAATGAAAATGGTGTATTCCGGAAAACACTTTCTTTTAATTAGGGATTTAAAAAATTCTAGTAGAATTATTATCCATAATTTAAATTCATTTTATTGATCTATTGAGACTAGAGAACAGAATCTGAACACATCCATACTCATATATAGCTGCATTATATACTTAGATTTATACAACAACTATATAAATTTTTGTCAAAACTTAATAATTATCAAATAAAGTCAACTCATGAAAATGACATGAGTTTTTATTTATTTATTATTTTGAATTAAATCTAAAAAAAGACTAATTTAAAAGAGTGAAAAGAAAAGGTCAAAATAAGAAACATTTTCACTCTCACCAACTTAAAAGTTGAACCAAGGGAACACAACCCCGTTGGAACCCTTCGAATAAATAAATGTCTAATTGTATTAAAAGGGAAGGGTCTTTACCAGCAATATCTTATCTCATATGTTTACATGATACAGACCTAATGGGATCCACGTTAAAAATAGTAAACTTTTTAACCGATGAAGAGTTCTTTCCCATTTTTTTGGTAACTAAAATGTAACGATGTACAATCATTTTCAATATTATTTCTTGTGTATCATATAATTTCAGAAATTTTTGGTAAAAAAAACTGGTATAATTTCTCAAAGAGTAAATATTCTTAAATAATTATTATTATGCAAAGGAGAGATTTATTATTTTGAATGTTTGAGAATATGAGTCATATAGCATTATCCAAAGAAACCATCTGATTCAAGACGAGAAAATTATTTTGTACTATATACAAGATGCTATGAAAAGGATGACCAGGTCCCTCCAATTTTTGAAAGGTTTTATCTCTTAAATGAGGACCGCTCAGTATGGACCGTATGAAATATCTGAAATAGAACTGAAGAAAACAAGGGCGACCGCGTAGAAAAAAATGAAGTGGACAGGGGGCCTTACTGGTCTAAAGCCATCGACGTTATCGTCTCTCGAGTAATGGAGTGGATTCTCGTCAAGTCCTTCGAAAACTGGAGTCATGCAACCTTTGATTTCGACGACGTCTCTGGAGGCATTTTCACCGAATTGAGAACCCATTGACCAACTTCAGATACGGTGGAAAAAGTTCAGTCCTCGTGTCTCTTTCATTCCGTATGATTGAAACCGCTCACTTCGATATACATCATATACTTCAATTTGAGAAGCCAAGTTCTTCATCATGAGTACCATCCATGCTTCACGTAGTTGTTTTTTGGGCGTTACTTTTTTGGTATGATGACTTTTATTTGGGTTCATTAGACTATCTGGAAGCGGATAAGCTGCTCTAGCGCTTTTCAACTGCTCTATCTATATTCAAAGTCAAGAATCTTAGAGGGCAACTCCCACTGATTATGAAGACTTCATTGCAGGCAGACGGACATCAATGTCCAGGTATTTATCATTGTTGGTTGGCGGTTCCTTCTGTTTAACTTTCTAATGGATTTAGCACACCTAAATATAAAAATCTAAGTAGATTTAGATATCTTACTTCAAGAACTTTGTGATATATTACCGGATACCAAAACGATGTCTCAAAGAAAATGCTAAAGTTTGGAATATAAATTGGGAGGAAAGAAAAGTCAGATTTCTACTATCGATAATAGTTATACTTTGAAGCTTGGCTTTTATTAGTTTCCTCCGTCGTTGTTTTATCAGATTCTTCATTTGCATCCTATAAATTTATTGTGCATCTTTCTCGTTTGATGTTCATGAATGTCAACTCAAAAGGACAGTTTCCCAAGTATTAGCGCCTCCTAATGGGAATCCATAGTAAAACTACACATCTTGGTGCATCTGCCTGACGGGTTTAGATCAGAAATAGTGAAGCTCCACAATTCCCTTTTAGAAATTAGTTTCACATTTAATTTACTTTCTTTTACTGACTTTCCTAAAAAAACCTATCCCATTAATTGATCTCACGAAAAATGATTCCGATCCAAAATTACACTAGATGCCCAACACGCACTAAAAATATGATGCATACATATGAATGCAGGACGTCTTCATATGTATCATATTTATCGTTTACATGATGTGGAGCTTGACTGCAAAGCTATGAGACTTTCCATAGGCAACTCACCTTTGTCCGATTGAGAAAACCGCTCCAACACCGCTTAGAGGAGATCAAGACACCACCAGTGAAAACGAACGATTCTGCGACAGTGTCACAGAGTGATGGTTATGTCAGCATTATTGATATGGTATGATAGAAAACGTAAGTTGAGGAATACTATAATGGCTGCTCATAATTTACTGTCGGGTCAGACCGATGATGGTTTGTAGATTCATTTGTTGTACCGTATGATGAAGAAGTGTTTACATTGAGTGACAGACAGACGGGTCAAAAGCGAGACGTGAGTGCTCCAACATGTAAAGAATCATGGAGATTGCCACACACCAGAGAGGTTGTTGAGCACAATTATCCTGAACTGTGACGAGGGTTATGATGGTTCGATATGATATTTGAAGGTTGAGTCAGAAGGCAAACGTCATTGGTGTACTCTTCATCCTTAGTACGGTATGTGAATACGTGAATGACATTTTGTCTGGCCCAAGTGCAATACATGGAGTGTCCATATGTTCTTATTAAAGTTTCACTTCGGAGGTACTGTGGTATCATACATCCTTCTCCCATGATATCTTGGTGATTCCACCGAACTGTGTCTCTTTCTGGAAAACCAAGCCGAGTCTTACATCAGATCCACTACTCTCAACCACTTGGAGATCTTATAATTAAAGCAAAGGGCTGTAGATAGGAAGAGTTGACAGTTCCCAGAAATAAGGGCTTTATCGTCACAGAATGTATTCAAGTAATAATAACAGTATACCGGGGCTGTCAAAAGTTAGCGAAAAGAATTCACAAGGAAGCAACACACATGGATTTCATCTGTATTCACAAATGACCGAGAAGTTTATCATTACAAATAAGAGAGTGGTCGGACGCTATATATATCTTCCATCTACATATGGTAAGGGAGGGATCCCTTACTCATATGGAGATGGAAGATATATATAGCGTCCAGAATGGCTTTCCAGAAAGTTGGTGACGGTGAGCTCCTGTAGGCAAGCCATTGGAAGTACTTGGCTTTGGGCTTTGGGCAATGACGCAGTTAGTGAGGTGAAACCGAGACGCGTCAATTGCTGGTTGAAAACTATTTCCATTACTGGAGTCCCAATATAACCTGAGAGCTTACATTAAGGGCCAAGCGAGGACAATTAAACAGTCGCACAATTCCATAATCCTCGTTCGAATTTCATCTGTCAACCAACACAGAGAACAAAGACGACTAAGGTGTACGTAGTTATAGTTGCAATAATGAGAGGATGTGGCCCATGATATTGTTATGCCATTCTCTGAACGTGAAGTCGTTGTTATGCCCGGGATCTTTTCACGGGAATCGGACGGATCACTCGGTCATTTCTATACTACTGCGATTTCACATGTTCGGAAAGGCTACAGTGGACCAGATAAGGGAACAACAAAACCGAGGACACACGAGAGCCAGCTGATTCAGCTAAACCTAATTTCTACACAATGAGGTCTGGAGACGAGCATGGCAGTGGAGTGGACATAAGTAAACACGTGTGAATCGATTGGACTCATTATGAGCGATCTGTGGAGTCTAGCAAGTGTCTAGTGGCAAATTTTAACGATCTCACCAAACCAACTCGCTCTTCACTCTGATTTGGAATAAAATCCAATCATTATATATGCTTGGCATGGGTACCCAACTAGTTTCTCTAGCTGTGTTATTTGGGAGTTAATGCGAGAATGCACAAGGGATAGTTGTCAATACAATTCTTCTCGTTGAGATGATTTTGCTTGCTGAAATTATAAAGCATATAATGTTAAGTTCCCAGCCTGGCAGAAGTAGCAATGTGAAACTGCCCAGAAAAGCAAGGACAATATTTTTCTCACCTTGTCCAAGATAGAGGTGAGTATCTTCGTGAGTAGCAGCAGAGGTCATTGGTCTAGTGCTTGCCTCTGAAAGGTAAGAAATCACGAGAAGATCAGAGCACAAAGGCATCTGCCCCAACCGCATAGAGAATCTGCATCAGGTAATTCGATTCTCAGATTGTGCGACCTATCACCACGCGTCGTACGAAGCAGGCTGAGCTCATATTTTGTAACTTCCAGACACGGCTACCGTAGGGTTCTCTGGAACAGATGGCAGCTACCAGTTAATATATATTAATACCGGTTTAATGTTGATACCGGCTTAATACCGGCAGTTAATACCGGCTTGATGGGGTCTTCCCATCCTTCGTTTTTCCTACGCGGTCGCCTTCTCCGTTAATATATATAACTCAATTCTAACATGGTGTTGGCCCCACGTGTCTGTGACACTAGCGATTGTACCCAAATAGTCTGAAATAAAATGTTTGCACTGTGTGAAAGTACCGTTGGAGTCACCAATTATGTTTGATCGAAAAGTAAACTTTGAAATCTCGCAATCACTAGCCTCCCCCAATGCCTTGCAAAAATTTTAAATTTTTTTTGCACCCACGTACATGTGCTGCAGCTTTTAATCACCGGTAGCTTGGATTTGATGCTCAACCCTATGCTTGTCTGTACTCGTTCTCGGCTTTGCCCCCTTAAAGATACCAGACCCAAGAAATCGTTGATCGGTATACTCAGGAAGCAATTGAAGTCTTCCATTTTTTAGATACCTCAACAATATTCAGTTCAAATGTATTCAGAGATACCAAAAGGGCTGAGGGGACCCCTCCAGCCCTTTGGGTAAAAGTTATTGGTTGAGAAAAAGGCCACCGCGCAGGAAAAATGAAGGACGGGAAGACCCCATCAAGCCGCACAAGGGAGAGACAAAAAAGGTAACATGGGGCTAAGCCCCAATAGAGTCTGTATGAGAAATCTGCCCTACCGCACCTAAGATATCCGAGCTATGCAAGTCGTACGGTCTACACACAACTGGAGCATCCGAAGAAACATCATAATGTGATTGCTCTCCTATGGATTGCACCAGCCACTACCCTCTGTAGAGCAATGGACAAACGCTGTCTAAAGTAAGCTACAAAGTATGAGAGTGAGAATGGTACACCCTGATGCCTAACATGATAAGCTCTCGCGCACTCCCTAACAAATGTGTCAAATGCCATGTCCATCGCTCCATATAACTCCAAGGCTAGAGGAACAAAGAGGTGACCTCGTTGCATGCCCCTATACTTGGAGACCTTGCGACCTGCTGCTGCACTCGGCGCCCATCCAAGGGGATGGATAATCACTCCCTCCGAAATTGTATCCCGCGTAGGGTCCATGACCACGACATCCGCTACTGTCACTTGATCATCTTGGACCAAGTATAAGTCTGCCCTGACACACGTGTCGTCTGCAACGCATACAAACGCTCCCTCCAAGCTAAGTATCCACTCTCTCGTGCCATAGCAAACACTATGTCTCTAATTGCATCATGTGTAGCTATCCTCTGTCCTCCAAAAGGACACGTGTCATGTGGACCGCCGCTGCATCTAGTGTAGAACCACACTCACAAGTGAGTAGTGAAGATGCAGATGG
Source organism: Lunularia cruciata (assembly GCA_948567375.1). NCBI lineage: Eukaryota > Viridiplantae > Streptophyta > Marchantiopsida > Lunulariales > Lunulariaceae > Lunularia > Lunularia cruciata. The sequence continues at coordinate 2,532,800 of OX419757.1, read as the reverse complement.
GTGGACCAAACCTAGGCAAAACCTCATTGCTGTAGAGAAAGTAGTCGGTGTGAAAGCCCTAATGCATGGTTGAGCTAGGATCCACGAGTCTGCACCCTTGCCGGAGCAAGAGCGTAGACGTGCTCTAGTAGCCTGAGGAATGGACGAGTCAACTAAGAGAGAATGTAGCATATGTTCACAATGTCGCTCCATCAAGGAAGACTGTAGACCTCTAGTCCAATCTGACGATAGTGAAGCAAACAATGTAAAACCCTCTCGTGCTTGTAGGGATAGACTATCTCTCGTCTGCCTCAATAACACCTGGAGAGAAAAGGATCCTCCCTCCACCTCTGTCACATAAGTCTCCAAAACCGGCCTATCAGCAACCACAAAACGAGAGGCAAGTATGGGTGCCGAGAGAGCCCAACTACCCAAAAATGCTATAGGTGCCATCTCCTCCATAAAAAGCAAGCCAACCCCACCACATGAGATCGGTAGAGCCGTCTGTCTACGTGCCAAATCCCCTATCACACACTCAAAAGTCCCTGGTCCAATAATATCACCAAAGACTCCCATAATCCTCCTATCAAATGCTCTCAGACGTGATAGGAAGGACGGTGAGGTGGGAACTGTACGGATGAGGTAGGATGGTCGACAAGCAATACTAGAAGAGAGTATACCAAATGCCACCTGCAGATCTCCTAGTAATGGAAGGTCATCCACATGGAGAACATCCTCTGCAAAGGCAGCGTCCAAGAAGCGTGTGCAAAATCCTCCAATCCTACTGGCACTCCAAGAACACGAAGTCCATCTGTGGATGTGATACACCCCTCTGGAAGCTCAAGGTGGGGAGGGATACCTAAAGGGGACCATGCCCTACACTTTAACTCCTTGACTCTCAAGCCTACTAGATGTAGCTTGGTAGTCAAGTAGTCAAAGGCCTGCCTAATCTGATCTACAGGGCCTACGATGTGTGTATCATCTGCCAAGGAGGGAAATACACAACCTTGCATGGCCAAAGTAGTAGATAGGAGAGCTCTAAAGTGAGCCATGGCGAATAAGGGCCTCCCCAAAGGATCTCCCTGTCGTGTACTAACAGTTGACTCCAAGACGGTGACTCCCTCCTGTGAACCACCATGTTGGTAGTAAAGGGAAGCATGAGAGCCATAAAAAGACCGCACAAAAGGAATGAGACTCGCCAAGGATCCACCAGCCTCCCTAAGCTCTTTAAAGATGGATGCACGTGAGACGCTATTAAAAGCGTTCTCAACATCCACCCGTAGGACAACCCACTCCGGATGGATATCTAGGAGTGCTCTAATGCCTAGAGATATAGCTTCACATCCTCCAGGTGTAGCTACTCCAAACTGATGTGGACTAAGGTGTTGTCGAAAGTGAGAACGATGTTGAAAGACAATGATACGACTGACCAAACACAAAAAGATCTCTCCAATAGCAATCGGTCTAATGCCTCCCGTGTCCTTCTCAATCGCGAGAAGTTGACTAGCACCTAAGACCCGACTAACAGACATAGGAATGTCTCCTCTCGCTACTGCTGCAGCCACCTGAAACAACTCGGTAAAACCACTAGAAGGATCATCTGCCTTGAAGCAATCTCTAAGGTGCTCATAAACCATCCCTGACAAGCCTCCTGAGGAAAGGCGAGGGGCAGTGCACAATGCTTGTGCATATAGCGACCTATCAAGACATAAAGGCTGCTCAGGCTGATAATCTAAGACCTCTAGTGGTAGTCCCTCTATTGCTATAGGATGCAATGAGCGTAGGGAAGAGATGGTCTCATCAGTAGGACTCGCTATAGACAAAGGGTGTAGCGCTTGTGCTGCTCTACTAAACTCTCCCGCCTGACCCAATGTCTTATATCGTCGTAATTGAGTGGAATCTGTGGTATCCTGTGGCGATGCTTGTATAATGATCACCCTCAACCTAAAAAAGCTATAAATCTTTGTAACTTTCTACTCCATTCTCCGTAGTCTTCAATCTAGGTATCAATGGAACCAAAATTAAAAAACGAACAGAATCAACTGTTCACTCGAATGGTACATGCTAGAGAACACTCAGAAATTATCAAAATTGTCTCGGGTCTCTCCCTCTCCTCTCCCGTCTCCACACTCTCCGGTAACTCCCCCGCACCAAACGAGACCAGCATAATACAATTTGGTTTGGTCATTTACATAATATAATCTGACATGATATTTCTTGATGATGAGAGAAGGAGAGCACAAGATAGCCATAAATACGCTTGTAAGAACGTATATTTGGCTCCATGTATCCGTCAAGCATCAGTTCACACTTGACGGTAGCTAATGCTTGGACGCTCCCCAGAGGAGTCCTTGGCAGATCCTATGATGTGAATCTAGGTCAAACTGGAAAACTAAGCGGAATAGAACGCCGGCGCTTTCAAGTCACGTGCGGTGACACAGAGGACAATCGGTGGGTGCTCATTCCTAACTTCGGTGATTTATTCATCTGCGCGGACAAGCCAAATTCTCCTCAATTGACCGCTCGCAGAGACCAGTTCAGTCCCATCCTTGTCTTTTAAATTGCATTGGATATCCATCCTGTTGTGTGTGGTTATGAGCCCAACTACTAAGAGATCCTTGACTAAGCATCGAGACAAGAGCATCTCCTGGTCACTCATCTATAATTTTTTAATTACTTCATAGAAAATGAGCTAAATAATATCCTCTAAACGAAAGTCAATATACGACATAGAAACGTGCGTGCATAAGAAAAGAGAGAGCACAGGATCTGAGGAAAATATGAAAAGTTTTAAATAAATAAAAATCGTTATCGACAAAAAATTTATCATCTTAAATAATCTACTATTGAAATTAGAGTAAAATTTTTTCTAAAGTATTCGTAGTAAGACCGGTGAAAGTGTCCTCGAACTGAATAAAGATTCCTTTCATATTATATGCCTATGTAAACCAAATGCACGGAACACTGAAAATTTGTAAGTGATTAAGATATTATTCAAAACTACGAAGTCAGTGTTATGAGTTTAACTACCACATCCTTTTCTTTTTAAGCTATTTCACCCTAAACCAAATGGACGGAACATTGAAACCATTGAAAGGTGACTGAGATATTAATTTCAAAAATACGAAGTTGGTGTTACAAGTTAAACTATCAGAGCCATTTTCTTTTGAGCTACTCCCTAAAGAAATTGATCAAATGATGATGAAAGTGTAAAACTAGTCCAATACTAAAAGAATACAACTATTTGAGGCTAGGGGTGGTGCATCGTATATTTCTTGCTCTTAGTGTGCAATGGTAGTTGTTGCTTCTATCTATCTATTTGCCAAGCACTGTCCTAGAAGGGAATCAACAACCACCGTATCAAGCAATGTACATGGCATAGCGGTAAAAAGAGTTAAAATGGTACTCTCAATCTTTAAGGAGCTGAACTGGGTAGATCCAAGCATACTATATCAAAGAAATATATAGACCATGCAATTATATCTCTAATTATACAATGGACATTTCTCTGAGGGGAAGGTACATTCCATTTATAATTCAGTTAAACTCAACTATGAACGGAGTGTTGTGATAAATATTTGAAAATCAAAACAGAAGTCCTCAATCAAAATTGAATTATAGAGCCAAGGTCTAGAACCTTTACTCAGAACCTTAGAGCTATCAAGAACAACACATCAGTGAGGATTTGGTAAAACTGGACAGTGCGTGCACTCAGATCTGTTTGAGCTGGATATGAGAGTGCATACACTAATCAAGATCCACATGATATTTTTAGAGCCTAAGGATAAAATTTCTATATGTACAAAGAATGACATATGACTTGAGGTAAGCAATATATCTTGAGTCGATCCAAAACAGGAATAAACATTATAATGGAGGTGAAAAGAACACTATGAGAGTGCTATAAAAAGTTTTGAGCTTACAAAATTTTCATCAAAAGTATGTACCCAAAAAAGAAATATTGCTCTGGCCTTAACAAAAATATAGAAAGTATTATACGTCATAATCTTGAATCTACGTATACAAGTAAGATGTATCTACGGAAGATGAAATAAGTGCTAGATACAAACATTTCTAAGCGCATAGCATCTTATGAAAGGCATGAGTAGAGATTCAGAGTTAAGGATTGAACCTATTGAATTCTAATTACGGAGAGTGATCGAGCTTAAGTGTGTCAAAATTTAGAATATTATGAATATTATAAAATACTAACTCAAAACGTGATCGTCTTTGCGGTGGTGCACATCATAAGTACATCATAAGCACATCATGAACCCGTATAATGATGACCAAACGACTATAGATATCAAAAGCCCAACCGATATAGATATATTCTTGAGATAGATAAAGACAAGTACTCTGATCTGCTTTTGGATGTAGAGCCTACGTTGGTATCATTTGCAAAGTTTTTCAGATACCTTTTTGCAAGCAAGAGCGCGATTGGAGAGGTGAGGACAGACACATTATGGCTCTACTCATCGTCTTCGTCTTAATATGAATCATACATTGCTCAAATTCCAGAGATTCTTAAGTTAGTTTCCCAATTTTGAAATATATATAACTCGCCCTCGACAAGTTCGCACAAGTCTTGAACAAGTTATGTCAGAGGAACTAGGTATCTATCGATGCTAAAATTCGATTAGCTTTAGACCGAAACGTCTCACGCCATCTGTTAGAAATAGTGCAATTTTGTGCAAAGTAGAGATTCAACTTTTGTGGTAACCAAATACAGTTCCCCCAATTATGAAGTCTACGCGATCTAGAGGATAGCTTAGGGAGTCCAACGTTCAGACCAGGTTCTCCTTTTCATATCGAAAAAGTTGACTGATAAGTTGTTGACTCTACATCTCAGACTATCGTGTTGGCTACCTATGCAGGAATTACCAGAACATCAAAGAAGCTGGCGCCTTACTCAAACGAAGGGTCCCTTCTCGTGGACGTAGTGTACTTCGATGCATTCCAAGTATACAGAAAAAGACGGAGAAAGTCACGACAGTTAGTGGTCGGATTTTGTCTCACTTTAGACACAGAATGTTCGATATTATTAATCGCTGTTCTCCGCTCAGAATGACCTCTTGATTTGTTTCTTCAATGAAGCATGCGGCGCATATCAGATTTCACATACTTCATTTGCCATTCCAAAGGCATGCTCCTTGGGGTCAGCATGCTCGTTTCCCTTTTGTGGTTTACTCGGTCGATGAATCAATATTTATTTAAGCACGACATCGTGGTTGATTTGCATCCCTTAGTAGAACTCATTTCACCGCCATTGGGCCTCTTATGCTTTACTTACATGTACCGCAGTTCTTTCGATTTCATTATTCTATTACCACTACATATCGTTGAGGAACTTTACATGGACTCTCATTTACAGGGGCCAGAACCCTGGAAGAACTTGGCGCCACTCCTTTTGGAATTCGCTGTTTCACATCGATGTTAAAAACTGATGAATGTACGGTGTTTGTTGAATTCGATATGAAGTATCATCTTTGCATACTGGTGCATGCTGATAAATTCGAATCCTACTGGGGTTGACCGTCCTTGATGACTCTGACGATTGTGCCTGCTTCTTATCAATTTATCATGATATTGAAAACTAAAATCAACTGGTAATATATATAAGGGTCTCCTAAACATGAATTAAAGTATTTATTCACTATTTATTCTAATTTTAAATATTATTTCCAAGTATAACTTAAAAAAAATAAACGAAAAGTTTCAAATTTATATTTTTCAAAAAAGATTCTACTCATACTATATTGATACATCATAATTTTAACTTATATTTTATAACAAGTATATAATGAATCAAATTATTACCATTCTAAAAGTTCTAGTATGAAATTAATATCAAATTTTATATTAGTCTATATTATATACTTACGAGTTTTAAATCCACTTATAATACTGGTAAACAGAAAAAATTTGTGTCGGACTACCCGAGAAATAAATAATTACTAGAGAAGAGATTTTAAATATTTATGTTGAATTTTACACGAAGTCGAAAACTTCAACCAGGTTGCCCCAACTTACAGGTGGGGAGTTCACGTTGGATAAACCCAACCACAGCGTCAAACCTAAGTAAAGTGCAGTCTGGAGTAGTAGTGGTACTTCAAGTAAAAGACACATGTTGCAGTCGGGGCCTCTGTAAGTTGCGCGAGACATGCAAATTTATAAATGCACGCAATGTGGTGTGCAGCAGGACTGCGAATCCTGGATGCTGTGCATGAAACCTGGCCAGGTGGATTCTTCACATTCTCTTGTCGGTTAAGTCGTGGTCTACTCGAGAACTTCAGTTTCCGCTGCTTACGTGTGCCAATGCAGAAGTTAAAGTTCCGGTTTTGATTGTGGGGATAAGTAGTGAGCTACAGTACAGAAGACTGTGTGCATGCAAGACATTTTTGTTCGTCTGCTGTATATCGACGTAAGACACTACTCTAAATAAATGGCAATAGATATGTAGAGCATGTAGATTTCTCAGCTGTCCGTCCTCCGCAGGCGTGACTGCAGATCCTTACGTTGACATTCAGTTATGAATTTCCGGGTTTAGTACAGGTTAAATTGCACTTTATGACATAGATGGATGTCAACGGTCTACTTGATTTTTCTTCTTTCAGTCTCATCGTAATAATACACAAACTGTGGGCGGCTAAGAATGTGTCGATCAAAGTTCCCCTGGCTAGTGTTACTACCCTCTTTGCTTTGTCCCCTTACGACGTGTAAAGCCGTTGCTCCAGGTAGACATAGGAATTTGGGGGAAGGCTAACTTTCTGCTAACTCTACGGCGCAAAATATTTAATGGGGATGCCGTCGATGATCAGAAACTACTGGTTTTCTGCACAGTCCACAAAACATCGACTCCAGTCAATTTTGTAAGCCAGAGTTACGATGATAAAGCACGGACGAATTGGTGCTTCTGGCATGCCGAACGACGTGAGGGAATTTGTCGTACGGTCATGCATCCTCTAGGTTCACATGACTGAATTTTCTTTCTGCGCCGGTACGTACCACCAAATCATGTAGGGAAAGTATGATCTCTGCTGACCTGATCATATATATTATGGTGCTCACAAGGTCACCTGATACGCTTTCACCTCATGCTGGAGGACTTTGCGACAAATGGTTATACCAAATAGGACCACTTCAACTAGCTCACAATAACTATGTCCTTACAGTTGGTAAGCTCCAACACTGCTCTTCCACGATGACGGCCTCGAGTCCCCTTTCTATCACTACGTCTCCTTTTTTCTTATCTGCAGCTTAAAGAAATTCCCGCAAGGCTAGTATGTAGACTGCATCCTTTGAATGCCCCACTGAGGGTCTGGTAGGAAGTAAAAGAACAATTAAAGTTTGCAGATCTGAGAAGCTGGAGTAGGAAGAGTCAGGCAGCAATTTGTTTTCGTCGCAGAGAATCTGTCACAAGATCGGGTTTATGAATGAATAATGGGTGCTGCCTAATATGTACTCAAATGATTTCGCAAAACCCGTGAATGTATCCATATAGAGGGTCTTCAATCCTGGAGTGTTTCTCGGAGTTTACATACGCTACTTTATAAGCATGTTACTATTCAAGACACAAAATGCCGAGACCAATCAAGTGAAATACTGCAGCTGTGAAATACCATGCATTAGGATTCTTGATCCCTAGAACCGTGTGTGCCTTCCACGTAGTATTTGCTGCCTGCCCAGGAAAAAAAACTTTTAAAGTCCATTTCCTGTCGGAGTAACCCTTTGTGAATTGTAACGGTGACCCGGAGCTCTAAGCTTCCATTTCCTAACGATGGAAGTAAGTTGTTTTCCGATGAATACAGTCGGCTCTCTCCAAGTGTACAAGTTTTGTTTACTTGAAATACAAAGAGGATCTTTCAATAATGACATTATCTAACTCAATGAGGTAAAGATAATGTGATGGATATTTAGTATTCATAATCTCAGTATAATTTCATTAGATCAATTAATATCATGGGCAGCAAAAGAGAACCAACCACATAGAACACAAAAAGATTGGAAGACCTCATCAAGCCATACAAGGGAGAGACAAAAGAGGTAGAATAGGGCTAAGCCCCAATAGTATCGATATGAGAAACATTAAACTAAGGATTGAGAAAAAAGAGAAAAGACAACCGCAAAAAGAAAAATGAAGGATGGAAAGACCATACAAGCCCATCAAGCCGTACAAGGGAGAGATGAAAAAGATAGAATGGGACTAAGCCCCAAAATGTGCTCTTTTGTGATAATGTTAAATCTCATAAAAATAATGTAGAGGTTGCGGAGACATTATGTTTATTGCGAATTATCCTTCAAAGTTATGCCATTGTATCATTCACAAAGTACAACTATGTAATTCAGTGGTGATAACAAAGATGCAGCAAACAATCAAGTGGTTTGAGATGTATAGCTCAAGAGCCGTATCAAATCCACGGAATCATTATCTCTTGAAACTTGATTTTTTCAATTTATAAAGCAAATAAATATAAAATAGATTGATAAAGGTTAAGTGTCGTTTACTACAAAAGTTATGACTTGTTGTGGTGTTTTCCTTAACACCAATAGATCATGGCATGTTGAACAAGTGACTCTTGGGTTCTAAGGATTAATAGTTTGTATAAGACACATTCTGTATTGTATAAATTCCTATTCTAGTTTTTGGCATTCTCATGAAGACTATAAAAGATTAGTGTCAAATTTGAATTACTCTACTAAATATATTCTTACATGACTTGCTTCTAAAAGAGGGTTCTCAATTCACATGTTATGAAATTTGTAGAAAAACCATAAATAACTTATAAATGCTACCACAGCAAAATTGCTAAAATCCGTTTAGGGTTCCTCCCTTTAGAAGTTGAAGGACGCATGGAAGAAACCATAAAGTATTAGGGAGTTGATATCATTCTTGTAAACTCACTTGGTTCCTCCTAGTTAATAACTTGGTCCAATTTTGCATGGAAATTTTTATGATTTTCTTAAATTTGATGTCAGATTTGCTTTATAGGATTTTCCTTAGAATATAAAGCTATTTATGGATTCTTATATGGGAGCCATAAATTCTTAAATTGAACAATCTAATAGAAAAAAGAGCGGATAGGATTCTCGGGTAGTTTGCTGTGTAATGGCAACAAGAAATGACTTGGATTGTGATAGTTTGTAGTTTGTAGTTTGTAGTTTGTCTTTTGTGGATTTCATTTTCTTATGGATTTTGTCTTCTTGTGATAACTGAAAACCAAGAAGGAAGTATAGAGCTCCAAGCTTAGATAATTGAAAGTGTGTATATATACATCTTCTCTATCTCCTTCGATATCAGTCTTTACTAATATCAAGTTTACTAGTTCACAAACTTATTATTGTATTTCACCCAATAACACCACATAGTTTATTTAATGCGCATTAAAAAATTAGCTTATCATGACTCCCTCATCCCTAAACATAAGCAATTTCTTTATACAATAGGATAAAGTTCTCTAATACTCTTAGATACTCAAACATTGAAATTCTCACCTTACGGCCTATTTGTCAATGGAATTTTCCAATACCCAACGAGAATCTTTGATACTACCATGTTTAGCAACAAACCTAGGTTGATGGTCAGACTCTAAGATAGGTCTATTTATGGCTAAGTTGATGATTAACCTATAAATGCTACCTTAGATTCCACCCAATTTAACTTAGATCAAATCCTAAAGGTTGCTAAGGTCATGCTCTGGTCAAAAGTCTCCTTAGACATCCTCCTTCTTGTATATAAATATGGCTTTCCAATATCACTCTCTGTTGATATTTTAAAATTGGCACTACCACCTTAGCAGGATTTATAAAGTTTACGTAGTTTCTATGTTTTGCAGATTTTTTGATCTTATAGGTTTGTCTTTTAGTTAAAAAAAATTAATTAATAAGAGAAAATGAGCCCCAGGTATGTATATTTACATACTCAATACACGTTGGGATTTCACGTACACTACATAAAGCTCACTCTATCTTGTTTCCAACTCCTTTCCCCTTCCAAGGATGAATGAGTGAATGAGGAAAGCAACTTTGTAAACAAGTATCAAATTTGCAATGAACCAAAAGGGTTCTAATTCCCATATCTCCTTAATTTTATAGGCCTAATTGGGATTTCTTATATGCTTCTCGTGAAGTCCATTCAAACTCACTCTCAACTTCCTCCCATTTTAAGGACAAATGAGTGAGTGAAGAATACAATCTTGAAAACATGGGTAGAATTAAGATTCAAACAAGAAGATCTTAACTCATGACTTCTTCTCTAGCACTCATGGTACAAAGGTCTCCTTATCTGTGTACTCAAACAATCTTCATCAAATCAATCATTGTTATTTTGCATACGTATATAAATATTTTTCCTCGTACGGATCAGAGTGATCACCATTTATTAGGGTAAATGATTCGAAAACTCACTGTATAAAAAGAAGTCACAACAGTGAAAAAGTGCATTATAACTGAAAATATAGTGATAAAAGAAAGAATTACACCTGAAATTTCAAGGAAGTCGATACAGTATTGCATTCTGTACTTTTTGCCGAGAGTAACTTTCGGATGCGGAAAGTGGTAATGTAGATGTCCGGGTTTAATAGCATTAACTACTATCGTACACAAGCCTTACTCATGAACTTAGTAGGAGACTCCTCCTCTACCAGAATCGTGGATGTGCAGTTACCTCTGGATCAGAATCTGCTAGAATCTGCTAGACATTACCAATCGTAATTCTATCGTGCTTTAGCTCCATTTTACTTCTTTTGTCTCATTATTCTACGGCTCGATGAGACTTCCCGCCGTTCGTGTTTTCTACAACGGTTGCCCTTTTCCCCGAACTCTTGAAAGCATACTTGAAACAAGAAGGAGGGCTTATCATGTAAGGTTCCAACGCACAAAGGGTGAAATCTTCTGTCAAAAGGGCACACGAAGCAAAATACATGTCGTCACTCCTGCTTCGCTGATCAAGATCGACAATGCACTGATTCTAGTACTGTATCTTATCGTATTCAAAAGGAGAACGACGAATCAGCAGAATGTCTCACTCGCAGATTTGACAGCCGTCCAAACCAAACGGGTTGGGGTCATTCTATGCCATGCTATCATTCTAGCACTAACTGGGGTTGTCTGCGGTTAGAATAAAGAATCCTCAAACTCTCCACATCTCATGGTAATGTGGTTTTCAATATGATTTGTAGACAAGCTACTTATTTGCAGATTTTAGAAGTTCTGTAAAGTGAATTCTTGCGAATCAGCTGAGCGGGTTGCAAAAGGCTGCTGGCCCTTTCCTGACCACTGCCATTAGGTCCATTAAGCCTACCTTCCTTTGATTGAGCCATTTTCACCGACCGCATGAAATATGGATGCAGTCAACTAACTGTGCCGTCAGCTCCTTCATGGTTAGGTAAGTTGGGACAGGTCGTTGATCGTTGTACCGTAGGTATCACAGTACATAAGATTCTTCCAGCATGCTAATGGACCAAAGTATCGACTCCCGAAAGTAAACTTCACTGCCAACTCTTGCAAAGCCCCACAAATCGGCTTTCCCCTAATTTTGAGTAACGTTCGTTTCGAGTCCTGATTCAACGTGGTGCGTGATGGCTTTGGCCTCGGTCCACTTAAGTTCAATTTCAAATATTCTTGTCAAGAAGGCGACCGCGTAGAAAGACCGAAGGATGGGAAGACCCCATCAAGCCGTACAAGAAAGAGACGAAAAAAGTAAAATATTCCTGTACAATCCAGCTTTCACGGGGGATTCCTTTATTAATTCAGTTATATCGCGAGAATATTATATTCGAACATAATGGCATTTTAACTAGCACTTGTTGAGCTGCTTCTACCGAAACTGCGAGGGAGGAAAGGCGACCGCGTAGGAAAAACGAAGGAGGGGAAGACCCCATCAAGCCGTACAAGGCAGAGAAAAAAAGGTAACATTTCTACCGAAAGTTGTGAATATCTTTTGATTAACATATTCTCATTTGGTGCGGATGAGAGAAATGAAGACAGAAGCTGTTCATCGAAACGAAATGCAAGAGAGATGTAAACGAGAGAAGGGCGACCACGTAGAACATGAAAGATGGGAAGACTCCATCAATGATGTAAAAGTTGAAATTTAATAAGATAACGAATATCTAATCGAATATATATATATATATATATATATATATAAATATAATTTGTAAATATTTTCAAGAGCAACACCTATATACAACTAGCATGTATCTAAAAAGCGAATTTATAACAACAGAGCGCAGATAAAGATGTTGGGAGTTTAATCAATAAACCGAGAGTATGAAATCGCTAAGAGAACTAAGGACGTAGAGCAAAGCGGAAGAGGACTGACTAGTAGAGTATATTGCAGCAAGCGCCACATACGCTTGAGACTTGAAATGGTAAACAACGGAAGGAAGCACAAAACTGCCATAGTAAACCTCCCAAGGTAACACCAGCCACTTCATTATAGTCTCACGCGGTGCCAAAGTAGCTTAGCAAGTGTTAGTACACTGCGCATCTAGTTTCTGGTAAAAAACTCATGAGATTTTCGCATTTGGTGTGGATAGTTTGATCCCGATATTATTAGGTGACTAAATTACCAAGAATGAAGAAGTACTTCTCCCATGTATTCTTAAATTTCTAAAAATAATTTTTTAAGCAGACTTTAGACCTAAATATTTCTCAAATATGGGTGATAAACTGAACTTTCTTGTCGCTAAACCTAAGTTACATAATGTGCCAAACTAAATATATTGGACAGAAGACCTAGGTTTGGGTTATACTGGAATTTCAAAGTACGTTAGGAAGGACTAGTGTTGATGTCGTGCATTTTCCCTCTCCATAGTTGTTTGGAGCTCAAAGTGGCAACGTCGAGTCATGCATGCAATCTATTTCATTAATAAAATATGTGATGCATCTTACTACACTTAAACCTAAGCTGTATCCAAAACATATGTATATACCCTATAGCCTAGAGGTGCTATATATATATATATATGGCTAATGAACTTTGTGTTTATATCATTGTACCAAAATTCAACTTGGTAGTCAATGACGGACGTAAGTAAGATGTAGACTATAGTAAACACAAGGTTTAATTGTAATTTCAATCTCAGGAAGTGAGTTCTCTAGATCATTTTGTTCCACTAGGATCCTCAACACATCCATATATTTCACCTCATCAATGTAGCATAAAGTCTTGTCCGGATTGTTTGTGTGTAAGGATTGACTTAGCACAACATAGAAGCAGATCTCATTGTTTGCATATACAAGTGGAGTCTATCTCTATTCTTACCTCTCCAGACCCCATCCATACTCCCATAGTATTTCTCCTTTTCAAGGTCTCCCGGACTCATACTCTTGGTTACATTCTTTGGATCTATCTAATTATTCCTACTTGGTTTGCCTTGACCACAGATATACACTCATATCAGTATGCTTTCATGTCTTCTTGTTTGCTCCACACTCTCCCACCTACTACATGCTTTTTTTGCTGATGATCATGGCCATTATGTTTCCACCTCTTTCCTTAGTGTACATTACTCCTTCTAGCCCATGGAAATGCTTGGGACATTGAGAGATTATATCTAGGATTCATAGGTTTTGAGAGGAGATTGGGAAACCCCTCAAGTAGGAGTATAACATTAAGGCCTAAGCCAAAGCCAAAGCCAAAGCCATATGGATTGTAGAGTTTCTAGAGCCTATGCTGTACCTCTAGCGTATTGTTGCCTTTGTCACTTCTTGATGTTAGCTCAAGTAGGTGAGTACAGATGGGCAGCCAAGCCTCTCTCACCCTCTTTGCAACCACTCTTCTCCTTTGACATTTTATCTATTTTGCAGACCCTACATCCATCCACCACTAAGGACCTCACTTTGTTCCTCCATGATGATCAATCAGATGAGGAGTTATAACAAACAAAGTCTTGCTTTGCCCATGCTCTATGCCACTCTCTATGTTTCTCAAATGGGTGGGCCATCCAAGCTAGTTTTTGAGCACATATGGGATTACCTTTCCCCAAATGTAGAACATTTGGGGAAAGGTAATCCCATATGTCCTCACCAAATCTTTTTGCTTTTTTTCAACATATTTTCTTAAGTCATGTGCCCCTTGGAGCAACTTGTCTTTTTGGTTGTTCTTGTCTCCTAGCTTTTTCAAAAGAGGGCTTAGGTGTGCACCCAAATACCATTTGTGATAAATTTTTTGCAATTGGTTTCTTGTACTATTTGCTTATAGTTGCAATAGTATTTTTCTTTCTTGTTGTCTCCCCAGCAGTTTGTTGTGCCTACTCTAAGGAGATGCAAGACAATTATTGTGGGCATTTGAGCATTCTTGGACATTCATCCAAATTAGGTGGTGATCCAAGTTGATGTCCTTAATGCCTTCAATATAATTTTTGTTCTAGCATTGTTCTGTGCTCTTTGCTCAGTTGGAGATCAGATCCCCTCCTTGATCTCATTTATCCATACTTTCTGAGGTTTTAAGAAACCTCTATTGAACAACCATCAAATTGCTACAAGTGAGTTCATGTAATTGATGTCAACAAAAATTAATGAGAGCACAAGGGGATCCCTTAGGAGTGCCTCTCTTTGCCATAACATATTTCATGGCTTTATGTCAAGTGGTAGAAACTTTTCCTTCTTGTCTTTTCCCAACCTTCTCAAATAACACTCATATTATGGGCCCTTTGGAGGATGTAGTTTGAGTGGTGTTTGCTTTCACACTCAACTTAGGGGCCATGGGTTTATGAGTTTAGATTCATAAATACAAGGTTTGGATTCCACATGAGGTCCTCATTCTCTTTAACTTTTCAATGGGATTCCAATTCTCTGCAGGTGGTTTGAGAACTTTGCTCTCCTTTGGGACAAGAGGATTTTTGCAATTTGTTCATATTTGACACCTTAGTCTAGGCCACAATCCATGCTTACTTCCTTCTCTCATTAGAGAATACCCAAGTGACCTATTTTATTCTTGCACAATATTACTTCCTATACCCAAAAGGCAAAGGAAGACCACACCAAGGAAAAAGTGTACAAGGTCAAGAATCTTTACAAAGAAGAAGCCAAGAAGGTGAATTTATTGGTGTAAGAGAACCACAAAATCAAGAGGAAAAATACCTCCCTTGCAGCAAATAAAAGTTAGGGTGAAATAGAGGCTAGAAGATTGCAAGGGGAGTTGAGAATACTTAGATTAGAGCAACAAAAAAGACAACTCGGGTACAAAGACCCAGTTTGAACCAAGGACAAAGAATTGGTAAGTACTCAAATTCAATTTGAGAACTCCAAGGTCAAGATTGTGACCTTGGATATGTAGATAGCCAAGTATAGTAACCTCCGCTTAAGTATGCACCCTTTTAAGTATGAATCCCAATTAAGTGTGCAATATTTTATCCTTAAGTCAAGGTTCAATGTTCATTGGTGAAACATGTCATGAATAGTGAGATATTGCAAACTTTGGAGTTTCTTGAGTTTGGCACTCATATTTAGCGCACATTTTCCCACCTACAAAGGCATTGTTTCCACATTTACGGATATTTGATAGTATTATCCAACATAATTTCTCCACTTTGTTAGGGCCATGCATGCTCCCTCAGCTACCATATGACTGGTGTAGGTAGTAGATTCTACTCATGGGCGTGTGTTGCCTCATAGGGCAAGAAGCCAAAATACTAGTAGCATATATTGGAGCATGGGCTCTAGTGCTCCTTTGTTTAGTGGACAAGTTCTTACATGAATGACATCCTTTTTTGTTGTGACCTATCATGAAAATGGACTTGACTATTTATGCCTTTTAATCATATATTTTTTTGGCTCACAATCTATTGCTAAGCCCTACACCATATCACCCCTTGAGTTTGTATCCCTAGAATTTAAGAATATTCAAGTAGATTGTAATGAGTGTATACACATAGACACATTGATAAGTATCTTCATTAATTTGACTTGAAATAGAGCTAGGATTCTCTCTTGTGGTGGCAAAGTCTTTGGCACCTTGTTCCATGCTTCTCCTTCGATTGAAGACTTCCACTTTGCTTACAACAAGTTTGCCACAAATTTACAATTGAGGTTGGATCTCCCACATTCAATTCTCATAGGGCTTTTGGACCAATATACATATGATTCCTCATATGAGATACATGTCATAGACCTTTTATGATGTGTTGTAGTTGGAGAGCCCTTTAAAGTCCATGTTTGTGATGCAATGGCTCAAATATTACAAGGCCATGGACCAAAGTTCAGATTGAGCAATGGTTGGATCTACCAAGATCACATATCCATAGCATGCAAGCAAATATTGTTACTTTCATGGATGGGTATTGCACTTTTCATGATGCGGTGGTTGCAAACTATCTACAAGCATAGTCATTGGCATAAGCAAGCATACATGCAAGAGCAATAGCAACCATTTCCTTTAGAAGCAAGGAAGACCACTACATGCACTAGATATCCTTGAATATCTTTGTCTCTTTGGCAATTCAGATCTTTGGGCACCTAGATCATGTTTTCAATAGTCTCTTCAAGGAAGCAACATGAGGTTCCTTGAAGAAAAGAGGGGTGTTGGTTGTCTCCCCAACCATACACACATCTTATTATGAACATTGTGTATTAATCACTTCATAAGCAATAGCCTAATAGTCCTAATTGCACAAGAAAAATAAACAAAAGTATAGCTCAAAAAGAGGGAAAAGGCAACCATGTAGAACGCATGAAGGATAGGAATACTTCATCAAACCGTATAAAAGAGAGACAAAAGAGGTAAAATGGGGCCCCAATAGTATTATAGTAGTATCAGAAATTTGCCCTATTGCACCTAAGATATCCAAGCTATGCAAGTCGTAAGGTCTACAAAATATTAGAGCATCCAAAGAAGCATCAACTAGTGTGATTGCTCTCCTATGAATTGCACCCGCCAATAGACATACATTGTCTAAATTATGCTACAAAGTATGAGAGTGGTACCCCTGATGTCTAACATGATAAGCTCTTGTGCACTCCTTGACAAATGTGTCAAACTCCATGTCCATAAATCCATACAAATGTGTCAAATGCCATGTCCATTGCTCCATATAACTCCAAGGCTAGAGGAACAAAGAGGTGACTTTGCTCCATACCCTATACTTGGAGACCTTGTGTTATGCTGCACTACTTGCCACCGATCCAAGAGGATGAGTAATCACTCCCTCCAAAATTGCAGCACTTGATATCAAAACACAATACAAGGCACAATAGTCCAAAGCGGCCAAGAAAGATATAAAAATAGAGCAAAAAGGCACACTAGGGAAAAAAAGTGCCATGAGAACAAGTACCAAAGAAGCTAAGATAAGGGTAGTCTACTCTTGAACTGTGTGATAGAGGTCCTCCAATTGTATTTAGAAATGAGAATAGAAGCAATTCCTTGAATGGAAGATTCAAAACTCATTGAATGCAACTAAGATGCATGATATGTAATTCTTAAAAAAAATTGTGCAAGATGAGATTAGTATAAAATTAGGAAAGGAGATGAAAGAGAAACAACTAATCAAATTTAAGGAAAAATAAATACAATCTAGAATGTATACCAATAATAAAAATAAAACCATAATAAACTATGTAGCACATGTAGAGAAAAAAAAGCTCAACACAAAACAATGACCTCATGAGCTAGACAAGAAAGATTAAGTTAATATAAAGTCTAGTATTGCATAGAAGCAATGAAATTGACAATAGAGTCATGCAAACCAAGTGTATGAAATTGCTCAAAGAGTAGATCAAGTAGAGCAAAGCATTAGAGGATAGCGTATATTGTAGCATATGCTATGAAGATATGAGTCCTAAAACATGAAAGCAATTATAGAAAGCAAAAGGCTATCATAGTAAGCCTCTTCAAAAGCATGTACATTTTCATCAATGCCAAACTTAGTGCCAACATAGTTGAGTGAATATTAGTACCCTTCAAACTGAGTTTCTATTAAAAAACTCATGAGTTCTCCAATGGTGTGTCTAGTAAAAGGGAAAAGAAGACCCTAGCCATGTTGGATGTCCTACAAAATCTGCTCTTCAATGAATTCTTAAAGCTTGAGCATGTTGAGAAGTGACTAATACACAATATTCATAATAAGATGTGAGTATGGTTGGGGAGACAACCAACACCCCTCTTTTCTTCAAGGAACCTCATATTGCTTCCTTGAAGAGATTATTGAAAACATGATCTAGGTGCCCAAAGATCTCAATTGCCAAAGAGACAAAGATATTCAAGGATATCTAGGGCATGTAGTGGTCTTCCTTGCTCCTAAAGGCAATGGTTGCTATTACTCTTGCATGTATGCTTGCTTATGCAAATGACTATGCTTGTAGATGGTTTGCAACCACCGCATCATGAAAAGTGCAATACACATCCATGAAAGTAACAATATTTGCTTGCATGCCATGGATATGTGATCTTGGTAGATCCAACCATTGCTCAGTCTGAACTTGGGTCCATGGCCTTGTAAGATTTGAGCCATTGCATCACAAACTGCATCATGGACTTTAAAGGGCTCTCCAACTACAACACATCATAGAAGGTCTATGCCATGTATGTCATATGGGAAATCATATGTATATTGGTCCAAAATCCCTATATAAAAATATTTATGGAGGATACCTAACTTGGATTTAGTAGTTCCTATAGGAATTTCAACATGGGTGCTCTTTGTAGGTTGCAGTTGCAATTGAGTGCAGTGGGGGTTTGAAATTTGAACTTTATGGGAATTAGGCATTCCCTCGATTCATGTAAGGTCTTGTAGATTTATTGACAGGTTCCATAAACCAAATCAGCCTCTTTTTCTTTTTTCCTTTTTTTATGGTTTTGGTTATTAAGCTCTATGGCACATCTATATCCCCTAAAAATTTATGGGTCATGTTTTAATGACCCATTTAATTTTATAGGGCTATTGGAGTTTCTCCCATATAACTCGGGTACCCTTCCCCTTACACCCCGTAACAGGTTACGGAATCTCCCGTAGCTCTTCTGTAACAAAATTTTACGGATGTCGAAAACGAGTTCTTAAAACCCCCTAGTATATGCGTTGCAGGTCTTGGATTTCTTGAGATTGGAATGAGTTTTCTTAGTCAACCGGATCAAGTCGTAGTTAATCTTCTATTTCAAAAAAGACAAGAGGTGTAAAAGGTCAGGAGAGTTAGATGTTCTTAAAGAGCTGCACACGAAAGATCTGTACTGAGCCGACAACTCAGGATTCGAAGACAACTAGACTTTTGTTTCTAATTATAATTAGAAGCAAAAAGTAAAATCGTTAGCAATACCTTAATGGAGATTGGAAGCGCGAAGTTAGCTGTGGTTTGAATTGTTGGAGCGTTGATGGTTTTTCTTTACCGTAAGGAATACTTATATCCACAATCTTTAGAATTCAGTTAGAATCATAATGAAAAAGGTGTGGAAAGTCGCCTTTTCAAAGTGTAAGTAAGACTTGTGTATATATTGGGTCATGTCTCCTCCATGGAGACATAGAGTAGGTGTTTTACTTATGAAACAAGGATCACGAGATAAGTGCCCCAGTTTAGTGAGTGCACTATCTAGATGACTTTGTTTTAAAGTAGTACAAAGTATATTGTAGTGTAATATAATGTTCTTTAATATTTCAATTAACCAGAATTATCATCTTCTTAAGTTTTTTCGTTTTCTTGAGAGGGAGTGATTATTATCACTTGGATGGGTGCTGAGCGGACCACTATGTGCCTCCAATTATAGGGGTATGCAACGAGGTTACCTTATTTTTTCTTCTAGGCTTGGGATGTTATGGAATGATGCACATGGACTTTGACACATTTGTCAAGGAGTGAGTGAAAGTTTATCATAATAAATGAAAGGGGTACCACTCTCTAAAATCTGTTTCTTTATTGATCCAGCTTGTTTACAAAAACTACTATCATATTCTACTAAACTCAACTTTGCTAAATTTTTATGAA
Organism: Lunularia cruciata; assembly: GCA_948567375.1. Taxonomy (NCBI): domain Eukaryota; kingdom Viridiplantae; phylum Streptophyta; class Marchantiopsida; order Lunulariales; family Lunulariaceae; genus Lunularia; species Lunularia cruciata. Next base: position 2,512,904 of record OX419757.1, on the reverse strand, counting down.
AAACTTCAGTATTCAGTTTGAAAAGGAAAATATAAATATAAAATAGTATAACGTAATACAAAATAAAGAAAGATTCTCCAGGAACTATCGACACGATCATTATGTACATATTATCCGACAAAGCAACCAAGCTCAACAAGATTATTTTAAGTAAATTGTCGTTAAAACGAGCACAATTGTCATTGTTCAGCTGCCTCTAGAAGATCAGATGCAGGGTATTATTTAGAATTCTTTACCAAAGAATAATTGAGATTTTAGAATTTTTTTTTGGGTTAAAGGTTTCAATGTCTTAAAAGAGTTAGTTTGGTATTGATTTTTCCCAGAAATCATATTATCTTTTTGCGTTTTAATGTTATTCACGTCCGTTTCTCGAAGTTCGCGAAGATCAAGAGAAGGGAAAGAAAACTTGGATACGATGCAGGCATCTGAGGGGGCATGTTTGCAAGGTTAACTTTTCTTCGGGAAGAATGAGAGAAAAATTTATTTGCAATGGAGGAATGAAGGAAGAATGATGATAGCAAACATAGAATCTCCTCATGCATAAAGTCTGTGGAGTTTGCGCGCTCATATTATTTTTCAATACATGTAGCGAAAGGAGCACCATCCTTTGGACTGATTAGTAACGGGGTGAACAGAGAATATAATAACACGCTTAGTTCATACTACGCACTATCATAGTAGCTAACTAAATATGAGAGCATATAAAGATGGCAGTGAGTGAGTAAACACCACAGATTTGACGCACAAAGATGGTCAGGAGATCGAATTCGTCAAGGCCAGAATTGGCCATGACGATGTAATATATGTAAGAAGCATTTGTACACTATCGTGTCGGAGACCCAAGGACTCGGGCCGACCCGACCTGACCTGACCAGACCGCGCCTTTACCACCTTGCGCGCGCGCGCGGCGGGCCGGGCCGGGCCGAGCCGAGCCGCTCCCGACGCTCGTGTAAACTGGAGGGCGAGTTGATGTTGATGATGGAGGCCGCGGGAAATTGAGACAAGTGGTGGCTTAGTGGAGCTGATGCATGAAGCAGTTCTGTACTAAAGGCTGAACCTCAGTTTGGGGACCTTTGTCGATCGTCCGTTCTCCGCTCTCTGTACTTTCTCGAGAGGAAGGGAGCTGCGAGCCTCTGGGATCGTAGTAGGCGGTAGAACCACCAAACGAACGTCGTAGCTAGCTAGCGCAGGTTGGCAGGGAGGAGTCGAGAGAGAGAGGGATTGTTTGTTGGCCGAAGAGAGTGTGCTGCGAGCTTATGAGCACGCAGTGCGTGATCTTTGGACGAAGGCATTGCGGCGCGGCACTGTACATTAATATAGATAACGATCAATGAGCTGGTAACGGAGAAAATATCCACAGTTCTCACCGTCGGGGCCTCGAGTTTTCTGAGTTGGGATTACCATCTCTGTAATGAAACTGAATGAGCGTTGTTGTTACTCGTTGGAGAATTCGTTTCGCTCGGATAACACGTTGGAGGTAGAAAGGAAGGAAGGACGTTCCACGTGTACAATTTGAGGACTCAGCGTATTGAGATTGGGAATTGCCAATTTGAGTGGTCTTGTGGTTGCGGGACGAACTCGACGGTATTTTTCGGCATTGTTGGTTCATTCGCGTCTTCGGGGTACCGTGTGCTAAAATGGAGTGTCTTCCGATTGCGCGTCTTTATGCATGCTCAAGTCGAAGCCAGCTTCTGAAGGTCACTGGGAAGCGCGAATCTGGAATACACTCTTTAATTGCAGCCTCCCCGAAACTTCAGCAATCTGTGCCTGCCAAAGGTCTGATATCCTTGAAGATCATTTCAGCGTTTGAAGTTAGGTTCAGCGATGAACAGTGTAAAATATCGTCTTTCTCGAGGATCCAGCGCCTAGAAAGCTCCGCTCGGGTTGGAGTATCATCGCGCATCTGGCCCAGGACGGCACAGAGATTCGAGCTCGCTTCTTCTTCTACAGTGACATATCATATGAGCTAGGAGCTAACTCAGAAAAGTGTCAAGGATATGTTCTTCGAGAGAGCTTGCAGGCCCTCATCCCCACGGCATTTAAATGCTAGACGTCCCTCTGTTCGTAGATTATTCTCCCATCCGCCCTTATCTCATTTGCGGGTACTTGATTGTTGCATATGACTGCTAAAATCATTAGAGAAAGCACTTTTAGAACTATGAATTTTCTGACTCGAAAACAATCTAGCAATTCACTTGCAGATTGTTCGAAACAGGATTTTGTCGATGTTTTTTTATCCATTTAGAATGCTGGGGATTTGAGGGTGGATCCGAACTTCTTTCTCACATACCGAGGAGGTCTTTGTTACCATTCCTGTTCATGTAGTCTTTCAACTCTTGATTTATCTCAAGCGCTAAACAATCGAAGAAAATGCATTCAGGTTACACCGCTAACGTGCGGAGGGAGCAGGCAACAGATGATTCTAGACGAGCGCATTTAAAGAGTTGCCATGGGGAAATTGTCGGCCTACGGCTAGCGACGCCAAGACCTTACACAGTCCGAGTGGGGAAAGGCACGAAATTCATCGTGTCAGCAACGGCAAGACCTATTGGTGTCGACGAGGGTGCTTCAGCTGAATCAGGGACAGCACAGACCAAGACTCTCATTGACTCAGGGCTCGACTGGCTAGATGCTCTGCACCGATTTTCGAGGCCTCATACAGTTATAGGATCAGTACGTTCACCAATACTTCAACTAAGCTTACTTTAAATTTTTAGGCCACAGCTTCTACAATTCTAGAGCCAAGGCTCTGAAGCTCCTCTCGTGAACTTTGAAGAGGACTTTGCAGCTTTCGGAGCTTGATATTATAACTCCTTCCAAATTCTCCCATGAGCTTGGAAGGTCCTTTCCAACGCTTTCTGACGACGGTCTTTCTTGATCTACACGTACCGAAGAGTTGACTCTTCGCTTCGCTTTTGGCAAAGGGAAGAGTCGGCTTGGTTCTGTCGTGCGCTTTGAGCCTAGCTCAAGCGCTGGATCAATCCTGCGTACTCATTTTCTGCGCCGTAGGTGATGCCTTCCACAGGCCAACTGAACGTTTAAATCTCTCGGCATATCCATCCGCCTTTTACCTGTTTACGGGTGCGAACTCACGCTTCAACTTTAGCAGGACCACGCGGAAAGGTCACATAAACAATCAATATCTTCTTTCTCTTTGAGACCTAGTTGATGATATAATGTATCAATTCCAGAAGTTCCCTCTCGGTTCATTGAGATTTATTGCGTTCTCTATCCTTTATAAAGGCAAATAGCAGAGTCATCTTCGGCAGCTGCACAGAGAGAACACTTTAAAGAACATCTGAGTCCATCATTGACAACTGATTGTGTACACGCATCTTTCTAATATTTTCTTTCCTGTTGTATTTTCCAGGCTTTGGGGATAGTATCCGTTTCTCTGTTGGCAATACAAAGTCCCAGCGAGCTATCTTCCAGATTCTTTCGCGGCCTCCTGCAGGTAAGTGGATCTCGCTTTAGGACGAGCTCAACTTTCACCTGTTAGCGTTAAAACATAAAACATACGTAATTCTGTCATCTTTATATCGCGTCCCTGAAAAGCTTTTTGTCGCTCCGAGCACGAAGTCCAACCGTTAAATGAGCAGGGAGGGATTCTGAATTTCGTTCCCGTTAAGATTCTACTACCTCTTATATATTTTTCAGTCGAAGGAAAGTTTGTGTCGGATATTTCTCCTGATACATGTGCAGACAGTTTGTCCAATCCTCAAGTCCATCTCTATCTATCTTGCTTTGCAGGCTGTGATACCCGCACTGTTTATGAACATTTATATAGTTGGTTTAAACCAAATTTATGACGTCGACATTGACAAGGTAAGTATTCAGCGCTCATATTTTATTTGGATATTCGGAAGAAACAAATATATGTTTACCTTCTTAAGGGATGTCTTTACTTTCTAGTATACGGTGAAAATTCGGTAAGTCTGTGTTGATGTTCTAGATATACTATCGGTTAAGCTTTGACTCTTATTTGCAGGTCAATAAGCCATATCTTCCGATTGCATCCGGCGAATACTCTATGGGAATGGCTGTAACCATCGTCACAGTTTCAGCTGTCCTGGCAAGTGCCCCTCCTACCTTGTAGATCCGTTTCTCAGTGCAAGCGTTTTCGTATTCCATTACTCAAGGTACAGAAAATCTTCGATGATGGATCTCAGCATTGAAAGGTGACCGTGATTGTAGTAGGGTTTACCCGCAAAGTTATACCAGGACAATGATCAGTGGTGTAAAGATACATTCCCTGTGGGTACCATCTAAGAGCTCTCCATGTGTTTACATATGCAGAGCATTGCAATTGGAGTCATGGTGGGATCACGCCCTTTGCTATGGGCTCTTTTGGTCAGCCTTGTTCTTGGCACTGCTTACTCTGTCGATGTAAGTTACTCGTCAGCATGCGTTCAATCTTTTACTGCAAGAGAAGCGTAGTGGTGCACATCATTTCGGGGACTTCCATAAGCACTAATCGAATATGTTTAATGCACAGATTCCTTTCCTGAGGTGGAAAAGATCAGCATTAGCTGCTGCTACTTGCATCCTTGCAGTTCGCGCAGTTGTAGTACAGCTTGGGTTTTACTTCCACATGCAGGTGAGGACATACCAAACTGTTGTTCAGCAAGTATAAACTGGGAAATAATTCGGACGAGTTACAGAATGCACAGGAACTAGAGGTGATGGCGAGATCAGGATTGTCGAACGATATTTGGCTTCATTCCAAGTAGCGAGTTTTTTGAGCGTGCCCAGTTCTTGACCTTGGCTTTCTAAATGGATTATTGTGGAAGAGTTCGATGCATTCCACCGCACCTGACGAAGCCAGGATAATATTATACTGAATCTCATATCGAACTTCTTCCTGAAATTGTTCAGAGTTTTGTTTTTGAGAGAGCTGCAGTGATGACTAAGCCCCTTCTATTCGCAACAGCTTTCATGTCATTCTTCTCAATCGTAATCGCCCTCGCTAAGGTAATCAATGGGGCTCCTCCTTTTCTCTTTGAAGGCTTGCTTCCTCTCACTATCATTCGTACTCGACGAGGAACATAGATTCTTTCAGAGCTCTCTAAACCAGTTTCTTCTTTTTTGAGCAGGATATGCCAGATGTGGAAGGAGACAAGATTTATGGGATCCGCTCATTCAGTGTTCGACTTGGCGCTAGAAAGGTAGAAGAGAGCTGTTCCGCAATGAACTATACAAAGAGAGCTGTTCCGGGTTACGTTTGTGACTGCGTAGCCATTTTCATTCGTTCCTTTATGAGCAAGAGGATTCTGTGCTAATGACGTTTCGTGTTGATTTTACCATGTAACAGGTGTTTTGGTTATGTGTCTGGTTAATTCAAGCAGCCTATGTGGTGTCTATGGGAGTTGGATTGACAAATCCATATTGGTGGGGAAAATCCCTAATGGTAATTAGCGCGCGTACCTTCAAGCTAAATGTGTTCATTTTACTGTAAAAGAATAGAAGTACCAAATTACTTGGCTTTTATCTTAGTCACATTTTCAGTGCTTCAGCGCAATCAGGATGTTCCCGAATTCAAATATGGGAATGAGTACGGACGAGAGAAAGTTCGCTCGTAGAGAATTTCTTCTGATCTTTCAAGCTATTGGAAGTCTGAATTATGCCAAGTTTCTCGTTCACTTGTACATCTTGACTAACGCAGAGAGATGGGTTGCAGATAGCAGGCCATGCTGGTCTCGCAGCTATACTTTGGATGCGGGCTAAGTCAGTGGACCTGAAGAACAAAGTAGCCATCACTTCTTTCTACATGTTCATTTGGCAGGTCTAATATCCGCACCTTATTCTCACACCGCCGGTGTTGTCCAGCTGCGATTTCCATTTCTTCCTGCTTCCGTGTTTTGTATAGATGCCTTTTTCAACTTTTGCGCCTCCTTCGTCTTGTGACGTCCTAACTTTGCGACCTTCTCGGCTGCTGAACGCTGGTCTTTCTCGTGTTTATCCTTTGCCCTGCGTCTGTACTCATCCTGTTTTGTATTATGCAGCTCTTTTACGCGGAGTATCTCATTCTACCTTTCGTGCGGTGATTCTGATCACCTATCCAAAATCCTGAAGACTACCATCATTCAACGGCGGCATTCTTAATCCCAAATTCGGGGATTGTACTATCGTTTAGTTTATGTTCGTGATAATCACTGCCCTCCATTGCAGACTATAACAGGAAGCTCGCTTGGCAGAACAGTTCTTGTTTAGTTGCCTATCGGTTGGAGCATATGCTCATATAACTTGGCTAGTTCAAAAATCAGGTTATCAAAGCTCCCTGACGTAGAGTTTTGAGATCTTTGAATCCGGTGACACTCTTCCCTCCGCTTCAAATGCTTAGGATATAAGATGCATAGTCTTTCATCTTTTCAAATTTGGCGGGCAACATAAAGGCGCCTTCATAGGCACCATACTACAACAAAGCCACCAACTCTTTTCCTTTGTGCACATTGGTGTAACTGGAATTTTAGAGAGGACATCAACTTCGGCTGATCTCAAAAATCTCGACATTGTAATATTCTCCTTATCTCATCATAAAAATTTCCAAGAAAATTTCCATATTTCGTCTAAATTCACCCTTCCGAGGTGCTAATTTGGAAGTTCCTCTTTTCGCAGGCCTGGTACGAGACTAATCTTCGAACGGTCTTCCAGACTTTGCGGGAATCTCTGGCTTTATATTTCTTTCTCTATGTTGTTGGAAAAATCTGTGAAAAGTACTCAGGGAAAACGCGGAGATGTTTCTCCCTATGATCTGTTAGCAAAAGCTGACTTCTTTTACAGCTAGTGACATTTACACCACATACGCTAACTAGAGAACAGTCATTTATTCGTTGCAAAGCGCTTCGGTGCTCTTTTTAATGCATTCCACCAGCAGTCCAGTCCCGCAATGACTGAGCATATTTGCAAGTGTTAAACTCGAACGGAAGTTTCTCATTAGTGCAAATATAACAACCACGCGTTCATATCAAAACTTAACCTTGAAACTTACAACAAATTAAGCACCGTTAAACGCGAGCAGTACTTTACCACCAGTGTCTGACCACCAAACATGTATTCAATAAAAGGACATCCTTCTTGCTTCTTACTTTCATCCCACCCCTCTTGCGTTCATACGCGGTCGCGTTTTACCTTATTCAATAGTAAATGTGCCAAACGCATTAGTCTTTTTGGATATTGGTGGGGCGGGGGAGGGAGGAGAGTCTCTTTCAACACTAACACGCGGTCGCGTTTTACTTATTCAATAAAAGTAAATGCGTCATCCGTCTGACTACATCTTCGGAGAAAAGACACATTTGTCTTCTTAGATTTAGGGGGGAAACCTACAGCAAAGCGGGCCTCTTTTAACTCCCGAAATCGTTGGGATTTCCCACAATATATGAGAAAAAATGCAACGATTCTGATGTCACATTCATTTTGTTACTGGTCGGGTACAAATTAACAGGTAATTGATGAGAGTACGGGCCATATTTGAACACTGTTTGTCAATGATAAAGAGAGAAATGTAGCTGCAACTATACACTGTAATATACAATGGACAGTTGTGACATGGATTATATACATCTCCACCCACTTACTATCAAATAATTTATCTTGATGTTGGGTTGATCTGTAGAGCCTTTGCAGATAACGAACGTATGGTAGACATTTATGGGTAAAGCCGTTGATTTATGGTTCTCCTTTTCAGCTGCGCGAAGCATAGAAGCTCGCTACTAAAAGAGTATGGAAGAAGAAACTTTTGGTCCTGTTGATTCTTCGGGCAGCCGCTCAAAGCAATTTGGATCACGCTTTCTTTGGTCATACCTTTGCGGTATGCTGTTTCTGCTACAGTAGTCAATGGAGAACCATCTCTGTCTAACTGAATGTCATTCCCGCAGCAGTGCCTTCCAAAGCGGTCTGTAATTTCGTCTTTGTCGCTGATAGACTATGTGTCGATTCCCTCAACTGTAACAGCCACACGTGCGGTGAGAAGACAAGCTCTGAATATTAATCAACACAGCTAGTCCTTAGGCGAAACATGCCCAATTTACAACAAATTTACAAAAGAGCTAAAGTTTAAAATGCGGCGTGAGTCGCCTGACCATACCTTGCCTTTAAAAACGGTTGCGAGGGTCCCATCTGTGGTTGAAGCGTTAACATTAAACACATCAAGCTGCAAGTCGTTTAAAGTTCGCAGTACGTCAACCAGCAGCGTTTTTCTCCATGGACAATTCAGTTCAAGAAATACGTCATCCTCAGTAAGATTAACCTTGACATCTGCTTTAGCTCCCTCTAAACGTTTCGCTTGAGTAGCGTTAGACTCTTCATCAGAATTGCAGAATCCCGTGTCCTCCCTGTCGGAGACGAGACTAGGACTAGACTTAATCTCATTCTCACCAGAGGGAACTTTGAGGTCTGAGTGAGAAATCCCCTCAAAACTACAATTTATATTTGTTTCTATACCTGTCATGTGATTACCATTAGACATTATTTCGAAGTGGGAACTATTGAAAGTTTCGGAAGGTGAGGTCTTAGGAGTAGAATCTGCCAATTGCAATTTGCTCAAATCATCTGGATGAGAACGTGGAGGTACTAGTGATTCGGCCTGCTTCGTTCGCAATTCCAGTTCCAAAATACGTTTCTGCAGCTGCTTGACATAGTCTATAGCATCTCCTAGTATAGAAGCCTTGTCCATCTGCACGTATCACCACAACAAGCAGTCAAGCAGGGTCAGCGGAAAAGAGAAATAGAAGAGAGTCAGAGTGGGCTTCATGTACCTCCAAAGTGGTCTCAGTGGAGTAGGTTAAGTTCCATGGTAAGCACCGGTTCAAGTGATCGCTGCTGGGTTGACCCAGCGTGGAGAAAAACCTTTTCGTGCTCAGTCAAATAGTGAAATAGCTGGACTCTCACATTGAGTAATGAAATACAGAACGCGCTGTAAACTAGACTTATCATGTGTATACATACGCATGCGCATCATCGAGATACATATTTAGAACAGTTCAGAACCGGATTCAAGGTCGTGAAGGTTACCTTTGTGACGAATGGAACAAGAGCCCGAAGTGACATAAATCTATCATTCAATTTCTCTCTCCGCCGGCGCTCCGCTAGAACATGACTTACGTTAAGATTTTCCTGTCCTCCAGCGGGTTTCCGTGGTCCTCCCCTGTTGCGGCTGTCAGTTGCAGCGAAAGTCAGATCATCCCTTGGTGTAGAGTACAACTGTGTGATGTGGAATAATGCATGTTTCAACATCCATTGCTGATTCCCATGATGTGGAGCCTTCTGCATGGTGCCAGAAACTGTTCTCCAGTCCACAAAAGCGCTAATACCATGATTGTCATATGGATTCACATGATCGTTGCAGCCTTGTCCAGGACGATTACCCAGATGAGCAGATTGAGATCCGTAACGACGCAAGTTTTGTAATGGTTGAGTAGACGGCCTTGACCTATGAAGGAAGACATCTGAAGACAAGTTCGTTGCTCCGGGTATTCCAGTATCAAGCGAGGGCACTCCACTTCCTTGCAGACCGTCAAGTTGATCGGAGATAGCGTCCCATGCCTTTGAAGGTACCCCCAGGCCCTTTTGGTCATCCACAAGCATAGCTACTGCATCGTCGTGCAATCCATGCGCATTCTCTCTGCCAGCTTCGGTTGAGAAATTGACCAATCCATCTTGGACGCTTGCCCATGTAGAGGAGTTATGGAGCCAGCCCGAAGAGCCTCCTGTGTAAGGATCTACTGCACTGCGTCCTGGCAGTTGTGGAACTCTTTCTTCGTGGTGCTGAGGATCCGACGAGGACTGCTCAGAACCTACCGGTTTAAATTGCTCCGCGAAGAAAGTCCTGATGTGCTGTACAATAGAAGGATCTTCCTGCACCTGATATAGATTTGAGGGACTTACAGACAATCAGAATCGGTACCTAGAGCGAATGCGCACTTCAAATGAGAAAACAAATCCACGAATTGTGAGCCAAAATGGAAGGTCTCCGATCTCTCTTAGATGAGATGTGTAATAGAGCAGTATCGAGTAACTTCCTCTACCTAATTTCAATTATCCTTAAAAATTTTAGCAAATTTTATTGACAGCTTGTTCTACACATCCCAAGGATCCACTTACAAGCGCTGTGGTACCAAATTCCACTACGCCTTTGCATAAGGGAATGCACAATACTGTCTGCCACAACCAGGAAATGAGCAAGAATGTTAGAAAAGACCGCCGTGCACCACTAACTAATCATGGTTTTAACAAAATATCATAGTAGTGGCAAGTCCTGCTATTTCAGAACGCTATGCATCGACCGCGTTCTTTCAAGTCAATTTTCCAGACATTTTCCTCGCCACTGGTGAAATATCACCGGCTGTATTCAAGGTTTGTTGTGGTAGTACCTGAATATTCGCTGTCTGCGGTAATATCCCAATTAGGTAATGTCATGCATATGCATACATCAAATACCATATCATCAGTATCGGATAAGTAGCCAGACGTGAAGTGACAATGAATGTCAAACGTTGACGTCAATCGTTGAAGAGAAAAGAAAAGTAGTCAACTACTACCTTGGGATAGACTATTAGACTTGGACGTTGCTCATAAGCTTGCACTGCATTGATACGAGTGGAAAGTAGGAAAAGGAGTCGAAGTCAAACCTTAGCCAAGAGCGATCGAGTGAAGACCTCCGGACTAGCATCATTAGTTTCAGTAAGCCACACATGTCGCCCTTGCGTCAGTGCCCTACCGGGCAGTCTGAAGAAAACAGAGAAAAATGTTTGAATTTCTGATGTTTGCAGTTCCCAGAGAAGAAAAGGATTTCATGGCTAACTTTAGAGCTTCAATTAAAAGTTCTATTACAATAGAAAGAGAGCATGATCTGCCAAATTCTTTGATGACGGAGTTTGTACTTAGTCCTTCTGGAGAGCATAATTTTAGGTCAAAAAGGGCATTCGACCTAATGCATGACAGAGGGTGTGACAAGTCTCAACAGGAATAAACTCTCGTGGGCAAATTAGGTCTGACCGGCAGAGAAGTCAATTTTTTGAGATAATGACTCTCGAGTAACGTCACTTCTGGTCTGCTTGACAAATCAGCGGTACCAGACGGACTCGCATTAACATGCAGTAACAGTAACGACATATACCTCGATCGCGCTTACTGTGAGATGCTGGATACTACAATGAGAGATGATCATCACTCGTGCGGCCATTATCATACAGAAAAGTCTGAGAAGACTTGGTCTGATCAAAATAGAGTTCTGATAGGAAATTACCCGGTATCCGTTGAGAAGGAGCATGACATGCAAAGCAGATAGAACCACTCTGTCTCGGTAAGGTCCTCCGGTGTTAGAGCCGCGGACGGTCTTCTATTGTTCTGATTGCTATCACCAGAGGTTGACAGAGTCTCGTACAGATCTCGTAGTTGTCTCGTCCTCTGCATGCCGAGTTCTTCCTGGCTGAGTTCCGCAGCCTGGACAGTTTTTCTTGTTTTAATGGCTCCATTATAATACCCATCCCCCCAGACAAGTACCCTGCAACAAACGATATTTCTTTAGTTCCCTTCGTTGTTCCGGAAGTTCACTCACTCTTGGGACTGTCGCTCAGTACTGAACAGGTATTTCCTGTTATTTGGCGATCCTATCGCCTTTTAAGGTGGGTTTATAGAATTTGTGAAGTTCGGCGATTGGAGAAGGAGTCTTTCATTTCTAAAACTTAAATTGCATGTATCATCGGTCGCCTCTAGCGAAGCGACACCATACCTATCAAGCATTCAAAGAACACGCAGACGTGCAATACTTACTCCTTCTGCTTTGACGGCTGCCAGAAGGCTGTGTATGTCCACTTGATGCTTTGCACTGCTGCCTGTAGTTGCCCACGAAGTGTCGCCTTCGGAACTTCAATAAGAGTGGACGAGTTTCTTTTGCCCGCTGACATCGTGTCGTAGCACACATTTCCTGCACAACATTGCAATAGTCCAATAAGCTCAAAATCTACTCTAGAATAGGTACTTGGCATTCATTACATCCCCTCTCAGCCACGAAATCCCGTCTACAAAACTTTAATGAGTCATTTGTCCTTTCACAATGCCCAAATCACGAGAAGTCGGGTATTTCTGATGACAATCTTGAATCCTTGTCTTAAATTTCCCCTCCGTTGCACGAGACAATTGCGGTCACCCGACGCACTCTTAGAACCATCCTAATTTTCTTCGTCTGCAAATTTCTGAACTGTGGTCTTTGCGAACTCGCGTACGCATGACTAGCAGACTACATTGACCAAGATTGTTCAAGAATGATCCAGGGAAGTCGGTCGCTTGAAGCCCGCAATTGTTAAGCTCGAACACAAGACAACCAAACTAACGTCTGCTGGTTGCCAGACGTGTCAATTGGAAGAGGTCAAGAACTCATCTGTAATCACGGAACAAAGAGCGTGTGAAGTTCTCACTCGAACATCTAAGACAATTTACATTCATCCTGGGAGTCAAAGAGCACTGATAGTGAACTATTTGAACATTCAGCAGCGGTCTAGAGTGCTCCCGATTGCATTGTTTGGAGTACGTACGATGTACGAGGTATGAAGATTTTCCCGGTACATTCGTGACAAACCACACACAGAGTATGCCTGGACGCACGAACAAGCGTAAAGACCATGTGTACGTGAAATTGGCAGTAGAACTGCCGTAAACATTACACATACGCGTTACCGAAACTGGTATTGAGTGCACTTCAACTTCTATTCCGCACTTCGGAGTCTTGGATTGCGTACGAAACAACGTTGAATAATATTGAACGTTAAACATTGAATCTCAACTGTGAACCGGGACACGAAGCACCAATTGTTTCGATTCATGAAGCGTGGATCTATATGTATGTAAAAGTTACTCCAATTGATGCTGCTATGGATGCTACTTCTAGCTGTGCGAATCTTCAAACTGCAACAGATGTTCCATCACGTTTCCTAAATTGACCTCAGGACATCCACAAACAACCACGAGACGATGACAGGTCCATGGTGAGTTCAGAATGGAGTCAGGAAAAATGTGAGAGAGCTACTCACATGGAGATTAGTATCTGCGGTAGCGTTTTCTAATCCTCATTTCCGTGATTTGAGCTCAACTAGGTCTTTGGCCAATTCGAGCCTCCTCGCATGGACTCCTGAAACGAGAAATATCACCAGAATGTCAAATTGCCAGCACCGGAGCACGAAGGGAAGGCGTAATCACTAGAAAGTGCTCGAAGCATCATTCACCAAACAAACCCGCTTCAGGCGAGAGTTCCAATTGACATCGAAGACATACTGCCCCGAGGGACAAAACCTTGGCGTGCGAAGAAGCTTCGCTAAAATCGTTGAGCAACTCACACGAATTACTTGGAAGAAATCAACCGAAATCAACGGAGACCCAAAAGCAGTCTACACCACTGTCTCCCTGCTCCTCACTCCGTAAAGTTTGGGCTAAAACTTTAAGCCCCTAACCAAAAAATCGTACCAAAAGTTTTCCTCAACCAAATCTTGACAAGCCCCCGGCGAGCAAGTTTACGTGGAAGTCACCGAGCAAGACTGACTGACTATTGCGCTCCGGGCACAGCGAAAAGCAAAGCGAAGCACTTCTCCCTGTACGCTTGCCTGGACTTTGTCTTGATGCTGACCAGCCAAATCCCTTCACTGATGCGCAGCATCATCTAGTGACCGCGCCTCTAACAAACCCCATGGAATCACCCTCCTCCTCCACCACCTCTGCATCCCAATGTTCCTTCCCGTCCCGTCCCGTGCCCTCCTGTTGAACGCCACCACGCTATTCTCTCCTCTCGTTAATTATCAGTCGGTGCCGACAGCGCTCCTCGCAACCTCTTGTCGTCTCTTGCGCTTTGGCTGCCGCCCATGTCTCGGACCCCAATTTCAGATATTTCTAACATATCCATCGTGCAAATATTCTGATTGGACTGCTACATAACGTCAACGTGCAATTAAATCTGTGCTATCCATCGAACTTGAGCATAATTCAAGTGCATTTGAGAGTGAAGCCTTTAACCGTGTTGATATCATGTTAAATTTTTTGGAAGGCATTAAGTAACTCTTTACCGTGTAGACTAAGTGAGTGCTATCCTTGACATTTCGTATTGTCAAGGAAAGCTTGACCCGTGCATAGTGTCAAGGTCATCAGAATTTAGTATCTTCCTTCTCGTGTGATGTGTCTTGCATATGAATGGGCTGACCTTCTTTTATGGTCAAAAAATGTAGTCTACATTGGACCGAATTGCATACATTTGACCTTTGTGGCTGGCGTACCCAAAATTGGAAGACATGACATAAACGGAAGGAAAATTGTTACTTCGGTTGATGTCATGTCTTCCAATTTTTTCACAATGGAAAAAAAAATATTTTCAAATAAGCTTAAAGAAACGAGATAAGCTGTGAAATTAGAATGCTTATAAACCAATGATTTGAGAGCTGTTTAGAGCGAAACAAAGGAGATTGATGATGATGATTATGTTTGGGAGAGAACGAACGAATGAACCTGCATTCATATCCCAAAATATTTTCAATTCAAGCAAGGAGGTATGACCGACTCATTCATGTTCCTCAAAAAGTGAACGTCAAAATATCTGTTTCAGCGGGCAATTTAGAGTGCTAGCCTTCTAAACATCGGACCTCATCACTTGACCAAACCGCATATAAGATAAGTCAGTACATGGAAGCTCGAAGAGTGCTATTAATATTGTCACCGTAGCGAGTAGTAAAACCCAAAAGAAAGAATGCAACCAAATTATTGTAAAAGCTCCCTCAGTACATGCAATGTATCGTGCTTAAATATTGGTATTTTCCGCAGAAGAAACCTGGATATATCCTGGAGCCAACCGGCCGACATTCTTCTGAGGTGAGACTAGAGTAATTGGTATGTGGGTGCAATTCTCAAACCTGAAGGATTTTATATTATTAAAAAGGACGCTAATTATTCGCGCACTTGTTTATGTCCGTAGATAATAAAGATATTTTTCTACCAAAACTTGGTTATCATGCAAGACATCTATTATCTACCTTTATTTATTTCAATCGTACTATCAGTCGCAAATATAACCTTACATATTTATTAACTTTTTAGCTTAAATTCTGCTTTCTCATCGGAAAGATCCTCAAGCAATGATGAATTTCTACTGTGTGTTTTGGAATAATAAGATTGATTTAATCATCAAGGGATGGATATGATGTTTGATTTTAAAACTCTAAGCACTTATAGATGAGACTCTAATATCACAATAATGTGTTCTTTCTTAAAATTGATGAAAGATATGAGTAGAATGATGTCGGGAAACTTCTTTAGTCAAAGAAAGGAATACTACTTTAATAAAATAGGATACCAATAATATGAAGCATCTTAAATTTTTTAAATACATGACTTTTCTAGGTAATCATGTATAGTAAAAAACATGTATTTTTTGAAATGTGCATGTACTCGATCTCTGAGAATCTAAGATTATACACCAACATTGCAATATTTCATCTGTAAAAATATCTTTATGAGGTGTCATGACAAAATAATTTTTTATGTTTTTGAAGATAAACAAGCATACTTGTATGCTTGTTTCTTCTATATTTCTTTAGGTTTCATAACTTTGTGCCTTTGATTCTTTTCTTAAATAAAGAAGCACACTAGAATATTTCATCTTTAGTATTCTATTAAACAAGTTAAAAAATACTCTAAGTACCTTTGATTTATTTAGATATACCTTTGATTATCTAGATAAGTAACTATGCATTTGTGTGATTAGGCATAAAAAAAAATTAGATAATATTCCATTTAACTGATATTTTCCAAGTCTGCCTTTCACATATTGCACTTGTTTCAAGTCCATCAGAGCATAATCCATTACAGGTATTTCTTTAGTTAAAATTTATTAACATGAGCAAAACTACACAAGGACTTCATTTTGCTTTAGTTTTCTGAGGACTCATAAGAAGAGAATCAAGAGAAAGGAGAGTGAACTAATCTTCTTATTAACAATCAATAAAAAAATTCAGGTTGATGGATTATTAAGGATAAAAAGATGACGTGGTAACTCACTAACTAATAAGGTGACTTAATAAAAAAAAAGGCCATTAATACTGAATGTAGATTGAATTTCATGCTTGATGACATGTATTTTTTCCCTATAATGTGAGATTTTGTCTTTATAAACTAAAATAACTAGTTTTTGTATTTCAAAACAACCAGTCTCTTGAAAACTTGTCTTTTACTCAGTAGTTTGATTTGAGTCAATTATTTAGACTACTCACATAAAAACAAGTGGTCCAAATTAAACTGACTAGTTCTCATTATGACCTTATTAGGAAAAGACTTAAATAAGTTTCATTATTATAATTTTAAAATAAATAACAATATATTAAAAATAAATGTAATCAATTTAATGATTTTTGGGTAGAGACGAGGACCCATGTGGTTCTGCTATGTGATGTTTTATTTGAAAAATATGATGAAAAATATGAACTTATTTGGAATTTAGCTCAAAAATCCCTATGCTAAGCTTAATATCTGATTTCCATTTGAAGTTCCTTTGAAAATTTTAATATCGGTTTATTATTGATTTCACTAGAATTTAGTTATATACATTTCCAAGCAACATCACCATAAGAAATATGATATGCTTCTGATATCAATAAAATCAAATAAAAATAGACTATACTATGAAGACAGCCAGGATAAAAAAGACTCAAAGGATACCTATATTTTGCATAACTGCTTAACAATATTCCAAGTTGGCCAAAAATTAGCAGTAATCCTTGTAAACTTGGTGTGCAAGTTAATCCTATATACCAAAACCCTCTAAGTACTTACAGTAATACCATTGAGTTAAATACACTGAAAGGATTCAACTCCTTGTTATTTTGGCCAACTAGACCAGTGGAACCTTTTCTAATTCTTGAGTCTTTACATGAGTTAAGTATTGAGATATTTAATTGTAAACTCTAAAGCAAAGAATAGTTTACAACTTAGATAAATCAGAAATTATTAATTTTCAATAAATAATACAAAAAACAAAAAAAAAATATACTAGAAATTGAATCTCAATTTGTAGTTAATCCGGATAAGCTCACCTCAAACCACAGCAAACTCTTATGATTCCAGCCCAAATTTTACTGTTTAACAAGACTTCCCAATCCAAAATCTTTCAATGCTCTATTCATTCTAAATCCAAAGTCCCCAGTTATTTGATCCCGAGCTTCCTAATGCTAAGAAAAGAATTTCATTTGCCGACAAAAGTCATAACTGACGTCTATAACCTTGAGAACGATATTGTTCACGGCTGTAGCAAACTCCAATGATTTCGGCCCAAATTCTATGATTTAATTAGACTTTCCATTCCAAATCCGTTTACTGCTATGCTCATCCTAAGCCAAAGTTCCCGGATCTTGATCCCCAGCTTCTTAATGTATAAAAAGAATTTTATTCGCCTACAAGAAGTCACATCTTACTGACGTATTGAAGGATATTATTGAAGGATATTATTCGCTATACATGATTTTATATGTGGCTTGAATGAATATATAATGATTTTAACTCTAGATGACTTTCTGCAAATCAAAGGCTAAATAGATCTAATTTATCAGATCTTCGTTGTTTTTGTTGTCTATCCTATTATTGCCTAATAATGATAAAATAAAATCTAAATAAAAGAGAATTTTATATTATTTTCCCATATTTAATTAAATTTCTTAAAACTAATCTTTTTCTTTTTAATATACAAAAATTTATATATAAATCAGAAGTTTCTATGGAGCGACATTAAATTCAAAGTTACATTTGAAATAAAAATATTGATCTTTGACTAGAATCTTACCTCTGAATATATCATTCTCTCCCAGATTCCAATTCCTTCTTTCTTAGACCCAATAAGATTTTCTCTATCTTAAGTGGGAGTTTGCCTTGAGTTGTATTGTAGAAGAGACAGCTCTTTAGTAGTTTAATCTACAAAAAGTATTGATTACTTGAGAGGGAAGTTACTCAAAAGAGCATGACAATCCATTCAAGGAGATATATTTTTCTGTATATCATTGATTGTATATCTTTATAAGTGAATTTTATTCTTGAACTATGATCATTTGCAAGTGATTCAGATTTCATTTAAAGAATAACATTTTTTAATCAGTGAGATTTATTTTGGACAAGAGGTCACTAGTAAGAACTTCATGCTCATATGGTTCGTCTTTTGATGCAAGATCAATCTTCCCATTGACAAGCTCTAATTAGAAAATGCTTTCTATATTTGAGGGTAAGGATTTCCTTTATGAATAAAAGTCTCTCTTCTGAAAATCACAGTTTCTAATATGCACGATATTATTTTGAATGAAAAGAAGCTCCATATTCGGAAGGAACTCGGATGATGAATGAACAATAGAAGTATAAATTAAAGAAAGTTATATTATAAAAAAATAAAATAAAGTAACATATGAAAATTGTATTCATATAAAGCTCATCTATACATTCCTATCAATACAAGAAACATAGATCATTACATAATTATATCTCAAATTCAACGCTTTCTTGAAATCAATTGGTTGGTTGGCACCTCTCCCGAGTTAAAATTCCGTACCACAACAAGTCTTAGATAAGTATATGTTTTCTCCACATGGTAATAAGGCGTGTACACATATTTGACAAACGAAGTTCCTTCCGGGTCTTCATCGTTTCCAAATCTTCATTGTACCTTATTTTCATCCATTTGTTTGCTTACCAAAAAAAACTGATTTGATTAAATCTGAACAAGATTGTCAAAGAATTCCAAATTTCAATATGTTCTGCAGTGAAAGAAAAAAGAAATCCTTTCATCCGTTTCATGAGGATGAAGATAAACTCAAAGCGTAAACCTTCCATAAACTCAAAGATAAAAGGTTTAAGTCACATTATTCTCCTTACGTCATAGTTTGATCTAACCATGTTTCCCAGATGTGGCTCTAAATGGTTCAGGTCACACGCTATTCTCTTTACTTCATAGTTTGATCTGACTATGTTTCCAGGATGTGGCCTTAAAAGGAGCACCTGCAACTATTGCTCAGTCATCAACTTAACATCACCTTTAGACGTGGTTCAACAATTTGCACGGCACCTTCGATAATCTTCCATGAAGACATATATAGCTGGAAACTTCAGTTAATATAAGTAGCTCTATACTTGGTTCAACAATTTGCACGACATCTTCGATAATTTTCCATGAAGACATATATAATTGGAAACTTCAGTTAATAATACGTGGTTCAACAATTCGCGCGACACCTTCCACGATCTTCAATGAAAAATAGAATTGGAAACCCCAATTCATATAATCAGAGATCTTCAAACCGTGGTCTTCTATTTCACACGTCGGCATTGATTGTAGGCAACGAAGAGAACACATCATGTAGCTAAGAACTTAAATTGATATATATTAGAGATTCCAAGATTCCTGAACCACACATGAAGCAAGAGTGAAACTTTATTTAGCTGAAAAACATCGAAGACGTCATTGAATGAAATTGAAGTAGTAACCTTCGCAGGATGTATGCTATGATTGTGGTGTGTGTGTGGCAACCGCAGTGGATCCATTGGTATGACCCTGTATTGCACTCTCGAGATTACTCCCCGTCGGAACCATATCCAGGGCACTAGCGCAAACAGGATATGCAGCATCTAATCCTGATAGCTGATACTTCCTGACGACGAGCCGTTCACGACGACTTCCTTCTAGCAAAGCAACTGCTAATTAAAGTAGCATCATCATCCAGCTAGAACTGGATGTTCTCCTTCACTTCGCTGGTTGGGAAGGAAAGAGGCGACCACGTAGGAAAAATGAAGGATGGGAAGACCCCATCAAGTCGTACAGGGGAGAGACAAAAAAGGTAACATGGGGCTAAGCCCCAATAGAGTCTGTATGAGAATCTGCCCTACCGCACCTAAGATATCCGAGCTATGTAAGTCGTACGGTCTACACACAACTGGAACATCCAAAGAAACATCACCTAATGTGATTGCTCTCTTATGGATTGCACCAGCCACTGCCCTCTGTAGAGCAATGGACACACGCTGTCTAAAGTAAACTACAAAGTATGAGAGTGAGAGTGGTACCCCCTGACGCCTAACATGATAAGCTCTCGCGCACTCCCTGACAAATGTGTCAAATGCCGTGTCCATCGCTCCATATAACTCCAAGGCTAGAGGAACAAAGAGGTGACCTCGCTGCATGCCCCTATACTTGGAGACCTTGCGACCTGCTGCTGCACTCGCCGCCCATCCAGGGGGATGGGTAAGCACTCCCTCCGAAACTGTATCCCCCGTATGGTTCGTGACCACGACATCCGCTACTGTCACCTGATCATCTCACCCCAAGTATAAGTCTGCCTGACACGTGTCGTCTGCAACGCATACGAACGCTCCTTCCAAGCTAAGTATCCACTCTCTCGTGCCATAGCAAACACTATGTCTCTAATGGCATCATGTGTAGCTATCCTCTGTCCTCCAAAAGGACACCATGTCATGTGGACCGCCGCTGCATCTAGTGTGGAACCACACTCACAAGTGAGTAGTGAAGATGCAGATGGGTGGACCAAACCTAGGCAAAACCTCATCGCTGTAGAGAAAGTAGCCGGTGCGAGTCGGAAAGCCCTAATGCATGGTCGAGCTAGGATCCACGAGCCTGCACCCTTGCCGGAGCAAGAGCGTAGACGTGCTCTAGTAGCCTGAGGAATGGACGAGTCAAATAAGAGAGAATGTAGCGTATGCTCACACTGTTGCTCCATCAAGGAAGACGGTAGACCTCTAGTCCAATCTGACGATAGTGAAGCAAACGATGGAAAACCCTCTCGTGCTCGTGGGGATAGAATATCTCTCGTCTGCCGTAATAACACCTGGAGAGAAAAGGGTCCTCCCTCCACCTCTGTCACATAAGTCTCCAAAACCGGCCTATCAGCAACCACAAAACGAGAGGCAAGTAGGGGTGTTGAGAGAGCCCAACTACCCAAAAATGCTATAGGTGCCATCTCCTCCATAGAAAGCAATCCAACCCCACCACATGAGATCGGTAGAGCCATCTGTCTACGTGCCAAATCCCTTGTCACACACTCAAAAGTCCCTGGTCCAATAATATCACCAAAGACTCCCATAATCCTCCTATCAAATGCTCTCAGACGTGATAGGAAGGACGGTGAGGGAAGAACTGTACGGATGAGGTAGGATGGTCGACGAGCAATACTGGAAGAGAGTATACCAAATGCCACATGTGGATCTCCTAGTAATGGAAGGTCATCCACATGGAGAACATCCTCTGCAAGGGCAGCATCCAAGAAGCGTGTGACAAAATCCTTTGATCCTACTGGCACTCCAAGAACACGAAGTCCATATGTGGATGTGATACACCCCTCTGGAAGCTCAAGGTGGGGAGGGATACCTAAAGGGAACCATGCCCTACACTTTGACACCTTGACTCTCAAGCCTACTAGATGTAGCTCGTAGTCAAAGGCCTGCCTAATCTGATCTACAGGGCCTACGATGTGTGTATCATCTGCCAAGGAGGGAAATACACAACCTGGCATGGCCAAAGTAGTAGATAAGAGAGCTATAAAGTGAGCCATGGCAAATAAGGGCCCTCCCAAAGGATCTCCCTGTCGTGTACCAACAGCTGACTCCAAGACGGTGACTCCCTCATGTGAACCACCATGCTGGTAGTAAAGGGAAGCAGGAGAGCCATAAAAAGACCACACAAAAGGAATGAGACTTGCCAAGGATCCACCAGCCTCCTTAAGCTCTCTAAAGATGGATGCACGTGATACGCTATTAAAAGCGTTCTCAACATCCACCCGTAGGACGACCCACTCCGGATGGATATCTAGGAGTGCTCTAATGCCTAGAGATATAGCCTCACATCCTCCAGGTGTAGCTACTCCAAACTGATGTGGACTAAGGTGTTGTCGAAAGTGAGAACGATGCTGAAGGACAATGGTACGACTGACCAAACGCAAAAAGATCTCTCCAATAGCAATCGGTCTAATGTCTCCCGTGTCCTTCTCAATCGTGAGAAGTCGACTAGCACCTAAGACCCGACTAACAGACATAGGAATGTCTCCTCTCGCTCTGCTACAGCCACCTTAAACAACTTGATAAAACCACTAGAAGGATCATCTGCCTGGAAGCAATCTCTAAGGTGCTCATAAACCATCCCTGACAAGCCTCCTGAGGAAAGGCGAGGGGCAGTGCACAATGCTTGTGCAAATAGCGACCTATCAAGACATAAAGGCTGCTCAGGCTGACAATCTAAGACCTCTAGTGGTAGTCCCTCTACTGCTATAGGATGCAATGAGCGTAGGGAAGAGATGGTCTCGTCAGTAGGACTCGCTATAGACAAAGGGTGTAGCGCTCGTGCTGCTCTACTAAACTCTCCCGCCTAACCCAATGTCCTACATTGTCGTAATCGAGTGGAATCTGTGGTATCATGTGGCAATGGCTGTCTCCTAAATTGTGTAGCCCTAACAGACTCCTCCTGAAGCGCTGCCCAATCCCCCGCTCAGAATCGACAAAATCTAGCCGCCACCTCTCTATGCCCCGCGCGTCCCCCTCTAGCATAACGAAGACACCATCGAGGGAGTAGGAGGAATAGGAACCACGCCAACTCGTCCAAGGGATCACGTGCCAAACGATCCAGTGGTAGGCAAAAAGCCTGTCTAGCCTCATCATGGAGTGTGCGTGGCAGCCTATGGAATAGACGTGGACATGGAAAACTAGTCTCAAATAACTCCAAAATGCAACCCGCCTGAGAAGCTAACCACTCCCACGACTCCGGTTGGGAAGGTACTCTTCAGTATACCTTTAAGGTTTGCTAGATATACCATACATGAATAGAAGGAAGAAAGCCCCTAACCAAAGAATAGACCCGAGGGAAAAGGAATCTAAGGTATTAGGAAGTGTAAAAGGCCAGAACCATATCCTGTGCACTAGCGCAAACAGGATATGCAGCATCTAATCCTGATAGCTGATACTTCATGACGACGAGCCGTTCACGTAGAAGGATTAGAAGGATTGAAGAAATGTAAAGTCCTATGAAAGAGATTTTAAAACCAACCAAACGAAAACAAAAAGTAAAATAATTTATTGTTAACTTGTATGATAAAGGTTCTCTAATGATACGTCTTGTAAACGGAAGGAAGTATATCCTAGATGTGATAGGATATTGTTGAATTGTATGATAAAGGTTCCCTACTAATACATCTTGTAAATAGGAGGAAGTATCATAGCTGTGATAGAAGATCGTAATGCTGTTGGAGGTCTATGAAGATCCAATGCTTGAGAGTATTGCAATGAGACTAAACTGGACGTCGTCAATCAAATGAGAACATGAAACCAAGCTCTGAGAATCTCCTTCCATGGAAATTTCAATTCCAGAATTAACGAGAATAGATGATTACAATCAAAATAAATGGCGTATCCTATGAAGGTTATGCATTACGAGAATGAACAGATTAATAGCATCAAAATGAACATCAAAATTTTGGTAGAGATATACGAGAATTTTTGAAAAATATATTAAAATAATCAACCCAAGAATGTAACATATTTACTAAAGTGAACAAAATCCCACAAACTTTTCCCATAGATATATTTACAAGTCATTTCTTAGCTCGCCCTAATAGCTTTTCTGAAGACATCCATTTGTTACTATTAGATCATGTATTCATCATCTATCTTAAACTACCCAATTGAAACCCCTAATGTCTTCCAAACTCGCTTCGACTTCAAACGGTTTCACCATGTATACTTCGACTATTGCGTTTCACACCTCACTCCATCGGGGTGTATTAATCTGAGAATCATGTAGAACATCCATCTATGTTTATGGGCTTTGAGACGAGAGTGATAGACCTATGTTATCACAAGCTCCCAACAGCTGAGAAGGTCACTTACCGAGTTCAACGACTTTTCACGTAACAGTAACAGAGGGAAATTTTGCAAATCAAGGACGTAATCTTGAAGCAAACTACCTTGGAATGAATTAAAAGAACTAAATTACCTTCTTACTTCAAGCAGAATGCTATTAGGTGGAATGGACTTTATGTACATGTTTGTACCTGCAACATAGCTGTTGAGATTTGACCATTAATACCTCCAACTCTTGCCAAAGAGATAGCAGCATTCATGCGAGATTCTGTAGAAGAAAGCCAATTCCAATGTGATCAGATCCGGATGGTTTTTATCTTTGACCAGTTTGGGTAGTGCTTTACCTGGGTCTTTTGGAATATAGACCAGGTACCGCAGAGCATATGATTCAAACGTGATCATATGATCTGGAGAACTGGAGAAACCCCCATACTTATGATTCAAACGTGATCATATTTCTCCATGTACACTTACTTCATTGGCTCGCTTCGGGTCTCCGAGCCCCTGAAAGACTGTAAGTGATAAAAGAAAATGGCGACAGGATAACCAGAAGGATGGGTAGACTCCATTAAACTGTACAAGGAAAAGATAGAAGAGATAAAATGGGACCCCAATAGTGACGGGAAGAGGAATCTGCCTTATAGTATCTTAGATATCTGAGATATGTCTAAGATATCTGAGCTATACAAGGGCTGTAAATGGACTTCTGTCATCGTCCACTTCAATGCTTTTTGACACCTTTCAGAAGGGAGGCTCCAGATGAGCGTAATCCATCAAAATCGAAAGCCTAATATCGTCTGTACCGTTGACGGTTTCAGATTTAGATATTGCGAGCAACGGTGAAATCTGTAAAAGTATTCCGAAGTCTGACGGGTGAAATGCTAAGATCCGTACAGATTTAAGGATATCTGAAATCCTCACGGGTTTATGGACATCCCATAAACTTTGCTGAAGGCAATAACGAAAGTACATTCGGGGGCACGTGCATTAGTGATATTCCATTTTCCCTGACAGACATAAACCAAGTATCAAATCGCCCCATAGCTGATAAATATTTCGAGACAGGAATCGAACCGTAATGTAAACTGGCAATTTTAAGAACTGAACGGTCTTGAGACGTTTATCACCTGTTAATGTTTTATGGAATCTTACGGGTAAAAGCCCATCACCTGTTGTAAAAATCCATCAAGTCTAAACCCCCAGTTTCGGGAGATCCAGATGAGTTCTATTAGCTAGATTAAGGATCAGGAATTTTGGATCATAACAAACTCGTGAAGACAAACAGCAGGGACTTTTCTTCTGTTGGAGAACTAGTACCCAATCCCGCATATTCCATCTCTAATATTATAATGTCAGGAATTCGACAACTCCAGGTCAAGTTACCTTGGTCCTGTAGCTGGATTCCAATAAGTCAATATAGCCACTACCTTTTCCGAAAGTCGTCTTTGGCTCAACAAACGCAATGCATTGGTGGGACCAGATAGTTGACATCGAATTACTAAGGATAAAAATTTCTTAGCATCGCATGGTACAGTACTGTGTTTTGCCTGCTGCCTTTTGTCAGTCAAATCACTCGCCGTAGCTTCTTCCTCTCCATCGATTTAGCAAACGTGGGAACTTCATCAAAGTCTTGTCGCCACTTGCCCCTTCCTCTCTCGTGGCAAAAATGTGCTTCCAAAAGTGGAGTGCATGTCCACTCATCAAATAGACTTTTGCGAATTTCGATAGGAAGAGATCCATTGTTGCCCCCACAGGCATTTATCTACGCATGAACAGGATGGGAGCTCGTAACAGCGGCAGTTAAACGGGACGCGAGATTGTAGTAGTATAAACTCTTTTCGCTTTTCCTCAATAGCTACCTACCTGAACAAAGATACATTAGAGAATGGACCATTCACTATCTTCACTTCATCACGATTGAAGAGTAGTTAGAGTAGTATCCTAGTGGAAGAATGAATGCATGTGGCACACCTGCTACCTTGGATTGAAATATTGTCTCAATATCAACTTAAATACCACACATCATTCAACCAGAGCCTCACCACTCTTAGAAGCATAGCTATCAATTGTTTCCTGGGGAGGGTCCGATATTAAGCGATATTATAGCAATCAACCACAATTTTCACCGCCGCTAATATTTTGATACCACCCAAGTTACAGTGATAGCAGCCTGAAATAAGTTACCTGCTCTCGTCATGACTACCAATACTCTAGCGAACACTTTTATGTACATTTCCAAGTATTTGGTGTCTGAGATAATTTAGAACAGAATTTCAGATGGAGAACCGAGATATTGCATGGAGTCCAGGAGCTATATAAATATCCAGTGAATAGACTTCGCACGTTTCTATTCGAGCTAAATGACATAATTCATCATTCGTCAAACTTAATCAGCGGTCTTAAAGCGAAAGCAACAGGTGGACATTGACGAGTCTCACGAGGGAAAATTAATAGAGGGCTGTAATCTATGACCTTGACCAATGAGACAATAAGTCGATTCGTTCAAGGAACTATGAGGTTGACTCCTGTCGTGGGAGGGATTTAGAAGTGGGACAATTGCTCTGTACTTCTGCTCCCGCTACTGTACTCACTAGAAGCTGGCATTGTAACATACGTATGCAGAATGAGGCACGGTTGGGCCAAATTTGGAGTCGTTCTTATCTCAAATCAGCTCTTGCCTTTTCAGTAATTTTTGTAATCTCTTTCATTTGTTAGCTGCTTTTGTTGTTAGAAGGTTTCTTATACATAATTTGAAGTTAAAATATCAAGTCAAATTTCTTTTAACTCTCGTGTCCCGCAGATGGTGAATAGTTACATTAAGGTTCCATCAAGGTTGCGTCAACGACTTTCACAATCAGTGAGTTTCAATGGCCTGAGTACGGTAGTCTCAAACTATCAAATGAAGAGACGTATCCTTCTCCATTGTTCGTTCAAAGAATCTGATGAATCGCGGCGACTTCTCTCGCTGGTTGGTAATCTACCAACTGCACATGTGTTAAGAGTTTGTGCAGCTTTTATCACCATGCACACTGTTAGCTACATTAGCTACTGTAATGCGTTCTAATAAAACTATGCGTAAAGTATGCACCGTAAGTATACATAAAGTATGCACTATAAAGCATAGCCCTATAAAAATAACATTAAAGTAGAAAAGAACAAATGTCCACGAGAGCATTCAGCCTGGAATTGACTTGTAACAACATGAGCTACCTAATGAATCTACGCATGAAATCTGGAAGTTAATACCGCATACCCTTTCCGTGCATCCCTTAGTCCAGAACTAAGTTCAGCCAATGTTATGCACAAAAACCATGGAAGAATCAGTGTGGCGGAGCATGTATTCGTCGATTGACGTATTAAGAGGTTTAGTCCTCTATCGCAAAAAGAAGGCATATCAACGATCTCTATTAGATAAATCAACTCAAACCCATTTAGCACATTTTAGCACAGATGAATTTCAGCACAGTTTTGCTGAACTTCAATCTAAGGAACTGAGTAGACTGATTTTATGTGTACTGAGAGCGTTTCATGAGAACCTTCAACTGTTCTTAAGAGTTCTTCTCCTGACTATTCTTAGTTTTAAAGCTCACGTGCACAGCGAGAAATGCTACAAAACAGGAGCAGCAGGCACTTACTGTCTGGATTTGCGGTCCTATTTGAATACAACTTAAACTAATTATGGACTCAAAGAAAGGAGCAAAGTGAATATATTGGTTACATCTCTGAATCAAGGCAAAAGTGGACGCTCCCGGTCGACTGGTACTGTAACACAACATCCGATTCATCTTTCCCATTTTAAGATCAAGAAGCTCGTCCAAATTCGTTGGAAGGAATCAAGAAACACCCCTAAACTGATTATTGAAGACTATGACAGTCAAGAGCAAAGGTGTGACTGCTGAAACAAGAAGGTGCGGGACAGGCCCTTATCTAGATATATTCAGTCACTACTATGGCAAAGTATTAAAGTGAATAGATACCTTGAGTTTTAGTAGTCAATATTCAAGTTGAGCAAGTCAGTATTCAGGAGTTCAGCCCGAATGACAGTGATGAGGAACTATCCCTGTTTAAATGGATATATATGTGTGCAGCGAGTAATAAAGTGTTGGGTGAGCCTGAGCCAGTATTCAGGAGTTCAGCCGAATGACAGTGATGAGGAACTATCCCCGTTTTAATGTATATATATGTGTGCAGCGAGTAATAAAGTGTAGGGTGAGCCTGTTTAGGACTGTGTTTTCTAACAATGGGTTTTGATGATGTACCGTAAAGCAAGAAGGGCTAATGTTCATATCTATGAAAGAATGCCAAATGCATCTCAAAAAGGATTGGTGGATGTGGATAGATTGAGTCAAAGAGCACTCTAGTCCACAGAACGCAAAGTGGCAGTTCACCGAGAATGTGCTCTCCAACAGTATAAGGTGCTACTCACTTATTTTCCTTGACATAAAGTGGCGAATTCCTGGAACTGAATCTCATCTCTTTCCAGAGTTTGGTACCGTTGAAGCAATCTGTTTGTAGCTAAAGACGGCAGGCGCCCACCATTGTTGAAGGCGCATGTCCAGTGATCCATTCGAGACGCTTTTGTTGTAAACTGAAAACAAACGCGTAAATATTTACCGTACGATAGGAAGAGAGAATGAAGTCCAACCCTACTACAGATTATGTATGATGCACCACTTATTGAACCTCATTCCATGTACCACAGGAGAGTGGCGCATTGGACTTCTAATTGACCGGATAAGACCCAGTACGAAAGAAAAGCTCAGTAAAGTGATCAAAGATCTCTAACTCAGAGATGAAGTAAAGTACTGCAGAAAATGGATGAGTACAGCAGACATGGTGGTAGGAGGTTCGAAAGTTCTTTGAAAAGAATCGTATTCATCTGGAAGTTTCTCTTTGAAGTCTAAGGACACGTCTGTCTCAAGCAGATCAAGTTTGGGGTTGACTTGAGCCTCCTGTTATTTGCTGAGATGAATCATGAACTTTCTCCTAGCAAAGTTGGATTGATATAGTAATATTATGGTCAACAGAAAGATCCGACGTACATCATATTGAGAGTTGTATGAAGACGGCTTTACCAAATCTTGAAACACCTGTCGGTGGCGCATTCGATACCAAGTCATTCCATACCATACTTGATACGTATCAAGAACGCAGCTTTAAATAGCGCAATTTAAAGTAAATAGTCTCTAAAGCACGACATAAACACCGTCAATTCAATGATGCATGTTCCTTTCTAATTTTAAGAGTTTGCACACTCTATATTTGCAAGTTTCGGGAATCCGATGCAACGGCATGCAGTTGTATCTTCAGCCTCCTCGGAGCAGTTATTGAACTTCGTCTGCTATCTAACGCCACTGATATCCCGTGTCTGATTTGCAACATGGGCTTAAAGTCTTCAGTAGAAAACTGGGAGAATATCAGAAGTCTTCTTACATCATTTGATGCAACTCTTATTCCCTAGAAGAAGCACGGGTTCCTACTACACTATATTATACAGTCTTGGATAATCTTGGGCGGCACCTGACTCATGATAAACTTGAAGGCAAAGTAAGAAGTTCTTAACACGTTTCTCTGCTGCAGTGACTATAAGAATTGCTAACTCAAACTTGTAACAATCTCGAACGCAGATTCAAGCGTATAGAATAAGAGGTTACGGAATCTCTCTTATTCTACCCGTCTTAGGTGCAGTAGCCCACATACTGTACCCAACCTTCATTAATCTAACCACGGTTGAAACCTTTGGTAACCTACCGTAGCCATGGACGGGGAAACATCATACTACGTTTACTCCCCCACTCAAGCACAGTAGTGAAGTGACTGATAACTTCCTACTCAGTCCCTAAGTCTTTTCCTTTATGCGAACACCTTTTTATCAGAGATGGACTTAACGGTTCCCCAAACTTGTCGCCAAGATTTAACGGTATTCCAAGTTGACGAAAGAGTTAGCCCTTCCTGCCACGTGGTTTAACGTGTCATATGTTCGTCATAGTGGAAAACGAGATTTTATGTCGGCTAATCAATTAGTCAGAGACCGTATGGAGTTCTATAGGGGACGGCCTAAACATTTATTGGAACGTGATTTGTAAAGTAATATAAATCCCGTTGATATTTTCCTAATTATTTGCATTTTTTCTAGTAAAATCTTTCAAAGCAGTTTAAGATCCGTCTTTTATGATAATATCTTCGAAAGAAGTTTTAGATCTATGCAATCTGCCGACATGTTGTTTCTATAGATTTGTCTGGTTAACTAGGCGACCATCCGGTTCAATTCCCATATAATGTTTTCAAATTGATACTTTCTAATGTTCTTGTAGAGGCAACATGAGGTTCAGGTAAAGATGTGAAAGAGGGATTTCTGATTTTTGGTTAATTAATATTTAATCTAGTTTTACTTAATATTTATTTTAAAAGATGTGTTGACATTCTAAAGACCAGTACTTTTTTAAAAGTGTATACATGCTACATTAAAGAGAGTATGCTCATTTCTAGCAGGAACAACATTAAAATTTGAAAAATATGTTGATATTCTAAAGGGTCAATACTCTCCAAAAACATATATAGTGCAGAGTTCACTTCTCTTCTTCTTATTTAAGTTCTGCTTTGAGTTTTTTTGTTAGTAGACAAGGCCTAAGCAAAGTTCACACTTTAGCATTCCCTAATTTTCAGTTATGAGATTTAATAAAAGTGTGGTTCTTGATAATCTATGAAGATAATTTTATTATTTATTTATATAATTTTGTGATATTCTATCTATCACTTTATTTGGTCTTCTGTGGTAATTTCTTTCTTCATATAGGGGTAGAATAAATTGTTGTTAAATTCTAGAGAGGAAAGATATATGAACACTTTCAAAAAGAAGTATTTTCTTTTGGCGATTTGGGCTGCATCCTATGTCAAGCAAACAGATTTTAAGAAATCTTCAGTAATTGTCTTGCATGAAGTTGATCTTTAGAGAGAAAGGTCTTAGAAAAATAAAATTGTCACTAGTTGTTTGCATGGACTTCATATTTAAAGAGAAGTGTGGTTTGTCCTTGATACAATTAATTTCAATGGCTTCAAAATTATTGAGAAGTAAAATGTCACTATAAATGATCAAGTACCACAAGCTACAATAAAGAGATTCTATGAGAGAGATTTGGAAGCAAGAGCTAGAGTTCAGAAGGACTTTACAAGGATTTTGTGCTAGAGCTAAAGCTGAGGGGGATTGTGTGATTTAACAATTTACATTCTATTACAATCAAATGGATCTGAATATAGTGAATCCTCTTCTTTCAACACACAAGTAGAAATCCGTTATGTAGTTAGATAAAAAGTTATGTTTAGGGATTTAGTAGTCCACAATTTGGTGAATAATATCATTAACAAGTGATAGATTTTGAGGTCCCAATGGTAGTCCCAATCCCCTCCTAAGTGATCATATTAACCCTCTATTGAAGTAGAAAGTATCAATTGAGTTTTTATTGTGTGTACAAATCATGGATCTATAGTTGCATGATTTGATGCAAGGATTGTAGGAGATGTTGAATGAGTTTTGGGAGATCAAGATGACAATGGAGGCATTATATAGTCAAGTACATACCTTAAGGAACAAGCATGTAATGCAAGAAGAGAATCATCTCAAAATCCAATAACAATAGCCAAAGTACCTAGAGAGCCACTCATGCCAATGACACCTACTCCAATCAACAAGGAAGCCATATTGTTACTATGGATGAAAAAGACATGCAATATTGATCCTTGCAAGGGACAATGTTCTATGGGAGTAGTGGAAAACTAGATCTCACGAATGAATTCATACTTTTGATTATTCACAACCAAGATCACCAATCATCCCATATGCATGTTTGCATGTAGGTAAGTGATTGATAAACCCTTCACATGGTACGATGCTTGGGAATAATCAATGTTGGCGGAAGGAAGAGAAATTACTTGAACAATGATGCAAGAATGGCTATTGAAAAATTTCCAATCCATGGATTTTGTGCATATGGCTTGAACCTGACTATGGAGGTTGAAGCAAAAGAACAACATACAAGAATACATGGAGGTATTTTTTGATTTGTAGGTCATGAGAACCAACATGAGCACAAAAAAAGCTCTTGACAATTTCAAATGGGGATTAAAGAGCAAATTTTCCAAGAGATAATAGTACAAAATCCTTGTACCATTTTTGAAGCCATTGTTGTATGCTTAAAAATAGCAAGAGCATTTGGAAGAGGTAAAGGGGTAGTCACAACACAACATTATTGGGTTGAAACCCCATATTTTGGTGGATAGATTCCTATGGAATTGGACAAAATTCATTTGTGATATCAAGGAGCATAATTGCTCTCTAAGGAGAATGATGATGGGTTGAAGAAAGGAGAGATGAAGTGTGACAACCTGAAAAATATCACTTTTGCGGTAATCAGGTAAGTAAAGTTCTGACTAGTATCTCACGTAGAGATACTAGTCAGAATTGGTCAAACACAAAGTCAAATAGTAACAAGCATGGTTCATCTTGAATTCTTCTTTCACCTCTTGGGTAGAAACCACACCCAAAAGAGAGTAACAAGCACTGACTCTCAATCTCATCACAAGTTAACACTTTTTAATCACAAATCTATCAAATCTTTCCAAACAATCTTGATTGTGATGATTTAGTCTCTCCCAAAAATGGCTACTTCATTGCAAAATGACTTCACCTCAGAATTGTCTTCCACCCCTCCATTGAAGGCCCAATTTCCTTGATCAAAATTGCTTCACATCAACTCAATGTTGCACTCACAAATGCAAAATACTACCAACACTATAATTCCTCTCAGATCTATCAAGGCATTGCTTTGATTGCATTTCACTCAAGATCAAACACACAAAATGAAGACCGTGGTTGCGGAATCCAACATCCAACAAGCACAATGACTTGCACTTCGAATTTCTCCTAACACTCACAAACACAAAAACACAAAATTGATACTTGGAATTAAGCTCAAGCAACGAGCACTAAGATCAACACTTTGCTTTATTTATTCTCATAATTATGAGCACTAAACAACGTTTTACTACGAAGGCTTCCTTTAAATAGGTAGATCACTTGACAATTATCTAACTTCCTAAATTGCTTCCTAACAACTTTACCAACCTGTAGATCCAAAATGATAATGCATATTTTCATATCTACCTCTTCTTATCTCAAAATTAATCCTAATCCGATCCGATGTCTACCTTGAATTTGGCTTCTAAACCCGATGATCCTCCAAGTATTTCTCCTTCTTTGGGTCTATCTAATTCTACTAATTCCTTTGCTATTTCTACTACTTTGTCACTCTGAACTACAATTGCACTAGTGGGTAACTTATCTCACTCTTTATCTCCCAACCCACTCTTCTCTAATGTCTCAGGTAATTGATCCAAAGATACATGCACTCCTACTTCTGCCACTTTGAACTTTATCTCTAACTTCATGGTACTACAAAGTCTCTCTAATTCTAAATGTACTAAGTCCAACCTGAGACACACATTGTCTCCTACTTCTAATATCTTCTTATCTACTTGATCTCTCAAGCAAATCAACAACTTGTTCAATTCAATATCCTTTGCTTTCTTCTTCCTTGTTTCCTACACTAACAACTTCAATTCATGCAGTCTTGCTTCCTCCAACTGAACTTCAGATATTGTCCATATCATTGCCTTCATTCTTACAACAATGTCATCAATCGCCTCTCGCCTTGGCATCTACAACTTCTCTTTCTTTGCTAATAAATCCTCACAATACATCTTCACCTCATCTTCCAACTCGGCCTTCAATGCTTCTTTCTCCTTCACACTCTGCCTAAGCTGTTCTTCCATTCCCTTGACTAACCCTCGCAATCACTCTTCTTCTCTATCTCACGTGGCCAACTCCCATTGCCAAGCCCAATCTTTCTCTATTGCACTTGCCTTCAAACTTTCCAACTCTTGTCCCATGACAACAACCATCGCCTTCAAATATATAACTTCTACTTGCATGTCACACACTTCTGTCGAGAAGGCCTTATCCTTCAACTGCTCCTTCCGATCTTCTTCTTGCTTTGCCATGGCTTTGCCTCTCTTCACAAAGTCTTTCATTAGATCCTCAATTTCCATCCTCCTCAACTCTACATCAATCTGAAGCTCTACTAACTCACACTCTCCCCGACTCAACTTCCTTCTCAACTTTGAATTTTCATCACTCATGTACTACACTACAACCAATTCATCTTTCACTCTTGAGTGATCTCTCTTCAAGTCTTCTCTCTTCTTTTGCAATTGTACTAGCAAGGGACAAACTACCCACGACAAGTTTTCTACCCCATCAAAGACTCGTAAGCTCTCAGCTTGCTGCGGCTCTTTGCTTCTTACTTCTTCTACATGAGCTTTACTCCAAAGTCTTAATCTTCTAACCCTCAGAGGTACTTCATCTGAACTTTCCCCCTCTTTGACTACCAAACTTACATTGCTTACTCTACCACCGCAATAACAACACTTCTTCTCCTTCTTCTGCTCCATTAACTTTCACCTTTGGCTCAGCCTCTAGGATTTCTTTTATCTCCGCTATGAGTAATTCATGACACAAGTTTCCTCCTCCTTCCATTAGATCAATCACTGTATGGAACTCATGTTCTTCTTTATCAGCATTGTCTCCTCCTTGTTGCTGAACTTCCACCTCCACTTCACTTCCACTACTCGATTCTTCACTTTGCAATGTCAACTCTAGTTCTTCTTCTTCTCCCAAGTCTTCTTCTTTGTACTTGGCTTTGCCTTTTTACTCTTATGCTCTTGATGACTCATCAAGCACTATGACTTCTTGCCTCAAGTTCACCTTCCTCATCTTCTTTGGCTTGACTAGCAACAAACTCTCCTCTTGACTACTTTGCTTCTTTGTCTTTGAGATGGTCATTGCTACTCTTAGATATTGCCTTGTGCACACATAGTGCTCATCACTACTTTGGATTTGTCAAATATATTGATGTTCCTCGTCATCTGTGGTCTTTCATAAGTTTGGATGAAAATATGACACCATCTTTGTTCGCTCAGAATCCTTCATCAAATTCAATCCAAAATAGAAATGGGCAGCGAATGGCACCAAGTAGTGTAGTGCATCTTGGTCTTTCCAACACCACACTATCTACCACGTTCTTTGGTGAAAGCACTTTGCCCAATTTACTGGCGTGCTTCCAAACATCTGGTGAAAGAAGACTACTTGATGCTGCATTACATAAGTCCTGCAACTAGGCTTGAAGAGTGCCATCATTGCCCCAACAATGCTTCACCTAATTGGGTCCCGATAGGTATCCACCTTGTATCTATTCTTTGTGCATGGCGCTATAAAGGAATTTTGGATCTCATCTGTCTCCTCCGTAGACTCTACTTTCCAAAGAAATATTGCCCTAGTTTCCTCATTGGCTTCTCTTCCTAACACCAACCTCCAATCCGACTCTGTCCATCGAGCTAGATTGCCTTTTTTTTCCTTCATTCTTAGGTCCCTCCTCACAATCACTCGATGCTACTTCGGCCATGAACCCTGGAAAACTCAAATTCCAGTTCCATGCTAGAAAAGAGATCTGAAGTCTACTTAGGAATTCAATCCAAGCTATCACATCTAATCTTCAAATCATTGGATTTCTCACTATGAACAAAGGACTCTTCTTCTCACCCTTCTTTGGCATTGTGTGATCTTTAGTGCATGGTAATTGACAAATAATTCTATCATCTCATAGTCTTGAGATCCTAATACCTTTAGACTTGTTAAACATCAAACACTTGACCGGCTTCTCTATAGGAACTCCTTTGGGTCAACTACTTAGTGGCTTAGGATACTTGTGGGACATTACAAAATCCCCTTGACAAAGTCCCAATTTTATAGTTCTTTGTTGATCAGCCATTCCTCTATTGCTCGTCACTGGAAATGCATCCTTTTTACATGACTTCCTCATGGAAATATCCAAGTTAGTGGTTCATGCCTTGTCCACCATTTCTTTGCCTATACTTTCTTGATTTGCCCCTCCAAAGGCAAGTTGTTACACCGTCTTTTTAATGGGTTGATCACCCCGAGATGAAGTCCTCTT
Source organism: Lunularia cruciata (assembly GCA_948567375.1). Taxonomy (NCBI): domain Eukaryota; kingdom Viridiplantae; phylum Streptophyta; class Marchantiopsida; order Lunulariales; family Lunulariaceae; genus Lunularia; species Lunularia cruciata. The sequence goes on along the minus strand of OX419757.1, from coordinate 2,476,977 downwards.
ACTTTGGGTTTCTCTTGGCCGGTTCTGATCCAAGTACTTTGCTTTTGACTCAAAGTCATGTCACTTTGGATTTCAAGCTAGTCACCTTCTTCTCCTTCCAATGCTGTTTGGGTTCAATACAATTTTGTCTATACACTTCTTCTTCAAAATTGCACAGAAACTCAAAAATAATAATAATGTGGGTACCACATGAAGTCTCACCAAGAGAAGAGGCTCAAGCCAAACAATGGCAAGTTGTTTATGGCTCTCCAAGTTACAATTATGGCTAAGTTGGGCACATAGCCATCAATTGTCATGCCTACCTTTGTCACCTCCATATAGGTGACATTTGAACAACTTGGAGAGATGAATCAAAGAGAAGGATGCTGAAATCACATTGGAAAACAAAGATTGCCAATAAATGTACCTAATAGCCTTATTGGCTCAATGGAGAGGAGTAAAAGTAGGAGAGGAAGAGGACAAGTGGGCAAAGGTTGAGGGAGACAAATGGAAAAATGATTGTTGTAAATGAATCCTAGAAGGCAATCTTGTGAGAGTATTGATAGACTTTGGAGCAATAGAGAATTTCTTATCTCTCTTTGTTACAATAAGGTTGGAGATGGAACTAGAAAAGGACGAGAATGAAGAAGTAGAGTTACCTAATGGTCAAAAAAAGAGGATTGGATCTTCAATTAGAAAGATAACACTCTTTGTATGAGAGTATCAAGAAGAAATTGAGTAGTAAGTGATATGGTAAGCTCATTATGGTGTGATCTTATGCATGTCATGGATGGAGCAATACAACACCACGGTAGATTGGAGAAGGAAAATAATGAGAACTAGCCAATGGAAGATAATTGGAGGTAGAGAAAGATCCCAAAGGCAAGAATTACCTCTTTATGTCATAGGGACAATAACTATTAGTACAATAGATAGATTTTTTATGGGTCAAATAAGAGAAGTCCAAAGTGTACAACTTGATGGACAAATTCTTGAGAATTTGAAAGATGCGGTCAATGAGTTTCAAGATGTCTTTCTTGATGATTTACCTTTAGGATTACCACCAAAAAACAAGCGTAGAGAATAAAATTGAGATACTTCATAGGAAGACACCTCCTTGTAAGACCATATATCAACTATCATTTCATGAGTTGGAGGAGTGCAAGGCTTAAATTGAGGATATGATGCAAAAAGGGTTTATCCAAACCCAATGTATCACCATATGGGGGCTCTTGTCTTGTTTGTGAAGAAGAAAGATGGTACAATGTGAATGTGCAATGACAATTGGGGTCTAAATAAAAAAAACAATGAAAAACAAATACCCATTACCTTGCACGGATGACTTGTTTGATCAACTCAATAGTGAAAAAACAATTCACCAAAATTGACCTATGGAGCAATTATAACCAAATTAGGATCACAAAGGATGATGTACACAAAATTGCTTTTTGAACAAGGTATTGTCACTTTGAGTACCTATTGATGCCATTTATTCTCACCAATGCACCTATCACTTTCATGAGTTTGATGAATTGCATATTTTTTCCATACTTGGATAAGTCTATTATCATTTTCCTTGATGATATCTTAGTCTATATTAGGACAATGAAAGAGTACAAGTAACATTTGCAAGAAGTCTAAAAGTGCAAGTTTTGCAAGTTTGAAGTAGATTCTTGCAACATATAGTAAGTGTAAAAGGTATCCAAGTGTTAATAGATAAAATAAATGTTATTTAGAAATGGTGTGCTCTAGAAAACCAAATTCAACTCAAGAGTTTTTTGGGATTGATTGGATTTTATTGTCAATTTGTCAAGAACTTCTCTAAGGTTGCAACTCCTAACTGCACTACTTGGCAAGGGAAAGAAATGGATATGGAGAACCGTACAAGAATTGGCCTTTGAAGAATTGAAAGATGCATTACTACATGCATCAATCTTGAAATGGTGTGATACAACATGTTCAATCAAGTTGGTTATATATGCATCAAGAATTGCAATAAGAGTAGTCTTATAATAGGAATGGAGTGATAAATGGAATTCAATTGCATATTTCTCTCAAAAGTTATTATAAGTAGAGTGCAACTATCACACCATCAAACAAGAAGAGCTGGCTATTGTCCTTGTGACCAAGCATTGGAAGCACTATCTTGGCAAGAAGGCATTTCTAGTGGAGACAAACCACAAACCACTAGTCTACCTTAAGACACAAAAAGATCTCTCCCATCAATAGATTCATTGGGCATAGTGGAGATAACGATCCAACATGACGATCATCTATTGTAATGCCATTAGCTAGCCATATTATCTAGAGGTGGAAATTGGTTTGGTAATATCTGGATGGATGTTATATGTGATGGTCTAAGTAGATCAAATAGAGGTGTCACAAAAAGAGTACTTTCACTAATAAGGCAAAGGTCAAAAACATTTTGAAAACTTCAAAGCCAATTTTGGAGACCTAAACAAATGAATTAGGCCTAAAAGATTGAAAGAATATCCCCCCCAATGAAAAAGGTATTTCCTTCTCTCCCCTATGTTTGTCTCACGGAGAGCATCTTGATTGTACCTCACCCATGCTATTTTGAGCTTCTTATAGGAATATTCCCCAAAGATTCCCTTTGGTCAAACTGGTTTGACTAACCAAATAAGACAAGGATCAACATGTTACCAATCCATGTATATGATCCAAGGATGGAGCTCTCTTTTAAGGGATCTTCTTTGCTATAAAGAAGACAAAGTGCTTCTTGGGGCTTCAAAGTATTGAAGGTTAAAGCCTTGTGTTTCTCTTGGGAGTTTTCTTATACTCAAAAGATTACATATATGTAAAGGCAAGAAGCAACTTGTAGATGCGTTAACCTGAACGTTTATGGTGAAAAATCAGGTTGTAGAGGTGAAGATGGACCCAAATTTTTGGCCAAGGATTCTTAGTGCTATGAGGACTGACCCATAGTGTAAAAGATCAAGCTCGAGGAGAGAAATAGGAGAATGGAAACTCACATTAGGACACTTGAATGTGAGAAAATTCTGAATGCCTAGCATGAGCTTTGGCTTTGGTTTTTATAGGTAGCATACAAGGCCCTTGAGAACCTTCTCAAGAAGCTTCCTTGAGCCACTTTCTTAGAGTGCAAGCCAAGTTAACTAGGAAGCTTCTCAAGAAGCTTCCTTCTAGAAGTCACCTACTTGGTGTACAAGCTAAGCTAGTTGGAAGCTTGTAGAAGCTACTTACTTGAGGGGTAAACTAAGCTAGTCGGGAAGCTCCCCAAGAAGCGTCCTAGATACTTTTGGAATATTCTAGGCTAATTTGTCTTCTTTGCTATTTTGTTAGCCCTACTTACTTTGTTGCTAAACTCCATATTGTTACATATTCTCCCACTGCTAGTTGGTGACGTCCTTGTTGCCAATGAAGCTTTGAACTCTTGGATGGCCATCTGTGCATTTTGGAGGTGAGAAGGAGGTTCCCATATGGCATCATGAAGGAGATACCCTTTCCAAAGGACCTTGTACTCCGCATGTTGTCGACAACCTTGTTGAATATGGCAATGCGCAAGGATACAATCAACTTTGTACTCCTCATGATCATTAATGGGGACAAGACAAAGGGGAAGTTGGATTCAAGAGGAAAATAAAGAGGGGTTAGGAACAAAGGGTTTCAACTTGGAAATATGAAAGACAAAATGGATACGCATGTGACAAGGCAAGGCAAGTCAATAAGCAACAGGAGAGGCAAGTTAGGTGACATCAAAGGGTCCTATCCAATTAGAGGCAAGTTTCTAAACTTGGGTATCAAGTGAAAGAGGGAGGTTACTAGAGGATAGCATGACTTTATCACCGACTTCAAAGGTGAGATCACGACGATGGTGTTCCGCATATTGTTTTTGACAATTCTGAGCAACAACAAGGTGAGATTTGGCTTGTTGGAGAAATTGGGATATAATGGTCAAGAATGTTGAAGTATGAAGAACTTGAGATGGAGAGGGAGCAAGAAGAGAATCTAGAACAAGCGGATCTTGGCCAAAATTGAGAGAGAAAGGAGAAAATCCGGTGCTTGCCTATTTGGAATTGTTGTAGGAAAATTCTATAGCTACAAGACATTCATCCCAATTGTTATGGTGGACATTGACAAAGGCATGTAACATATCCTCCAATGTATGTTTTGCACATTCAGTTTGTCCATCAGTTTGAGGATGATAGGCCGTGGACAAAGCAAGCTTGGTGCCGAGTATCTGGAAGAGTGCTTGCCAAAACTTCCTAGTAAATTGAGGATCATGGTCAAAGATGAGTACACTTGGCATCCTATGATGCTTGAAGACATTGTTGAAGTAGATTTGTGCTAAGGTTGGAGCATCCACTATATCACAGGTTGGCGCCAAGTGGATTTGCTTACTAAGCTTATCTACAAACACCACAATTGTTGTGTATCCTTGCTTTGTCTTGGGCAAGGATGTGATGAGATTCAAGCTCACATGCTCCCATTGAGCAGATGGAATGGCGAGTGGTTGAAGGAGTCCACTCGGCTTTTGGTTGCTAGCCTTGTTATGTTGGTAACTCTCACACAATCCGATAAATTCTCAAACATCTTGTGTCATGTTCGGCCACCATTATCGGCATTGGAGTGTATCCAAGGTCTTGTCCACACCCATTTAGAAGAAGAGATCTTGTTGTAGAGTTGACTGAAACTTGTTTTGGACTTTGGAGTTAATTGACACTATCGTAATTGCCGTTGTGATGAGAGGAAGAGACTTCAAATCAGGTCATCGTGATAAAGCATCAAGGATGACATGGAATCAACTTGGTTTGTACTCAAGTTTGATGTCAAACAATTGGAGTTGTTCCTCCATCAATGATGTTGACTCTTCATGTGTTCCAAGTGTTAGGTCTGCAACAATGGTTTGTGATTAGTTTGCATGATCACTTGTTTCTCCAAGAGGTAATGCCTCCATATCTTAGTGGCATATACCATTGCAAGTTGTTCTTGATCTTGAGCAAAGTAGTTTATTTTAGCCATATTGAGTCACCAAGACACAAAGGCAATGGGATGTAGTCCATCTGGGAATTCTTATTGCAACATGGCTCTAATTGCAAAGTTAAAAGCATCAAAATCAACCACACAGGGTAGTTGAGGATCATATGGTTGAAGAATGGGTCTTGAAGACACCATATGTTTCAACTTCTGGAATGCTTCTTTGTGCTTGGTGGTCCACTGGAAGCTCAAGTCCTTCCCCAAGAGGTCAGTCAATGTTGTAGCCACATGAGCATAGTAATGGATGAACTGTCAGTAAAAACTGACCAACCCATTAAATGCCCGTTCTTCTATAGCATCCTTTGGAGTAGGCCAATCAGTAATGGCCTTGATTTTCTCCTCTTCTATCTTGATCCCCTCTGATGAGATCTTGTGACTCAAGAAGGTAACTTCCTTTTGCCAAAAGGTACACTTCGACTTCTTGTAGTAAAATTTCCATTGTTGTAGTTGTCTTAGGACTTCTCACACATGATTCACATGTTCTGCCTCTATCTTGCTATAGATTAAGATATCATCCAAGAACACCACCATGTACCAATCCAATAGTCCATCCAACACCCAATGCATTTGATCCATGAAGATTGCTTGAGCATTAGTGAGCCCAAAAGGTAGAACTCTCTACTTAAAATGCTCATACTTTGTGCAAAAGGTAGTCTTTTGCACATCCTCCCTATCAATGGGGATTTACCAATAGCCGCTACAAAGATCCAGCTTGGAAAAGTATCATGCTCCACTCAATTGATCAAGCAAGTCATCAATCCAAAGTAAGGGATATGCATTCTTCACTATTTGCTTATTGAGCCTATGATAATCAATACAAAAACAAAGTCTTCCATCCTTCTTTGGAACAAATAGTACCGGTGCTTCTCAAGGAGAAATACTATGTTGTATGAAGTCCTTCTCCAACAACTCCATAAGTATTGTTTGCAACGCCTCCAACTCCTTTGGTGAGAGCCTATAGATTGGTCTACTCACTAGAGTACTCCTTGGCAATAACTCAATCTTGAAGTGCATACCACAATCGAAGGGTAATCCCTTCGGCAGATCATCCAAAACCACATCCGCAAACTCTTGAACTATCTGATCAACCCTTGCTTGATGAGGCTCTTGGCTCTCCTTAGATTTTCCTTGTGTAATCGGCTTGATCCACACCGCAAAAATAGACCTATCTTCCTTCAAAGCTTGCTCTATGGCTGCTTCACTAACAAACTTCCCATCTTGGGACTCACCTCTCTTCAAAGCTTGCTCTAGGGTTGCCTTTCTAGCAAACTTCCCATCTTGGGGCTCCTCTCCCTTCAAGGCATGCTCCATGGCTACCTTCTCAATCAACTTCCCATCTTGGGATTGACTATTCTTAGGTGTCGTACTTAGAGGTGTAAAGACAACCTAATCAAAAATTCCTACCTTGGTGTTGTACTTGAATTTGTTGTTAGGTCCAATCAAACCTTATGACGTTCAAGCCAAGGTAGTCCTAGAATGACATCATAGTGTAGAGGTGCCACTACAAACCTCATACATTCTAAATACTCCTTCCTAATTTTAAAAGTAACAGGATGTGAGTACGGAATATAGAACCCTTTCTACCATCTACTATCATCAATCTACTTCCAATCACTAGCTTGATAAGAATACCCAATTCCTTTGCTACTTGCATAAACATGCAATTCTTTGAACTGCTTGAATCAACCAAAATCCTACAACCCCGATTAGATATTGTACCTTGCAAGTGAAACAAACTTGCATAGGTTGAGCCTTCAATCTCATTGGAACTAATCAAACTCCTAGTAGGCGGCTCTAAATCTCCTACTAGTATTCCTCATTTCCTTGATCATTCTGTTCCACAAACTCCATCTGGGCAACTTGTCAAGGTCGCCCATTCATGAGTGGGCATTCAGCAATGCGATGTCCAACTTGGTGACAATAAAAACAACCTCCATTTTGTTGCAATCTTTCTCTGTCCGCTATACCAAGTGGTATCCGTTTGATAGCATCAATCTTCATTGGTACCGGTTCCTCCACTCGTGCATAATCTACTAGTAGGCTTTGTGTAGGTCAAGGTCAAGACCAAGTTGTCGCAACCAAGGAATCAAAGTGCTCAGCCAATTGCATGGCTTCTTCTACATTTTGTGGTTCTTGCATGGTCATCTCCAATTTGGTTTGTGCCTTGAATCCCCGCACAAATTGATCCAGATCTTCACCTTCTTGTATATCTAGAATTTGCATGATGATGTTCTAAAATTATGTGATGTATAGCTCCTTATAGAGCCAATCTACTTCAACTCTGCCAGTTTATCTTGTGCAGCTCGTGTGGTATTTATAGTTTGAAATTGACTAAGTATTGCATCCTTGAATTCTGCCCATGTCAAAATTGGTGTAACAATCTGTTGTTCAACTCGCTCCCCTTGGAATTGCCACCAAAGTTTTACCACACCATCTAATTGGCTAGAAGCCAAGAGAATCTATTTTCATTCATCTTGAAGGTTAGTGGTTTCAAAGCAACATTTGCAATCAAACACAAAATTTGCTACTATTCTCAAAAGATTCTTGCCTTCAAACACCTTGGGTTATGGAAATTGGATGCAATCTTCTCCATCTCAAACTGGTGCTCTTCTATATGTTGTTGTTGTTGTTGCTCTCGTTCATCCAACAATCGAGTAAGGTGCTTGATTTATTGCTACATTGCAAGGATAATGTCGAGTATTGCCACCATAACTACTACTCTATCCCACAACTCTCAATTTATCTAATTGATTAACATATAGATGCAACACATCCACCGGTCTCCATAAGTTATAACCAAAAGTATCAAGGGTCCCTCAGACACGGTGATCATATGCAGAAAATCCTACCCAAAACGTGAGATGATGAATTGGGTGAAACAATGCTTGGATAATATCTAGACATGAAAATCTTGTATGGCAGAAATGGATTTGGTGTTCCATAAATTCCATCGATCCCATTCTTGCTCTTATACCAAATGTAAAAGATTGAGCTTGAGGAGAGAAATAGGAGAGTGGGAACTCACATTAGGACAATTGAATGTGGGAAAGCTCAGAGTGCCTAGCATGAGCTTTGGCTTTGGTATTTATAGGTAATATCATACAAGGCATTTGAGAAGCTTCTCAAGAAGCTTCCTCAAACCGCTTTCTTAGAGTGCAAACCAAGTTAACTAGGAAGTTTCTCAAGAAGCTTCTTTCTAGAAGCCGCTTACTTGGCGTGCAAGCTAAGATAGGTGGAAGCTTCTAGAAGTTTTTTGTGATACCCACATTTTTCATTTTGGACGAGTTTTGAAAAGAAGTGCCTTGCTGAAACTAAATGGAGAAGAAATGAGAGGAAATTTGTATTTTGATCAAGCCCAAGGAAGTCAACTTTGTGTCAGATAAAGATGAATTCAGCCAGGATTGAAAGAGGGTAGACCCGAAAGAGGAATGAAAGTTACAGGTCGAAATTCTTGCGAGGGACATATCTCAATGTCCACAGGTTCAAATCAAGCGTGCTATATCTTGTTAGAAGCATCTCGTTCAAGGCTTTCCGTTGCCACCAAAATTGCAGAGTTTGGAGGTTTTTAGAAGAAGTTACAATCATTTGAAGTTTCAAGAGTAGATGTACCTAGTAAGTTAGTGTCTTTAGGTCTTCGGACTTCGGACTTGAGACTTGAGACTTGAGACTTCCAAGTTCAGGTTTACACAACTTTGGGTTAGAAGCTTCTTTGTCTCAAGACGAAGATGAATATATTTGAGATAGTCGTACCTCGGAGTGCAATGAAGATGACTTTGGGAATCTTGCCAGAGGCATTAGAGAGAGTTATTATAGAGAAAGAATAGATAGTTAGGATACTCAGACTTTAATTTCAGTTCTGATTGAAGATGGAATAGGAATTGAAAGAGAAATAAAAGTAGTGAATAGACACTAAGTGCAAGATCAGACAATAAATGTCTTTGGGTCAGTTACATGAGAGATTATGGGAAAGTGGGTTACAAATTGAAAGCGTAGATAGTGTACCCATGCTTTCAATTACAATTCTTGATGAGGATATAGTAGAATTAGCAAAGGAATCAATAATAGTTAACTCCGATGTTGCAGAAGTATGAATTCAAGTGTCATCGGACTTGCTATTTGAGACATTAGAGAAGAGTGGATCAGGAGATAAAGAGTTAGATAAGTCACTCCTTAGTGCAATTGTAGTTCCTAGTGTAGAAGTAGTAGAAGGAGTGAAGAAATTAGTAGTTGTAGATATACCCAAAGAAGGAGAAGTGGGAGGAAGATCATCGGGTTTGAAAGCCAATGATGAGGTAGACATCGGATTGGGGTGATAACAATTTTGAGATAGGAAGAGGTAGATATGAAGAGATGGATTGTCAGTTTGGATCTGCAAGTAAGAAGAGATGTTAGGAAGCGATCCAATAAGAAGAATTGTCGTTTGCTTCACTATTTAAGAGTGGCATTCACAATGTGATGTTGTTCAATATTCAAATTTCTGAAGATAGATAAAGCGAAGTGTTGTTTTCAGTGCTCGTCGCTTCAGCTTAATTCCGATTGTCAATTCTGTATTTGCGTTTGTGAATGTGTGGAGAATTTTGAAGTGCATGTAAGTGTGTCTGTGGATGTTGGATTCTGCAGCCTTGATCTTCATTTTGTGTATTTGATCTTGAGTGAAGTGCATCGGAGCAATGCCTTGACAAATCTGAGAGGAATTGTAGTGTTGGTAGTATTCTACATTTGTGAGTGCAACATAAAGTTGATGTGAAGCAATTTTGATCGAGGAAGTTGAGCCTTCAGTGGAGGGGTGGAACACAATTCTGAGGCAAAGTCATCTTGCAGTGAAGTGCCATCTTTAGGAGAATCTGAATCATCACAATCAAGATTTGTTTGGACAAAATTTGCTATACTGTGATTAAGGAGTGTATATTTGTGACAAGTTGTCAAGATTGTGAGATTGTTACTCTCTTCTGGGTGTAGTTTCTACTTGAGAGATTAAAGAAGAAACCAAGAAGAAAGGTGAGATACCTTATTTCCACTAGTGGAATTTATCTACAACAATTCAATGAATGTATCTACACAGGTCACACTATTCTTCCTCATGTATGAAGAACATCTTTTCACACCTTTGAGCTTGGTTGAGATCTGCCTAGTGGCTACAAAAGTCAATACCATCAACACTTTTGTTTCCAAAATCCAACAAGGTGTGGAGAATACCAAGCATAGGTTGTAGATAGCCAAAAATCAATAGAAAAGTATGTAGATGCACATTGTAGGCACATGGAATTTAGCATTGGGAGATCAAGTGTGGCTATCCATAACCAAACTCATGTTAGTTGGCCCTTGTAAGCTCAAACCTTTCTATATTGGCCCTTTTCCCATTGTCTAACACTCATTGATGGCACAAGGGAATATGAAGTCAAATGCATTCTCCAAAAATGCATGTGTGGCACCCGCCATTTACATGTAGAATATCTCATACATTGGAAAAATTATCCATTATATGAAGTAATATGGAAGCCTATAGATAACTTGACCAATACACTAATGTTTGTGCAATCTTTTGAGAAACAACTTCACAATGAGGACGATGCATCTTTTTTGGGGAAGGGGGGAAGGTGAAGAAGGTTTTAATATCTTTAGCTAGAAAATTATTTAGAGGTGGAATTTGTCTTAGTAATATCTTCAAGGATTTTATTTATGATGTTCTAAGTGGATTAGATAGAGGTATCACCAAAATAATACTTCCATTAATAGAGCAGAGGCTAAAAACACCTTGAAAATTTTAGAGCCAATTTTAGAGGCATAAACAAATAAATTAGACCTCAAAAAATAGATCTAAAAAGGCATTACCTTCTTCTTTGTTGTGTCTTGTCAAGAGATTTCCAATGGTATGTTACCCATGCTATTTTGAGTTTCTTATAAGAAGTTTCTCCAAATATTCTCTTTGGTCAAACTTGTTTGACCAACAAATAAGACAAAGTCAACATGTCACCAATTCATGTAGCTAATCTAAGGGTGGAGCTTGCTGATATATCACCAATTGATATATTTGATCCAAGGGTGTAACTCCCTTTGAGTGGATCCTCTTTGCTAATAAAATATGTAATAAAGACAAGGTGCTCTTTTGGTGCATCTAAGTATTGAATATTAAAATCTTGTGTTTCTCTTATGTTTCTCTTGAGGTTTCTCTTGTCTTCAGAACATTTATATGGTGATAGAGATGTCTTAGACTTTATATGCAAAGCAACACACATAAGTGCATCTATTATAATGACTAGAAATGCATTATGTGCTCTAGAGCCTAGAGGACCATCAATGGAGTTGGACCCATAGAGAGGAGAGGTTGGTAGATAGGTCAAATTTACTAGATGTTTCACATACTTTGAGGCACTACACTAGTACTACAACATCCATGACTCCTAAACATCCTAATGCAGGTTGGGTAGGTAGTCATGGAGCACATGATGAACTAAATACTAGTCAACACCTACTATTGCATAGATTGAGTCTAGTACAATGTTGGAGGTGGCTCAATTGATTATGCACTTCTTTTTGTTCTTAGCCAATGACATGTTTATATTAAGAATTGACCCAACTCTAGCATTCCAATTGACTACCAAACATGGTGAGAGTTGGATTGAGGTGGTTCCTATTTCAAGAGCATAGGTGGTTGATAGTGGAGCTAACCTGGGCAAGGAGCATGAGATCCATTCAATGATCAATGGTTTATGGTAGGCAACACTAGCTAGGTTGGAGGAATTACCAACTAGACCTACCTTTGAGCAAGCTTGTTTCACATACGGAGTTGTCATTTTGGGAAACCAAACTAGGATTTTCCACTTGGTGGGACCTTCAAGGAAGGTTTATACACCAAAGTGGGTCTTATTAGATTCTGGTGCACAACTCCTTATGTTAGGGAAGGTTGTAATTATTGGTCTTGAGCTATGGAAGACCGATATAGAGAAGTGTCCATTTGAAATCCAAACATCTTTAGGGGGTGGTTCTATATAGTATGTCACATGTGAGGAGCTCATTATCCAAATTCAGCCCAATCATCTAATTGCTAGTCTGGCCATTGTGATAATAGGAGAGTCATATGACATGCTAGTTGGAGGAGCAATTTTATACACTATGGGTTTCAAAATTGACTATTGGGAGGGGATCACTTCATATTTCCACGTTGGTAATCAAGTGAGGGATGGGTATGTTGCTTACCAATGCACTTTAGTAGTGGTAATCTTGGCTCACTATAATCACAAACTATGACATCAATTTCAGCTTTAAGTGGTTCCATTACTTGCCTTGGTAACTTGTTAGAGAGGATCACCCATGCAAATGATACCCTAGTACCAAAGGAGATCACTTGGATTTGAAGTACGAGTGGGATCGTTTCATCCACCTTGGATGTTCCATTGTGAAGAGACATTGCAATAGCATGTGGATCAACTGGTGTAGGAGGCTTAGAGTGGAGCCTTTCTACCACCAAAAGACTAATGTGAGGATGAGTGTAATCTTTTGAGGATAGGAGACTTAAGAGAAACAAAGGAGAAAAATACAAAGTTTCACACTCAACACTCTGATGCCCAAAAAAGCAACTTGTCTTTATTATATAGCAAAGAGTATCCACTCAAAGGAAGCTCCACCCTTGGATTAGATACATGGATTGGTGATATGGTAGTAAGCTCTACCCTTATATTAGTTACATGCATGGGTGACATGCCGGTGTTGGTTCTATCTAGTTGGTCAAACAAGCTTTGATCAAAGGGAATTTTTAAGGAATCTTCTTGTAGGATTTCAGAATCATGTGGGAGAGGTACCATTGGAAAGCTCTCAATGAGAAAATAGTGGGGAGGGAAGGATAGCCTTTTCCCCCTATTTTTTCCTCAATAATTGTTTCCAAGCCAATTTGCATGTAAAGATAATATGTCTTGCTATTGGTATTTCAATGAGCCTCCAAAATCTATTACCTTGTCACATGTGGATACCAAACTCATTGCTTGGTAGTATCCAATAGAGGGAGTATGTCTATTAGAGTTTTTTGGTGGGATTAACACTAGACTAAATGTGCAGGTACATGCATTCAGAAGTACTTGTATGTGGAGAGAGATGAGATTGCTAGGCGAGTCTCTATACATCATGTGACACTCTTGGTGTATTAGTATCTTTAATTATTACCTATTTCAAAAATTAGAGGTTACCAATAGACATTTCCTTACAAGGGCATAAAATTTAGAGAGACATGGTCCCATTTATTTGGTGATTTCTAGATGGCCATATAAGGAACATACCCATGCTAGCCGAGGTCAGGGTCTATAGGATCCACATTTTGGTATGTTTTGGGAGATTTTATGTATACTACAATATCTCTAGGTTCATTAGTCTATTTCTCCATCTTACAATTTGGAGAATGTCCCTTTGATGGATGATTCTTGTACATGAGTGGTGGTAAGCACACAATAAATCCATTATTGGATGGGACCTACCATACTGTTAGATGCAACCAAAGTCTGATTATGGGCTCATTCTCTTCATCTTTGGCGGACAAACCTCTTACCTAGAGAGGTTCCACAATGTGCTTATGGTGAGATTCAACAACTAGACCACCTTATTCTTAATGGTATTTTGGATATCGAGTACCACTCTTAGATGATGGTAGTGGTTGATAGGTCACTTATGCCAATGGTGAACCTTGTTGAACAACCTAGAGCCACTTTACCCACACTTATGATTTTCTTAGGCTCCCATGATTTTTAAGAAGGAGGTCATAGAATTTTTTTGGACTCATAATTATAGCCATTGGTGGAGCCCAATGCCAGTGAGAGGGAGCAATCAATGGGTTTGTGTACTAGTATTTCTATTTTTACAATAGTGTCAAAGGCATCAATGCATTAGGTGTTAGGCCAAGCCATGGACTTGAATTGTTTGACCTAGATTGTGAGCCTTGGCTTGGCAAAGCAACATAAGATGCGCTTGATAGCCATCACCACTTGGACACTTGTGAGCTTTGTGCATATCAAGATGATTCAAGCATATTCTAAGGAAGATGGCCAAGTGGGTATGATATTCTTGGGACACAACTAGTAGCTATTAGGGAGAGTGGTCTACTTGGGTCACCTAACTAAGCGTGGTCTACTTGGGATGCAACTAGAGGACGTATGGAGCTTGCAGCTAGAGCAAAGAGAGTTTTTGCACTTAGGTTGGGAACTTTAGTGGTTAGGAGCATGATATTATTGCTCCAAAGGACCTAGTGTAGCAACAAAGTGGTGCATCTTCCACTCCTATATCAATTACAGAGGATACTTGGGAGCCAAATATTGGACCCAAGCTTAAAAGAGAGGAAAGATAGAGAGTTTGGATGTTCTAAAAGAGCTACGTAAGTTGTTCTCCTTCAATATGAAGGATTTGGGTGCTATAAAAGGACATGGTGTTTGGACTGAGTTGACTAGTGATACTCCAAATTTTTGACATCCTTACAAATATAATGACATGGAAAGAGAATTGATTCAAAGCTTGAATAATGACCTTTTGAAGTTGGTTTGGTGATGATTTCACATGGAGAGTATGCTTTAGCTATAGTGATGCTAACCAAGAAGGATATGCATCACAACTACACAAATAGGTGGATGTGTAGAGATTACTATCCAAAACCAATAGAGTTGGGCTGATTGGTATGCCTTACTTACAATAGAAGACATGTTTGATACAATTAGGTATGCAAAGATCTTTAGTACTTTGCATCTTTGAGCAAGATATCATAAGTTGCCAATCAAGTAAGAGGACAAGGTCAGATAACATTTTGAACTATTGATACTCATGGTAAAGATGTAGTATATTAGTGGAGGTTCTTACCATTTGAGTTAAAGAATACTCTCAACAAGTTCCATAGGATCATGGACAAGATCCTAGAAAAATTGGATTTTACTTGGTGCTATATTGATGACATTTTGGTCTATAGCACTTCTATGGAAGAGCATGAGAGAAATTTGTTGGAGGGTTTTGAGAGGTTGAGATCTCATGGAATCAAATGACATCCTAGGAAGTGTAAATTCTTCCTTAAAAAGGTAAAGTATTTGGGTCACACTATCTACTTTGGTGGACTTGGTGTTCAACAAACCAAGGTGAAGGCTATTGCACATATTCCTTGGCCTATGGATGTGAGCAAAGTGTAAGCATTCCTCGGGCTGGCAAAGTTCCATGGCTGATATGTTAGAGGATTAAGTGCCATTGCCAAGGCCTTGACCAAGCTTATAGAAGAGTAATATTGGGGCGATGAGCAAGAGAGAGCCTTTATAGAGCTCAAGGAGAGGTTGACATTGCCCATATTGTCAAGAGACCAATCAAAGGATGACCATTCCAAGTTCATATTGGTTGGAGTAAGTTGGAGCTTGGAGCAATGCTCACCTAACAAGATGATGAGGAGTTTGTGGTGGCCTATGCTAGTTGCTCCAACAATTCAAGAAAGGAAGTATAGTTTATTATGCGAGAGTGATTGGCAATAGTATGGGTAGTAGATTATTTCCAATATTATTTGTTTGGTAGCCCCTTCTCTTTCATCATTCATCATCAACCACTTTAGTGGTTGATGGAGTCCAAAAAAATTTCAAGGAAGCTTTCAAAACAAGCTCTGATTTATAGGAGTATGATTTCATAAACTAGAGTGGTGAACTGTGATGCAAATAGGTTGAGTAAAAATCCATGTCCGAACAAGTAGGATCAGACCAAGGCACATTGGCATGGTGAGATAGATGAGGAGATGGTGCCATGTTGGCATGTATATACTTTTCAATATATATTTTTGAGGCCTTGATGGTATATCTCTTAGCACATACAAGAGGAGTTGTTGAGGTCACAAATCTAGAGGGTGGAGATATAGTACAAGTTAATGAGATATTCATGATGATTTCTTGGTGATAGATTATCTTTACACTAGAGTTGTGTGTGGCATAGTTGGTGCCAAGGAGAGAGAACATGTCCTTCAACAAGCTAGGCAGTTTAGATTGGAGGGAAAACACCTTCTTTGTTTATGGGAATATGGTATAGTGCAAGTAGTACAACTTCCATCTTAGAGACCATTGTTGGTATATCATGCTCATGAGAAGCTAGGACATTTGGGAGTGAAGCGGACATATACCTTACTCTAGAGTCATTATTAGTGGTGTGTTATGCATGCCAATGTATAGTAGTTCGTTGCTAGGTTTGTGGCCAAGTGAGAGCATCATTTAAAGCTCCTATGTTATAGCTACATCCATTACCTATCATGGGATTGGGTTACCATTGGAATTTGGACTTTGTTGGACCTTTACCATTGATTATGAGACATCATTGATATGTTTTGGTTATGGTGGAGAACTTTTCCAAGTTTATGAGGTGGTGGCACTTCTTGACAGTCCAATAAAGGGACAATATACTCACTCTTGGATTGGATTCTTAGCCATTTTGGTGCACCAACTAAGGTTTGGTTGATCAAGGAATATAGTTCTTGGGTGAGTTTCAAGTCTTGTGTGACAAATCATAGATTTATCATTATATTACCTCCCAAGATCACCCTATGGCAGATGGCTTAGCAAAGAGAGTGGTTCATGTAACAATACAGAGTTTAGCAATGATGTTAGTTAGAGCTAACAAAGTAAAAAATAGGTCAAATTAGCCTAGAATATTCTAGAAGTATCTAGGAAGCTTCTTGGGAAGCTTCTTGACTAGCTTAGCTTGCATCCCAAGTAGATAGCTTCTAGAAGGAGGCTTCTAGAAGCTTCCAACTAGCTTAGCTTACACACCAAGTAGATGGCTTCTAGAAAGAAGCTTCTTGAAAAGCTTCTCGGTTAACATGGCTTGCACTCCAAGAAAGCGGCTCAAGAAAGCTTCTTGAGAAGCTTCTCAAGAGCCTTGTATGCTCCTTATAAATACCAAAGCTGAAGCTCATGCTAGACATTTGGATTTTTTCCGTCATTCAAGTGTCCCGATGTGATCTTCCATTCTCATATTTCTCTCCTTGATCTCGGTCTTTTATATTGGTATCAAAGCAAGAATAGGATGGATGGAATTTATGGACCACCAAATCCATTTCCACCAAACCATTAGGATTTTTTTGTTTGAGTACTACCTAAACATCATTTCACACAATTCATCACCTCACATTTTGGGCAAATTTTTTTAAATGCAATCACCTTGTTTGAGGAACCCTGATACTTCTAACTATAACTTATGTAGAACGGTGGACGTGTTGGATTTATGTGTTAATAAATTAGAGAAATTGAGAGTAGTATGATAGAGTAGTAGCCATGGTGGCAATGCATGAGGTTATCATTGCCATGTAGCAACAAATTGAACACTTACTAGCTTGTTGGATGAACAAGACTAGCAATAACAAGAGCACGTGGAGAGAGCACCATTTTGAGAAGGAGAAGACCAAATCAGTTTCCAAAACCCAAGGTATTTAATAACAAGAATCTCTTGGGTACAATGGAGAATTTTTTATTTGGTTGTGAACATTATTTTGAGGCTACAAATCTTCAAGATGAATAGAAAAAAAATTCTTTTAGCTTCAAGCCAATTGGATGGAGCAACAAAAATATGGTGGCAATTTTGAGTGAAGCAAGCTGAAAGGCAGATTGTTGCATCAATCTTGACATAGGAAGAATTCAAGGGTTCAATAATTGGGCAATAAATACCACACGAGCGGCACAAGATAAGTTGCCAGAGTTAAAGTAGTTTGGTTCTGTAAGAAGCTACATCATGCAATTCTAGTACATTGTTATGCAAATTCTAGATATGATGGATGGTGAAGCTCTGGATTGCTTTGTGAGGGACTTGAAGTTATGAACCAAATTAGAAGTGACTATGCAAGAGCCAAAATATTTGGAACAAGCTATGCAACTAGCAAAGCACATTGATTCCTTGGTTGTGACAACTTGGTCTTGACCCTGATCTTCACAAAACCAACTAGCACATTACACACGTGTGTAGGGGCCAGCACGGATGGAGATTGATGCCATCCAATGGAGACCACTTGGTACAATGGATCAAGAAAGATTGTGACAAAATGGTAGTTGTTTTTTTTATTGCCAAATTGGATGTTGCATTGCTAAATGTCCACTCAAGAATGAGTGATCTTGACAAATTGCCCAAATGGAGGCTATGGAGTGGAATGATCAAGAAAACAAGGAATACCAATAGGAGATTTTGAATTGCCTACTAGGAACTTATTAGTTCCAATGGGATTGAAAGCTTGACCTATGCAAGTTTGCTTCACTTGCAAGGTATAATATTTGATTGCGATTGTAGGATTTTGGTTGATTTTGGAAGTTCATTAAATTGCATGTTTATATAATTAGCAAAGGAATTGAGTATTCCTATCAAACTAGTAATTGAAAGTAGATTGATGATGGCAAATAGTAGAAAGAGTTATACATTCCAACCCTCACATCTTGTTATCTTCAAGATTGGAACGGAGTATTTGGGGTGTATGAGGTTTGTAGTGAAACCTCTATACCATGATGTCATTTTGGGTTTACCTTGGCTTGAATGTCATAAGGTTCAATTTGATTGGAACCAACAACAAATTCAAGTACAACACCAAGGTATGAATTTCAGATTAGGTTTTCTGGCACCTTTGAGTAAGACATTTAAGAATAGTCAATCTCAAGATAGGAAGTTTATCAGGAAAGTAGCCATAGAGCAAGCTTTGAAGGAAGATAAGTCCCAAAATCAGAAGTTTGTCAATGAAGCAGCCATAGAGCAAGCTTTGAAGGAGTATAAGTCCCTAGATGGCAAGTTTATTAGTGAAGCAATTATAGAGCAAACTTTGGAGGAAATTAAGTCTATTTTTGTGGTATGGATCAAGCAAATTGCACAAGGGGAATCTGAGGAGGGTCAAAAGCCTCATCAAGCAATGGTTGATCAAATAGTTTAGGTATTTATGGATGTGGTTTTGGATGATCTACCAAAAGGATTACTCTCCAATTATGGTATGCCCTTCAAGATTGAGTTATTTCCAAGGAGTACTCTAAGGAGCAGACCAATCTATCAACTCTCACCAAAGGAGTTGGAGGAGTTTCAAATAACACTTATAGAGTTGTTGAAGAAGAGTTTCATACAACAAAGTACATCTCCTTGGGGAGCACCAATACTATTTGTTCTAAAGAAGGATGGAGACTTAATTTTTTTATTGATTGACCATGGGCTCTATAAACAAAAGGTGAAGAATGCATATCCCTTGCCTCAAATTGATGACTTTCTTGAGTGAAGCACGATACTTCTCCAAGTTAGATCTTTGCAATGGCTATTGGAAAATTCTGATTGATAGGAAGGATGTGCAAAAAATAACTTTTCACACAAGGTATGGGCATTTTGAATGGAGAGTTCTACCTTTTGGGCTCACTAATGCTTCAATAGTCTTCATGGATCAAATGTATAGGATGTTGGATAGACTACTAGATCAATACGTGGTAATAGTCTTCATGGATCAAATGTATAGGATGTTGGATAGACTACTAGATCAATACGTGGTGGTGCTCTTAGATGATATTTTAATCTAGAGCAACATGGAGATAGAACATGTAAATCATATGTGGCAAGTCCTAAGGTGACTACGTCAATGGAAATTTATTGCAAGAAGTCAAAGTGTGCCTTTTGGTAGAAGGAAGTCACCTTCTTGGGTCACAAGATCTCATCAAAAGGGATCAAGATGGAAGAGGAGAAAATCAAGGCCATTATTGATTGGCTACCCAAAAAGATGCCATAGAGGTACACGCATTTAATAGATTGGTAAGTTTTTACCAATGGTTTATCTATTATTATGCACACATAGCAACATCATTGACCAAACTCTTGGACAAAAACTCAAGCTTTTAATAGACAGTCAAGCACGAAGAAGCATTCCAGAAGCTAAAATGTATGGTGTCTTCAAGACCCATTCTTCAACCATATGATCCTCAACTACCTTGTGTGGTTGACTTTGATGCTTCTAACTTTGCCATTAGAGATGTGTTGCAACAAGAATTCCCATATGAGTTACATCCCATTACCTTTGTGTCTTGCTGATTAAGCATTGTAGAAAGGAATTACACAATATCAAGAATAACTAGTAATGGTATATGCCACCAAAGTATGGAGACATTGTCTCTTGGGAAAACAGGTGATCATGCAAATTGATCATAAACCCCTTGTTGTAGATATTACATTTGGAACACACAAAGAGTCAACATCATTGATGGGAGGAACAACTACAATTTTTTGACATCAAAATTGAGTACAAGTTCAGTTGGTTCCACAACATTCATGATGCCCTATCACAATGACCTGATTTGAAGTCTCTTCCTCTCATCACAGTGGCAATTACAATAATATCAATTTATTCCAAAGTCCAACTTGAGTTCAAGATCACTTTATAGAAGATCTTTTCTTTCATATGGTACAAGGTTATCTTGCAGCATGCAACAAGAAGTACAACACCTCTCCTTCAAGGAAGGCCTTCTATGATGTGAGAACCAGATTTATGTTCCAACCAAGGGTGATGTCCAACTTGTGTGCCTCCAAGAAGCACATGACTTACCAATCATTGGTCACATGGGTATGGACAAGACCTTGGGTGCTTTCCAATGCCAATGGTAGTGGCCCAACATGATAGAAGATGTTTGAGAGTTTATCCTATCGTGTGAGAGATGCCAATGCAAGAAGGCCAACAACCAAAAACCAAGTGGACTCCTTCAACTACTCCCCATTCCATCTACTCAATAGAAACATGTGAGCTTTGATCTCATCATGTCCTTGCCCAAGACAAAGCAAGGCCACACAATGACTGTGGTGTTTATGGATAAGCTTAGTATGGGTGAGTGCATGTTTCAATGGGCAGAGATCTTTTAGAGAATGATGCCAATGTCTTCTGGCAACTTAGAAATTGCTAAACATATGGATACCTTACACTATGCTACTAAACAAGAAGGAGGTTATAGACACTTGATCCATTGATTTCATACATGTGACTAGGTATATCTACAAGAGACTACACCAATGACACTTGATATTACTACATGTTGTACCATCTTGAGAGTGTGTGAGGTTTTGCCTTTTGGAGTCCTCATGTTGGAAGGATATGATGATGTTGTTTGGAAAGATTATATGCACACGTGTGGGCCATGCTACCTTCCAAATATTGACGGCATTACGGACCCAAGCTTAGCACTTGTATATGCAAGCATATAGTGTATGTTATGTGGCTCTTTTGGTAGAGATGTTACCATGTTGGTGTGTGATGGTTGTTTTAGAGGATGCCATATGGTGTGTTTGACCTCTCTCCTCATGGTGGTTCCTCAAGGATAGTGATTATGTCCTAGATGTACTTGATCTATAGCTAGTTCATCCTTTATGTAATATAGATTGCAAACATACAATTGACAATGGAGCTTGATAGCACCCAAATTCTTGATCTTGGCCCACCATAGGGCATATCATATACATGGAGTAGATGACAACTTTAGTTAGAGAAACCTAATTGCTATCAATGGGAGGGGGAGGAGCAATTGTGGCACTTTAGAATTCATATATGGCTTATGAGTGAAATGTGCTTCTATAGTGTATGATGTTGACAATGATGTATATATGCACGACAACTATCACAACATTTTTAGTGCTGAAGGTAGTTTGCTTGTACTATGGAACATTAATATTGGCAACCATAGCCATTTTGGTAGTTGCTCATGGATAGTTTGATGATGGCTAGGTTTCTTATTAGGGCTAATGATCACCTGGTGGGATCCACAATCACTTGCACCATCAAATGTGCCATCAATGGCACCATTAGGGTTGGAGACCTAGGTCAAATAGAGGGCTATACTTTCAAAGTGCAACTCTAGAGAGCTCACTTCTTTAATGTTGAGTCTTTGAGTTCTTGGCTATGGTGGACATAGGCCAATGAGCATCACTTGGAGTCTCTTAGCTAGAGTGGATATGACTTGATTGTAATTAATGCACATTTGTTGGTAGATTGTTGAGTGGAAGATTGAGTTCAAATTTGATTTGAGTGTGATCTGAGTGGAAGAATGAATTGCTTATTGTGGCTCTTTAGGGGTCATGTATGATTTATGTGTGAGTTTTGCTTCTAAAGTGTATGATGTTGACAACAATGTATATACACATAACAATTGTCAAATAGAAGCTATGAGCTTATGGAAATTTTGATATCTTTCACATGAGTTTGGACGAGGAGTTTTGTTGAGCATTAGACTCCTTTTGCATGTGAAAGAGCAAGAGCAAGAGCTTTTGGTGATTTCAATATACATGACTTAGATGTGGTGTGCATTCAGGAATAAGCTTAGGGTTAACAAAGAAAGCAACACCATTTTAAGGTAAGTTCTATTATAAATAGAACTTCATTGTTTTCAACTTCTTGTTATTTCCAAATCTATACAAACACTACGAGTGATGTACGGAGAAGAGATGAGGGAGGCTATTTTTAGAGAGATGAAGTAGTTCTTTCTTTTGGGAGTTCAATGATACTACTCATTAGTAATAATCTTGTTTGGTTTAGTGATTGCAAGAAAGTTTTTTTGTGTAGGAACATAGCCCAAGTTGGATGAACCTTGATAAAAATTTGTGTCTAGGTCCATGGTTACATTTCCATCTATGAATGATTTAGCACCTTGATTCTTAATAGACTCCAACTCAATTGCAAGCAACCTTACTACAATATTGTGCATTTAAGTTGGATGGAAGAAAAGCATGACCTTTAAAAGGCAACTTTATGTTCTTCCTTTGTAAATTTGTATGGCTTACAAGATGTCTCGTAGACCATAAGGACCAAAAAATCAAGCCAAAATTTGCAATAGAGAAAAAGAAAATCCAAACCTTATAATTTTACAAATCCATTCATAAATAATCTTTATTTGGTTTAGAATCTCAATCAATAACTTGGATGAAATCACAAGATCAGCCTCCCTCTCAGATTTTACAGGATTATTTTCTCCAAGGACATTCCTTCAAAAAAGTCTTCCAACTTGAAGATTTCAGAAGAGAGCATGTGATAACTCAAACTACAAGCCAAATGAGAAGAAGCAAGGTCAGAGGGAAATTGTGAGAATCAAGGATTGGAGCAGTGGCTATGGCTTGAGGGAAATGGAGTGGGAGTGAGGAAATACAAGGAACTTTCACAAACATCTTCATGGAAAACTCTTATGCATGAATTGTAGGAAGTTGCATGTTAAGCTTTTTATGTTCAGTGGGGCACAATATGAGAAGATAAGAATTTCTCATCACATCAATTACATTGATAGCTTACATGGGCAGCACCTTTGCAGAAACCCAAACCAAGACAGGGAAGAGGTGGCACAAAGATGGTGAAAAACAAGATGAATGCAAA
This sequence comes from Lunularia cruciata, assembly GCA_948567375.1. NCBI lineage: Eukaryota > Viridiplantae > Streptophyta > Marchantiopsida > Lunulariales > Lunulariaceae > Lunularia > Lunularia cruciata. Next base: position 2,453,648 of record OX419757.1, on the reverse strand, counting down.
TAAGAGAAAAGTGAGAGTGATAGATTGACTATTGTAGACAACAGGTCACACAACACAGATTTCTATACCATACACGGTTCAAGCTTGCTCTATAGATATTCCTTCTGACATTTTCAGATTTTCCAAGACCTATATGTTGTGAAATGGCACACCAATGCAAATCATCCTTGTCTAGCACACAAGAGTTGGGAGCAAGTGAACAATTGAGCTTGTGAGAAATGATCAAGGCATGTAGGAAATCAAGAACTCTGATCACCATTAGACTAACAAGCAGGCTTGGATAATTTTTCAGGGAGAAAAATTAAGGATTTGGTGAGATTGGGTTCTTATACTAACAAGTTCTTCTACTAAAAACTTATTGTATCATAAGGTTCTTCTATAAAAATTTTCTTGTGCCAATAAATGCCAGCAAATGGAGATTCTCCTTCAATAGCAAATAGGCTCTCTTTCTCCATTTCTTGTTTTGTTAATTTTGTTCAATTTTTTCCAATTTTCTATTTTCTTCCTATTTTGTTCACATGCATTGTTTGTTCTCAATTGTGTACATCATTTGGGTGTTGGTTTGTTAGTAAGGGTTTTGGATTTTTACTTTTCTTGTCATGTATTGGATTATAATCTCCTAGGAGTCAGATTTTCTTAAGTAGTCTATATTGCAATGCCTCCACTTCATTCTTTGGGAAGTGTAGCTAGAAGGACTACCATAGGCAACACTCTTCATCTAGCACCCCATATCCCTTATGTGCATCTAGGAATAGATCTAGACACCACCTATTCCAACATAGTCCCATAAGGGCCCAAGTTCCTCTTGATGGAGCCCCTTCACCTCCTTGCCATGTCCTTTGCCGCCCTTGGGCGAGGAAGCTACTTTGTTAGATTCTCCAATGGAGGATCATTGTAATACAATTAGCTAGACAGATTATCTATAGGTGGAAATTGGCTTGGTAATATCTTGGGGGATGTTATAGATGATAGTCTAAGTAGATCAGATAGAGGTGTCACCAAAAGAGTACTTCCACTAATAGGATAAAGGTCAAAAATACATTGAAAACTTTAGAGCCAATTTTGGTAACCTAAATGATTGATTTAGACTTTGAAAAGTGAACAATTTTGCCTCCATGGGATAAGGTGACGCTTTCTTCCCCCTTGTTTGTCTCATTGGGAGCTTTCCAATGGTACCTCATCCATGTAGTTCTGAGCTTCCTATAAGAAAGAAAATAAATTTCCTTTGGTCAAACTTGTTTGACCAACCAAAATAGGACAATGATGGACATATCACCAACCATGCAGCTAATCTAAATGTGTAGCTTGTTGAAATATCACCAATCTATGTTTTTGATTCAAGGTTAAAGTTCTCTTTGATCCTCTTTGCTATATAATAAAGATAAAGTGCTCCTTTGGGGCATAAGAGCATTGAGGAATGAAACCTTATATTTCTCTTGTGTTTCTCTTAGGGTTTCTCCTATCCTTAGAACATTAAAATCCTCCACACATTATCTTCTCTCTTCTCACAACATCCCTTCCTTCCTTCCTAGATCCACCACCACTCCCACCTATTTTGATTCTCTCATCCCTCTAAACCTCCCACTGCCATCAACTACCATCTCTCTTTCAGTACCTTAAGCATCCCCTTACATCCCACCCCACCAACAACCTATTTAGTCTTATCTTGATTGTCCATGGGTGGCCTAACACAACATTGAGGGCAAGTTCAATGCTTAAAAATGAGAGTAGAGGCCACTTTCTGCCTACCCCTTAGACCCTCTTCATACTCCAATTCTATCACTATAGGTTCCACCATAGTCTTACTCTTGGCTACACTCCTTGGATTCCCTTCAAGCTCTATTCCTAGGTCCATCTTGTCCTCACATGTACATTAGGAGCCCAATGCTCCTTTTCCATCTAGTGAGCTCCACGCTTTCCATACTCCTAGGTGCCATCTTGGTAGATGATCAAGAAAGAGATGTCTCTACTTGGACTCTACTAGCTCTCTTCCTTCAATGGACTTTGCTTCTTCTTGCTCATAAGAGTGCATTCAAACATTGAAAGACTACCTTTCAGATTCATCAATTTGTACAAGGAGATTGGCCTTATTCATAAGAAGAGTACACTAACTAAGCATAAGCAATAGCTTGATAGATCATTGAGTCCCCACAAGCTCATGCTCTACTTCTAGAGCATTGTTGTTTACATCATTTGTTGATGTTAGGATAGGTAGAGGAGTATTAACAAGCAGTCCATGCACTCTCACCCTCTAGGCCAACATCCTTTTCTATTTATATTCTCCTAGCTTTACAAGATCTCCATCCATCAACCACTTATGACCTTTCTTCTTTTGTCTATGATTACCACCAAGATGAGGAGTTACAACTTATAAAGTCCTTTACCAATGCTCTACTCCACTCTCCATGTTTCTTAGTAGGTGGTCCTTTAGGACTTGTTTTTGAGCATTTACTAGATTGCCTCTCCCTTCACTTGCCAAACTCAAGCTTCTCCATTCTCTTTGCTTTTTTCTAGTGTCTTGCCTTGGGTTTTGGTGCACTTGGGTACAACTCATTTTTTGGTGCATCTTGTCTCCTTGCTATATCCAAGGAGGAATTTGATATGCACCTCATAACCATAGGGGATGTCTTCTTGCATTTAGTATCATGTGCCATTTGTCTACAACTTTGCCACTCCTTTTCATCTTTGTTGTCTCCTCATAAATATATAATAGCCACGCCAAGAGGTTGTGAGATAATTATTATGTGCATTAGAGCTTCCTTGTACCTCCATCCTGATTGGATGGTTATCCAAGTGGAAATTCAAATGCCTTCAATGCTATTTCTTGTCCAAAGTTATTTTGAGCTCTTTGTTTTGCAAGGAAGTAGATTCCTTCTTTGATTCCTTTTGTGCGTGCTTTCTATGGCATTGAGACACCATTTTTGTATAAGTACCATACTACCATAACAGAAATCACTCAGTTTTCATGTAGAGGGTACATGTCATGAAGATCCTTTGAGCCCTTACTTGCCATTGCTCACTACACAACATTGCAAGAGGTGGCAAACACCTTTCTCATATGTCTTTTTCCATCTTTATCAGATGATACTCACATCTTAGGCCCTATTGAGGATGTAGTTTGAGTAGTTCAATCTTTCCTACTTGGTCTTGAGACCTTGGGTTTATGATTTCAGACTCATAAATGCAAGGTCTATAGCCCACATATAGTACTCACCTCCTCTGACTTCCCATCAGGTTTCCAATTCCTAGAAGGAGGTTTGATGGTATTGGGCTCCACTCTTGGAGTTTAGGATTTTTTTAGCTCATATATCTCAAATACATTGATTTAGACTACTTCCCATGCTCACCTACTCCTATGGTTGGGAAACACATAGGTTGCACACTCTTTTCTTTTGCAATGTTATGTCCTAAGAGTATCATATTTGGCATGTACATATCATCCTATTGAAATTTTACTATCACATCTAAGGTCTTCTAATAGTCACATGCATCATACCTTCTTCACACTCTTAGGGCCAAGTATGCTCCTAAAATTATCAAAGGATTGGTGGTGATTGCAAATAGCACTTCCCATAGCCATGGGAGGATGTAGCATCAAATCGTAGGAGGCTATTGTACTTATAACTTACCTAGGAGCATGGACCCTTATGACTCTCCTTTCAGCAGATAGGTTCTTATACAAGGGACACCCATTTTTATTACCACGCATCACAACAATTGACTCAAGCACTCATGCTTTGACTCTACCATCCTCACTAATGCATCTTTCCCACATAAAGCTAGGATCCTCTCTTGTGGCAGGAAGGGTGCCGGAGCTTGGCTTCACGCTTCTCCCTTGATTGAGGACTTTTGGTTCACATCAAAGAAGTTCAACACAAATCTTTGACTTTGGCTAGGTCTACCACATCCAACACTCTTAGCATACCAGACCAATGCTCATGTGGTTTTACATTGATGAGGAGTGCATCTACATCCTATGATGTGCAATAGAAGGAGAACCTACTAGATTCCACAACACTATTAGAGATATGGTGGCCCTAATCCTCCGATCTACTCGCTCACAAGTTCACATTGAGAGATGGATAATCCTACCAAGCACACCTCAATGGAAGGTGAGCACAAATATTGTATTTTTATAGATGGCCAATGTTCATTGTATGACGTAGTGGTGGCAAACACACTTTGACACACCTTGGCATTAGCTAGCATCCAGACAGGAGCTGCAATGATCATAGCCACCAAAGGGAAGGAGGACCCCTATGCCCCATTGCTTACCTCCTGACACCTTTGTCCTCCTAGCAGTGGAGATCTTTGGCCATCTTCATCATCAGTTTGAAAGTTTCTTTTGAGAGGCAGCGCAAGGCTCACTATAGAGGAGACACGCCTTGGTTTTCTCACCTACCATGCTTACCTCTTATTCACAGCATAGAGTCTCTATCACACTACAAAGATCACATGCTATAAGTCTTCATCGATGGGTACCACTAGTGGGCGCTCATGTTCCATAGACAACACTCCCCTCGCAGTTGCTATACATACCCTTGGACTATCTCTACCACACCGTTCAGTTATAGGTTCACACAACACTCTTTTTACATATTTCTCGAGGCGGTTTCTTGGCGCAGCAACCGCATAGGGATTAGTTCTCTAGCCTTTTTGCCCCTTTTCCTAGAGTTTTCCGCTCTCCCTTCTCCTTTGCTCTTTTGGGTGCGCTTGTATTCCTCTTCTCCCTTTCCTTGGGCAGTATTTTATTGGGCCTTTGTTGGCCCTTCCCCCCGTAAGTGAAAATCCTAATGCATTCGAGGACAGTCAACTTTTAAATTGTTAAAATTGCTGTTCGGTTTATATTGACAATTCGCAAGCCCCGTATCAACATAAAAGGTTTGTCTACGATGTCTACGTTATCCACCGTACTGAAGTGCTATGATAGTGGTCATTTTGGAGAAATCGTGGCCAACCGAGTATGGCTCAGATTATGTAATACAAGGGTGTCAAAGTATAAGAACGGGAGCAAATGGAGATGGAATTCGATTGGCTCGGCCGGTCAGTGAAATGTGGAATCTCAAGGCTTCACGAGAAAAATTAGTGCTGGTATTCGTCCGTTGCTCATAGAAAAATTATGCACTGCCAGATCCTATCAGGATTAACTCGTTATTTTGTAGCTCATTGCTGGAAGTCTTTCGGAGCAAGAACATGAGTTATTGGAGGATTGAGGACATTGTGTATGATAGCTGCTTGCAACAAGAACACAAACTCGTAAGTGATGACAATCATCCTAGACACTCGCATCCATACAGGGGTCTACTATTCAGTAGTTTTCTTTTTATGAGTGCGGTTTAGCTGTAATTCAAAATGAAGCGTTCCACTCAAGCAGAAAAGATGGTTAATGAGGTGACAATGCGCTTTTGAGTTTACTGTAGAGACGCTTTTCCTCTTGGACGTTTGGAATCTTAGGTGCAGTAGGGTAAATTTCTCGTCCCCATGCTATTGGAGTTTAGCCAATTTTACTTCTTTTGTCTCGTTCTTGTACGGCTTGATAGAGTCTTTTCATTCTTCGTGTTTTCTTTTTCTCTTTTTTCTCTCTGTGGAATCAGTCTCCTCGGGATACTCTTCTTACGTGGTCCGCTTCCGCTGAAATAAAGTGAATCCCTGGCACATCTTGCTTGGCTCGAGAAGAGCGGAGAAGAGCTCGCAACTTCACACACGAAGGAACCGCACCCCTCAAACCACTGCATGGTGATCTACAACTAATTAGGAGGGTTTGAACGTTGATCTACGGTCAATACACGCTACCGCAACTCAGATCGGTATCTTTCTCATTAGGTAGCTTGCGGTCGCCTTCTTCATTAGCTGTAAAAGTAATGGAAAGTTTTACACCGGTTCGAAAACACAAGAGTCTCATCCGGTCCCTAATGCCATCTCTTCTTACGTCCTCAGATTCCACAAAAGGGTACAATATATTTTCTATCTGGAACGATGAATCGTCCGAGAAGGATGTGTTTCATCCTTTATCTTCATGGAAGAAATTGACAAGGTAAAAGACACCGAGTTAATTACATGTCTAGCTCGATCCACGCTGGAGGTTCTTATGGCCCTGCGATATGGATTTGCAGTCATGATTCTGGGACAGACTAAATAGCTTGCATTGACAGTAACTCTTTAGAAAACTGCATAACTTCGTCCTTACTGGAGTGACATCCGAAGATGTTAGCCTTTCGTATGCGTATTATGTTCGATATTGTACATCTTACAGAGTAGCCTAAACTTCCTGAAGGCTGCAGCAGCCCGAAGATGTATCTTCTCGCCGATTATCCGAATTTTCGTCATTGATTATCTTTACTGCGTAGTTTTAGTTCCCGCTATCATTCCTCTCACTCCCTCAACTTTCTCGATAGACATGGGTTAGTGTTACTCCGCATCATTTCGGTGATTTGTACAGATTTTTCGGGAGCAGGGAGAAGGAGAGAGCGCACTTACAGAGGAAGTAAACCCGACATGACCACTTGTCGTATCTTGCATGTAAGGTCCGATCCTCTACCATTTCAAACCTAACTTTGACAAATGAGACAGCTAATGTGGACAAAGGATTTCCTTTGGCAGACTTCAGTACGTCTAGACCCTGCGAGTCGAAAGCTTAAACCGGACTGTAGTAACAAAAAATATCGTAAGAAAATACGAACGCCAACTTGGCTGGGGGTCAAAGCAGTCAAAAGGATCAGTGCCTTCTCGACAAATTTGCATGAGAAACTTCAGAAACAAGATTCAGAAAGATGTACAGTGGAATCGAGTCGACAAATAAGAGAAGGTGGTAATCTGAATGGTATCTCAGTTGATCACCTGGCCTGATGAGCTGTAGTCAGATGCTGTTGTCGAGCAAGCTACCGACGATAGTCTTTACCTACCACGGAAGTCCTCGGCCGAAGGATGCTTTGCACTACCATAGTGCAGATTGCATCGTACTGCAGGATAGTCGGCCCGAAATTCAACCTCTGGACCTACCAAAGCAAAGAGTTTTTTTTAGAGAAGGTAACTGAGACGATGTTTCTCTCTTGCCTTTATCGAGCTCCTCATCTGGCAGAGCAGAATCTAATGTGAAGGGCAGAGATTAGACAGCCAGTGGACGATGGATACCGCGATTGACAACCGAGAGAAGGTAATCATGGAAGATTTATACCAATTGCTGCAGTGGATAGAATCAATCAAGGGACGTGGATTTGCCGAATCGATATAATCGACTTACATTACATCATTCGAAGAGTCCATGGCCAAAGGTTCATATGTGGGACGTTGAACTGGTTTATCGAGCGAGGGAATAAGTGTCGTACAGTGTGGTTGTGACAAGACTGCTGGTTAGATCTAAAACTAATTAATAGATTTTTAACATTGATCCACCCATCTGTGTATCCAGCACCCTAAATGGGGCATCTTCCGCATTGATTAGTAGTAGAAATAACCAAGTGGGTTCTTGGTCATTGGGACTCGGTTTCCATAGAGAATTGTCAGAGGCGTAGTGTGAGAAGCTGATGAGCTAAATAGAAATTATACATCTGTCGGCTCATGCAACTTGAACCTCTCGAATTTGAAAGTAGTCACGAGAATTCCAAGACGGTCTTAGTCAGCGCTGGTCCAAGGTAGCGGAAGGATTACATCAGCTCATGCAAGATTTACAGTCCACTACGTTTAATCGAATTTCCAAGACATAGTCTGAATTTAAATTAGTTAAAGACAATTTCAGCAAGATTAACTTCAGTACAGCCACTGATTCCTTAGTCAACAGGTTGTTGAGATGTTCTGTACATCATCCGAAGCCGGTGAGATCGGTTCTGCTGTGAACAAGACTTAGTTTGACGAATATTCAACGGTCTCATGATTCTTCCTGTCGAATGCTGACTGATGTGACTATGCTCTTCCTACGCCGAAGACAACAACCCAATCTGTTTCCGTTCTTCGCGGAATCATCTTCCGCACAAGCTATATACCGATGTAAGATTTTCAGCGATAGAAAGCTTGAGGATATGAAGGTTTGTATCAAATGGATTACATTAGTGAGCAATCGTAGACTCAAGTTTTTCAACTCTTGAAGGCTTTCTCGCGTCGTGCATGGCGACGGACCCGACCTCTACCTCGATGGAGCCGGGCCAATCTGAAAAGCGGTCTGCACAAGTTTCCTTACGAAGACCGAAATTAACCTGTTCCACAGCCCTCAGAAGTCCACAACTGGAATTAACTTGTAAACGGACGTTCAAAAGCACGAGCTAAAGTCTGCTAAGAAGAACGTGAAAGTAAGCTCAGTTCAAGAGTGGAATCAAAAGTAACTCTGGGCCGATCTCCTTACTGGTAATGACCGCCACCGTTGTGTGTTCTCCGTACTTGTGAAACTCAATCCAGGTACCGTCTTTCGATCTCCTAAGACTGAAGTAAACTTCAGAATAAGCCAATTGCAGGGTGCATAAACGTTACCTTCACACAATCGTACGTCACGCGGAGTACGGCTCCATTAGGTGCGCACATTTCAACGCTCTATATTCCACCAATATTGTCAAAAGAACTATGAGACTCGTGGCCACTTTCTGTAACCCTTGCTCCAGACCAGGCAACGACTTATCCTGAGATCAACATGGATTTCGTTGACTTTTTTAAAGACTTCTTCTACACAAACCTTGGAGATCGGGATCCTCGATGGCATCTGCCGGTTTTTTGGCAGGTGCCAGGGAGACCGTGTACCCATCCACAGGATGTAGATTACTCCTGTGTCACCCCTTTCGTGTTGTGACGCAAATCCAGACCTAGAGTTCGTTGCATCCAGCAGGCTTGGTCGTAGTCTTGCTAGGTAGGATGGGACAAACTCATTTGGATTCCTAAGCCTGATTCTTGTTCGAGACCGCCCCCCGGTCTTTCTTTCCCATTCATATCAGATGTAGACGACAGCAACGCTGCTGGCATGGGATATTTTGCTACTTGTCCTTTTCCTGTTAGCTGGCAGGAAACGATTACAATTCTGCCTAGTTTGAGTCTCGATCGAAGAGGACCACGTCTCCAAGCACGGGATGTGGAACTCCGACAGCCTAGTTGTACATCAACAGGTGAGAGGGGATGAGGTATCATATTTGATGCGCGCATGCTGGAATATGAGACTCGAGAACAATATTTAATAAATGAAAAGGCGACCGCGAAGAAAAACCGAAGGAGGGAAGACCCCATCAAGCCGGACAAGGGAGAGAAAAAAAGAAGAAGTAAAATGGGGCTAAGCCACACTAGAGTCTATATGAAAAATCTGCCCTATTGCACCTAAGATATCATAATTATGCAAGTCTTGCTCTACACACACCTTGATTGCTCTCCTATGGATTGCACCTGCTACTACACTCTCTAGAGCAATGGACACACGTAGTCTAAAATATGCTACAAAGTATGAGAGTGAGAGTGGTACCCCCGGCGCCTAACATGATAAGTTCTAGTGTACTCACTGACAAATGTATCAAACGCCGTGTTCATCGCTCCATATAACTCCAAGGCTAGAGGAACATAGAAGTGACCTCGCTGCATGCCCCTATACTTGGAGACCTTACGACCTGTTACTGCACTCGCCGCCCATCCAAAGGAATGGATATCACTCCCTCCAAAACTATATCTCGCGTAGAGTCCGTAACCATGACATCCGCTATTGTAACCTGATCATCTCGGACCAAGTATAAGTCTGCCCTAACATGTGTCATCTGCAAAGCATATAACCACTCCCTGCAAGCCAAGTATCCACTCTCTCGTGCCATAGCAAACAGTATGTCCCTAATGGCATCATGCTTCGCTATCCTTTGTCCTCCAAAAGGACACATTGTCATGTGGAACGCTGCTGCATCTAGTGTAGAACCACACTCGCAAGTGAGTAATGAAGATGCACATGGGTGGACCAAACCTTGGCGGAACGTCATTGCTGTAAAGAAAGTAGTTGGTGCGAGTTGGAATGCCCTAATGCACGGTCATGCTAGGATCCAAGAGCCTGAACCCTTGCCGGAGCAAGAGCAAAGACATGCTCTTAAAGCCTGAGGAATGGACGAGTTGACTAACAGAGAATGTAGCATATGCTCACACTGTCGCTCCATCAAGGAAGACTGTAAACCTCTACTCCAATCTGACAATAGTGAAGAAAAAGGTGGAAAATTCTCTCGTGCATGTGGGGATAGAGTATCTCTTGTCTGCTGCAATAACATATGGAGAGAAAAGGATCCTCCCTCCACCTCTGTCACATAAGTCTCCAAAACCGGCCTATCAACAACCACAAAACAAGAGGAAAGTAGGGGTGCTGAGAGAGCACAACTACCCAAAAACACTATAGATGCCATCTCCTCCATAGATAGCAAGCCAACTCCACCACATGAGATTGGTAGAGCCGTCTGTCTACATGCCAAATCCGCTGTCACACACTCAAATGTCCATGTCTAATAATATCACCAAAGACTCTCATAATCCTCCTATCAAATGCTCTCAAATGTGATAGAAAGGACGGTGAGGGAATTGTATGAATGAGGTAGGATGGTTGACAAGCAATACTGGAAGAGAGTATACAAAATGCCACTTGCGGATCTCCTAGTAATGGAAGGTCATCCACATGGAGAACATCCTCTACAAGGGCACCGTCTAAGAAGTGTGTGACAAAATCCTCCAATCCTACTGGCACTCCAAGAACACAAAGTCCATCTGTGGATGTGATACAACCCTCTAGAAGCTCAAGGTGAGGAGAGATACCTAAAGGGGACCATGCCCTACACTTTGACACCTTGACTCTCAAGCCTACTAGATGTAGCTCGGTAGTCAAGTAGTCAAGTAGTCAAAGGCCTACCTAATCTGATCTACAGGGCCTACAATGTGTGTATCATCTGCCAAGGAGAGAAAAAGTAATAGATAAGAGAGCTCTAAAGTGAACCATGGCAAATAATGGTCCTCCTAAAGGATCTCCCTGACGTGTACCAACAGCTGACTCCAAGACGGTGACTCCCTCCTGTGAACCACCATGCTGGTAGTAAAGGGAAGCAGGAGAGCCATAAGAAAACCACACAAAAGGGATGAGATTTGCCAAGGATCCACCAACCTCCCTAAGCTCTCTAAAGATGGATGCTCATGAGATGCTATTAAAAGCGTTCTCAACATTCACCTATAGGATGACCCACTCCGGATGGATATCTAGGAGTGCGCTAATGCCTAGAGATATAACCTCATATCCTCCAGGTGTAGCTACTCCAAACTGATGTGGATTGAGGTGCTATCAAAAGTGAGAATGATGCTAAAGGACAATGGTATGATTGACCAAATGAAAAAATATCTCTCCAATAGCAATCAGCCTAATGCCCCATGTGTACTTCTCCATCAAGAGAAGTCGACTAGCACCTAACACCCAACTAACAAACACAAGAATGTCTCTTCTCGCTACTACTGCAGCCACTTGAAACAACTTGGTAAAACCACTAGAAGGATCATCTGCCTGGAAGCAATCTCTAAGGTGCTCATAAACCATCCTTGACAAGCTTCCTAAGGGAAAGCAAGGGGCAACGCACAATGCTTGTGCAAATAGCAACCTATCTAGACATAAAGGCTACTTAGGCTAATAATCTCCAAGACCTCTAGTGGTAGTCTTGTAACACCCATTTGTGCATGTGTGTGGTATTGTGATATTTAGCTTGGTATTACAAGTACTTGAGAGATATTTTTTATATAGAGATAAAGGATGGTTCTACATTAGTCATGATTAGCTAGAGTTAGTCATAGCTAAGATAGAAAGGACCTTACTTTAGAGGAGGTGGAAAAGATGAGCACCACTATTTTGGATTCTAGTGTGTTGACTTGGTATTATTCCTAGGTGTTTGGCTTTGAGGAAAGAGTTGAGAACTCTTGGGCCCGCAAGCCTTTTTATTTTGGATTCTTCTATAGTCCAAGGATAGCCCATGTGAAGGAATCCTTGACTTAGTGGTTGAGTCAAGATAAGATCACATGATAGTGGAATATGCCCATGTGAATGGATATTCCTTTATACTTTTTGACTTTACTTGACTTTTAGCCTAGTAACTTGAGTTACTCTAGTAATTAGTAACTTTGGTGCGTAACTATTTCATAGGTATATAAACAAGAGATGAGGAGGTACTCATCATCCTTTCGTTTGCAACTATCTCTCTCTCATTGAGTTCTCTAGTGAGCAATGTCTTGAGTCTTGGAGTGTTAGCCTTGGAGGAGTATGATGGAGGTGGGGTTCCTTGCCTTCTTAGTCTATGGTGCGCTACCATAATAGCCATTAGAGATTCATCCTGAGTGAGAGACAGGCCGGCTCACAGTCCCTCTATTGCTATAGGATGTAGTGAGCATAGGGAAAAGATAGTCTCATCAGTAGGACTAGCCATAGACAAAGGGTGTAGTGCTTGTGCTGCTCTACTAAACTCTCTTGCTTGATCCAATGTCCTACACCGTCATAATCGAGTGGACTTTATGGTATCTTGTGGCAATGCCTATCTCCTAAATTGTGTAGCCCTAATAGACTCCTTCTGAAGGGCCACCCAATCCCCCACTTGGAAATCTAGCAACCACTTCTCTATGCACTACACGTCCCTCTCTAGCATAATGAAGACACCATCAAGGGAGTAAGAGGAATAGGAACCATGCTAACTCGTCCAAGGGATCATGTGCCAAACAATCAAGTGGTAGGCAAAAGCCTATCTAGCCTCATTGTGGAGTGTGAGGGGTAGCCTATGGAATAGACATGGGCATGGAAAACTAGTCTCAAATAACCCCAAAATGCAACCCACCTAAAAAGCTAAGCACTCCCACGACTTGATCCGTATCCTTGGAACGATCAACAAAGGGATAGAAGAAGCATGCGTAATCCAGAGTGTCACTACTGTCGATGTGGGTGCTTGTTGCATGTAGGCATCCCAAGTGGTCCAATCATAATCCTTGTGCATCTTTCCCACATAGGTCTTTACTCCTTGCAAGGTAAAGCGTCCGTGACATACCAAGCATGGTGTATCCTAAGCCACTCTAGGCGATCCCACATGGGAAGGTGTAGCTATGGCTAGCACAAGAATAATGATAGTAACACAAGATGCTCCTCTCCATATCTCCCCATATTTGCAAAACCACAACCTCTTACATCCCAACCCACATAAGAAAACAATCTCTCCAAACCCTAAAAACTATAAACTCTCATAACTTTCAATTTCCATCTCTAAAATTTTTTAACTAAATTCCCATGGAACTTAATCATGAAACCAAGAGATTAGAAATGAAAATTCCTGACCCATCACTCTCAATGTATAATGATCATTCTAAACCCTAAGAAAGCTAAAAATCCGCATAACTTTCTATTCAATTCTCCATAGTCTTCAATCTAGGTACCAATGGAACAGAAATTGAAAAGCAAAGAGAATTTTCTATTCACTTGAGTGCTATGTGCTAAAGAGCCCTCAGAAATTATCAATATGTCTTCTCATATCTCTCCCTCTCCTCTCCCGTCTCCACACTCTCCCATGCCTTTGCGCAGCCTCCCTCCCAAAGAAATGTTCCCAAAGAAGACATATATTTAATAATGTAAACCAATTATTGGTGTTTTTGGAATAGTTAGCTAATGGTTAGCATATCAAACGGGTTTGGGAATGGGTAGCATATCAAGCAGAGTTGTATCTTAGGGTGATCTTAGGATGATGAACCCTTTTATTCCATAGACTATTCCAAACATTCCATGATGAGGTTAGATAGACTTTTAGTTTCACACTTGCTTATTTGGCATTTGATCTTTGGACAAGTTAGTATGGTTTTTATTTCTCTTGTTTTCTAGATTATGCCTTTGTTATGCTAGAAAGGGACGATGGGGCATAAAGAGGTGGCTACTAGATTTCATTGATTTTGAGCAAGAGATTGGGTTGCTTTACAAGAGGAGTATGCTAGAACTTCACATTTAGTAGACAAATTCTACCATAGGATACCACAGAGTACGCAATTAGTAGAAAAATTCTACCATAGGATACCACAGAGTACTCAATTATGGCCATGTAGAACATTGGGTCATGCTAGAGAGTTTAGTAGAGTAGTACAAATGCTACACCCTTTGTCTATGGCTAGTACTATTGATGAGACTATCTCTTCCTTACTTTTGCTACATCCTATGACATGAGAAGGAGTACTATTAGATGTCTTAGATTATTAGCTTGAGCAACTTTTATGTCTTGATAGGCCACTTTTTGCATAAGCATTATGTATTGCTCCTTGCCTCTCTTCAAGAGCCTTGTCAAGGATGGTATATGAGCAACTTAGAGATTGCTTTCATGTAGATGTCTTTCTAGTGGATTTATCAAGCTCTTTCATGTGGCTACAACAATAGCAAGGAGAGATATTCCTCTGTTAGTTATTTGGGTCTTAGGGCTTAGATGACTTCTCAGAATGGAGAAGTGCATTGGGGCCATTAGACTAATTGCTATTGGAAAGATATTTTTGTGATTGGTTAGCCACACCATTGTCCTCTAATATCAATCTCACTTCCAAGAGCACCTCAATCCACATCAATTTGGAGTAGCTACACCTAGATGTTACAAGGCTATTTCCTTGCATTAAGGCTGTCCTATAGGTGTATGTTGAGAATGCTTTTAATAGCATCTCTTGGGCATCCATCTTTAGAGAGCTTAGGGAGGCCGGTGAATCCTTGGCGAGTCTCATTCCTTTTGTGTGGTTTTTCTATGGCTCTCTTGCTTCCCTTTACTACCAATATGGGTGGTCATAAGAGGGAGTCATTGTCTTGGAGTCAATTGTTGATACACAATAGGGAGATCCTTTTGGGGGACCTTGTTTTGCCATGGTTCACTTCAGAGCTCTCTTATCTACTCCTTTGGTCATGTTAGGTTGTCTTTTTCCCTCCTTAGCATATGATACATATATTGTGGGCCCCGTAGATCAGATTAGGTAGGCCTTTGATCACTTGACTACCAAGTTACATCTTGTAGGCTTGAGAATCACGGTGTCAAAGTGAAGAGCATGATTCCCCTTAGGTACACCTCCCCACCTTGAGCTTCCATATAGGTGTATCATATCTATAGATGGACTTCTTATTCATGGAGTGCTAGTAGGATTTGAGGGTTTTGTCACATGCTTCTTGGACGCTACCCTTGAAGAGGATATTCTTCATGTGGGTGCCTTCCTCTACTAGGAGACCCATAGGTGGTATTTGGTAATCTCCTCTAATATTGCCCATTGACCAAATTACCTTCTATGCATGGTTCCTCTTTCCTTGACTTTCCTATCACATTTGAGAGCTTTTGATAGTAGAATTAGTCTTTGGTGATATCATCAAATGAGGGACATTTGAGCGTATGATAGGGGATTTGGCATGTAGACAAACATCTTTAGCAATATCATATAGTGGGGTAAGCCTATTATCTATGGAGGAGATCGCACCTATAGCATTTTTGGGTAGTTGGGATTTATTTGTATCCTTAATTTCCTCCCATTTTGTGGTTATTGATAGGCCAATTTTGGAGATGTATGTGACCAAGGTGAAAGAGGGATCCTTTTCTCTGCAAGTGTTATTGCAGCAGAGAAAGAGATGGTCTATCTCCACAAGCATAAGAGGACCTTCCATCTTTTGCTTCACTAGCATCAGATTCGACCTAAGGTTTGCAATCTTCCTTGATGGAGCAATAATATCAACATATGCTACATTCTTTCTTAGTTGACTTGTCCATTCCTTGGGCCACTAGAGCACATCTTTGCTCTTGCTTTGGCAAGGGTGCAGGCTCTTGGATCCTAAGTTGACCATGCATCAGGGCATTCTGACTTGCACCAACCATTTTCTCTACAGTGATGAGGTTCTATTAGGTTTGGTCCACCCATTTTCATCTTTGTTACTCACTTGTGAGTGTGGTTCTACACTAGATGCAACAATGGTCCATATGACATGGTGTCCTTGTGGAGGACATAGGGTAGCTACCCATGATGCCATTAAGGATATAGTGTTTGTTATGGCACAAGAGAGTGGATACCTTGCTTGGAGGGAGCATTCATATTCTTTTTAGACGACACATGTTAGAGCAAACTTATACTTGGTCCAAGATGATCATGTGATAATAGCAGATGTTGTGGTTATAGACACTACCAATAATGCAATTTTGGAAGGAGTGATTACTCATCCTCCTATATGGGTGGCAAGCGGATCAACAACACTAAGGTCTCCAAGTATAAGGGTATGCAGCGAGGTCACCTCTTTATTCCTCTAGCCTTGGATTTATATAGAATGATAGGCATGACATTTGACACATTTGTCAAAGGGAATGCACAAGAGCTTATCATATTAGAAGCCAAGGGGTACCACTCTCACTCTTATACTTTATAGTATACTCTAGACACTATGTGTCTATTTCTCTATAGATAGCATTGGTTGGTGCAATCCATAGGAGAGCAATCACTCTAGGTGATGCTTCTTTGGATGCTCCAATAGTTTGTAGACCTTTTGACTTGCATACCTTGTATATGTTAGGTGCAATAAGGCAAAGTTCTCATATCAATACTATTGGGGCCTAGCTCCATTCTACCTTGTTTGTCTCCCCCTTGTATGGCTTGATGTGATGTTCCCATCCTTCATGTGTTGTTCTATGTGGTCACCTTTTTAGAAAATTTAAAATTGTTTTGAAGAAATCCTAAACTTTGTCTATTGCCAAAAGATTGGAAGTCCTCAAAACCTCATGCAATCTTGCAAGTTCCACTATAACTGAATAAACCTTTGGCAACCTCAAGCAAGTCTACGATATATTATAGTATGGATCGAAGCAAGAACAAAAACAAGCATTGCTTTGCAAGTTTACCCAATCAATAGATAACAACTTTGGCCATGATTGTGCAAGAGGTAACGCACAACATGTTGAGAAAGACATGTAGTCTGCACTCTCTAAATAAGTAGGCTTAGGAAATTTACCAAGTCTTTGCAGAGAATGACTTGGAACCTTACCTACATAACACACAAAGAAAGACTTGCAGTCTAAATCCCTTATTTTAAAATTTAAATTTGAATAATGCTAAGTTAAAGGACTAAAATAATTGAAGAAAAATTTATATTCATATCAAGCAAAAAACAATTAATCTTTCATCATTTAATGTTTCATGATCTCAATAGTAGTGTTAGATAGCTTTAGAAATTATATTTGAATTCTAAGTCTTGACTAGAATCTAGATAGCAACCACAATATTAATATCAATTGCTAGATTATTCATGAAAGTTCTTACCTAATTTGTGATGAAAAGTTTCTCTAAAATATTTCTCTATTACATCTTGAAGAAGTTAAATATTCCAACATCTAAGTATAGAATGAGTACAGATTGTATTATTTGGATGAAACATATTTCCCTTTGTCATTCTCAAGCTGTATTGTATATCAAAAATTTGATGACTTAGAAAATTATCTAACAACTATTATACTCTACTTTTGGCAAGATTTGTGAAGGTTTTACTAAAAGTCAAATATAAATTGCTCAAAAGAGGTCATCCACACTTTAACATAAGATGCACCTTAAAATACCCAAGTTTGAAAGATTTATGATGTTTCTCCTATAAAAAGCTATTGGGTTGAGAAATTTGTGGATAATAAATTGAACTACCATTAATTAGATAATATTAATTTTATTCTTTGTTTACTCTTTTCTTGCATTGTAATACATGAGTAAACAAAACACTGTAATTCTGAACAATAAAAATGTAAATCTGATCTTCATTATATACATCAAGTTGGTGCTTCAAGAATAACACCATCTATTTAATGTTCTCATAAATAGCTAATGCTTGACTCAAACAATGTATCTCTCAATTCTTTTTATATATACTCTCAATTCTTTTTTTATATACTCTCACTTGTTCATGTTGGATGTACATAATCTTGATGTGAAATGGATTCAAGAAAGGAAAATGTGGTGCAAGAAATCACCTTCCAGGAGCATCCATCCCATCCTCTCTCTCAAACACTCTAATCTATTGATGCCACTACTTTTTCTCCCCTCAAATTTACTTAATCTTAGTAGCTAGTGTTCATCCACTCATTTGGATTAAAACATTTGCTTTGATACCATTATAATGTTCCAAAGACAAAAGAAACAAGAGAAATACAAGGTTTCATTCTTGAATATTCCAATGTCTCAAAGGAGCATCTTGTCTTTTTATATAGTAAAGAGGATCCACTCAAAGTGAGCTATATCCTTGGATCAATTATATCGATTGGTGATATGTTAGCAAGTTCCACCTTAAGATTAACTGTATGGATTGGTGGCATGTTGATCCTTGTCCTATTTGGTTGGTCAAACAAGTTTTGATCAAAGGGAATCTTTGGAGAACCTTCTTGTAGGAAGCTCCAAATTGCATGGATAAGGTACCATTGAAAAGCTCTTGATTAGAAAAACAAAAGGAGAAAAAGAAAGGTCTTCTTTTCTTCAATGAGAGGGGTTTGAAAATTTTTTGAGCCCTAATTCATTTTTTTAGGCCTTCAAAATTAGCTTTGAAGTTTTCAAGGTATTTTTGGCCTTTTCCCTATTAGTAGAAATACTCTTTTGGTGACATCTCTATCTGATCAATTTAGACCATTATATATAAAATCCCTCAAGATATTACCAGGATAATTTCCACCTCTAGATTTTTTGTTTAGCTAATGGTATTATATCAATATAAGAGGTGCAAACCTCAACACTTGAATTTGATTTCCTTTGAGCTATGGCTATGCTAGCCAATCTTTACTCCAACTGCTCAATCCAAATAGCCATGGATGTTTAAAAAAGAAGGACAAGTATTGGGCCCCTACCAACTATAGGTCCTCTAGCACCACCTCTATCACCTCGTCCTCCATGATCTAGAGCTCCTCTATCACCTGCCATAGTAGCCCTACCATTTTGTAACTCTAGGTGAAGGTCAAAGTACTGGTGATTATTGTGATCAAATCCCTGACAATGATCACACTATCTTTATGCTTGGTGTGATGCACAAGAGGTATCATGTCCATTTCTCTTAGTACATTCTCTCATGTGATGAGGTACACCACAAGTCCAATAAGAAACACCACTTTGTTATACAAGTAGCTGCCACTCTATAATACAAGTAACTAGACATATTATCTAGAGATGAAAATTGGCTTGGTAAGATCTAGAAGAATGTTGTGTATAATGGGCTAGGAATATCAGATAGAAGTGTCACCAAAAGAGTAATTCTACTAATAGAGAAAAAGCACCAATTTAGAACCAATTTGGGAGGCCTAAAAAGATGAATTAGATATCAAAAATAGAAAAAAACCCTTCCCTCTCAAGGGAAATTTTTTTGCCTTCTCCTTCATATGCTTTGTCTCATCAAGAGCTTTCCAATGGTACCTCACCCATGCAATTTTGAGCTCCATATAGGAAGATTCCTAGAGATTCTATTTGGTCAAACTCATTTGACCAGCTAGATAGGACAAGGATTTACATATCACCCATCCAAACAACTAATCCAAGGATGGAGCTTACTGACAGGTCACCAATCCATGTATCTGATCCAAAGGTAGAATTTCCTTTGAGGGGACACTCTTTGCTATATAAGAAAGAGGAGGTGCTCCTTTTGGGCATTAAAGTATTGAGTGTGAAACTAGTGTTTTCTCTCTTGTATCTCTCTTGGAGAGTTCTCTTGTCCTTAGAGTATTACACACTCATTGGTTGCTATTGACCCAAAAATGAAGGTTAAGGTCTAGTAGCACTAGGCCCTCCACTCACTCCATGCAAACTCCTCAGTTTGTCAACCCACAGTCCTTGGTTGTTTTGCTTCAAACACTAAAAGAACTCCACCATGAGATTGAACTCTAGCAATGCACCACCTCCTATAGTGATACTTCCACTTGTAGTAGCACCATCTCCAACTAGTGCACCTCCATTAGATTCACCAATGTTACTAGAGCTAGAACTTGTGGCTATTACCAATGTACCTTTAGAAACTAAGCTTGATGTGATGAAAATGTAGTGTGGATACCAATATTGTCTCCATAGCTCAATCTTCTCCAAGTGAGTTCTCATGAGCTCATGGTAGTCATGCATTTGCGGACCCTTTAAGTGCTAGAACAACCCTTTCCATACCCTTAAGGGCATGAACAAAGTCAAGTTTTTCATCTTGTGTAGATCATACCAACTATCAAACTCCTAGATGAAGTCATCCAACTCAATGTTTCACACTAAACTAAAGTAGCACTTGGGTCATAAATCTCATCCATGTCCCACAACAATGGTGCAAACACACCAAGTGCACTCTCAATTGAATTAGCTCTTGTATCAAATTCCAAATCAGACTCAATCTCATCCTTCACTAAGACTTCAAATATATACTGATATTGAGCACCACTTTATATAAACCCACTCCTTATTACAATTGTGCATGCTGAATCTCTTAGGCACTTTCTTCACATAGAGTTCATGTGATAACCACAATTTCTTGTTCTTGTTGTCCTTGAAAATTGTCATACCCAATATCTTCTTGGCTTTGCCCAGGCCTTACATAGAAAATTCAGATCTCAACTTTTTCTTTACCTTTACAATTTTCTTCATATGGGAGCTAGCTACTAGCATCACATCAACATATAAAGAAAGATGTCACCAATGTAATACCATTAGCTAGAGATATTATCTAGAGGTGGAAATTGTCTTGGTATTATTTTGAAGGATATTATATATGATGGTCTAAGTAGATCAGATAGAGGTGTCACCAGAAGAGTACTTCCATAAATAGTGACGAGGTCAAGAACACTCTAAAAATTTGAAAACCAATTTTGGAAGCCTAAATGGATGAGTTAGGCCTTGAAATGGATAAATACCTATCCCTTCTAAGGGAATATGTGTTGCCTTCTCCTACATATGTTTGTCTCATCAAGATCTTTCCAATGGTACATCATCCATGCTATTTTGAGCTTCTTAAACAAAGATTCACTAACAATTCCCTCAGGTCAAACTTGTTTGACCAACCAAATAGGACAAGGATCAACATGTCATCCATCCATGCAACTAATCTAAGGGTTTAGCTTGCTGAAAAATCATCAATTCATGCATCTGATCTAAGGTGGGGATGCCTTTGAGGTGATCCTCCTTGCTATATAATAAAGACAAGGTGCTCCTTTGGGAGCATCAGAGTATTTAGGGCTGAAGCCTTGTGCTTTTTCTCTTGTGTTTCTCTTGGGGTTTCTCTTGTCCTTGGGACATTATAGGTACCATTGGGAAGCTTGAGATGAGATGAACATAGGAGGGGAGAGAAGGCAATGCTTTTGTGCCCAAAGGGCAAGAGTAGTTCTATTTTCAAAGCCTAATTCATTTGTTTAGGCTTCCAAAATTGGCTCTTAAGTTTTAGGGTGTTCTTTGCTTTTTTATATTAATAGAGATATTCTTTTGGTGACATTTTTATTTAGACCATCATATATAAAATTCTTCCAAATATTACTAAGCTAATTTTCATATTTAGATAATATGTTTAGCTATAGTACCATTAAATATAAATATTTTATCTAGAGGTGAAATTTTGCTAGGTAACATCTTGAATGATGTGATATATTTGGACTTAGTAGATGAGATAGAGATGTCACAAAAAGAGTACTTCCATTAAAATTGTAGAGTTAAAATCACCCTAAAAAATTTAGAGCTGATTTTGGAGTCCTAAACAAAGGATTAGGCCTAAAAATTGGACATATTTTCTCTTCAATATGAAAGGCTTTCTTCTTCTCCCCTAGTTCATCTCATCAAGAGCTTTCTAATGGTACCTCACCTATGCAAATATGAGCTTCATAGAGGAAGATTCCCTAAATATTCCCTTGGGTCAATTTTGTTTGACCAACGAAATAAGACAAGAACCAACATGTCACCCATCCATAAACTAATCTAAGGGTATAGCTTGCTAAATGTCACCAATCTATGTATTTGATCCAAGGTGTAAAAGCCCAAGATTGAGGAGAGAAATAGGAGAATGGAAGATCACATTGGAACACTTGAGTGTGGGAAAATCTGAATGCCTAGCATGAGCTTTGGCTTTGGTATTATAGGGAACATACAAGGCTCTTGAGAAGATTCTCAAGAGGCTTCTTTGAACTACTTTCTTGGAGTACAAGCCAAGTTAACCAGGAAGTTTCTCAAGAAGCTTCTCTCTAGAATCTGCCTACTTGGTATGCAAGCTAAGCTAGTTGGAAGCTATCTACTTGGGGTATAAGCTAAGCTTGCCAAGAAGCTTCCTCCTAGAAGTTGCCACTTGGTATGCATATTATCTAATAAATTCTTGGAAGGGTACTTAGTAGCTTCCTAGATACTTCTAGAATATTCTAGGCTAACTTGGCCCATTCGCTACTTTTTTAGCCTTGAATAACTTCATCACTAAACTCCACATTGTTATGTATTCCCCACCGCTAGTTGGTGAAGTCCTCTTTGCCATTGAAGCTTCAAACTCTTGGATGGTTGTTTGTGCATTCTGTAGATGAGAAAGAAGCTCCCAAGTGGGATCATGAAGGTGATACCCTTTCTAGAGGACTTTGTACTCTATATGTTGTCAATGGCCTTGTTGAATGTGGCAACATGCAAGGATCCAATCAAATTCATTCTCTTCATGATCATTGATAGGGATGGGAGGAGAGGGAGGTTGGATACAAGAGGAAAAAGAAGATAGATTAGGAACAAAAGGTTTCAACTTGGAAATAGGAAAGATAAGGTGGATGTGTATATGACAAGGCAAGGCAAGTCAATAGGAGAAATGATTTGGGTGACATCAAAGGGTCATATCTAATTAAGAGCAAGTTTATGGACTTGGGTGTTGAGTGGGAGGGGTAGAGCATGACCTTATCACCAACTTGAAAAGTGAGATCACAAAGATGGTGGTCTACATATTGTTTTTGACAATTTTGAGCAAAAGGAGATGCAATTTGGCTTGTTGGAGGGATTGGGATATAGTGGCCAAGAAGGTGGAAGTATGAGGGACATGAGATGGAGGAGGAGCAAGAAGAGATTATGGAACAAGTGGATCTTGGCCAAAATTGAGGAAGAAAAGAGAAAATCTGGTGCTTGCATGTTTGGAATTATTGTATGCAAACTCTACAATTGCAAGATATTCATCCCTATTGGTATGGTGAATGTTGACAAAAGCACAAAGTATATCTTCCAAATGCAATTTTCATATTCAGATTTTCCATCACTTTGAGGATGATAAGCCGTGGATAGAGGAAGCTTGTTACCAAGTATCTAGAAAAGTGCTTGCCAAAATTTTCCAATGAATCGAGGATCATGATCAGAGATGAGTACAAGAGGTATCTCATGATGCTTGAAAACAATATCAAAGTAGATCTGCACCAATGTTGGAGCATCCATGGTATCAAAGATTAGAGCCAAATGGATTTGCTTACTAAGCTTATCCACAAACACCAGTATTGATGTGTGACCTTGATTTGTCTTGGGCAAGGATGTAATGAGATCCAAGCTTACATGTTGCCCTTGAGTAGATGGAATGGGGAGTAGTTGAAGGAGTCCACTTAGTTTTGGTTGTTGACCTTGTTACATTGGCAACTCTCACACAATTGGACAAACACTTGAACATCTCATGCCATGTTGGGCCACCACCATTGGTGTTCAAGGGTACCCAAGGTCTTGTCCACAGCCATGTGACCATCAATTGGTAAGTCATGGACTTCTTGGAGATGCACGAGTTGGAGATCACCCTTGGTTGGAACAAATATTTAGTACTCATGGAATAGAAGACCTTCCATGGAGGAGAAGATGTTGTACTCCTTGTCACATGTTACAAGATGACCTTGTACCACTTGAAAGAAGGGATCTTGTTGTAGAGTTATCCTAAACTCAATTTGGATCTTGGAGGCAATTGACACCGTCTTAATTGCCGTTGTGATGAGAGGAATAGACTTCAAATCAGGTTGTTGTGACAAGGCATTAGGGATGACATGGAACAGACTGAGTTTGTACTCAAGTTTGATGTCAAACAAGTGGAGGTGCTCCTCCCATTGATGATGTCTTCATGTGTTCCAAATGTAATGTTTGGAACAAGGGTTTGTGATTGGTTTGCATGATCCTTTTTTTCCCAAGAGATAATGTCTCCTTATTTAGGTGGCATATACCATTGCTAGTTGTTCCCAATCTTGTGCAAAGTAATTCATTTTTGTGGTGTTTAATTAGTGAGACACAAAGGCAATAGAATGCAACCCATATGAGAATTCATGCTACAACATAGCTCCGATGGTAAAGCTAGAAGCATTGAAGTTAACCACACAAGGTAGTTTGAGGATCATATGGTTGAAGAATCGGTCTTTAAGACACTATATTTTTTAGCTTTTGGAATGCTTCTTCATGCTTGGTGGTCCTTTGAAAGCTTGAGTTTTTCCCCAAGAGGTCGGTCAATGGTGTTGCAACATGATCATAATATGGATGAACTATCAATAAAAACTTGTCAATCCATTAAATGATTGCACCTCTATGACATCCTTTGGAGTAGGCCAATTAGTAATGGCCTTGATTTTCTCCTTTTCCATCTTGATCCCTTTTGATGAGATCTTGTGACCCAAGAAGGTAACTTCCTTCTACCAAAAGGTACACTTTGACTTCTTGCAATAGAACTTCCATTGACATAGTTGCCTTAGGACTTCTTGCACATGACTTGTGTGTTCTACTTTTGGCTTGCTATAGATTAAAATGTCATCCAAGAACACCACCACATACCGATCTAATAGTCCATCCAACTACCATTGCATATGATCCATGAAGACTATTGGAGCATTAGTGAGCCCAAAAGGTAGAACTCTCCACTCAAAATGCCCATACCTTGTGCAAAAGATAATCTTTTACACATCCTTCCTATCAATGAGGATTTGCTAATAGCCGCTACAAAGATCCAACTTGGAGAAGTTTTGTGCTCCACTCAATTGATCAAGCAAGTCATCAATTTGAGGCAGGAGATATGCATTCTTCTTTGTTTGTTTATTGAGCCCATGGTGATCATCACAGAAATGAAGTCCTCCATCCTTCTTTGGAGCAAATAATACCGGTGCTCCCCAAAGAGATGTACTATGTCATATGAAATCTTTCTCCAAGAACTCAATAAGTTTTGTTTTCAATTCCTCCAACTCCTTTGGTGAGAGTCGATAGATTGGTCTTCTCACTAGAGTACTCCATGGCAATAACTCAATCTTGAAGAGCATACCATAATCAAAGGGTAATCGCTTTTGGTATATCATCCAGATACACATCTACAAATTCTTGAACTATTTGATCAACCATCGCTTAATGAGGCTCTTAACCCCCTCAGATTCTCCTTGTGCAATTGGCTTGATCTACACCATGCAAAAATACTTATCTTCCTCTAAAGCTTGCTCTATGGTTGCTTCATTTAACAAACTTCTTATCTTGGGACTTATCTTCCTTCAAAGTTTGCTCTATGGCTGTTCATATGATAAACTTCCTATCTTGGGACTTATCTTGCTTCAAAGCTTGCTCTAAAGTTGCTTCCTTGATAAACTTCACATCTTGGGATTGATCATTCTTAAGTGTCTTACTCAAAGGTGCCAGACAACCTAATTGGAAATTCCTATCTTGGTGTTGTACTAGAATTTATCATTGAGTCTAATCAAATTGAACTTTATAATGTTCAAGCCAAGGCAAACCCAAAATGACATCATAGTGTAGAGTTTCCACTACAAACCTCATACACTCCAAATACTCCTTCCCAATCTTGAATGTAACAAGATATGAGGTACAAAATGTAGAACCCTTTCTATCATTTGCCATCATCAATTTGTTTCCAGTTATTGGCTTGATAGAAATATGTAATTCCTTTGTTTATTGCATGGACATGCAATTCTTTGAGCTTTCAAAATCAACCAAAATCCTACAATCACTATCAAAAATCATACCTTGCAAGTGAAACAAACTTGCATAGGTTGAGCCTTTGATCCCATTGGAACTAATCAAGTTCCCAATAGGTGACTCAAAAATATCCTAATGGAATTCCTCATTTCCTTTATCTGTTTGCTCCACAAACTCCATTTGGGTAACTTGTCAAGGTCATCTATTCTTGAATGGACATTCAAACAACACAATATCCAGTTTAGCAATAATAAAAATAACGACCTTTTTGCCACAATTTTTCCCTATTTGTGGTGCCAAGTGGTCTCTATTGAATGGCGTCAATCTCCAATGGTTAATGGCTAAAGCTCCTCCACCCGTGTGTTGTGTATTGGTAGGTTCTATGGAGGTCAAGGTCAAGACCAAGTTGTTACAACTAAGGAATCAAAGCGTTTGGCCAACCGTATGGGTTTGTCCAAGTGTTGTGGCTCTTGTATAGTTACCTAAAATTTGGTTTGTGACTTCAAGCACCTCACAAATTGATCTAGAGCTTCACCTTCTAGTATATCTAGAATTTTCATGATGGTGTTATGGAATTGTATGATGTAACTTCTTACAAAGCCAATCAACTTCAACTCTGTCACCCTATCTTGTGTAGCTTGTGTAACATTTAGCTTGGAATTGACTAATTATTGCACTCTTGAATTCTACCTAAGTCAAGATTGGTGCAACAAATTGCAGTTCAACTTGCTCTACTTTGAATTGCCACCATAGCTTTGCTACTCTATCCAATTGGTTGGAAGCCAAGAGAATCTATTTTTATTCATCTTTAAGTTTAGTAGCTTCAACATAACATTCATAGTCTTACACAAAATTCTCCACTACACCCAAAATTCTTACATTTAAATACCTAAGGTTTTGGAAATGAGATTTGGTCTCGTTCTTCTCAAATTGGTGTTCTTTCTATGTGCTCTTGTAGTTGATGGTCTCATTCATCCAACAATAAAATAAGGTGCTCAATTTTTTGCCACATAACAATGGCAACCTCTGGCATTGCCGCCATAGCTATTACTCTGCCTCACTTCTCCCCAATTTATCTAATTTATTAATACAAAGATGCAATACGTCCACCATCCTCCATAAGTTACAAGCAAAAGTACCAAAAGTTTCTCTAACAAGGTGATCTCATTTAGAAAATTCTACCCAAAGCATAAAGTGATGAATTGTGTGAAATGATGGTTGGGTAATACTCGGACTGTAAGCCAACCTATCTTTAACTCAAGATGAACCTTTGATGGCTATTATGGTAGCACACCATGGACTAAGAAGGCAAAGAACCACAACTCCATCATACTCCTCTAAGGCTACCACTCCAAGACTCAAGATATTGCTGGAGAACTCAATGAGAGAGAGATAGTTGCAAATGAAAGGATGATGAGTACTTCCTCACCCCTTGTTTATATACTTGTGAAATAGTTACGCACCAAAATTACTAATTATTGGAGTAACTCAAGTTACTAAGCTAAAAGTCAAGTAAAGTCAAAAAGTTTTCACTTTGTCCTCAAAGTGAAGGTCTCTTTACCTTCTATGATACATCTTCAACTTATCATGGTTAATCTTATCAAAATGTCTTCCTCCCAACTCCTTGAGATCATAGGTGTAATTGCCCCACACCTTCTCTACTATGAAAGGTCCAAAGTACTTAGGCAAAAACTTCGTTTGCATTCTCTTGAATTGAATAGAATCAAACAAATCATGTAAAACAAACATTACCCAATCACCTTCTTTGAAAGGCTCCACCTTCTTCTTGCCTTGCCTCTTGTTATAGCTCTCCTTTTGTTTCCTTTGGGCTTGCTCCACTAAAACCATAGCAATTGCTCTTGCCTCTTCCAACTCCATGAGTTGTTCCTTCCTTGACTTCTCTACATCATTTCCTTGTGCTTTCTTCAATATCCTATGAATGCTTTGGAAGGTAGGAAGATCAAAGTGAATAAGTAGGGTAGACTCAATACCATATACCAATTGAAATGGAGAATATCCAGTGGAAGTCTTCATGGTTGTCCAATACTCTGACAAAACCCACTCTCACAAAACTTGTCCCAATGATGTTTAGCCCCCTCCATTTCTGCATCTTTGGCCAACATCATGCACAAGGTCTGATTGGTTCTCTTTGCCAAGCCATTGAAATTTTATTTATAGGATGTAGTTACTCTTTGTGTGATAGAGAAATGTCATAGCATGGTTGTAGTGATACTTCCTATAAACTCTTCTCCTCTATCAAAAACCAACTCCAAAGGGCATCCAAACCTAGTGATAATGCATTCATAAAGAAATCTACCAACTTCATCTTCATTCTTGTCCCTCAATGGTCTAGCCTCAACCCACTTGGTAAGGTAATCAGTAACTACCACAATGTACCAATTGTTCCTTGGGGTTCTATTGAGAGGACCTACAAAATCAATTCTCCTCTTCTCAAAAGGTCATAGCAATGGAATTGATCTAAGTGGTGGAGTGGATGTAGACTTTCTAACAAAAGCTTGACAAAAATGACAAGTTTTGCAATAATCAAGACAATCCTTGAAAATCTCTCTCCAATGGTAACCCGCATCTAGAATCTTGAAAGAAATCACCTTTCTTGCAAAGTGTCCCCACATACTAAACCTTCATGAAACTCCTTTATGAGTAGGATAGACTCTTCCTTACCCTCTACTCTTTGAAGTAGACCATCTGATCCTTGGTGAAAAGAATATCCTCCACCATGTGTAAGATCTAGATCTTGCAACAAGGGCCTTCCTCTCCCTAGCATGTATCCCTTCTGGATAGTTACCTCTTGTAACAAAATCCACAATCTCCTTATACTCCATTGGAACCTCTTGAGTGATTTGAGATTGTCATGAGCTCCTTATCTGGGAATCAATGATCCAATGGCTCATCTCCATCATAGTCATAGGCCCTAGATAACAAATCAACATTTGCATGTTTCTTTCCTGGCCTATCCTCAATGGTGTAGTCATACTCAGACAAGAGTATCATCCACCCTTCTAGCCTCCCTTCCACATTAGGGTTGTTGAATATATACTTCAAAGCCTTGTGATCCATGAAAATTGTGGCTTTCCCTCCAATCAAGTAGTGTCTAAACCTCTTGAGACCAAAAATCACTGCCAATCCTTCTCTCTATGTGATAGAGTAGTTCTTTTCAGCTGAAACCATCTGCCTACTAGCATAAGCTATTAGATGATCATGCCCATCTTGGTCTAATTGACTAAGAGTGCATCCTATAGCTACATTAGAAGCATCCATGTAGAGGATGAAAGGCTTACTCCAATCAGGTTTAGCAAGAATTGGGGCTACAACAAGGGATTGCTTGAGCTCCTCAAAAGCTTTGAGAGCCTTCTTGTCCTCTAAAATCACCATGTAATCTACACTCTTCTTCATGAAGATGGTCAATGCATAAGCCTTGTTGGAAAATGAGAAGATGAACCTCCTATAGTATCCAACCATCCTCAAGAATTGGCGTAACTTTGTCAAGCTTGAAGGGAATGGGAGGTCTGAGATTTTCCTCACCTTCTCAAGATCCACTACTATTCCATCCTTGGAGATGATGTGTCCTAAAAGTAGACCTTCTTCACATCCAAAAATGCACTTCTCTAGGTTGAGTGATGCATTTGCCTCATCCAAGCATTGCAAGACCTTGATTAGATGCTCAAAGTGCTCCTCCTTGCTCCCATAGACACAAAAGTCATCAATGAAGTCTCTCAAAAATTTCCCAAAGGAAGGTTCAAATACTTTGTTCATGAACCATTGGAATGTGGCTGGAGTATTGCAAAGCCCAAAAGACATGACCTTGAAAGCGTAAGGTCCCCAAGGTGTGGTGAATGTGGTGAGTTGTTGATGCTCTGGTGCAATCTTGATTTGGTTATATCCATTATAACCATCTCCAAAACTATACCTCTCATGACCAGCAACCTCTTCCAAAATCTCATCAATGAATGGTAATGGGTGGTAGTCCTTCTTGGTAATAACATTGAGCTTCTTTTAATCCATACATACTTGAAGCTTGCCATTCTTTTTCTTCACAATCACAATTGGAGACACCCATTCTGAATTCTCCACTCTAAGATAAATCCAACCTCCTTGAACTTATCAATCTCCTCCTTCACAACCAAAGATATTGGTGGGCTAATGTGACGTTACTTTTGGCGGATTGGTCTTGCATGTGACTCCACCTCTATCTTGTGCTCCTCCAAGGTGACTTCCTTCAAATCCTTGTAATTGAGAGCAAACACATGGATGAACTTGCGGAAAATCTCCTCAAATCTCACCCTCTCCTCCTTGGTAACATTTGGGCCATACTTGAGGGTAGCTAGCCTTCTCTCTATCTCCTTGTGTCAATGGTGATTTATCTGGGTCCTTCAAAACCTCTGGCTTGGGTGCAAAATCCACAGCACACAAGGGATACACATCTTAATTCAATTCAGATTCATCCTCCTCTATGGAAGTCTCCTCCTCCATGCTTGTTTCCAAACCTAAAGCTCCTTCTTTAGAATCTGATTCCCAATAATCAGAAGATGGTGTATTTGAATGTGAAGTGTTGGTGGTGTTAGTCATAGGAACTATGACTCTATGGTTTGATGGCCCAATCCTCAAGTACCCTTTTTGCCATTGATCAGTTGTGCGTGCTTCTCTCAACCATGGCCTCCCAAGAAGTAAGTCATAGCTTGAATCCGTCAAGACTTGGAAAGTCATGAGATTTTGAACTCCTATAACTGAAACTACCATTTTATCCATCACCCCTATTGGTAGAACTTGTTGCTTGTTTGCCATGCTCAACACAAATGTTGAAGGTCTTAAAGGTATCATACCCAACTTCTTCATCAACCTTTTTGACATGGCATTCATTGCTAATCCTCCATCAACCAATGCATCCTTGATGTTGTGACCATTTATTCTCACATCAATCATGGAGGCATATTCTCAAGCTTCCCATGGTGTTGGTTTGGCATCCACCACCCCCATTGATACTGGAAATTTTGCCTTCTTCTTCCTCATGCTCCTTGTAGAACTAAAACCACCTCTAAGCTCCTTTCTCAAAGTAGTATTCAAAGCAATTAATAGGCCCACTATGATGTTAGCCTTGTGACTACCAACATCCTCCAACACATTGTAGTTCCATTGTTGCTTTGAGATCAAGAAGTCCTCCATTCCTAACTTCTTCCTTGGAGTCTTTGTTGTTGATGGTGTTGAAGTGCTTTTACAAGTGCTCCTAGTAGGCATAGGAGTATCTTGGCTAGGAGTAAATCCTTGTGAAGAGTTCACAAATTCTGCAGAACAAATTCTCTTCTTCTCTTGTGCGAAAAGCTCCAAAATAAGACTCTTGGAGTTTGAGCACGCTCCCTTCTCATACTTGCTCTCAACCACATCTATGGATGCTATCCCCTTACCTTTGCTTGGATTAGGACCCACTTGGGTTTCACTACCTCTCTCTTTCCCTCTATTGGCTTCCTCACAACCCTTCTTCCATGGTAAGTGGAATTTGGGCAATTCCTTTGGATATGGCTCTTCCTCCACAACCAAAACAATTTCTCTCATTGAAATTGTTGGTTGGTTGACCTCCTATATATGGATAACTTCCATAATGCCTAGGCCCTCTCCCCACATTTTGATCCACCTCTCTCTTCTCCCATAGTTGCACCACATTGATCTTGAGATCTGCAAGTTGTTTTGCAATGGTTTGAAGTGGATCCTTTGGTGGAGGTGCAAGAACTAGAGCAACCATTTCTTGTGGTGCAACCCTTGCCACCAAAGTATCAGAAGTTTCATTATACTTGTAACCTTGAGGAAGATGCACAACCTCCTTCACCACCAAATCACTCTCATCTCCTTCCAAACTCTCCTCCATACGAATTGCAATCTTGATAGCTTCAACCTTGGAAGAAGGTTCCTCATATCTCACCTTGCTTCTAATTTTTGGTCTTGATCCTCCCACAAAATTCTTGGTGAGTATGGCCCCAATGCCAATCACAGTAGTCTCCACATCATCCCCACCTTTCCTCAACACTATTCAAAATCTGGAGTCTTAACTTTTCCACTCTTTCCACATAGACTCTCACTTTCTCTCCATCTCCTTGTTTGAAAAAGGTAACCTCACTCATCAATCTCTCACAACTATCATCTAGAAGAAAGTTCTCAATGAGTGTTGAAGTCAAACTCTCCCAAGACTCTTCTTCCTCATCTCTCCTCTTTTTTTAGTCTTCTAACTCATACCATGTAAGTGTTGCATCTTCAAAGAAATCTGGTAATAATGAGGCCCACTCATTCTTCCTCCTCTTATTTTTTCCTATGCAAGCTCTCTTGAAGTCTCTCACAAAGGCCTCCACATCTTTTCCATCCTTGCCAAAGAAAACCGGAAGTTTCTCCATCTTAACCCCTCACTATCTTTCTTTTCTCTCAAATTTTTTTTCTTTCTCTAACTCTATAACTAATAGATTATATACATGAATAACATCATCTGAGAATAATTCACCCTAGGAAAAAAAAAGGTTCAAGTTGCTCAAATATTTCTATAGCAGCATCAAATCCTATAGTGCATATTAATTGGACTGTCATGGATAGTTTATCCATAAGTTGAAAGATTATCTCCATCACTAATCTTGAGAATTAGCTGATGAAGGTGGTAGTATTTTTGTAGCTGTACTAAGACTCTCTCCAAGATCTGTCACCAAAGTCTCCAAAAATTCTTTTACTCCACTACACTCATGTCCTTTTGGAAGTCCTTCCACTCCACAAACCTCATAGAACTCCTTGGTCTTAGATCTTCTCCCTCCCAATCTTGGTGAAGAAGGTCCAACATGCAAAACCAAGTCAACTAAGCCTCTCCTTTCTCTCAATCTATTGCTCTCAAAATTCAATGGATATGAACTTGCCTCATGTCCCTTCTCTCCATATAAAAAGCACTTAGACTCACTCTTTCCTCCAAGTGGTGTAGGTTCTTGGATCCTCTCAACACTCTCTTCAAGTTCTATTATAAACTCTCTTCTCCTCAAATCCACCCCTACAATTACTTCAAACCCTTAGGGAACCTTGCATAGCCTCAATTTCCACTTTTGGTTACCTCCATGTTCCCAAGATGAGTCTAAACACTCAAACATGCTTTTTGTTGCTCTCACACTCTTCATGCATGAAATCTAAACTCTACAGAATTGACCCTTCTTCAAATATCAGTAATCTCACAACTTGTATGTCATAGTCCTTTGAAACTTTGCAACTCTAGTGCATCCCTCTTTACAAAATTTCAGATCTTTTAATTGAGCCATTTGGCCTAGGCATCTTTTTATTCAGCACACATATTTCAGATTTGGTCTGAAAACCACCCCCTCACTTTGAAAATTATAACTCTCTGCTCAAGAATGATCTCTGTCTAATTTTTGTGTCAACAGGTAGGATACATTAGACAAAATTTCTTGGAAAGTTTCACTATAATCTACTAAAAATTGAAGAAATGACAGACTATGTACAATTTTCCAAAGAGCATGTAGTTGTGGGAGCAGTTTACCCTATCAAGTTTCAAAAATTCTAGCCCATTGTGCATAATAGCTCTCACAATAATTTCAAGTGTGCTAATTGTAAGAAAACCCAAGCTATCATGTGTAGAAATTTCAAGTCGTGATCCCAAACTTGAGATTATGCCCAAAATCTCCTTAATCCCCAAAATCTACCATCTACCTCACACAATCTCTCCAAATCCTCTCAAGTGTACAAGATGTACAAAATCACCTTAAAGATATCATAATGAACTATAGGGTGTACAAATGGATCCAAATTATCTAACATAAGTTCAGTACTCTCCTTCCCTAAAGTTCTCTCCAAGTGAGCTCTCATAGCCTCCTTTTGTCTTATATAGAATTGTATGTGGAACATTATCTTGCCTTCTAGAGAGGTCTCAGCAACGGAACCAAAAATTTGAGCTGGTCTGTCTCTCACTCAGGATGAACCTCTGATGGCTATTATGGTAGTGCACCATGGACTAAGAAGGCAAGGAACCATAGCTCCATCATACTCCTCTAAGGCTACCACTTCAAGACTCAAGACATTGCTCACTAGAGAACTCAATGAGAGAAAAATGGTTGCAAATGAAAGAATGCTGAGCACTTCATCACCCCTTGTTTATATACTTGTGAAATAGTTATGCACCAAAGTTAATAATTACTAGAGTAACTCAAGTTACTAGGCTAAAAGTCAAGTAACATTAAAAATTATAAAGGAATATCCATCCACATGAGGATATTCCACTAAGCATGTGATCTTATCGTGACCCAACGAGTAAGTCAAGGATTCTTTCACATGGGCTATCTTTGGACTATAGAAGAATCCAAAACAAAAAGGCTTGCGGGCCCAAGGGTTCTCAACTCTTTCCTCAAAGCTAAACACCTAGGAATAATACCAAGTCAACACACTAGAATCCAAAATAGTGGTGCTTATCTTTTTCACTTCCTCTAAAGTAAGGTCCCCTCTTTCTTAGCTATGACTAACTTCAACTAATCATGACTAATGTAGAACCATCCTTTATCTCTATATAAATAACATCTCTCAAATACTTGTTATACCAAGCTAAATATCACAATACCACACACATGCACAAATGGGTTTTACAATCCACCATTCTGTATCTTCATTACTCACTTGTGAGTGTGGTTCTACACTAGATGCAGCAGTGGTCCACATGGCGTTGTGTCCTTTTGGAGGATAAAGGATAGCTACCCATGATGCCATTAGGGACATAGTGTTTTCTATGGCACGAGAGATGGATACTTGGCTTGGAGCGTTTGTATGCTTTGTAGATGACATGTGTCAGGGCAAACTTATACTTGGTCCGAGATGATCAAGTGACAATAGCAAATGTTGTGGTTATGGACCCTATGCAGGATATAATTTTGGAGGGAGTGATTACCCATCTCCCTGGATGAGCAGCGAGTGCAATAGCAGGTCACAAGGTCTCCAAGTATAGGGGCATGCAACGAGGTCACCTCTTTGTTCCTTTAGCCTTGGAGTTATATGGAGCAATGGACACGATGTTTGGCACACTTTTTAGAGAGTGCGTGAGAGCTTATCATGTTAGGTGCCAAGGGGTACCACTCTCACTCTCATACTTTGTAGCATATTTTAGACAATGTGTGTCCATTGCTCTACAGAAGGTAGTGGCTGATGCAATCCATAAGAGAGCAATCACATTAGGTGATGTTTCTTTGGATGCTCCAATCGTGTGTAGACCATACAACTTGCATAGCTTGGATATCTTAGGTACGGTAGGGCAAATTTCTCATATAGACTCTATTGAGGCTTAGCCCTATTTTACCTTTTTTGTCTTTCCCTTGTATGGCTTGATGAGGTCTTCCCATCCTTCATTTTTTTCTA
The DNA here is from genome assembly GCA_948567375.1 of Lunularia cruciata. Lineage (NCBI taxonomy): Eukaryota > Viridiplantae > Streptophyta > Marchantiopsida > Lunulariales > Lunulariaceae > Lunularia > Lunularia cruciata. Next base: position 2,418,404 of record OX419757.1, on the reverse strand, counting down.
CGTGGTCGCTTGCTTCTCTTAAATGATCATATTAACTCTCTATTGGTAGGAAGTAGCAATTGAGCATTTGCTATGTGTAAGAATCATAGATTCACAATTGTAAGATTTGATGCAAGGGATGTTGAATGAGTTTTGGGAGATCAAGATGACCATGGAGGCATTGCAAAGTCAAGTATATACCTTTAGGAACAATCAAGCAATGCAAGAAGAAGAACCATCCCAATACCAGCAGCCAAAGTACTTGGAGAGTCACTCATACCAATGACATTGACCTTGGAAACAATGAAGCCACATTATTACTACGGATGGAGAAGATATGCAACATTGAGCCTTACAAGGGACAATGTTTTGTGGGAGTAGTGGAGAACTAGATTTCAATATACAAGTGAGATCATTGATCATACTATATGCATGTTTGCATGTGGATACTTAACCAATAAATTTGTTCCACGGTATGATGCTTGGGAATTATCAATGTTGGTAGAAGCAAGAGAGATCACTTGGACGGCAACGTAGGAAAGATTGCTAAAGAATTTTCACTCCATGGATTCCACGTAAATGGCCCATGGAGGTTGAAGTAAAAGAATAACATACAAGAGTATGTGGAGGCATTTCTTGATCTACAATAACAATAACAATAATAATAATATTAGTTAATAATAATTACAATAACCAATATGTGTTCAATAGAAGCTTTGGGCAATTTCAAATATGGGTAAAAGAGAAAAGTTGCCAAGAAGTAATAGTACAAAACACTTGCAAGGTTTTTGAAGCCATTGCTTGCACTTAGAGAATAGGCAGTTGAAGGAGGTGAAGGGGTAGTCCCAACTCAACATTATTGGGCGAAAACACCACACTTTGGTAGACCGATTCTTATAGAATTGTGCAACATTTTGTTCCAAGATCAAGGAGCACAATCGCTCCAAGGAGAACAAAGATGGGTCAAAGAAAGGAGAGATGGAGTCCCACAAGGAAATGAGACTTAAGCAAAACAATATTGTTGCTACAATTGTGGCCGAGTTGGGCACATAGCCATCAATTGTTGTGCTTGTCTTTGTAGAGGCCCTTGGCCTCCATACAAGCAACTTTTGAACAGCATGGAGAGACAATTTGAAGAGAAGGATGTGAAATCACATCGGAAAACAAAGATCAACAATAAATGCTCCTTATGGCCTTATTGGCTCATAAAAGCAAAAGCAAGGGAGGAAGAGGACAAGTGCACAAAGGTTGAGGAAGAAAAAATTAGAATTTATTGTTATGAATGGAGTGCTAAAAGGTAATAAGGTGAGAGTATTGATAGACCTTGGAGCAATAGAGAATTTCTTGTCTTGCTCTATTATAATAAGGATAGAGATGGAGCTAGAGAAGGATGAGAATGAAGAAGTAGAGTTATCATATAGTCAAACAAAGAAGATTGAGTTCTTACCTAAAAAAGTAACACTCTCTATAAGAGAGTATTAAGAAGAGATTGAGTGGCGAGTGATATGGTTAGCTCATTATGATGCAATCTTAAGCATATCATGGATGGAGCACTACAACCCTACAATTGATTGGAGAAAGAAAGTAGTGAGAACTTGACAATGGAATATCATTAAGGTTTAAAAAATTCACATAGGCAAGAATTGCCTCTGTATGTTATAGGGACAACAACGATTTGTAAGACATATAGATGTTTCATGGGCATAATGACAGAATTCTAAAGTGCACAAACTTGATGGAAAAATTCTTGAGAAATTGAAAGATGTGATCAATGAGTTTCAAGATGTCTTCCCGGATGACCTACCCTCAAGATTACCACCAAAAAGGAGAGTAGATCATAATACTCATGGATCAAAATACTTCTTGGGAAGACACCTCCTTGTAAGGCCCCACATCAACTATCACCTCATGAGTTAGAAGAATGTAAGGCTCAAATCAAGGAAATGCTACAAAAGAGGTTTATCCAACCTAGTGTCACCATATGGGACTCTTGTCAAGTTTCTAAATAAGAAGGATGGTACAATGTGCATGTGCATTGACTATTAAGGCCTAAATCAATAAACAATGAAGAATAAATATCCTTACTCCACATGGATGACCTTTAGGGTAAGAGATATAAATCAATAAGGCAAACACTTCACCAAACTTGATTTGTAGAGTGGTTACAACCAAATTAAGATTACAAAGGAAGATATACACAAAATAGCCTTTTGAACAAGGTAGGGTCATGTTGAGTACCTAGTGATACAGTTTGGCCTCACCAAAGCACCAACCACCTTCATGAGTTTGATGAATGCCATATTTTGTCCATAATTAGATAAATCTGTTATCATTTTCCTAGATGATATCTTAGTCTACAGTTGGATGATGATGGAGCACAAGCAATATTTGCAAGAAGTCATCCAAATTTTACAATAAAATCAATTGTATGCTAAAATCTCAAAGTGCAAGTTTGGCAAGTCTGAAGTAGGCTACTTGGGGCATAGCTATAGTAAGTGTAGAAGGTAATGCAGAAGGTATCCAAGTGTTAATATATAAAATAGAGGTCATTCAAAAATATGGTGCTCCAAAAGATCAAACTCAACTTAAGAGTTCTATGGGATTGATGGGGTTCTATCATTGATTTGTCAAGGACTTCTCTAAGGTTACACAACTTCTAATGGTACTATATGGCAAGGGAAAGAAGTGGATGTGGGGAACCATACAAAAATTGGCTTTCAAGAATTGAAAGAGGCATTAATATATGTACCAATCTTGAAATAGTTTGATCCAAAACATCAAATCAAGTTGGCTATAGATGCATCAAGCATAGCAATATGAGCAATCTTACAAAAAGAGTGATATGATGGATGGCACCCAATTGCATATTTCTCTCAAGACCTATTATCAGAAAAATGCAACTATCACACCATCAAATGAGTAGAGTTGGTCATTGTCCTTTCAACCAAGCATTGGAAGCACTATCTTGGCAAGAAAAAATTTGTAGTGGAGATAAGTTACAAACCTCTAGTCTACCTCAACTCACAAAAGATCTATCTTGTTGATAGATTTGGTAGGTTGAGTAGAGGTAATGGTTCAACATGATGATCACATATGTGGAAGGCAAGAAGCAACTTGAAAATGTATTCACCCAAGTGCCTATGGCAAAAAATCTGATGGTAGTGGTCAAGATGAATTATGGCCAAAGATTCTTACTACAAAAAAAATTGACCCATAGATTGTAGGAGCTTGTTCATCCAAAAGTGTCACCAATACTTGAGGACTCACCTTTTGTGATGGCAAGTTATAGATCTCGGATGCCACAAATATTAGAACCACCATCCTAGCAAAATGTCATGATTGTGCCATTGCAAGTCACGTTGGAGTAGACAAGACCTTAGATGTAGTCAAATGCCATTACTATTGGCCCAAAATGAGCAATGATGTGATGGAATATGTTCAAAGCTTCCTACTTAGTCAAAAAAATAAAGGTTTTAATCAAGCTCTTGTAGGACTCCTTCAACCCCTCCATACTCCTAAACAATGTTAGGAATAGGTAAGGATGGATCTGGTTTGTGAATTGCCCAAAACCACCTCTAGGTCGACCAACTTAGCAAAATGATTCATGTACATCCTACCACCAAGGACGTGAATGCTCCACAATTAGCTCAATTGTACTTAGATGCAATCTTTTCTCACCATGGCCTATCTTGAGTGCTCATCAATGATAGAGGTATTCAATTCACTTGTTTGTTTTGGAGAACACTCTTTGGCATCTTCAAAACCAGATTGGCCATCTTTATGGCTTACCATCTACAGACTCATGGATAAATAAAGTGGGCTAATTGCACTATTGAGAACATGGACTTCACCTTAGATGAGCAAGAGAGGTGGGACACCGTACTTCCACTAGTTAAATTTTCCTATAGTAATTCAATAAATGCATCCACACAAGTTACACCATTCTTCATCATGTATAAAAAACATCCTTTCACACCTTTGAGCTTGATGAAGATCCGCTTGATGGCTACCAAGGTTGACATTGTCAATAAATTTTCTTCTAGAATCCAATAGGGTGTGGAGAACATCAGGTATATGTTGCATATCATCCAAAATCAACAAAAATAGTATGAAATGCATATCATTGGCACATGGAGTTCAATGTTGGGGATCAAGTATAGCTGTCCACAACCAGTCTCATGTTAGTTGGCCCTTGTGAGCTCAAATCTCATTTTATTGGAACTTTTCCCATCCTTTTTTGAATCATTAAAGGGGCTTATCACATTGAGCTACCACCACTATGACAACCCAACAAGTATCACTTTTGCAATAATCACTAAGTAAAGTTTGTTCCCATAAAGATACTAATTAGAAATGGTCAAATACAAAGTTAAACAATAACAATGTAGTTCTTCTTGATTGCATCTTTAATCTCTCAAGTAGAAACTACAACTAGAAGAGAGTAACAAGCATTGATTTGCAATCTCATCACAAATTACACTCCCATAATCACAATACTTCATATCTTTCCAAAGAATCTTGATTCTAATGATTTGGATTCTTTCAAAGGAGGCTACTTCACTATGAAATAACTTCATCTTAGAATTATGTTCCACCTTTCCATTGAAGGTACAACTTCCTTGATCAAAATTGCTTTGCATCAACCCCATGGTGCACTCCCAAATGAAGAATACTTCCAACACTATAGGTCCTCATAGATCCATCAAGGCATTGCTTTGATTGCTATCCACTCAGGATCAAACACATAGAATGAAATCAGCACTACGGGATCCAACATCCAACAAGCTCACTAACTTGCATTTCAAAATTCTCCCAACACTCACAAACACACTCACAAGATTGATACTCGGAATTAAGTTGGAATGACAAGCATTAAGATATAGCACTTTGCTTACTCAACTTCAAAAACATAAATATTGAACAATAGCACACTACAAATGATTCCTTTAAATAGGCTTTGCACTTGATAGTTACTAACAAAAATACCATTCCCTAACAAATTTACCAACCTATAGATCTAAAATGAAAAACCACTCCTTCATATCTACCTCTTCATATCTCAAATTTGTTTCCACTCCAAGCCAATGTCAACCTTGAATTTGGCTTCCAAACCTAATGTTCTTTCTATCATTTCTCCTTCTTTGGGACTATCTAATACTAATACTTCAAATTCTATTTCTACTATCTCTTTAGATTGAACTACAATTACAGACATGGGTAGTCTGTTTACTTTTTTATTAGCTAATTCAATCTTCTCTAATGTCTTAGGCAACTCACATGAAGGCACCTACACTCCTACTTCTAAAACTTCAAATTTATCATTTACCTCATCTCACTATGAAATCTATCTAAGTTTGATCTAACAAAATCTAATCTAAGACACACATTGTTTATTACCTCTAGCATTCTGTTGTCTACTTGATCTCTAAGTGAATCAACATAATGTTCAAGTCCACCTCCTTTGCTTTCCTTCTTCTTGTCTCTTGCAACAAAAACTTCAATTCATGTAGCCTTGCTTCTTCTAACTTAACCTTGGCTTTAGTACTCAACATTGCTTTCAACTCCTTCACAACTGCTCCTATTGCATCCAACTCCACACTTGGAACTACCTTCTCCTTACTTCTCTATATTTCCAATTTTTTCTAACATATCATCAACTTGTCCTCAAATTTGGCATTTAGTGCTCCCTTCTCTTGCACATACTAGACCAATTGACCTTTGACACCTCTAACCAGCTCTTGCAATCATTCTTCTTCCCAATTACAGTATGTCAACTCTTGTTGCCAGGTTGATCCTTCTCTGCTGCACTCTTCTTCAAACTCTCTAGCTCTTGCTCCATGACTGCTGCAATTGCCTTTGAGTGTATGGCTTCTACCCAAGCATCAACAACTTCTTGCTTCATCTTCTCAACCAATGCTTTTTGCTATTTTAGTTCTTCACTGCACTTTATGAAGTTCTCTTGCAAGGTGTCTAAGCTTTTCCTCCAAAGAGCTGCTTCAGCCCAAAGTTCTCGGGCTTCCTTCTCTCCTCAAGGTCGCTTACTCCTTAAATCCAATTTCTGTTCACTCCATTGCTTTACTACTTCCAAATCATCCTTCATTCCCCAATGAACCTTCTTTAGCTCCTCTTTCTTTTGCTATAGATGCACCAACAAAGGACAAAATTTTTTCAATAGATACTAGAATTTGACGTATCTTCCTTCATTATCTTTTCTTTGGCTGGTGCCTTACTCCAAAGATGCAATCTTTGTATCTTCAATGTCTCACCTTCTAAGCTCTCCTCTTTATCTTTGACTTTGCTCGGTCTTACAACTATAGTTGGACACTTCTCTTCACTTGCTGCTCTTAGAAATACCAAGGCAACCTCTCCTGCTTGTTTTTCTCCCAACTTGACTGCAAGCAACTTTAGACATAGCTCCTCTCCTCTTTCCATGTCGTCAATCACCTAATGAAACTCTTGTTCTTCTTCTCCAACAATCCCTTCTCTTGATTGCTGAACTTTGGCATCTCCTCAATGCCAATGCTAGATTTTCCACTTTGCAATAAAATTCTTCTTTGGAGGCTGCACTATTAAACTCCATTCCTCCTTCCAATTCTTCCTTTGAAGATGATTCCTTCACTTTAATCAGTGTGGGCTTTAGATTCAATCTTTGTATCTTTTGGGGCTGCACCGGTGTGATTCATCCTTTGGGTCTACTTCTCTCCCTTGGCATGGGAATATCTATTGCCACTATCCTCTCCTTACCTTTTTCAAGTAGTAGTCCTTGCCTTCACGCACCCACTCGATGTAATATTGTTCATCCCCATCTGCTTCTCATTGTAAGTTGGGATGAAAGTGGGATATCATTTGTCCTCTCTCCTCCAAGCTAAGTATGTTTAATCTGAATTAGAAGTGGGCTACAAAGGGTAAAAAATAGTAGAGTGGCATATCTATTCTCCAACTAGTAATCATCTGCCTGACTCATTGGTGCAAACACTTTGCCCTATCTACTACCTCTCATGCAAACATTTGGTGGAAGAATACTACACGCAACATTATTATATAGGTGGTTTGCTCTAGCTTGAACATAGCTATCATCATGCTGATGATCCCCCTTTGCATTGGGTCTTTATAACTATCCACCTTGTACCCATTCTTGGTGCAATGTCTACTAAAAGAATTCCTCACCTCGGCAATTTCTTCCAAAGACTTACACTTCCGATAGAAGGTGATTCCTCCTACTTGGTTTACTTCTCTCCCCAAGACTAATATCCAATCCAACTCAATCCATTGAGCTAGATTACCCTCTCTTCCCTTCATGCTTGGATCCGTCTCTGCAAGCGCTGGCAATGATATGTGCCATGAGCCCTAGAAAGCTCAAATTCCAATTCTAGGCCAAAATTGTGATGCAAAGTCTCGTCAAGACTTTGATCCTTACCACTACATCTAATCAATGAATTGCAAGACCTCTCACCACACTTTGCTTATTTCCCTTTGGGGCCATCATGTGCTTCCTCACTCTCTATTTATGAAAGATCAAACCCCAAGACTCTAACTCTAACCCACTTCTCTTGTGTGCTTGCAGTTTGCATTCCTTTAGGATGACTCTGAATAGGAACATGATATTGTCTAGACATTGAAGCGCTTCCTCATCAAAATTATAATTTGATAATCTTTTGCTGATTTATCATTCTTTATTCAATTCAATGTTTACCCACCAATTCTATGGGTTAGTTTCTTGTCACTCTCAAGGTCATCTTGATCTGTAGGTAGTCACTTTCTTCCCATGTTCTTTCTTGATTTGTTGAACTCAAGGAAAAGTTGTTATAGGTTCTTTAGATCGGGTTGCACATCCAAAATAAAGTTCTCTATCTTTGGCTTCATACTTCTGTTTGCCTGACCCGAATCCTTTTGACTTTGACCCAAGGTCAACTTGCCAAACACACAATTCTTCTTATTTCCTCCCCGTTTAGCCTTCATTTGGCTTTAACACTACACTTCTTCTTTAAAATTCATTAAAAAAAAACATGGGTACCCCATACTCCTTCCCTCAAATGAGAGCATCCCCATGAACATTGGCTTTGGATTCTTTGTACAAGTTTAAGTCCACCATCCAATAATTTTGAACCCTTTTCTCGTTCACTTGAGTGGCAAATGGATTACCTTCCAAGTCTACAAGTTGAATAGAGCTATTTTAATAAATGTGAAATGTAGGGTATGGCACATCCACCTTAAGTGCAGCTTTCCTGGAATTGTTTTTGGCAATTCTCATATAACAACACCAAATTGCCCTCCCAAACCGTAATAGGCTTTATGCACTTGTCATGCCTGACTTTATGCTGATCTTGTAGCTCCTTTGTGGTTTGCATTGCATTGTCTCTTTTCTATTCTAGCCACATAAGTTGATGGGTCCAAAGATCCTGACTTTCTCCCTCCAAAAATCATTCCTCACAAAGGATCCGATATGACAATACTTTGAATTTGATTGGTAATGATGCAATCCATATGTCAAGACATATAGAGTGTTTTGTTGTAATATTTTTGGTGGTTCTACATGCCCTTAAATCAATAGTAACTTTGTGTCCCAATTGTAGGTATAATTGACAATCACCTTGTTTAAAATTTTACACAACCTATTTGCTTTCAATGTTAGTCCATTTGCTTTAAGATTGTAAGGAGTCATCTTCCAATGTTTAATCTGGAAGTACTTGGTTAACGTTGCCATCATTGAGTTAAAAAAATGAGCCTCTTGGTCACCAATTTCAAAGGATATCCATACCGTGAAATAATGTTTTGGAAGAAAAATTTGGTGACTATTTCCACATGATCTCTTTGAGTTGCCTTGGCTTCAACCATCTTGGTAGCATAGTCAATGCACACCAAGTGTATCTGTTCCTCATGAATCGGGTCATTGGTTGAATCAGACACACAAAATCAATTTCCCATGTCTCAAATAGGGCCTATGGCAAAATTGGTCTCAAAGGCCATTAAGAAGTAGCCATTGGCTTTCTTGTTCTTTGATAGGCATCACAACTTTGGATATGGGCATGAGTATCCTTGTACATCATAAGCTACAAGTAACTTGATGAAACATTTTTCTTGACTGTATTCTTTAGGGCATAGTGTACTCTTGATGCTTCTAAGTGTAAGGACTCAATTACTCCTCCGATTTTATATGCTTCCAAGCATCATGGAAGTACTTCATCTTTGCACATTTTAAACAAGATGTTGTGTTTTGGCTGGTATGGTCCCATCTTCCTGAGGAAGGCTTTCCTTTGCTTTGGTTCCGATCCCTCAAGACATTGGCAAGTATACCAATAGAAACATTTAGCCATATACCTCATACTTTGCATTGCCATCAAGTGATATAACTCTTTTTTAGGAAACCAATCATTGACTTCCAAGTCTTGGTCTTGAGTTTCTAACCTGAATAGGAAGTCCGCATTCAAATGCAAAGCTCCCTTCCTTACTTGTATAGTGTATGTGAATTCTTGTAATAACAAGATCCACCTTGGAATCTGCCTAGTCAAATCTACCTTCTTTACCAAATGTTGCAAAGCATAATGGTCCACATAGAAGACAAACTCGTATCCTAACAAGTAGTGGCAAAACTTTTTTTGGAGGTAGACACCATTCCGAGTGCTTCTCTTTCAATCATCAAATAATTCTTTTCTATAGTTGAAAGTCAACTAGCATAGTAGATCGGATAGTCTTTCTTCTTCTTGTCCTTCTGACTTGAGACTACTCTGATTGCCATGGATAAAGCATCCACATACAAATGAAAAGGGGCATCCCAATTCAAGGCCTTCATTATTGGTGCTTCAACTAGTTTCTTCTTCAATGCTTGGAAAGCTTCTTTTTGTTTTGCTTCCTACAAGTAGTCTTTGGACTCCATTAGAAGCTTTGTTAGGGGTGCAACAAGCAACACATAGTTTGATACAAAGTGTATGTAGTATCCAACATGTCCCAAGAAGGCCTCAGCTCTCAAATAATTTTAGGGGATTCCAAAGCTGAGATGACTTTCACCTTCTCCAGGTGTAATGACAAGCCGGCAAATCAACACCTTTCAAAAATTTGGCAAAGGTAATCCAAATGCACTTCACTTTACCCAAACACACAAAATCATCAATGAAGACTTCCATAAATTTGCACAAAAAATCTTTGAAGATTGCATTCACCATACTTTGGAAAGTAGCAAGAGCATTACACAACCCAAAAGGCATTTGATTGTAAGTGATAGTGCCCCAATTGGTAGTAAATGTGGCTTTTTCCTTGTCTTCTTCTTGTATGGATACTTGAATATAGCTTGAAAATCCATCAAGAAAACTATAGCAAGGGTGACCAACTACTTGGTCCAAAATTGTATTGGTAAAAGGTAAAGGATGATGATCATTTCTTGTCACTGCATTCAATTTCTGGAAATCTTGGTACACACAAATCTTCTTGGTCTTCTTCTTCAAAAATATGACAATGGGGGAAAATCAATCATTGCTCAAGACAAGAAAGATTCTCTGAGCCTCTAATTACTTGTTGATCTCATCTTTTACCAAGAGCAAGTACTTCAAGTTCAGGCAATACTATCTTTGCCTAACTAAAATTGCACCTTGAATCAAATCAAGCCGAAGTTCTCCAAATTGTCATGGACTACCTGACATTTGATTAATTGACCAAGAAAATACATCCTAGTACTCTTTAAACAAGGTAGTGTATGCTGCCAACTCCTCCAAAGATTGTCTTCAAAATTTCCAAAATTTTACCTTTGGTTACATCTTGACAGTCATTGGGGTTGATGACTCCTTCAACATGACTAACTTGGCTTCACTTAAGTCTAATAGCAGTCAAACCTACTTCCTACAAATCATTGTCACCTAAAGCAATGTCATATGGGTCTTTGTCTTTGACCTCCACCTTGTTGCACTCCAAGTAATTGACTTGGACTTCTTCTTTAGAGTCTTCAAAAGACAAAGACAATGAATCATTGGATTCATCTTTGTCTTTAAATAAAGTCATCTTCTCGAGGTGAGGAACCTTTGTCCAACTCATTATCACCATCTTCTAGTCTTCGGACAAGATGTCCTTAAACCTCAACTTTTGTTGGTGCCAATCCACAACAACTTGGGCATTAATCAACTAGGGTCTTCTAATCAACAGTGGGTAACGAATCTTGGTCATTAGTCCCAACACAATGTAATTCAACTTGAAGGGCACTCCTCCAATGATTGTAGTGATATTTGATAGCATGCCCAAAGGCCGTCTCTTGGTTTGCTCTGCAAATTTTAGAATTTGGGGTGTTGGCTTGAACATATGGTACGTCAAATGATTTGTGGTGTCCTCTATCATGACATTCACACCAAAACACAAATCAATGGGTATTAATGTGATCATGCAACCCATAATCTCTGCATCTACTTCAAGAGATCCCAAATCCTCTTGTTCAATACAATACATGGCCGGCAAGTCCTTCTTGGTCATCGCCCTTACTTTCTTGAGGGCCAAACTTAGCTGCTTCTTATATAGCTTGTTGTCCTCCAACAATTTCTTGAATGTAACATTAGCATTCTTGGATGCCAAGTCTGCTACAATATTGTATTGGGGTACTCCTCCCAACTTCACTCTTTACCTTTGACTTTGGATTAGAAGTCTCTCCTTGTTCAAATTGGACTTTGGAGCACTTCATGATGGTGACCAGAGTACCAATGGTCTTGACCTGAGGTTCTTCAGGTTTATCCACCCCGGCTTGGATCAGATCATTGACTTTGGATCTGATGTCAACCAGAAACATTGGAGGTTTTGTCGTTGTACTTGCCTCCAAACTCATCTACTGAGTTCTTTGTATTACCTCTTGTATTTTGGCTTTGTCTAGACTTTTCTCCTCCTTCATAGAAAGAATAGCTTTTGGATGCAACTTCTATGCCTTTTGTGAAGACAAAGAAGTAGTACTCTCTTCTTTAGGATCACACTTCTTCTTATTGGAGCGTTTCTCAACTTTCAAAATTTTGAGATCAGGCCATTCTCCTTCTAAAGCTAGACTTCCTTCTTGAGGTCTCTCCTCCTCAAGAGTGATATAATTTATATTCCTATCCCCTTATGATTGAATCCTCTTGCAATTGAAAGTATGTATAGACCCCAGCTCAGCTAGGGTCTATACATACTTTGCTGGCGGCTTCAGGTTAGGTGGTTGAAGGCATTGATTTCCCATGTGGAATTCAATGCCTTTACAATTTCCACATAGTGGAATGTACACAACTTGACACCTTGGATTAGGGCAATTTGGAGACCAATGGTCCATAGAGCCACAATTATAACATGCTCCCAATGCAACATTTTTAGGCTTGTTGTGGCTACACATTGGTGGTCGTTGTTGGGGAGCAATTTTTTTATACTCCCTTGGTCCATACCTTGGACCTTGGTCCAATGGGCTAGCCTAAGGCTATACTTCTTGGGTCTCGTACATTGCCTCTTCTTCTTCACTTTGGTCCCATCTTGGAACCCAATCAATTTGTTGCATTGGAAATGCATTGTAGGTCAAACACTCCATGTTGGCATGGCCTGATTCGCCACACATGGTGCACCATAGATTGGATCTGCCAAATGAAGGAGGCCTCCTTTGGTCCTTTGCACCAATCATTTGGATCTTAAAATCCACAAACTCTTTTATAAGAGTCTCTAGCTTAATGTCGGTCTTATTTACAACTTTGGGTGGGGGTGTCAATGGTTTCTTTCCTCCTTGCCTTCATATTCTTCCTAGCTTTTATTCTTCTTTGGATTCCAAAGAAGAACTAGAAGATGTGGAGGATTCTTCCAAAGAAGTGGAGGTACTACAAGAAGCTCTTTGTCTTGGCTTCTTGCCTTCCTTCTCTCAATTTCTTTGGTTATCGGAAGAATGAGAGTAGGCCACCTCACATTTGGCAACATCTTTGATTACTTTGTCTAGGGAAGTCACATTCCTCTCCTTGGCAAATAACCAAATTTTTGGTGACAATCCACCAAGGAACCAGGTGATGGCTTGGGCATTGGAGTAACCCACCACATTGGATTGCTGCAGTACTCAGTTCAATAGGGCCATGAACCACTCAAAGTAGTCTCTCAACTTCTCCTTCTTTCCTTGGTCCGAATCATTGAGTGCTGCAAAGACACTTGTATTGTCATCAACTTCCCAAAATCATTTGAGGAAATTGTTTCTCAAGTCCGCCCATCAGTTGATCTAAGCCTCTTTTGGGTTACATGGGTGTACCAACTCCAAGCTTTCTTTTAGAGCAAAAAATGCACAGCTGGTCAGCAAAGTCATGTTCCTTATTAGCAAAGGAGATGACTTCAAATTCTTCAATGAATTCATCAAGATCCTCATCTTGTTCCATCCTCTTATACTTTTGATAGGCGTGTTAGGTAATGGGTAACAAAGTCATTTTGTAACTTTGAGGAAAAGGCTATTGTAATGTGGGGCTTGATGGACCTAAGGTACTGGCTGATGATTTTTCATCAAATTCAGCCTAGGGGTTCACCAAGTTCAAAGTGGGGTCTTTGTCAATAGGTTGTTCTTCTACCGGTACGTTGACTTCAACCCAAGTTGGAGATAGAGGTTCAATATCCTCAAATGGCACTTTAATATCCCTTTGAACAAGTCAAGGAATTGTATGGAGAAGGTATTGACACTCTTCTTTTGTCAAAATTTGTGTTGTCTTCTCACAAATAAATTCTTTTATGAAATGGGCTCCCTTGATAGCTCTTGAGGAATTCAGTATATTGGGTCATAGCATATATATTTTTCCGCTTGTGTCTTTCTTCTTCTTGGGATTTGGAGATGCAAAGTAGCCTCAGCATCTGATCTCTTGTTTCTTTTGTTTAAGGTCTTTCAAGGCTTCTTGAACTTCATGAAGAAATTGCAAATCTAATGCCTCCTCAGCTTCATCAAATGTGAATTGGCTCTTCTTGTGTTCTTCTTCTTCATGTTGCAAAGTTCATTTACAAACTCTCTCTTCCCATTGTTCTCTTGATGTAGACATTCATATTGTTTGGACATCCAATTTCAGATTTGGATTCATATTCTTCCACTCCCAAGATTTGTATCCTTGACAGCGGCACCAAAAATCATGTGATAATCTGGCAACTATCACTTTTGTGGTAATCACTAAGTAAATTTCATCCCCACAAAGATATTGATAAGAAATGGTCAAATAAAAAGTTAAATAGTAAGAATCTAGTTCTTCTTGATTGCATATTTAATCTCTTAGGTAGAAACCACACCTAGAAGAGAGTAACAAGCATTGATTTGTAGTCTTGTCACAAATTACACTCCCATAATCACAATACTTCAAATCTTTCCAAAATTTTTTGATTGTGATGATTCTAATTCTTTTGAAGAAGGCTACTTCATTATGAAACAAATTTGCCCTAGAATTGTGTTCCATCCCTCCATTGAAGGCACAACTTTCTCAATCAAAATTGCTTTATATCTATGTTGCACTTGTAACTGAAGAATACTACCAATACTATAGTTCCTCATAGATCCATCAAGGAATTGCTTTGATTGCTATCCACTCAAGATCAAACACACAAAATGAAATCAGCACTATGGAATCCAACATCCAACACGCTTACTGACTTGCACTTTGAAATTCTTCCAACACTCACGAACACACACACAAGATTGATACTTGGAATTAAGTTGAAACGAAGAGCACTTAGTTACAACACTTTGCTTCACTCAACTTCAAAAATATGAATATTTAACAACAACACACTACAAATGCTTCCTTTAAATAGGCTTCCCACTTGATAGTTACTAACAAAAATACCATTTCCTAACAAATTTACCACCGTGTAGATCCAAAATGACAAACCACTCCTTGATATCTAACTCTTCATATTTGTTTAATTTGTTTCTACTCCGATTTCATGTCAACCTCAACTTTGGCTTCCAAATCCAATGTTCCTTCTATCATTTCTCCTTCTTTGGGTCTATCTAATACTACTAGTTCATCTTCTATTTCTACTATCTCGGAAACTACAACTACAAACATGGGTAGTTTATTTACTTCTTTATCAATTAACCCACTCTTCTCTAATGTCTTAGGCAACTCACCTAAAGACACCTACACTCCTACTTCTAAAAATTCAGATTTAGCATTTACCTTCATCTCACTATGAATTCTATCTAAGTCTGATCTAACAAAATCTAATCTAAGATAGACATTATCTCCTACCTCTAATATTTTCCTATCTACTTGATCTCTCAAGAAAATCAACAGATTGTTCAAGTCCACCTCCTTTGCCTTCCTTCTTCTTGTCTCTTGCACCAACAACTTCGGTTTGTGCAGACTTGCTTCTTCTAACTTAACCTTGGCTTTAGTACTCAGCATTGCTTTCAACTCCTTCAAGGCTACTCCTACTGCAACCGACTCCACACTTGGAACTACCTTCTCCTTACTTCTCCCTACTTCCATTTTTTTCCGGTACATCATCTGCTTGTCCTCAAATTTGGCATTCAGTGCCTCCTTCTCTTGCACATACTAGACCAATTGACCTCAATACCTTTGAGCAGCCCCGACAATCATTCTTCTTCCTGATTAAGCTATATCCATTCTCATTGCCAAGCTTGATCCTTCTTTGTTGTGCTCTTCTTCAAACTCTCCAACTCTTGCTCCATTACTGCTGCATTGCCTTTGAGTGTATGGCATCTACCCAAGCATTAGCAACTTCTTTCTCCATCTTTTCAACCAATGCCTTATGCTCTTTTAGTTCTTCATTGCACTTTACAAAGTTCTCTTGGAAGGTATCCAAGCTTTTCCTCCAAAGAATTGCTTTAGCTCAAATTTCTCCTGCTTCCTTCTCTCCTTGGGCTAGCCTACTCCTTAACTCTAAGGTCTCATCACTCCATTTCTTTACTACTTCCAATTCATCCTTCATTCTTGGATGATTCTTCTTCAGCTCCTCTTTCTTTTGTTGTAGATGCACCAACAAAGGACAAACAATCGTTGATAGATACTCAACTCCAACATATCTTCCTTCATTGTCTCTGATATCTTCATCTTTGGTAGGCACTTCTTTGGCTAGTACCTAATCTTAAAGATGTGATCTTTGTATCTTCAATGTCTTGCACTCTGAGCTCTCTTCTTTGTCTTTGACTTTGCTCAATCCTACAACTATAGCTTGAGCACTTCTTTTTGATCTTGTTGCTCTTGGAAATACCAAGGCAACCTCTTTGTGCTTGTTCATCTTCCAACTCCAGACACTACTCGTCTCCTCCTTCCAATGCGGTCAGTTACCTCATGAAACTCTGGCTCTTTGTCTTCATCAATCCCTTTGCTTGATTGCTGAACTTCAGTATCTCCTTCACTACAACTGCTAGACTCTCCACTTTGCACCATAAATTCTTCCTTTGCCCCTAAGGCTTCACCCTTTGACTCCATTTCTCCTTTTGATTCTTGCTCTAAAGACTATTCCTTCACTTCTACCGGTACGGGCTTTGGATTCAATCTTTGTATCTTCTAGGGCTGCACCATCATGATTTGTCCTTTGGGTCTACTTCTCTTCCTTGGCATAAAGATATCCACAGCCACTATCTTCTCCTTACCACTCTTCAATTCATTACCTTCATCCACCCACTTGATGTAATATTGTTCATCCACACTTGCTTCTCTTTGTAAGTTGGGTGAAAGTGGAGCACCATTCATCCTCTCTCCTCCAAGCTAAGTAGGTTTAATCCAAATAAGAAGTGGGTAAAGCAAAGGGTACAAAATAGTGGGGCGGTATATCCATTTTCCAATTAGTAATCATTTGCCTGACTCATTGGTGCAAACACTTTGCCCAATCTACTACCTCTCTTGCAAACATCTGGTGGAAGAATACTACCTACACCATTGTTACATAGGTAGTTTGCTCTAGCTTGAACATAGCCATCATCATGTTGATGATCCTCCTTTGCACGGGGTCCTTATAACTATCCACCTTGTACTCGTTCTTGGTATGAGGTCTATTGAAAGAATTCCTCACCTTGGCAGTTTCTTCTGAAGACTCACACTTCCAATAGAAGGTGACTCCTCCTACTTGTTCTGCTTCTCTTCCTAGGACTAATCCCCAATCTGACTTAGTTCATGAAACCAAATTTCCTCTCTTCCCTTCATGCTTGGGCCCATCTTTGCAATTGCTGGTAGTGATTTCTGCCATGAAACTTGGAAAGCTCAAATTCCAATTCTAGGCCAAAAATGTGATGTGAAGTTTAGTCAAGACCACAACATCTAATAGACAAATTGCAAGACTCCTCACCGGACTATGCTTATTTCCCTTTGGCGCCATCATGTGCTTCTTCACTCTCCGTTTATGTAACCCGAGACTCTAACCCCCTCCTCTTGCATGCTCATAATTTGCATTCCTTCAAGACAACTCTGAATAGAAACAAGATATCGTTTAGACATTGTAGCACTTCCTCATCAAAATCTTAATATTATAGTCTTTTGCTGGTTGATCATTCTACAATTGATTCCCCGTTTACCCACCAATTCTATGGGTTGGTTTCTTGTTACTCTCAAGGTCATCTTGATCCCAAGGTACTATTTTTCTTCCCACTTACTTTCTTGATTGGTTGAACCCGAGGAAACTTGGTTATAGGTCCTTCAGATCAGGTTGCACATCCCAATGCAAAGTCCTTTGTCTTTTGCTTCATACTTTTGTCTGTCTGACCCAAGTCCTAATGACTTTGACCCAAGGTTGACTTTAGATCAACGCCAAACACACAATTTTTCTTATTTCTTCACCATTTAGCCTAACTTTGGCTTTAACACCACTTCATCTTAAAAACTTCTTAAAAAAGAATGTGGTTACCACAGCCACACATGAAGATCTATCCATGTTCCATGTTTCCTTAGTAAGCAAATATGCACCTTGACCGCCCCACTTTCCTTCCAAATAGGAAATTCAACCTTGTCAAACACTCATTGATAGCACGGAAGAATATGAAGTTGAACTCATTCTCTAAAAATGCATCCGTGGTACCCGTCATCCGCATGTGGGTAGCCTTATACATTGGAATGGGTACCCTCTATATGAGGCAACATGGGAGTGATGTAGCCGACTTGACCCATGCACTAGTGTTAGTGCAATCTTTTGAGCAACAACTTTGCAACGAGGAAATTGCATCTTAAAAGGGGAGAGTGTTATAATACCATTAGCTAGATATATTATCTAGAGGTAAAATTTGGCTTGGTGTAATACCAAGAGCTAGATGTAAAATTTGGTTTGGTAAAATCTAGAATGATGTTATACATGATGGTCAAAATAGATCAGATAGAAGATCACCAAAAGAGTACTTCTACTAATAGGGCAGAAACCAAAATAGACTTGAAAACCTTAGAACCAATAGCTAGACATATGATTTAAAGGTGAGAATTGGTTAACTAACATCTAGAAGGATGTTACACATGATGGACTTAACAGATCAGAAAGAGGTA